>CAOKZL010001006.1:0-736012 GCA_948472985.1 Iguana delicatissima | reverse complement strand
AACTGCTTGCTAAGAACTTAAAGAGAGATTCTTCCCCTGACTGGCACATTTGTTTGGCAGCTTCTCATTTAAGCCTGGTCTGCATACGCAGGTCTGGAACAGATGGTGCCACTTTACAAGCTCCTAATGGGGATGGAAATTTTGAACCCACATTCTGAGGAAATAGAGAACTATGGTATCCGAGAAAGAAGGTCTAGACGATTCCTCCAACATCCTTAACAGTTTTCTATTTTCACATAATATGAGGTGGGACAGAAACTTAATTCTGCCACGTGCAGTTTAATGTAGGGAAGAGCCATAAGCTATTGGTACAGTATGCACTTTTCATTCAGTCTTGGTCTCTACCCTTGACAT
Organism: Iguana delicatissima; assembly: GCA_948472985.1. NCBI lineage: Eukaryota > Metazoa > Chordata > Lepidosauria > Squamata > Iguanidae > Iguana > Iguana delicatissima. The sequence goes on along the minus strand of CAOKZL010001006.1, from coordinate 735,658 downwards.
CTGCACTTTTGGGGTGGATGACAGTACGAGAACCACTATTCTGCCTGAGACTGCAACCTCAAGGCAGGGTGGCTTACACCACTTTCACTTAGAAGAGACAGGGCTTAGATGGTCAGAGACTGACTTGATACAAGTTAGACTTCTACATTCCTGAGTGATGCAATCTATTCTCTATCTCCATATTTTGCCACTTCATTCACCTCATGTTGTCACGGTATTTCAAGCTAGACAACATTTCTGATATATGTCCAGAAGGATTCAGTGTTATCATATTATAAGGCTGCCAGCTGCTCAAAAACAGACAGATTACCCTAATGACCCTTTCTCTTAAAGCAAAGCTAAATCTATTCAAAGATAATGTATTTATTTGCTACTTATTTTTTTTTCAATGTATACTCCACATTTCTCCCAGCACAGGATTAAAGAGACTTAGCATCATTTAAAACAAAATACAATTTAAAAACTTTTAATACAGTTGTTAAAAGAGAATTAAACCACAGCTCTAGTTAAAAATACAAATTAAGAACAGTTTTAAAAAACATATTTAAACATAACACAAAAAGACAAACAGGTTAAACCCTGACAGTTTGTTAGCTTAAGCAAAACGTTCAACATAGCTGAAACATCATCACAGCCACTCACCTGGGCAATTCTGTTGACCTGGCTTCTATGGGGGCAGCAGCAGCCAATGGTGGTTCCACTACTGCACTAACGGCTTCTGTTTTTACTTTCTCTTCTACTGGTATGGATTCTTCTGATTCCATAGCCTTTCTACCATCCAGTATAGAGTCATGTTCCACTGCTGAGTTGATCTCAACCTCCTCTGCTACAGCAGGCACCTTCATTCTCTCTCCTGCAGTTATCATATCTTCTTCTCTTTTCTTTAATTTTTCCTCCAGCTCTTGCTGTCTTCTGTTATCATCTTGACGGGCCATGTGTTCAAAGTTTTTGAAAGCCTGAAAGTTTAGAGAAACCAAACAACAACCTAACATTAACCTACAAACTTGGTAAACAGGTCAAGTAATTCAAGCAAAGCACAATACTTCCTTTTTTACCAGACAACATCACCAAGGGCTTTCAAAGCCAAGTACTAAAGCTTTCAAAGCAGGATCAATCCATGGGACCAATACTTTTGGAGGATGGAAAACTGTATGAACAAGATAAACTAACAAATGCCTGGTGAAATGCTACAGGATTTCCAGAAAGAGGCCACAGGGGGGGAAATTAAAAACAAGGTTAAGGTATCACAGTATTTTGTGCATTTGCTGTCAACACAGCTATCATTCTACCTAATTCAACAGAGAGAAGTGTAAGGTTCTACACTTAGGTAGAAAAAATGGAATACAGAAATATAGGATGGGGGACAAGTGGCTGGATAGCAGTACGTGTGAAAGGGATCTAGGAGTCTTCATAGACCACAAGCTGAACATGAGTCAGCAGTGTGATGCGGCAGCCAAGAAAGCCAATGCAATTCTCAGCTGCATCAATAGGAGTATGGTGTCTAGATCGAGGGAGGTACTGGTACCACTCTACTCTGCTTTGGTTAGACCTCATCTTGAATACTGTGTCCAGTTCTGGGCACCCCAATTCAAGGAGGACATGGTCAAGCTGGAGCAAGTCCAGAGAAGGGCGACCAAAATGGTGAGAGGCCTGGAAGACATGCCCTATGAGGATAGACTTAGAGAGCTGGGTATGTTTAGTCTGCAGAAGAGAAGGTTAAGAAGGGACATGATAGCTATGTTTAAATATTTGAAGGGATGCCATGTAGAGGAAGGAGAGGGCTTGTTTTCTGCTGCTCCAGAGACCAGGACAAGGAGCAATGGATTCAAGCTGCAGGAAAGGAGATTCCACTTGAACCTCAGGAAGAACTTCCTGACGGTCAGGGCTGTCCGGCAGTGGAATATGCTGCCTCCGAGTGTAATGGAGTCTCCTTCCTTGGAGGTTTTTAAGCAGAGGCTAGATGGCCATCTGCCGGGAATGTTTTGAGGGTGTTCCTGCACAGCAGGGGGTTGGACTGGATGGCCCATGTGGTCTCTTCCAACTCTACATTTCTATGATTCTATGATTCCTATACAACAATAATGCCACTCATTTAATAAATTAACACTGTTTACCTTTTCAGCCACTTGCCTGCTTACAAGAGGAGACAAGCAATTGCATCCAAGAGAGTGACGGACTGCCAGTGGAAGGAAGAAACGCTGTGCTTCTCTTTCCATAACCCAACATACTACTATGCTTGGTGCAGAGGAGGGGTGAAGTCCATTAAGTAAAACTCACTGAAATTGTCTCCATTTGTATGGATAGTAAAATGCAAAGTGTTAAAGGGGTATTCAGATCCAGCTATAATGCAAAAGGATAAGACTAAGGCAGAATAAGTAAGCAGAGACTCTACCAGCAGGAGACTTGACTCCTTCTAATTGCCATGTGTTCACCCTCATCTTGCATCAAAATGAGACGTATAGTTAAAGTAGCTTGATCCTTCTCAAAATCACTAACACAGGGGCAGTTATTTTATAAGCCTAGGTGGAGCTAAGTATTGAATTCATTCATGTTGCTGAGGTATTGCTTTCTATAAGCAACTGAAAAAAAATATCCAGCAACCATTTTAAGTAGTTAAAATTCTCGCTTTTTTTATTTTACAGGAAAATTGTACATAACAGACATCTCTAGATTCAAACCTGGTAGTGTGCATATCACCAGCATGCAATATCTTATTGGCCACAAGGTAAAATGAAATTTTGAAGTTAATAATGTTAAGATTTCAAAATCTCAGACTTAACTTTTGGAGTCACTAGAAAGTAAACTTTTTGGTCTCAATGCATCACTGGCTTGATCACTTGGAAACATGATATATACATATGGATATTGTAGCATACTACAATAAGCACAAACGTACTACTATTTATTACTATTTAGTTGGTACAATTAAAGATTCATAGAATCATAGAGTTGGAAGAGACCCCAGGGGCCAAAGAGTTCAACCCCCTGCCATGCAGGAAAACACATCAAAGCATTCCCAATAGGTGGCCATCTAGCCTGTGCTTAAAAACCTCCAACAAAGGAGACTCTACCACACTCCGAGACAGCGTACTCCACTGCTGAACAGCTCTGATCGTCAGGAAGTTCTTCCTGAGGTTCAAGTGGAATCTCCTTTCCTGCAGCTTGAATCCATTGCCCTTGCCCTAGTCTCTGGAGCAGCAGAGAACAAGCCCACTCCATCCTCAACACGACATCCCTTCAGATATTTAAACATGGCTATCATGTCCCCTCTTAACCTTCTCTTCTGCAGACTAAACATACCCAGCTCCCTAAGCCATTCCTCATAGGGCACGGCTTCCAGACCCTTCACCATTTTGGTTGTCCTCCTCTGGACACATTCCAGCTTGTTGATATCTTGCTTGAATTGAGGTGCCCAGAACTGGACATAGTATTCCAAATGAGGCCTAATCAATGCAGAACAGAGTGGTACCATTACATCCCTCGATTTAGACACCATACTCCTATTGATGCAACCAAGAATCGCGTTGGCTTTCTCGGCTGCCGCATCAACTGCTGACTCATGTTCAGCTTGTGATCTACCAAGACTCCTAGATCCCTTCCACGTGTACTGCTATCCAGCCACTCATCCCCCATCCTATATTTGTGCATTCCATTTTTTCTGCCCAAGTGCAGGACCTTACATTTCTCTCTGTTGAAATTCATTTTGTTAGCTTTGGCCCAGCTCTCCAAATCTGTCAAGGTCATTTTGAAATTTGATCCTGTCCTCTGGAGTATTAGCAACCCCTCCCAATTTGGTAACCTAGATTATCCAGCCTTGTTGATATTTACAACGGGTATGACGGAAACCACAGGCTACTTGCTAGATTCCAACTAGTGAAGATCCACTAAATCAAAGGGGGAAAGAAATGATGGTCTTACTTGAAACACGTGCATTTTCAGCAGAGAAGAAATGAACAACCTCTGGTTGGTCTGCTCCTCCCACTCACTCCCATGGGAGTAAAAGGTAGATCTTTCCACTGTCTCCACCAGGGCGCGCAACCTCCAGAAATGTCCGTTGCTATTACAACTAAACAAATGCTTAGAGAAAGAAGAAAAACCTCCCTTGCTTTTTTTTCTTAATTATAAGAGAAAAAAGGGCTGGGCAACAGATAAAAGAGGGGAGAACAAGCAAGAATGGTAGGAACCCACTACCTGCGGGGGGACTATCTAGAATTACTTTTTAGCCTCATGCCAGGACCCTCCAGAGTGGGCAGGATGTTTGTCCCTTCTCTGCTGAAATGAACATATTTCATTTAACACCAACTTTCTTTTCCCAGCAGAGAAGGAAGGAACATCCGCAGACGGGATATACCACAGTTCCATAAATAAGGGTGGGGAGTGCTGACATCCCTAGGATTCTACATTTTCACCACTTCTTGCAGCACCCACCTGACAAAGGTGGCTTTAGCTGAGTCACATGCGTTGAGTTTACAGAGTTTATCAAATGGTAAGGGTAACTTCCAAGTGATTGCCCTGCAGATTTCTACTAGGGGTACTGATGTCTAGAGCCTCTCGTGAGGTGGCAGGCCTTGCAGACTGAGTGACTATTTTTCCTTGTGGGGAAACTCCCAGCAACTCACAGCAGGCTGTAATGCAGGCCCTGCTAAGAATGGAGACCGATACCTTCTTCTCTATGGAAGGGGGCTGAAAGAAAACGAATAAGGAGTCAAAAGAGCAAAAATTGTTTATGTACTTGAGATAAGCATGGATGTCTCAGTGAACATCTCAGGCCATTTTCACACTAGCCTGTTATAGTGCTATTATTCCACTTTCAACATCCTATGGAATCCTGAGGTTTGCAGTTTAGGGAGGGGCCCCTCAAGGTCCCTCCCTAAACTGCAAACCCAGGATTTCATAGGAAGTTGAAAGTGGAATAATAGCACTATAACAGGCTAGTGTGAAAACGGCCTCAGATATGCAATATGTTCTCCAATTCCTATGACTCTCGAGGGCAGAAGTTGGGGAGGATCACCTCCTGCACTCTGTGGAAGGCAGAGTTCACCTTAGGAATGAAGGTGGAGTCCAATCAAAGCACCACTGAGTCAGGTCTAATAATGTAAAGCTCTCTTCATGCTGGCAGGGCACCTAGCCCTGACACTCTTGTGTGCTGAGGTAATGGTGGTCAGGAACAGCACAGATGCTTCATGGAGGCCTCACATAAGGGGTTTGAAAGGTGAAACCATTAATGTCTTTAGAACTCTGTGCAGGTCTCTTGCAGGAAGACTGTAGATGGGGCAAGGAGTGACAATCCTTTGTTGAATCTTCAAATATCTGGATGAGATGCAATTCTGGACCCTTGTGTGTGCAGAAGCAGTGAGGCGATGGCTGCAATTTGTCTCTTGATCTTTTTACTTCTGAGACCTCAGTCAATTCCCTCTTGAAGGAATCCTAATGAGGAGGAAACTGAGAATATGAGGAAGTCAATGTGTTTGCACCTGTGCAAAACTCTAAATGTGTATTTGTAGATTCTATTGGTTGAGGCCTGCCTGGAAGTTTGTGCTGATCACCTCATAACAACACCCATAGTCCTTAGCATGCTCTGCTCAATTTCCAAGTGTGGAGCTGTAGTCACTCTGAGTTGGGGTGACAGACCTGTCCTTGTATGCATAGTTCAAGCCCTCCTTGGTCATGCTGGAGTGATTAGGGTCAAAAAGGCTTTTTTCCATTGTCTTCCTCATTTACCTGGGAGTAGGATATCTAGAGCGAATGCATACAGAAGTCCCCCAGGCCAGGGCATCCATGCCTTTGGCTCCCTCTGTTTAGTATCTTGAGATGAAATTGTCTAGCTTAGAAGTTGGTTGAGGAGGAAAAGAGGTCTACACTTGGTTGGCCAAGCCTCTTTGTTAGCAGAGATTCCATTCTCTGAAGGTAGAGATTCCATTCTCGCTGGCCTATATCCATTCAGCTGACCCAGTCTGTCTTGAAGATGCTCCACCATTATAGAAAGAAGGTGAGGAACTTCTTGGCCTCTCTCATGAGGGACTGGGACCTTGTTCTGTCTTGTTGATTTAAATGGGCTTTCACAGTCACACTGTCTGTTCTATTAGGACTGCCTTGTGCTGAACTACCTTGGCAAAGGGTAGCAAGGCAACTCTGACAGACCTGAGTTCCAGCCAGTTAATGCTCTGCTTGATTTCTTCCTGGTCTCATCTGCCTTGAGCTAGGTATGGACCTCAGTGGGCTCCTCAACCTCTCAGGCTAAGATCTGGGGTGATCTGCTGTCTCCCAGATGGGTTTCCCTTGGCTGATGGCAGGGGGAAGGGGGGGTCCACCACTTAAGGAAGTAAAGAACTAGTCAGAGAACTCTTATTTTGCAGCACTTCCTAACTTCAATAGCAGATTGGAACCTCTGAAGGCATCTGGCATAGAAGCACGCCCAAGGAAGACATTTGATGGTTGAGATCATTAGGATGTGCCAATAGAGACAAGTCCACCAGGAGGAAATGTCTGATATAGAAGATAGTGTTTCTGATGGTCTGAATTCTCTCTTGGGGGAGGGAGACATACCTGACTGAATGTTGCTTATGGCTCCAAGGCACATGATCTCTTGAGGTTCCTCCCAAGATTTACCTGAAAATCATGCAGGTGTCCTGCTACAAGTTTTGGTATAGACAGTTGCTAGGGAGGAAGCAATTTACTCAAGCTTTTGCAGATAACAACAGATAAGGTAAAGCCAACAAATCAAACAAAATCTCGAGAATGCAATCTTGCTGGAAAGGCTCGCTTGCAAAATAAAACCACAGGAGGGAAGTCAAAAGGCAGTCCAAAGGTCAAAGTTTCAAATATCTGGAGCAGAACTGCAGGAACACCATGCCAGAGCTGGAGAGCAGACTGTTATTTCCAACAGGGAAAATGAGTCAGAGCTATCATTTAAATTAGCTGCAGCCAATTTTCCTTGATTGAGAGCAGTTCTTTTTCTGCTTGGCAAGAAGCCTCATTGAGTATTTTTGCTCTGCTCTCTTCTCCACCCATTAAGTCTGAGGGCTCGGGGGGCATGCTGCCTCATCTGATTGTTCCAGTTGTTCTGGTGGTGTGTTATTTGATCATTCTCAGGTGAGTCCTGGCTTGGTGTATCCTGAGGTCACCATTCCTCAGGTTGAGCTGGAGAATCATCCTCATCCTCGGAGTGTGAGTCCTGGACCATGACAGTTGGGTCAATGAGTGCAGCACCACATGGACATCTTTTACGCCCTGTTGGAAGGAAACAGAATGAATAAGCAGGTTGTTGAGGTATAGATAGATGTGGAGGCAAGACTTTCCCCAGTGTGCCACCAGGGCCACCACAATTTTGGTGAACACCCCGGGAGCTAAGGACAGGTCAATTGGGAGCCATATATCTGCAAAACTAAGGAACTAGTGGTTGGAAGGGTGAATCAGGACATGAAAGTACACAGTGGTCAAATCCAGAGATGACAGGAAGCCCTCTGGCTGAAGGGCTTCCAAGATGTGCTGGAGTATTTCCATCTCAAAGCAATGCTTCTTGACAGATGATTCACTCTCCTTAGGTTCAGTGTGGCTCTCCATGTATCACTTTGCTTTGGCATGATGAAGAAGATCAAATAGCAGCCTTTGCACCAATTTCCATCAGACGGTCAATGGCTTCCAGTAGGAGGCAACGCTTTTGTGGATACCTGGATTTCACGGAAGCAATTAAACAGTCGTGAGGTCTGCAGGTGAACTCAATTTTGCAGCAATGTCTGAGACTGTCTAGCACCCATTGGTATGACGTGGAATCTCTCAACTGTGTACAGATTCCCAAAGTCTGCCTCTTACTGGTAGAATGGCATCAGGCCTGAGCGTTCCTTCTCCGCCCCTTGTTGTTGTTGCTATCAAGGGCGGGGGGGTATGGTTGGCAATAGTTTTGTAAACACTGTTGCTTGGGTTGATATCTTTGTTCTCTCCACTGAGACCTGCACCCTCTGAATCCATTGGCTGGAAGGAGGAGTTGAAATGAGGTGTGCAGTGAGGTCTAGGCAGGTGAAAGGATAACTGTCCCTGTCTGCTTTACCTCATTTTTTTCTTTGTTTTCCCCAACCCTAAGGCCTTCTTTTTGTCCTTGGTTTCAGCCCAGACAGATACTAGGGCATCTCCAAACAGTCTGGTTCCAGAAAGGGTGCAAAGGTCAGGTTTTCCTTGAAATGTGAATTTACATTCCAGTTTTTAAGCCACAGCTGTTGCCTAACCACTACCAATACTGCCTGGGCCCTGGTGCAAACTGAAACGCACCCAGGCTGGCATCCACTGTGAAGACTACCACCTTCATTAGCTTATACATTTCCTGGCTGAGTGTAACCTCACTGGTGGAAATTCCCCTTACTATTTCCTTAGCCCAAAGCAGTAAGGCTTTGGACATGATGGAAACTGAGAATGTGCCCCTCAAGGCAAGGGAAGAGCCTTTGTGCGCCTTCTTAAGGGCTGCCTCTTAAGGGCAGCAAAATTGCCTGTCTGGAATAAACACAAGGAAAACAGGACTGGTAAGGCTTCCTCCTCTGCATCTGAAGAAATTTCCCTCTCCTTCCCTTCCAAAGAGGCAGAAGAAGAATTATCACCCCCATACTCCTCCTCAAGGAATGCATGGCACAGGCCATGCTGCCAGAAGATGTGGAGATGTGGTTAGCTTTCTTATGCTTTTTTGGTGGGAGCCATGCTACACATGAACAGTGGCTTCCGATTTTGAGGCCAAAATCTCTAGCTCCACTATGTAGCGTAGGGGGTGCTTGGGCTAGTTCTTTCCAAGCTATCAAGAGGGCACTTCAGAACTAGAAGTGGAGGCCTCTACTTCCTTCCACGTGTCCACAGCACAGGTAAGTGAAAAGGCGCTGGTATGTTTGAGCTGGCTGGCATGATACATATCCTGGTCCACAAAAAACTCTATACCGCATTTGGAGATGCTGTATGTCACAGGACGTGGGGAGAGAGGAGAGGAGAGAGACCATTCATCCATCCCCCTGGTGGTGTGACTCAGTGTCACTGAAATGGTAGAGCCTGTCGCAGTAATGGTGGCGGTTTTCTGGGTGATTAATGCTCACAGACAAGCCACAAAACTAGAAGGCAGCTCTTTCCCAGCCATGCCTCTTCTCTTAGCCAGTTCCAGACTGAGTGAGCACATCATGAAAAAGAAGAAGAATGGAGGGATTTTCTCTCACTTGACTGCTTCCATGTTTTCTCTGTGGTTGTATGGCACTCCAAAAAGATTTCCTGCCCACCCATGGAGGGAAAGAGTTGGAGGGGAGGAGAAACTCTAACAAGGCAAGCCTGGACACATCTGCTGGCTGGCTCACCAGCTGACTTGCTAGCTGAATCACTTCTTGAACTCACGGGATGCGGGGGAAGCTGGAGGAAAGAAACAGTAGTTGGGTGATATAGAAGCGAGAAAAATAGAATGGGAAAGGCCTTTTTTGAGAGAATAAGAGACGTTTTCTTGGAACAGAGACTGGAGAAGGGGAAAAAAGGGGAAAGGAAAATGAGAAACTGAAAGGGTCTGGAGCAATGGAAGAAGAGCTGTAAGAGCGATGAAAAAGCATGTCCTATCAGAGCAAGAGGGAGGAATAAGTCTGGCCTTTCTGGGAACTGTTCCCTCTAGTGGAGACACTGAAAAGGTCTACCTTTTCCTGCCTACTATAATGAGTGGGAGAAGAAACTCATCCAAAGAATGTTCCTCCCTTCTGTGCTGGACAACTGACAGATCAATACTTAAGTGTGTACCATTGACCCAGCAGGTCTGTTCTAACTGAGACTGGCATGTCTGGTTTCCTGCAACATAGATGTGCAAAAGACAAAGCACAATTTACTGGTAGATCTCTGGGTGGATGTGCAGTAGATCAACAAAGCATTCTAATTTCCCAATTGTTTCATAACATAAAACAAAGCAAATTAAATAATTCCTTGCCGTGACTCACCTTATGCCAATCAATCACTTATCTTCATCCCCATAAAGCAATAACTTCTGAACAGAATAGAGTCTACATGACAGCATGTTCCAACCCTCTCTTGAATCTGTTTCAGTTTATTTTTCATTCAAGTGAGCCCCTCACTAACATGCTTAGCCAGATTTTGTTCTTGAGAGCCACATGCAAGTATAAAATGAGAATAAGTAGACATGCTGGCAGCGTACAAGAGAGTCTCTCACTAGCATGAAATCCAGTATTGTCTTGGCCACACAGTTCAAGATGAGCTATAGCCCCCAGGATATTTTTTTTAAAAAAATCCTCCATACATGTGCTTTTCCAGGAAAAAATTATTTATACTTATGTATGCACAGATTCATATACGTTGTCAAATTCATTATTTGTAACATGCTTATCTGTACTGTGAAGACTTGGAAAGAAATTAAGAATGATACGGAAAAATGACAGAAACTGAATTTATCTTTACTAGGAAAAATTTCAACAATAAAAATGAATGTCCTTCCTAAAACGCTATTTCTTTTTCAAATGATCCTGTATTGATAAAAAAAACGCCATTTATTCAATGGCAAAAAAATCTGCCAAAGTTTGTTTGGGGAGGCAAAAAACCTAGAATAAGATTTAAAGTCCTATAAGACTCAAAAGAATGAGGAGGTCTTGGACTACCAAACTTAAAAATGTATTTTGCTGCAGCATCTATGATGTGGATTAAAAAATGGATAATGTTAGAAGATAATAAACTTTTCAATTCAGAAGGACATGACTTAAGATTTCAATGGCAGGTATACTTATGGTACGATACAGCTAAGTTCAATATGGCCTTTACTAATCATTGTATCAGATGTGCCTTACTGAAACTTTGGAATAAATGTAAGTACGTATGTCCCAGACCACCTCTTTGGATATCTCCACAAGAAGCATTTTACAGAACAGAAATGAGATCAGATCAACACTGGATAATATATTCTAACCTGTTAATGAAGACAGGCCAAGATTATACCCTAACAGCAATTGCAAGAAGAAAGTTTTAATATGCAGTGGCTTATGCATAGACAATTTCAGTTAAGATTCAAAGAAGACAAGAAGAATAAAGAGTATGAAAGGAATAAATCTGACTTGGAATTATTGTTATGTACAAATGATGAACACTTGATTGGAAAGTTGTATAAATTTTTGTTGAAAACAGAGATGGAAGAAAAGAACATATGATTAATTGGGGAAAAAATGGATATAATATTCATATGGATCAAGGGGAAAAACTATGGACAAAAGAAATTAAAAATGTACTTTGCTATGACCTTAAAGAAAATTATCACAAAATGATGTTTTGTTGGTATCTCATCCCAGGATGACTTGCTAAGATGGATAAAGACATGAGAAATACCTGTTGGAAATGTCAAAACCAGGTTGGATCTTTGCATCCTATGCGGTGGAGATGTGAGAAGGCTAAGCAATTTTTGGAACAAAATTCAAAATATGATGCCAAAAATGTTGAAGTATCCAATTACTAAGAACCTGCAATTATTTTTGTTAGGTATCTATAAGATATCAATGTCGAAAACAGCAGAAAATAGTACAGTACATGTTACTTGCTGTACATTACTTGCTGTCTATGCAAAGTATTGGGGAAAGTTGGAAAGCCCTTCAATGTCTGAATGGCTCAACAGATTGACAGAAATGGTGGAAGTGGACCAATTAACAACTAAATTAAAGAGTCAAACAGAAAATAAACTTTTATTTCAATGGAAATCTTTAATTAAGAAAAACTGAGAGTGAATTGATGATATTAGGCTTCTAATATTTATGACTGTAAGTTTTATTTCTCGTTTACTGAAAGGTATTATGAAATTATTAGTTTATTTTAAATAAAGTAAATAAAATAATGGATATTCTTTTAAATTTAATAATTTTTTAAAAGAAATAAATTGTTTTACTGAAGATTTATTGCGGATTTTGCAGTACTGCTGGGCCAGAACAATTAGTTGTGTTATATCATAAGATCTGGTTAAGAATTGTATAAATATAATTAAGAGATGAATTAGAGGATAAATATTATGATTCTAATAATTTTTTTTACTGCCAGATTTATTGTACTAAACTTCTGAGTGTCTACTAGAGACCTAATAATATTACTTTAACATTACCAGGGATTAAGTTTTGTTACAACGTTTCTGTCTGTTATGAGATTTACTACTTAAGATAAAACATATTATGAGGAACAATACAGTAATCCCTCCACATTCACTCAAGTCAGGGGCACAGGACCCGTGTGAAAATGAAAAAACCGTGAATAACTCTGGGTCCTCCCAAACCATATTTAACACAAAAAAGTATGATCATTATATTCAACCCAGCATGGATTCCTCTGAAGCATCAAGGTTCCCTCACAAGGCAAAAGTGGGGGGCTAGTGGGGCTTATTGCTACCTCCACTGCTGCCCCACACCATTTTTAATAGGGACCTACAAGCCTCGTTTACAGTTTCTCAGTCTCACAAGGCTTGCAGTCCTTATTAAAAATGGCATAGGGAGGCAGCAGAGGTGACAGCAAATAATCTGTAAATAATCAAATCCACAAAAGTGAAACGCACAAATGTGGAGGGCTGACTGTAAACAGCTTAGCTAGCAGTAGCATTTTTAAACAAATGTTAAATACAATTAACATAGTTGCAGCTCTCTGCAATAAAGGCGGGAAATTATTTGACTGTTAATCTTTGTTATCTTAGTTTAATATAGTTTAGTAATGAGTGGTTGCTGTAATGTCTTTTTTATTGTCTTGGCTATATTTTGGTACTGTGTGTTATTTTTATTGTTGTTGTTTTTTGCTTATTTGTGTTCTGTTTCAATGTTTAATAAAAAAATGCTTATCTCTAATTAAAACACTATATTTTCTGTTTGCACATGCTCCTCTGCATTCTCTCTGCTTTACAGAGCACACCTCCTTGGAAATAAGCCCTGTTAACTTCTGTGGGACTTATCCCAGGTAAAGACACTCTCTCCAGCCCTCCTTTTGCTTTGACAAAAATGGTGGAGAAGGGGATCTGGAGTTTCTTCCAGCAGCTGAACAGTACGAAGGAGCCTGCTGAAGTTCCCTGGCCCCTACCACTTGAACACTGGATGTGGAAAGCAGAAGCGGCAAAGACCTTAGGAACCTTATAAAATGTTGCAATGGATGGCCCAGGGACTGACCTCCCAGAAAAAGTGACAAAAAGAAAAGTGGTCCCTATTTCCACTGGATGGCCCTAAAACAGCAGTACCTTTGTATCTGTCCCTCATTCATCTTTGCCAAGGAACATGCACTACTCACTCCCTGCTGCACCAGTCAGAAATAAATACTATGAGGCAGTGGATATCTGTGTTTGCTGTCAGATAAGAAATGGGGAAAAATTATGGTTCAAAAAATAACACATCAACTTGCCCTTTGCTCTTCTGCTAGTGCAGAATCAAAACTGAGACTGAACCAGGCACAGACTGCATACACCCTAGGTTACAAGAAGAAAAATTGGAATAAAAAAGCAACTCTTATCCAGGTTTTAACCTGTGAGAGCAGGGTTTGACTTGGGAATCAGCAAACATAATATGTCAATAGAGGGCTAGAAACAGCCCTATATAGATTGGTTTCAAGTCACTGCTAATAAATTTTAAATCCCTGTTCTATAGCGATTTTGCTGCAGATTTCTATTTGCAGATCAGTACAGACTATGGCAGCAAATAACTAGCTCCACATCTTAAGCAGCATTTTTCATGTAGCTCCCTTCTTCCATCCACTATTTTGCACATGGTTTTGGTTCATTAAGTTTGTGTTTTAATTTTTAAAAAGCAGATCCCGCAAACTTTATTCTTGCATAGCCTCATCCTATTCCACATTCATAGTCAAGAAACTTTCAGCCCTGGAGAGGGGAAGTAGGCTTACGCTTCTAGACAACTGACCACACAGTTGCCAACAGCTGGGGAAACAAGTTTGATACGGTAGAATTGAAACTGGCCTGATAATATAACATTGACTGAAATAAAAGGCAGTGAGCAGTGACATCCTACCCCAGAACAATGTGTCAGAGGGCAACAGATGCAGCTACAGTGTAAATTTACTTACTATGCAAGTGTGCCAAGTCTACCCTAACTTCAAAGCAGGATAGCAATGAGGGAAACAGATACATGCATTTGCCGCACGTGCATCACACTTTGTATATTGGACAAAGCAGTTTTATACTGAATGACTACATCATAAACAATCTGAGAACCTCTTCAACAGCACTTTAAAGGCATTCTCTATATTTTCTGTCACATCCTTTAGAAAAGTGGTTCTCAATATCTGCTTCTTTAAATGTTTGGGACTTCAGCTCCCAGAATTCCTGTGCATTGGCCATACTGGCTGAAACTTCTGGGAGTTGGATTTCAAACCACCAGAAGGACCAGAAACTGAAAGAACTTCTGCTTTACAACAAGTAGGGGCAAACACTGGCCACGTAAATGTTGCTAAACTGCAGCTCCCATCAGTCCTGGCCAGCACAGTCTTTCAAGAGGGACTATGAGAGCAGCAGCCTATTAGTATTTGGAGGTCTATAAACTCTATGTTCTTCAGAGCAGTGTTTCTCAATTTTTCGTCCTTTAGATATTTTGGACTTCAGTTCCTGAGCACTGATCTTACTATCTGGGACTTCTGGGAGCTGAGGAAGAACAAAGACTGGGAAGCACTGTTTTCCAACTTTAGAGTGCAGTCGGATGGTTCATGTTAGCCTGGAACCCTGGAAATCTAGATTCAAAAGACCATTCAGCGAATCTGATTCAACATTAACACATTTCTCAGCGTAATCTTCCTGGCAGTGTTGTTGAGGATTAATATGGCAAGAGAGACTCGCGCGATCCTCGAGCGAAGGCATATTTTTTTTTAAAAAAAATGATGCATATTAAGAATGTCTACATTTTGATCGAAACGGAAGATGGACCTGGGAAGGGGAAGAGGGGTCCCCTCGGCAAAGGAGAGGAACCCAGCTGAGAACTCACCCTGAGGGTCATGCTCTTCGCTACGCCTGGAGGAAAACCGAGTCGGTCCGTCGGCTGCGAGAGGAGACGGTAGAAATCAGTCTTGCGGTACAAGAAACCGAAGAGGATATTGAGGAACTCCTGGACGTTGCCGACATGCTGCAAGATGCCCAGCAACGCCTGGTCGTACATATCCGTCATAGCGCCGGCGTGCTCCATTAAAGCGAGCGGGCGGGCGGACGGGTAGGAGAAGCCTCCGGGGCGGCGGCGACGCCGAGACAAGAAGGGCCGGGCCGGGCCGGGCCGGGCCGGGCCGGGCCGGGCCGCGCTGCGCTCCACGGAACGAGCCGACGGAACGGCAGAGGAGCAGCTGCGCCAGCTGCCCGCCCCGCGCCTCCTTCTCCCGGAGCAGCAGCCCGTCCCGCTGCCACGGTAACTCCAACTCTTCGAGATCTCCCTCACGTGATCTAGAGGCAGCTTCCGCTCTCTTGTCCGCTTCAAACATTTGTTCCCGAGCAGCTTCCGGTTCAAGAAAGATTGAATGGTTCCTACCCGCCCGACAAAAGCGTGAGGAAGTGTACACTGTTTCCGTACTGGACTGTTATAGTGCTGTTATTGCATTTGCAACATCCTACGGAATCCTGGGGTTGGCAGTTTCGGCCTCCGAGGCCCCTCCCTAAACTGCCAACCCCAGGATTCCATAGAAGCTTCTTAGGCAGCTAATCATCTCAGGTCTTCGCCTGACACAAACAAACTTTGACTTTTATATATTAGATTAGCACGTGGATGAACAGACTGAGCTCAGTGTGGATATGCGAACTGTGATCTACAGCTAGCAAGTGTGCTACTATGAACAGATAAGGTCTGGATTGTGTGTGGAACAGAATAAGAACCCAAGGATCCATCTAGTTGAATCCAGTATCCTGCTTCCTGTAGTAGCCAGCCACAAAAATGGGAAGTCAACAAGCAGGGCATAAAGCCTAGAGTTGTCCCCAGCTATTGTTTTAACTAGTGTCTCGGGGTGTACAGTTTCTAAACCTGGAAGTTCTATTTAGTAAGCGCGGACAGTTGCTGTAAATAGGCCTGCAATCCATTAATGTCTGACCCACGCTATCTTGTGACAGGGAGCTGCTTAGATTATTTATGTGTAACAGGAACAACTCTTCTATCCAAAATTCTTCTTCTAACTGATTTCACTGGATGATATGCAAATTCTCATATTATCATTGAGAGAGGCAAAACTTTTATGCATCTACTTTTTCCATCTCTGTAGTTATAAAGGTAAATGAGAGCCACTGTGGTGTAGTTTTGAGCACTGGAACTAAAACTCTGGAGATGAGGATTCGAATCCCCACTCAGGCATAGAAACCCACTGAGTGACCTTGGTTAAGTCACACACTCTCAGCCTTAGAGGAAGGCAAAGGCAAACCAAATCTTACAAAAACAAACAAACCAAAAAAACCCCACAATCCTGTGATCAGTTCACCTTATGGTTGCTATTAGTCAAAAACAACTTGAAGGTATAGAGGCGATGGATTGATAAGACACAGAAAGTTGAGATCTTACCGAATACAATCTCTGACCACAATCCAGTTATAATGCATGTAAGAAAAGCAACTAGAGATTCCAAATGGAGGTTGAATGAATCTCTGATGACTAAAGAATATATAGTCCAAGAAGCAAAGATAGAAATTAAGGAGTTCTTCCTAACAAATTTAAATAATGAATTGAACATTCAAACTATATTGGATGCAAGTAAAGCATATATGAGAGGTGACTTTATCCAAACTAAAAGAGAATTGAAAAGAAAACAGATGGAGAAAATGCAGAAATTATTAGATGAGATCAAAAATCAGGAAGAGGAATTTTAAAAACCTCCTGAAAATCCAAATGTACAGAAAAAATTAATACTGAGAAATCAACTTTCAATGTTGATGTCAGAAGAAATAGAAAATAAAAAACTGAACTTTTTGAAGCAAAAGAATTTTGAATCTGCAAATAAACCTGGTAAATGGTTAGCTTATAGAGTAAGAAAAGAGAGACAGAAGAGAATGAATCGTAGAATTATAGAGTTGGAAGAGGCCCCAGGGGCCACCGAGTCCAACCCCTTGCTATGCAGGAACACCCATCAAAGCATTCCCAACAGATGGCCATCCAGTCTCTGCTTAAAAACCTCTGAAGGAGACTCCACCACACTCCAAGGCAGCATATTCCAGTGCTGGACAGCTCTGACTGTCAGGAAGTTCTTCCTGAGGTTCAAGTGTGTCATACTGGTTTAACTTCCAGTCCCCCAAAACTGACTTCTGCCCTTGAACAGGAGCAGGAAATTCCCCACCATTCATTAATTCTCACACTGCCACCAACCACTGTATTCTGAATTAACTGAACAGTACAGTGGGACCCTGCTCAGTGGATTGCCAATCTCTGTGCTGAAGGACCTTTCCCTTCCCTCACTTCCCTTCTGAGTGAGAGAAGTCTTATCTAAGCGTGTGCCGAAGAATGGCATGGGAATGGAGAGGAAACAGAGGTTCTACAGACAAGTATTTATTTTAAGGCATGCAAATAAACAAGACAATAATACTCATGAGAGGCTCCTCCCTCTCAGGTATACTTAAGTTACAAGTATTTATAAAAAACAGATACATTCTTAAGATCAGTGTTACAAAAAAAGCCCCTCAGATCTTAATAAATCACACCAGTGAGGTCTTTAAATAAAGAGGCTGAAACAGGGATTCTCAGATCAAGCAGCTTGACTGCAGCGATCTAGATTTTATTTGACAAGTTTCAGCCTCTTTACTTAAAGACCTCACTGGCGTGATTTATTAAGATCTGAGGGGCTTATTTCTAACAATCAGCTAACCTCCAAAATAACAAAAGCTCTGATGTGACTAACTACCTAATATTCTAGCTACTCACATTGGAGTTCACAGACTTAGATGGTCTAACAGTGAGGCCAGGTGGTGAGGCCTAGGGCCTGCAGCCTACTACTGGCACAGATTTCATCTCCAGGATGTTTCCTTGTTCTCTCTCTACCGCATGGTCTCTCAAGGATTTTTATAACTTTTCCATTGAAGCATCTTGAAGATCCTCACCTTTTTTTCCCCCTTGATTGGGCAATATTCTCCCCGTGACTGTGAAGCTGACCCACAATAAAAGCATAACTTAACCCCACCACCCCATTAACTCTTGGGTTATCTGAAGAGGGAAGTATCCTTCTTCAGCTAAATCTAGATAATGGGAAGCCCCATTATCACAAAGTGGAATCTCCTTTCCTGCAGCTTAAATCTATTGTACCTTGTCCTAGTCTCTGGAGCAGCAGAAAACAAGCCTGCTCCCTTCTTGACATGACATCCCTTCAAATATTTAAACATGGCTATCATGTCCCCTTTTAACCTTCTCTTCTGCAGACTAAACATACCCAGCTCCCTAAGCCTTTCCTCAAAGGGCATGGCTTCCAGACCCTTCACCATTTTGGTCACCCTCCTCTGGACACGTTCCAGCTTGTCGATATCCTTCTTGAATTGAGGTGCCCAGAACTGGACATAGTATTCCAAATGAGGCCTAACCAGTGCAGAATAAAGTGGTACCATTACCTCCTTCTATCTAGACAGCATACTCCTATTGATGCAACCAAGAATTGTGTTGGCTTTCTTGGCTGCCTCATCACACTGCTGACTTGTGTTCAGCTTGTGATCTACCAAGACTCCTAGACCCCTTTCACATCCAGCCATGTTTCCCCTATCTTATATTTGTGCATTCCATTTTTTTCTGCCTAAACGTAGGACTTTACATTTCTTTCTGTTGAAATTCATTTTGTTAGCTTTGGCCCAGCTCTCCAATCTGTCAAAGTCATTTTGAAATTTGATTCTGTCCTCTGGAGTATTAGCAACCCCTCCCAATTTGGTGCCATCTGCAAATTTGATCAACATGCCCTCCACTCCCTCATCCAAGTCATTGATGAAGATGTTGAATGGCACTGGGCCCAGGACAGAACTCTGTGGCACCCCACTAGTCACTTCTCTCCAGGATGAAAAGCAGCCATTGGTGAGCACCCTTTGGGTTCAGTCGGTCAACCAATTGCCAATCCACCTGACACCAGCCCTGTCCAGCCCACATTTTACTAGCTTCTTTGCAAGAATGTCATGGGGAACTTTGCCAAAGGCCTTACTGAAGTCAAGATATGCTACGTCTACAGCATTCCCTTCATCTATCAAGCTTATAAAAAGAGATAACATTAGTCCGGCATGACTTGTTTCTGAGAAATCTATATTGACTTTTAGTGATTACAGCATTGCTTTCTAAGTAATTACAAACTGACTGTTTAATAATCTGCTCTAGGATCTATCCTGGTATTGATGTCAGGCTGACCGGGCGATAATTATTTGGGTCCTCTTTTTTCCTTTTCTTGAAGATGGGGACAACATTTGCTCTCATCCATTCTGCTGGGACTTCTCCTGTTTTCCAAGAGTTCTCAAAGATTATTGTAAGTGGTTCAGAAACGACTGCTGCCAGTTCTTTTAGTATCCTTGGATGTAATTCATCTGGCCCTGGAGACTTGAATTCATCTAGTTTAGCCAAATATTCCTGTACTACTTTTCTACTTATTCTGTGCTGCATTTCCCCCTGCTTCCTCACCTGTTCCCCATCTCCCAGGTTGAGTACTTCTAGCCTTTTGGGAGAAAACTGGTGCAAAGAAGGTATTGAGTAGTTCTGCCTTCTCTCTTCCCTCCATTATTAATTGGCCATCTTCTCCATGCAGCAACCCTATCATTTCCTTGTTTTTCCTTTTGCTGCGGACATATCTAAAAAAGCCCTTTTTATTGTTTTTAATGTCTCTGGCAAGCCTAAGTTCATTCTGTGCTTTAGCTTTTCTGACCTTCTCCCTACATCTCCTGGCTATTTGTTTGAATTCCTCTTTAGTGGTTTCACCATTCTTCCATTTCCTGTACATGTTTCTTTTAACACTTAGCTCAGCTGAGAGTTCTTTAGTCAACCATTCCGGTTTCTTTAGACACCTGCCATTTTTCCTCCTTATTGGCACAGTTTTCAATTGTACCTTCAGTATCTCACTTTTAAGAAACTCCCATCTGTCATGAACTCCTTTCTCTTTTAGTATTCTTGACCATGGGATTTCAGCAAGTAACTCCCTAATTTTACAGAAATCAGCTTTCTTAAAGTTTAGGATGCAGTTTAGGCTACACTTGGCTTCTCCTTCCCACTGAATGACAAACACCAAAAGAGCATGGTCTCTCCCCACTAAGGATCCCACCACCTCCACCTTATCAACTAGGTCATCCCTATTGGTCAGGATCAGATCTAAAATAGACGATCCCCTTGTTGTCTCTTCCACCTTCTGGACCGTGAAATTGTCTGCAAGGCAAGCAAGGAACCTTGCAGTCTTTGCAGAGTTTGACTGCCAACAAATATTAGGATAATTGAAATCTCCCATTAACACTGCATCTCTCCTTTTTGAATGTGTGGTCATCTGCTCCAGGAAGGCCTCATCCAAGTCCTCAGGCCAGCCTGGAGGCCTGTGGCAAACTCCCACAGTCACATCTCTATTGTTTCTCACTCCCTTAATTCTTACCCAGATGCTCTCGACTTGGCTTCCCAGATTTAAGTCATGGATCTCTTCACAGGTGAAAACATCCTTGACATATAAGGTTACTCCTCCTCCTTTCTTGTTTGGTCTGTTTCTGTGAAATAGGTTATACCCCCCTATTCCTACATTCGACTCATGAGATTCATCCCACCAGGTTTCAGTGATGCCTATCATATTTATTTTGTTGTACTAAGAGTTAGAGTTCATCTTGCTTATTTTCCATTCTCTGTGCATTAGTGTAGAGACACTTGAGTGCTGTACTAAAGTTACTTTCCTTCTCACTGTTGGTCTCTAGTTCTACTTGGCTGCGCTATCTATATCATTTGGGCTATTTTTTGCAGCACTCACTGAATCCTTGCCCAGAATAATACTGTCCCCCTCCCCAGTCAAACTCAGCTTAAAGATCTCCTGATCCATTTTGCGAGACTGTTAGCAAAGACATTCCAGCCGACAGTTGTGAGGTACAGGCCATCCCTTGCCAGAAGACCATCCTCGTGGAAATGGAGGCCATGATCCAAAACCCCAAATTGCTCCCGGCAACACCATCTTTGGAGCCAGTTGATTTTGAAATTAAAAGATGGTGATAAAGAATATACTAAAGACCTACAAAGGATTCTCTATGATTATTTCCTCAAGTTGTAGTCACATATTGAGGTAGAAGTTCCGAGAATTGAAGAATACTTGAAGAGACAAATTTTACCTACACCAAAGAAGAAAAGAAGAAGAAGAAAAAAAATTCTCAGTTCTAAGATCACCATTATGGAGATATGCCAATGATCCACACATTAAAAATGGGGAAGTCACCAGGAGTTGATGGATTTGGTGTCCTTTACTACAAATGTTTGAAGGAAGAATTATTGCTTCTCTTGCAAATGGTAAGGAATGGAATTTTAGAGATTGGATTAATTCCTGACTGTTGGAAAGAAGCAATGATTACGTTGATTCTGAAAGAAGGGCAAGATTCAACATTACTAAGGAATTATAGACTGATTTCACTATTGAATAATGACTATAAGATATTTGCTTTGGTGCTGGCAGAAAGATTAAAGAACTTATTGAAGAAATATATATAAATGAAGACCAACATGGATTTCTGCCAAGTTGACAGATGAAAGATAGCATTAGTGTTGTGATACATGTGATTGAATACTTTGAAAGTCATAATGAGAAACAAGGTACATTAATCTTGCTTGATGCAGAAAAAGCTTTGATAATTTAAACTGGAACTTTCTTTTTAAGGTGTTAGAACATATGAATTTTGGATCAAACTTTCAGTCATGGATTAAAGCCATTCACTTCAATCAGTTAGCCAAAATCATAGTGAATGAAGACTCACAAAGTTTTTTCTGATCTATAGGGGACCTAGACAGAGAGGCCCTTTATCTCTACTTTTATTCATTTTGGTGATGGAGGTCATGAATTCAGCAATTAGAAAAGATGATATGATCATGGGAATTAAAATTAGAAAAGCAGAATTTAAACTAAGAGCTTTTGCTGATGACTTGGTAATTATGCTTCAGAATCCTCTTGAATCAATTATGAAGGTTCAAAAATTTGGAAGTTTGGCTGGCTTAAAGATAACAAACAGAAGACTAAAATGCTGACTGAAAATATGACTGTACAAGATAAAAATAAGTTACACTTAAGGACTGGTTTTAAGATTGAAAAGAAAGTTGAATACTTAGATATCAACTTAAATTGAAATACAATTGAAATAATGATGTTAAGGTTTGGAGAGAAATTAAAGCTGATATGGAAACATGGCAGAAACTAAACTTGTCCCTATTGGGAAGATATTCTTCCCAATCTCCACAGTAAAGATGAATATATTACCAAAGATAATGTTTCTTTTTCAAATGATTCCAATTCTGACTAAAGAAATGCCATTCAAGATAAGGCAAAAAGATATTTCAAAATTTTATGGGCAGGCAAGAAACCTAGAGTAAGATTTAAGATTCTGCAAGATCCAAAATAGTGAGGTGGACTTGGACTACTAAATTTTAAAGTTCATTTTGCAGCTACATGTTTTACTTGGTTCAAACAGTGGATAATCTTAAAAGACAACAAACTTTTGAATTGAGAAAGACATGCTCTAAGATTTGGATGGCACATATATTTATGGCATGAAAAAGTTAAGGTCAATGTAGCTTTTAATAATCATTGTATAAGATGTGCCCCATTAAAAATCTGGACTAAATACAAACAAAGATTATTTTCAAAGACCCCATTTGAATTTCACCATAAGAAGCTTTTTATAGAACAGAAATGAGAGCAGACCAAACATGGCTAACTTATTACAACTTGTTAAAGAAATGAGAGCAAGACTATGAGATAAAAACAACCCAACAACTTCAAGAAGAAGGCTACTTAATACAATGGCTCTTACACCGACAATATTATTTCAGATTTTTGGAAGATAAAAAGAACAAAGACTTTGAAAAGACCAAATCAGATTTAGAAGTCCTGCTATGTGATCATGAAGAACATTTGATTGTTAAAATATACAAACTTCTGTTGAAATTGAGATGGAAAAGGAACAGGTGAAGGAAAATATGATCAACTGGGCAAAGAATTTTGGATACAATACATCAATGAGTCAATGGGAAAGACTATGGACATAAGAAACTAAAAATATACTTCTTAATGACTTACAAGAAAATAACTATAAAATGATGTTGTGCTGGTATCTAACACCAGAGGGATTTGTTAAGGTGCATAAAGGAATGCATAATAGATGGTGGAAATGTATGGACCACACTGAATCCTTATATCATATGTGGTGGACTTGTGAAAAGGCTAAACAGTTTTGGATGATGATATAGAATATAATTCAAAAGATTTTGAAATGCCAGATCCCCAGAGTTGTTTCTATTAGGAATTTGGTTGGGAGATACCACTTATGATAAACAACGTCAAAGAATGATTCAATATATACTGTTAGTAGCGAAACTTGTCTATGCAAAGTACTGGAAAAAACCAGAAACCCCAGCAATGACTGAATGGCTCAGTAGATTGATGACAATAGTAGAAATGGATAGATTGACTGCAAAATTAAAAGTTTCTTCAGAACAAGATTTTCTAGAAAATGTGATTATTGATTGAATATTTGCAGAAAAATGAGGGTGAAATTATGACTTTGGGGTTCTGAAACTTCTGTTACTATTTTGATTTGATTTGATTAGAGAGTATTATATTTTAAATCCATGCATATGAGCTGAAAATGATAGATGAGCTGAAAATGATAGATGAGCTGTCTTTTGTATAAATTTACATAAATATATAAGTATATATTATATATGTTGCAAGAAATATTAATTAGACTAGTTTAGTTTTTACAGTTTGATATTATAGAAATGATATAGATACTAAATATATATTAAACATACATAGTGATTTGTTCTGAATAGTGTATATTAGATTAATGAGATTAAGCAATAGATGTTAATATGAAATGCATTTGTTTTACTTTACTAGCGCTTATATAGATTACTGTGGGTAGTTGATAACCAGGGGAGGAACCTCTTTTCAATTATGCATTGATATTAGATTTTTGTTATGTATTTGGTTATTTAGCTTAGACCTTTAGATTTTTTGTTTGTTGCTTAACATTCGTTGATAGATTTGTTCTTTACAGTTTAATTTACTTAAAATTAGCTTAAATAGCTTATTTTAGATAATTTAGTCTTGTATGTCTTATTGGTCTGTTGTACTCTTATATTTTGTGCTATTTCCTTGTATTGGTTATTTTCATATTCGCTATTGTATGTTGTTTATTTTTTTTTTGTCCTTTCTGTTTTATATATTTAAAATAAAATTATAAAAAAAATCTTGAAGGCACACACGCGTGCGCACACAACCCCCCCCCAAATTTATAAAGGTGTATACTTTTATAAACTCATATCAGGTATTGTTGTGTGGCTTCAAATTGTTTTCCAATTTATGGCAAGTCAAAGGTGAACCCATGACAGGGCTTTCTTGGCAAGATTTGTTCAGAGGGGATTTTGCCTTTGCCCTCCTCTGAGGCTCAGATAGTGTGACTTGCACAAGGTCACCCATTGGATTTCCCTGCCTAAGAGGCAATTTGAACCCTAATCTTGCTGTAGTCCAGCGCTCAAACCACTAGACCACACTGGCTCTCCTACAAAGTACAGAGTACAATAAATGCTTTTATTCACATATGATGAACATTGTTTTAAATTTTATCTAACTTAGTTTCCAGAACCCAGTTGCATCAGTGGAGGACATAATCTAGAGAGCTCCGCTAGATTGCAAACCCTTGAAGCGTTGTGTCTGACAAAGGAGGCTTCCGCTATCAAGCTAGTGGGCTCCCCAATATACCGGGAGCCTGAAGGCTATGTTTGAGCCAGGATTGGGTCTGGCAAAGTATCTGCTCAGGAGCAGAGCGGCCGCAGTGGGTCCCGAGGCTTTAGGAGAATCACATGCTTCAGTGGAAGCGGGGGGATGAAGGTGTTTCACCCCCCATATGGACACTACATTCTCAGCGTCCAGACCTCTTGTATGTTTATAAATTGCTTTTTTGTATAGTTTTGCTTATGGAAGACAAGAAGCCCTTTGTTTGCTGCAGCTGAAATTTTCCTTTAGTTTTAGAGCAGTGGTTCTCAACCTTCCCAATGCCGTGATCCCTTAATACAGTTCCTCACGTTGTGGTGACCCCCAACCATAAAATTATTTTCGTTATTTATTTATTTATTAGTTAGTTAGTTAGTTATTTCCAACATCAAATAGATTGGAAACACTGCCCCAAATCACTGCTCTGGATAGACTTCTAATGCCTAAAAACTGGTAACCCTCCCCCTTTTTTTTAAGCACAGAAAGTGTCCATCAATGCCAGAATTAAGGCAGTAGTTCCAGTTCTGAATGTTAGGTTTCCACAGTTCAAAAAGCCAGTCACTCCCAAAGGCAACACCGAAACAGCCCACATTTTACACGAGGCGCCGGAAGGAAAGGACAGGGAGAGAGGAAAGATGGTGGCAGCATAAGCAGACACATTTTGTTTAACTCCCACCCTCCCTCCCTCCCTTAAAGGGAGCACGGCTGCTCAGACGCTCTCACTCCCACGTCGCATGGGCACCCCTTCCTTCCTCCTTTCATCCCTCTGAGAGCGCAACCCTCTGGAAGCCGAACAAAGACTACCTTTTTGTTTTGTGTGTGTGTGTATGTGTGCGCGCGCAGCCGTGGATGCTGAACATACAAAAAGCGAGGAATGCAAGATAGTTAGAGTGAGGAACACAACACATGCGTGTGGCAAGCGCCAAGGATCCATGCATAACAAAAGCGAGAGGAGAAAGTCACCCTGGCTATTTCCGCACTAGACTGTTATAGCGCTATTATTCCACTTTCACCATCCTATGGAATCCTGGGGTTTGCAGCAAACCCCAGGATTCCATAGGATGGTGAAAGTGGAATAATAGCGCTGTAACACTGTAATGTGGAAGTAGCCAAAGTCCACAGGACGGATCAGAGCAGCACTTTTGGGTCAAAAAACCAAAACAACAACAACAACAACAACCAAGGAGCCTCGGGGGCTCTTGCTACACAAACCAAAGTCCTTGACTGACACCCCCTGCTCCTTTCCTGACCGAGTTCTCGGTCTCGGAGGGGCCGATCTCCCCCATTGGATGGCAGATCCGCTGCAGGAAAGTTTCCCCCTTTGCCTGCTGGACCAAAGGCGACAGCCATGCCGACAACTCCCATGGAGTGGCGTGCCCAGAATGAATGGGCAACCAGGCGATCGCCACTGCCGCAGCCCCGCCACTTTGGGAAGCAAGCGGAGCCCGGCTGCTTGCTCGCCCCGGCAAGCAATTCTGCTTGCCATCATGAATGAGCAGGAGGCGAAGAGGGTGAGGGGACAGGGTCTTACCTCCCATACGTCCCACTGTAGTGTCATAAATAAACCAACCCACCTGGGCAGGATCCGCCGCAGGCTGAAGACCACCACCAACCAACTGCCAGGCGAGTGACGCAGGCAAGCTCCAGCCCTGAATGGGAAGCCGTCTGTGTGTGTGTCTGTGTATGTGTGTGCGTGTGGTGCACACGCAAGCATTAAAGCAGCACCCGGCTGTCCGCCCCGGCAAACAACTCTGCTTGCCACAATAGCGGGAGCCCAAAAGAGGGTGAGGAGATGGGGTCTTACCTTCTGAGTCCCACTGCAGTCCCATAAACCCTGAATGGGAAGCCTTCTGTGTTTGTCTGTGTTTTCTCTTGTGTGTGTATGGTGCGACGAAAACGCCAAGCAGCACCCAGCTACATACCTTCTGTCAGGAGACATATGTGTTTATTGTTTGATTGCATAGCAAGGGACATGGGAAGGGGTTACTATCACTAGGATTTACACATGAAAACATTCCTTTGGGGGGTTTCCCGGGAATAAGTAATCAGATAAGACTCATGGTGATTTATGGCCGCCAAGGCTTTGATGGTTGGGTTTTGATGTTAAACATTTAAATGTAAAGTGGGGGAAGAAAACCCCATTCGCATTTTTAAAGTTTGAAGACAGCATCACCGCTCTGCTTTCAATAAAACTACTTCTAGTTTATTGAACACGTTTGTGATAATTGTTCCTGACAGAAATCCAACCCTAAAATTTTTTCTTCCAAATATGCATCAAAAAATGGCCAGGGGAGCACTGAGGAAGAGTGTGTAACCGCAGGGTTGAGGGAGCTGTGGGGATCGAAGTCCTAAGACACTGAGGTTGAAGCATGACCGACCGTGGCTTTGATCTCCTGAAGGGGAAAATTGGGCCGGGGGAGAAAAGCCACGTATGTCCCAGGGAACGAGGCCGCCAAAGGGTGGGATTCCTAGCGACCAAGCACCCCTTTTTGGAGGAGATAACTCATTTGGGAAAAAGAGTTGCGCAGCAAAGTGAGGGGGAAATGCGGGAAATCAAAGCGCTGTACGCGGATAACATCCGTCCACCGCGAGGACGGTACAAGCTGCTGCTCCAGCGGCAGGTGCCGCTGGACCACCTCAACAACCAGGCGAGCCAGGCCCGGCACCCCTGCCATACAGGAAATTGGAAAACAAAAGCCCTTCAACGGGAAGGGAGAGAAGCTCTCCTTTTTTATGACTATGGCCAATAATTTCATGATGGATTACGGCCACCTGTTTCAGAATGACCCCGCCCTTTCCTACAGAATTGAAAGGTTTGGGGGGCCTTAAAACTTTTTGACACCCGCGCCCCAGAAACTGAAAACTTAGCTTTTCATAATCACCTGCACAACCTTTAAAACCCCTTCTACTGGAGAAAACAAATTTTCAACAAACGCATGAGGCAAGGCAGTAACAATGTGGGAATGTATTCCCGTGAATTAAACTTCCCACCAGAGCCCATGGAACGATAAAATTTCTATTGAATTGTACAAAGATGGTCAATCCAATTTCTACGTGGATGCTTAATGAGGCAAACCCAAAAGTTTTGAGCTGGATCCGGCTGGCACAGGGGGAAGGGATTACTAGGCGAACAGCTGGCCTACAGTGGAGGACACCCCAAAACGATGCCCCAGCCCCCCCCCTTTCAGCAACACCGAAAAAGGGGGAAACAATTTCGCCGAGGTGCGTTTTTCAAATGTGGCAAGAGGGGTCACCTCCCAAAGCTGCCGGAAAAAAAGCCCGACCGGCACCATGGGGGAGGGGGGACCCTAAAAGCCAGAGGAAAAACACGTCCCACGGCTGGAGATCGTCTCCTAAATGCAATGACAGAAACCCACAGAGCGACTGGGGCCCTGACCTTGTAGGAGAATCTTCAGCGTTTTGTATCCGATGACATGGACGGGGACCTTACGCTGGCTGCGAAGCTTGGAGCGAGCGGAAACCGCTGGTACAGAAAAGTTCCCCATTTATTTGCAACTGTTAAGTTTACGGGTGGAGATGGGACGTTGCATAAACATGGGCTTTAATTGACTTGGGTGCTCCAGGAGTTTGTTCCCCCCCAAATTGGTAAAGCTAAATTTTTTATGAGCCTTAAGCCCCCCCTAAAACTAACACAAATGGATGGGCGAATGGTTGGGGGGGAACACAAATACCCAACCCTTTGGGGTTCAAAGGGAACAACAAGTACACTCTTTTCTGCGGTTCCCTAAAAATATTTTTAAGTTGGTTTTGGGGATTACGGCTTCGCAAATATAACCCCCAAATAACTGAGTGATACACTATAACTGCTGCAATTTACCCTTTCTCTGTCCCAGGAGGAATTCCAAGGGATTCCTTTCACTACCAGGATTTACAAAAGGCTTTCCATAAAAAGGAGGCTCACAAATTGCCTCCCACCCAATACACTAAGTTCCTTATGAGGGGGAAATTCCTAAGCCCAAGATTTACCCATGAGTCGTCACGAGCTCCTTGCTCTCAAAAAGTTTTTAAACAAAAATTTGGGGGGTGGGTTTATAAGCCTTCTACGGCTAGGCAGTCCTGTCTTTTTCAGGAAGAGAAAGGCCCCCAAAGCCATCCTGCTGGTGGAAATATGCTGCAATTAATCAAGCCATCTCTTCTAATTGTTACCCCCACTATACGGATGTTTTTTTGGAATTGGCCCAAAGGGAAAATTTTTTAAAACTTATCTAAAAAGGCTTTTCACAAATACGGATACCCGGATTTGGGGTTTTTTTGTATCCTTTTGGAATTTTTAAATGGACTGTCTTTCCTTTCATTAAATCAGGTCCGTCTGTTTTCCAATTTTTTTGAACTCTCTCTTTCATGACTTATTGTACCGGGGGGCTCATTTATCTGGACGAAATTTTTATTTATGCAGACTCCATGGAGGCTCATGTAGCTTTGGTGCATGTGGTGCTTAAACGTTTGATTGAAACCACCTGGGGTTAAACATCGAAATGCAATTTAATAGGCTTTTATTTTTTGGGCTGTAGATTCAGGATTTCCCCAAAAAAGGCCCCTTTATGGTTAACTCCATATTACAATGGCCCACCCCCAGAATGGTAAAGCAGCTCCGGCAGTTTCTGGGCTTTGCGAACTTTTATCGGAATTTCATTGGCGTTTTCCCATCCATAGCCCTTCCGCTCACGAACCTCTTGCGCAAACCTAAAGGCCCCCCGCTGGCAACCCAATAAACTTCCCGGGTCCCCAATTAAGCCGCTTTCGACATGCTGAAAAAAGTCATTTTACCCTTTTCCCTTTTTTCCGGACCGGAAAAACCATTTATAGTGAACAGATGTTCATTTAAAGGGCCTGTGTTTTTGCGATCTCAGGGGGGCACTTAAGCCTTGCACCTTCATTTCGAGAAAATTTTTCCCCAAAAAAATTTGGCCCTTTGGGAGAAGGAGAAAGGGTTTCATTTAGCGCTGTCTTCCTGGAGTCATTTACTTGAAGGGGTCTGGCATCCCTTTGAAATTTGGACTATCACAGGAATTTGGGATTGCAGTCTGCTAAGAAACTGTCACCTAAAAAGGTGCAATGGGCTGGTTTTTTTAGCGTTTTTTATTTAAAATTTTTTTCAGGTGGCCCCTTAACCCTTTTGGCCCACCCTTTTTTCCCGCCATGCTTTGAAACAAGCGCCACGGAACCCCTCCCCAACTCTGTTTCCTGCCGCCTCCTTTGCTTACAAATACCACTCAATCGTTTGCTAAATCGAGATTTTGTTTCATCTCTGTGTGCTTCCGCGCTTTTGAGACGGATGTTCACTCAGCACACGCCATCCTTGGCTCCAGGCTAACAAGGACAAAAGTCAGGTTACAATCTACCCTTTTATGGACCAAGATTTATGTTCCCCCCGGGTGCCCCGAGACCTCCCGCACAGGACATAACCAAACCCCCTGGACATTTTGGGTATTAAAAAACCCTTTCTTGCGATTTGTCACCTCTTTGGTGGCCGGGCTTGAACTCCTCCTCAATTATGTTAAACAGTGTGCCACCTGCAAGTTGCAAATCGCCATCCACAAAACCCCCGGGGGTGCTGCAACCTTTGCCTGTTCCTTCTACCCCTTGGTCCATAAATTTTTGGGATTTCATCGTGGGTCTCCCCTCTTCCAAGGGTTTCATGTTGTCTTTATCATGACCATTTTTCCAAGCAATGCCACTTTGTGCCTCTGAAACGGGGGCCCCCCTGCAGAAACTTGCTATTTATTCATTGCTAACATCAAATACACATTCAATGGTTATTTTTGCAGGGGGGCCCCCTTTCACTTCCAAATTTTGGACTTGTTTGTTAAAGACCCTGGGGGGACGCGAAATTCAGTGTCTTATCACCCCCAAAGGATGGGCAGTCAGAGCGGGTCAAAGGTCCCTTGAACAGTTTCCAGGGGTTTTTCAGTGAGAACCAAATGATTGGGTTTCGCTGTCCCGTTCGCCGAATTTGCGATAAATCTGCAGTTATTCCACAACTGGACTGCCTTCCTTTAAACTGTTTATGGGTTTCTCCCTTCCCTTCCTCCCCCCCCCTCCCCCCCTCTGCCCCCCCCTTTGTTGAAACTTGGGTCTCCAAAAATTTTCCCCCACTTTGGGAGTCTGCTTCCACGTCTCCATCCGCTAAAATTTATTACAAGCGTTTTGCCGACCGGCGTCCCCAAAACCCAATTTTAAGCCAGGTGATTGGTTTTTTGCCCTCCAAAAAATTTCGCTGCCCTCCCCGTCTAAAAAACTTGCCCCCTTTCCTAGGACCCTTCTCCGTGAAACGTGTCATTAATGATGTATCTTTTGAATTGGATTTTTTCCTCCCTTAAAGCTGTTCATCCTGTGTTTCATTCCAGTTTGTTGGGAAAACCCATTTGCCGCCTTCTTCGAAGACTGATGTCCCGCGTACCCCGATTGACGTTTCACTCACTGTTGTTGAAAATTTAAACCCGCTGTAGCTTGTAGTATTTGTTTAGTTTTGTACACCTATATTTTTCCAAATTGGTTTTCCCCTCTCTTTTTTTTTTTTTATTTTTTTTTTGAAGGGGGGGGGGGTGTGGGGACAAAAGTGTTTATTTTTCAGATTAGCTTAGCAAGGGATCATAGAAGGGTGTTAGCTATCTACTAGAATTTACACATGAAGAAATTCCTTCCGGCTAGGGTTTCCCAGGAATAAGTAGATCAGATAAACTATGGGATTTATCCGCCAAGGCTTTGATGGTTGGGTTGTGAAGAAACGTTTAAATGTAAAGTGCGGGAAACAAAACCCATTCGCGTCTTTAAAGTTTTAAACAGCATCACCGCTTGCTTTTAATAAAACTACTTCTAGTTTATTAACACGTTTGTAGTGAAACTGTTCCTACACCTCCTCTCCCCCCCTGCCAGCGCGGGGTCTCCTCTCCTCACCTCTGCCTTCATGCTCGGGCTCCAGCTCTCTCCTCTCATCTCCCACCTCCGCCTTAAATTACTCAGGTTTTTCTTCATTCTCCCCACCTCCGGCTCCACCTCAGGCTCCTCCAATGCTTCCCCCCCTGGCAGGGAAAAATGGGGAAACCCCAGCACACCTCCTCTCCCCTTCTACCAGCCGGGATCTCAGAAAGCACTCCCCTTGGCTGTGAGGCCACCTTCTTTTAAAAAAGGGGGGGGGAAGGGAGGGGGACCCCCGTGAAATGGTCATTGACCCCCAAAAACCGACAGGTTGAGAACCACTGTTTTAGAGGCTTCTTTGTTTTTAATTTTAAAAACAGTGCTTCCTTTTTTATCACTACGGAAATTTTTTGGGAATAATTAAAGTACTAATCTCTTCTTCTTTCATTTACTTTTGCTTGATTTTAATTCTTTATATTTTTTTGTACTTGGATATGGACTTCGAACATTTAAAGGACTACTTTTTTCCCCAATGCTTTACTGTCCATGTGGCTTAGTTTATTAATTGGGTTTTTTTTCCCTTTGGGCTTGGGTCATATTTATATATGATTCACATTAATATTTGAAAAGACCTTGTTTTTATTACTAAAATTGTTATCCTTGATATTATAAAGAAGGATTTTTTAAAATTACTTTGCCAGTCTGTTTGTTGGTAGTGTTATGCTAATTTTAACATCTCTGGGAAAGTTTAAAAAAATGTTGTTATTTTTTTTTTTTTTTATTCACCAATAACAACATAAAAACAGATATAAATTCGATACATAAGACAATATTATCCATTCCAGCATTCTCTCATCTTACAAATTGTTTTTACCTTAATATATACAGACATACCTTAATACATATTTTTTCACAGCTGTTGTTCACAATATATGACATTCAATATTAATTCTTTTATAACCATAAACACAAATACATAGATATGCACACATACATTCTATACCCTATAACACAAATAAAAGACAAAATTTCTAACAATGTTTAACATTTAATGCCTTCCCTTTCTTTTTTTTGTTTTTTCTGTGATTCTCTAGTTACGCTTACCAACAATTAAATGTCATATAGACAATGTCTTTTAAGAAAAAAACAAAAAAAGAAAAAAAAACTCCCCTTTTTTCCATTTTTTAAACTTTAAATTTTTAAAATTACTTTTAACTAAGGTTTTATTTTCTATTGTTCCTTTTTTTTTATTCTAGTTTGACTAATTTTTTATCTAAAGTTTTCTATCCCGTTTCGACCTTGTTTCTTGAAATTTTTTTTTATAGATTATATATGTAGAGCACTTATCAATACATCCTTAATTTTTATATTCATTTCTAGTTTTCTGCATGCTTTTCTCTTAATTTTCTTCCTTATTTCTACATACCTCAATATATATTTCATTATCTTTACTTTTTACCTTTTATTTTTCTCCTCCTTAGTATATTCATAGTATCATAGAAACATAGAAATGTAGAG
This sequence comes from Iguana delicatissima, assembly GCA_948472985.1. Taxonomy (NCBI): domain Eukaryota; kingdom Metazoa; phylum Chordata; class Lepidosauria; order Squamata; family Iguanidae; genus Iguana; species Iguana delicatissima. The sequence goes on along the minus strand of CAOKZL010001006.1, from coordinate 702,385 downwards.
TTGGAAGAACCACACGGGCCATCCAGTCCAATCCTCTGCTATGCAGGAACACCCTCAAAGCATTCCGACAGATGGCCATCTAGCCTCTGCTTAAAAACCTCCGGAAGGAAACTCCCCCAACTCCGAGGTAGCATATTCCACTGCCGGACAGCCCACGTCAGGAAGTTTTTTCCCGACAGTTTCACTAGAAGTTTCATTCCTAGGTGGAATCTCCTTTGCTGAGCTTGAATCCGTTGCTCCTTGTCCTGGTCTCTGGAGCAGCAGAAAACAAGCCCTCTCCTTCCTCTACATGGCATCCCTTCAAATATTTAAACATAGCTATCATAACCTTCTCTTCTGCAGACTAAACATACCCAGCTCTCTAAGTCTATCCTCATAGGGCATGTCTTCCAGACCTCTCACCATTTTGGTCGCCCTTCTCTGGACTTGGTCCAGCTTGACCATGTCCTTCTTGAATTGGGGTGCCCAGAACTGGACACAGTATTCAAGATGAGGTCTAACCAAAGCAGAGTAGAATGGTACCAGTACCTCCCTCGATCTAGACACCATAGTCCTATTGATGCAGCTGAGAATTGCATTGGCTTTCTTGGCTGCCGCATCACACTGCTGACTCATGTTCAGCTTGTGGTCTATGAAGACTCCTAGATCCCTTTCACATGTACTGCTATCCAGCCACTTGTCCCCCATTCATCATTCATCATGCATCCTCATTGTTGCTATCTCACCCCATTTTTCCTCTGATGCTACTAGTACCAGATTCCATCCTTCTTTAAATCGTTTTATCAGTCTGTCTGATAATATAACTGTCAATCTGTCCATTTCTATTAGATCATATAATTTCATCCACCATTCTTCTACATTAGGTGCTTCTTTTAGTTTCCATTTCCTAGTATAAATCATTTTAGCTGCTGTAATCATGAAGAGTAATAGTTTTTTCTGCATAATCTTAAATTGTTTAATCCCGTCAGTCATATTTAACAGATATATCTTTGGTATCATTGTGAAATTTAGTTGTAATATATCCACTATTCTTTCATGGATTTTCTTCCAGAATCTTTTCGCTTCTATACATGTCCATCACAGATGGTACAATGTTCCTTTCTGATCACATTTCCAATGTGTGTTTTTAGAGTTTTTTATTATTTTTGCAATTTGTGCTGGTGTATAATACCATCTGTGGAGGATCTTGTAATAATTCTCTCTTAAACTAGTGCTTTTTAATAGTTTTTGGGTATCTTTCCATGCACCTTCTCAGCTTTCCATTAGGATTGGGTGTCCTATATTTTGCGCCCATCTTATCATGTTCTCTTTTACAATTTCTTGTTCTAGGTCTAAGCTGAGTAACAATTTATATATCCTTCCAACTAGATTATCATTACCCGATTTCTGGAGTTTATCAAACTCCCTTTCTTGATGTTCTGTTCCAACTGTCTTCATATCCATTTTAAATTTTTCTGCTAGTTGTCTCTGTAATAACCAGTGGGATGTATATCCATCTCTTATTAACTCTTAATTACTTTTTTTAACCACGTTCTCCCCTTGGATTTTAACTAGATCTTTATATGTTATCCATTGGTTCAGCTAGGGTCTCTCTCTCTGGTAGAAGGCTTCATGCACCGATGCCCACAATGGCAATTTTGAATATAATTTCTCTTTGTATGCTAGCCAGACTCTTAATATGGATTTTCTCACAAAATGATTATTAAATGATTATTCATCCTCGCTTTTCAATAACATAAATGTGCATGCCAACTAAATGGCAAATCTGCTCCTTCCAATGTTAATAATCTTTCTTTCCCCAAATTTATGCAATCAATCAGCCAACTAAGGCAACAAGTGTGATAGTATAGTTTTAGGTCCAGCAAGCCTAGTCCTCATCTTTCTGTCGAATCTTTCATAATCTTCCATTTTGTCCTCGGCTTTTTGCTGTTCCATATAAACTTCGCTAGATCCTTGTTCCACTGATTGAATGGCAAGTAGTTTGTAATTTATTGGGAGGTTTTGGAAAAGAAAGATCATCCTCAGCAAAATATTCATTTTCAGTGTTGCTATTCTTCCAAGTATCGATAAATCTAATTTTGCCCATTTCTTTAAATTTGTCTTTATATTTTGCCAGATTTTCTTATAGTTGTCTTCATCCAAATCTGTGTTGTTTTTTGTTATATATACCCCAAGATATTTTGGTTTTTTAGATATCTTATATTGAGACTCTCTCTGTATTTCTGTGTCTTCTTAACTTGTCATATTTTTTGTTATCATCGTTGTTTTTTCCGGATTTACCCTGAAACCCGATACCATGCCAAATTCTTGGAAGATACACTTTAACTTATCTATACTTTGTATTGGGTTATCTAACAATATAACAAGATAGTCAGCAAATGCTCTTATCTTAAAATTATGATTCCTAACTTGTACTCCTTTTATTTGCAATTCCTTATTTGAATATTCAATAGTTCAATAATTATCAGAAACAGCAGATGGGAGAGTGGACATCCCTGTCTTGTTCCTTTCTTTAACCTCAATTTTCCCTGTCCTTTCTCCATTTATTAATACAGTTGCTGATTGGCTTTTATAAATCTGATTAATCCAGTTCTCAAATTTCTCCCCCATGTTTATCTTTTTTAAAGGTGCCTTCATAAACTTCCATTTAACGTTACTGAATGCCTTCTCCACATCCAGGAAGATCAAACCTAACTTTTTTTTATTATGTTTCTGATAATATTCTATTACATCTATGATCACTCTTGTGTTATCCTTGATTGATCTTCCTAGGAGAAAGCCATTTTGATCCTCATGTATCCAATCACTTAACACCTTTTTCAATTGCTCTGCAAGTATAATGGCAAAGATTTTATAATCTGTGTTTAATAGCGAGATTGGCCTATAATTTCTCACCTCTAGATGATCTTTATTTTCTTTTGGTATTAGGCTAATTGTTGCTTCTCCCCAAGAAGCTGGCCTATTTCCTTCATCCAGTCCATTAACTACTTTTTGTAGAGGCCCAACAAGTTCATTTTGAAAGATCTTATAATACTTTGCTATATAACTGTTGGGACCTGGTGCTTTACCATTTTTTTAGTTTTTGGATTGCATTTATAATTTCCATTTTTGCTATTGGTTTATTTAATTCTATTCTCTGTTCATCAGTTATTTGCTTTACAGTTATTTTTCTGAAATATTCTCTGATATTCTCTAGCAGGTGTTCTGTATCTTGTTCATCAAATGTTTTCTTGAAGTATTTGTAAAACGCTACCTTAATTTTATTTTGTTGTTGATAGATCTCTTTTCCTTCTTTAATTTCTAAATTTTTTCTATTTTCTTTTTCTTTTTTAAGTCTGTAAGCTAACCACTTACCTACTTTATTTGCATATTCAAAATATGTTTGTTTTGTAAATTTCATTTTTTTCCAATTTCCATATTGTCTTGAATTGTTATCTGTTTCTGTAAGATCTTAATTTCATTCTTTATTTTTGAATTCCCTGGTTCCCTTTTCAGTCTTTTTTCTTTCTCATCAAGTTCTTCCATAATTTTCTGTCAGTTTTATTATTATTTTTCTTTCTATAGGCTGCAGACTGTACAAGGATGACTCTTATAACTGCCTTTCCTGCCTCCCACACAATATGTTCAGGTACTTCCCTTTCTGCAAAATATTGGTTTATTTCTTTCCTTAGTCTTTCTACCATCTTCTCATCTCTCAGTAATTCCTCTTTTAGGATCCATCTATGTACTCTTTTCCTATCTTGAGTCATCATTATTAGGGGGTTATGATCTGATAATGTCCTTGGTAGGACTTCTATTTTTTTTTTAGATTCTTTATCAAGGTTTTTGAGACCATTATCATGTTGATTCTAGACCAGGTCTTATGGACCTCTGAGTAATATGTAAATTCTTTCGTGTTCTTATACATGCAATGCCACACATCCACTGAGGATAAGTCTTCCATCAGCTCAAAGAAAGCTTTTGGGAGCTTTCCCTGTGTTGATTTTACCTTTTTGTCTGATAATCTGTCTACCTCTGGGTTAATAACCCCATTCCAGTCTCCTAAAATTATTATGTCTTGATAATTATAATCAGTAATTACTTTTAATAATTTTTCATAATAACCTGCTTTATTTTCCTGTGGTCCATACACTCCAACTATAAGAATCTTATGCTGAGTTGCTTCTGCTTCTACACCGACATACATTCCCCTGTTAGCCTCAAAAATTCCTTTGCACTATACTTTTTATTGACATAAATTGTGACCCCTCTTTTTTCTAATCCATCAAAGCAGAGAAATCCTGTCCCATTTTTTATTATTCAGATATTTCAAATCTTTGTTTCTTACATGCATTTCCTGTAAATATATTATATCCAATTTAAGTTTTTCCAAATAATGAAAAATTCTTTTCCTTTTAATGGGCGCATTTATCCTCTAATATTCCATGAAATAATTTTCATTTTGCCTTAATTTCTCTTGTTTATTACTTTATTTCTCTATTCTCCTTTATCCTGACTCTTTCTCTACCTCTTTTCTTTCTTCTTCCTCCTCTTCTTTCCCTTCCCCTTCAGATATTTCTTCTTTGTTTCCCTCGTTCTTTTCCTGATTCAGATCTTCAACACTTTCTAATGGTACCTTTCTCAATGTTTTATCTAGATCTTTCGATATTCTCCTATGCTCTTCTCTTTCTTCCTTATTATCTCATTTTCTTCCTGTATATCATCACTTCTTGTTTTTTCTTTGAATTTCTTTCATGGTATTTAATCAATTCTTCTTTGTGATGTCATACAAAGTCTTGAGCCTTCATAATAGAGTTCAGAGTGTATCTTTTTTGATGTAATGTAAATGTAACCCCCTCAGTTTGACATCACCTATACATAATTCCATTTTTCTTTAACATTTGTGTTAGAAAGGAATATTATTTTCTCTTTTTTAGAACCTGCGAGGGGAAATCCTTAAATATCTGTAATTCTTTACCTTCAACCACAATTTTTTTTGAGTAACTTTGTTGTATCACCAAGTTTTTAACTCTTTCTCTCAGAAAGTATATCACTACATCATGGGATACATTTCTCTTCTTAGCTATAAAAGAGTTTACTCTGAACACCTTATCAATCTCTAGGTCTAATTGTTCCATATTTGACCCTATAAAGTCAGATAATGGTGGTATTAAACGATTACATAGTTCTTCTCCATAAGTCTCTTCCAAGCCTCTTATTTTCAAACATTTTTCTCTAAGTTTAATTTCCATATTTCTATACTGCTGTTCTGTATTTGTTAATCTTTTTTCAAATTCTGGTGTTTCTTTTTCTAATTTAACTGTCCTATCCTGTAAGTCGTCAATCTTTTTGATTCATTATCTTCATATCTTTTGTTATATTTTCCAATTTTTGACCTATATTTCTCATCTCTTGTTTCTCATCTTTGATATCATTAGACACTTTCCTAATTTCTTTTTTGAAATCCTCTCTAAGTCTTCTCATTTCCTCCAATATTGATACCCCAAATTCCATCATTTTTATTTGTTCTTCCATTTTTTGATGTTTTTGTGATAGTTGTTGTGATAGTACAGCTTTTCTTGTTCCTGATGCCACCTTTGACTTTCAATTTGTTCATTTAGTATTATTTGTTTACCAATAGTATATATCAATGTTACATGGTAAATTGTTTCTTTATATGTTCTTTGTATCTTTATATAAATTAATTAGTTAATTATTTGAGTCTATTAGTCCAATCAAATATTTCAAATTAATTAGATTATCCTCATAACAACCAAATCAAAACAGAAATTTCAAATTGATTGGTTTGTCTTTTCTTATCTTTCTGTATACTAAACTTTATATTGTATAACAGACACTATTTCATCAGTGTCATCATCAGTAATAATTAAATGTAATCAAACCCAAAATTTCATTCTACCTGCTTATAATAAATTCTTCTTGACTGTTCCATGTAATATCATTAATTATTTAACAAACAATTATCCTTCGATATCATTCAATTTCTTTCAATTTCAAGGCTTCTGATACATCAATATGCTTCTCTTATAAATCAATACATTTATTAATTAATTTGTTATCAGTATGTTTCTCTTATAAATTAATTATTGAGTTCTTGTATCCCTTTATAATAAATTCATCTTGAATATTCCCTGTAATCTCATTCTGGTGGCTGCGGTGAGGAGCTGGGTGGTCTCCTGCAAAGCTGCAGAAAGACTGTCGCCCTGTAAGGTCAGGAACCCACTATTTTTTTTTTCTCCTTAAGATGTTGACATGATAGGCAGCCAAAGCCAGCTGTGTCAAGGTCACAGACCCAGGCAGCAAGCCAGCCCAGACAAGGGAGAGGGAGAGCTAGCGGAGTCCTGCCAGGAGGAGTCAAGGAAGCACTTACTCAAAGGAAGTCCATTTACCTAAGTCAGAGCAACAAGCAAAAGCCATAGTCAGAGCTCCAAAAGCAGGGGTCAGGAGCCAAGAGATCAATCCAAGGTATCAGGAGCTGGGTGCTGGAAGCAAAGGAAGGGCTTGTAAGAAGTTTGCCACAAGCAAAGGGAAACTTCCAAGCAGGCAGTTATATAGCCCAACGCACAGGTGTGCTCATTCACTGCTTCTTAAACTTAGCCAAGGAAGCGTCCCTTTACACAGCTCTTTGAGTCTCCACCTTGATTGGGGGCTGATTGAAGCAGGCTCCAGAGCATCTTCAGAATTGGATCCCTGTTGCTCTAAAGGAGCAGGCAGAGGAACGTCCGAGCCTGCTTGGTCCACGGCAGCAGGGGGAGCTGCTGAGCTGCAGGACTCATCTCCAGCCAGAGCAACAGGGACCAACAGCTGCTGCTCGTCATCAGCAGCTCTGACAGGGGCTTCAGTTATCACAAGCAGACTCTGGGCTGCTGCTACTAATCCGGTCATAAATAACATCTGGGGTCCCTGCAACCCCCCCCCCAAATTTCTCCCTTTGAGGTAGGGAGAATGGAGCAGCTCACAAGTCCAAAGTGCCCCAACAATGGTGAAGGAAGGAGGAGGAGAGACACCACCACAGATGGGACAGCGATGGAGTGAAGCCACCAGATCAGCAGCCAGATAACTCTGAGAGGCGCTGACGAAATAACCTTTTTAATCTAACTGATTGGAGCGAGTACCCAGTTAATCCCATCTGAACTGTGAGTAGCAAATTATATACAAGGATTTTTTAAACATATGAACAAGAAGGCACATACCAAAGAAAGCCCTCCGATTCTCCGACTGAGAGCAGAAACTAGAGGGAGAAGAGCTGGGCTCCCCCTCCATTCATGTCGAGGTTTGACTGCTTTCCTCCAAGTGCAAAGTTGCAAAGTTATGAAATGCCGAAGGGCTACTCAGAAATATTTTGAAATTGGGTTTCTGAGGTTTGTTTTTTAGACTGATGAGAGCAGAGAGGGAGTTTTGGCTGTTTAAACTTTAAGCAGATGAAGAAGACAGAGAGAGAAAATGGCGACAAGCACATGGAGGAGAAGAGGGGGTGGAACTGAAAGTAAAGCAACCAGAACTGTGAGTGATTGGGAGAGGGGGGAAGATTCAGTGTCATGAAGATTTTTTGCCCTCTCTCCTGAATATTGACTATGGTTTATAAATGAACTTTAATAATATGGATTATAAGTGATTATAAGTGAACTGTATTGAATGGAACATATTCTGGGACTAGGAACAGAAGCGAAGGTTTTCAGACCTACAAATGGATTCTTCCTCTCTCCCTCTATTTCATATGAGATTTAATGGGAGAGAAAGAAGAACTGCAATTGAACTGTAATTGAAAGGGTACTTAGCAGATTTAACAAAGGCCCTTTCCACATGGGGGACGGGGGAACGGGGAGCGCACGCAGGGACGGATCTTACCTGAAAACAGGTTGCTCCGTCCCTGCGGGGAGCGCGCGTTCGCCGCTCCACACGCTGGCGAGTTTCGGCGGCGTTCAGCGGCACCCAAAATGGCGGCCGGCGACTTCCGGCGGCGCTCCGCCAATCAGGGCAGCGCGCCAGCTGGAAGCCCGCCCCCGGGCAGCTCTGCAGGGACGCGCTAGCGCGTCCCTGCAGCTTCGCACGGGGTGCTGCAACGGGTTAGCATGCTCGCGTTTCGTAAAAACCACATAAAATGTGGTTTTTAAAAAACGCGCCACGCCACCCCTTGTGGCCGCGCTAGCGCGGTTTGAGGTGTGGAACCTCCACTATTCAAACTGCTCTAGCGCGCTCCACGGTGTGGACGACCTCTGGATGAGGTCGCCCTAAGCTGTTTTTTTTACCCCGTGTGGAAAGGGCCAAATTTTGGATTATAATAATGGATTACTTCTGGAAGAGAAGTGCAGATTTGGAGAGAAAGCTGTTTTTAAATATAATGAATTATTGTTTTAAAGAGTTAACTCTGGCAGAAAAAGTGATATAACCTAAACTTTTATTCCTTGGGATCCATAGAGATTAACTGACTTGTATTTAAAACAAGGGTAACTTCTGGAAGAGAAAAACATGGGGAACTTATATAAATGAAATCAATCTTCGCTAAAGTAACAAAACTTTGGGTGACTGTAATAAGAAAGGGAAACTACGAGATGTGAAAATCAATGAGATTAGCTTCTTGAAGAGAAACGAAGGTGGTAAACACAGTAAACACAAATTTAAGGTTTAAGAACAATGAACTAAAGGGTGTTGATCAAAGGAATTTAGAATGAATTGAGACTGAATAACAATTGATGACTACTGGTGAAATTTGGTGATAAGTGACATTCCTACTTATAGATGCTGTTATGTACATTGAAATGTTGACATTTATTGTTTGATTTATAGATTGATATATATTGATATAGTGATATTAGATATTTGATATTTGGTATATAGATTATCTGATTTATAGATATAAAGAGCGACTGATTGATAGGTTACATTGATATTGATATACTATAACTAAGAAATTTTAAAATGGTTCAAGGACTAAGAGTTAATAATATAAAGTGAGATTGGCTTAAAGGTTATGGCAACAGGACCAAAAAAGACAGTACAACGGCAGCTTTACCCTGTAATATTAGAAAGATGAGCTTCAATAGGTTCTAAGATTATGGAGACAACAAAAGTTTTGGAAGAAATCCAGAAGATGAAAACAGAAATGATGGATGAATTAAAAGCAACAAGAACAGAGATAAAAACCACAAGAACAGAAATTAAACAGAATCTAAAGTGGGAAGTTGAAAATTTGAATAAAAACTTACAGAAACTTGCAACAGATATAACAACAATAGACACAAGTTGAAGAAATAAGAGAAAAAAATCAAAAGTTGGAAGATCTGGTAGAAAAAATGAAAAAGGAGCAGAAAAAAAGACAGAGAGACTATAACAAAACTTGAAATGAGACAATGGAATAAAAGTTTGAGATTAAGAGGTTTGGAGGAGCAGAAAAATGAAAATTTACAACAAAGAGTGATAGATATTATAGCTCCATATATTGGCCAGAGAAGAGGGAGATTTGACATAGAGATTGACAAAACATTCAGGATTGAATCCTCAATTTCAAAGAGAAGGGGGCTCCCACAAGATGTGATGGTTTATTTTACTAGAGAAAAAATTAAGGATTTAATCGTGTAGCAATGTTACAAAGAGAAACTGATAGTGGATTAGGTGGAAATCAAAATATTTAAAGATATACCACCGAGTGTATTGAGACAAAGAAGAGAATATTTTTCCTTGACAAAGAGTCTTCAGAGGAGAGATATAAGATATAAATGGGAATCACCTGAGGGAATCTCCTTTTTTATGAAAACAAGAAAGTAAGGATTACCTCAGTCAAAGGCCCTTTTCACACGAGGCTAGGAAATCGCGCCGTGACGCTTCCAGCTGGTTTTTTCTGAATCTGCGCTAACGTGTACTTTAATTTACAACGTTCCATACAGCTCTAGTGTGAACCGGTCTAGCGTGTGTTAATAGATCCACACGTTCTCGTCATGGCCACTCTCGTTAGTCTCCTTACCTCGCCCCCTTTGGCTATGATTGGCTGGGGTTTTTTTTAATGGCTCCATGCGACATTACATACGTGCTCACGCGTGCACGTACGCACAGCCACCTAGGTCCTTCCACGACCCCTCCCCCCGCCTCTCCCTCCTTTTCAGCTCGAGTTATATCTAGCTGCGGTGGTTTTTCCTGCCTGTTCTTTTTGCTGCTTTCTGCTGGCTTTGCAATGGAGGAAGAGGTTATGACTGACGTTGCCAGGGTCCTGGGGCCGTTTATGATGGTTCTGGGAGTTGTGCTGGCAACAATGCAAGGCCAGTGGGCCAGAGATAGAGCGAGGCGGTCCAGGCTCTATCAGGACCAAGAGAATGAATACAGCTTCTATGTGCTCCTGCTGGGAGCCTCATCACGGCGTGTGCCACGCCCAAGAAGATAGTGGGTTTGGGAAGGGATGTGCAGGACGTGGTGGGCCGAAGAGGTTCTGGCGAAATGGGACGACGACAAGTGACTCTACCACTTCTGGATGACCAAAGCCATCCTGTTCAAAATAGCTGACCATCTGCATCCCCACCTGGAGAGAAGAGCCACAGAGATACGCCAACCCATCTCTGTGGAGGAGAGAGTGGCCATTACTGTTTGGTGGCTGACAACCCTTCTGATCTATCGCATGATGGTGAACGCTTTCGGCTTGGGGATCTCCACAGTCACGGTGATCATCATCGAGGTGTGCCTTGTGATAGAGCATGTGCTTCTGTCATCCACCGTTTGCCTTGGAGACTATCGGAGGGTGAGTACTCTAAAACCCGATCTGGCCGCCCATTCCCAAGCAATCCCTTCCCTCATCCCCCAGGAACACATGGAAACTGCAGTATTTCCTGGCCAGACAGTTTTCCTGGACTTTGAACCCATTGCCCCGTGTCCTGGTCTCAGCAGCAGGAGGAAAGAAGCTTGCTCCATTCCAGCCAGGCAAATACTAGGGGTTACAGTGGGAAACTGGTGAAAAAAAGCAGGGAGGAGGAGAACAATGAACACTACCCTCTGTCCTCTGGGACACATGGCACGTGGAGTCTTACCTGGCCATGCCATCCATCCCTCTGACCAGTGGGCAGTGCTTCCCCTGGCCCTCGGCCAGCAACCAGCACTCCAGGAAGTTTCACACACAATTCACACGCGCACACACAAACCCTTGCCTTTTTCTCTCTCCCCCTCCCTCCCTCCCTCCCTCCCTCCCTCCCTCCCTCCCTCAGTCTCCCTTTCCTCATACTTTCTTGGACTCATGGTGGCATTCTCTCAGCCCAAAACAAAATATAACAAAGGCCAGCATTCTGTGCTTGTCTCTCAGGACGAAGACACATGACAACACGCATGCAAACCCCAACCCCCACCAAGGGAACACGGGACATTCATTCCTATGTGGCCCCACACTGCTCCCAAACTTGTATTGCAGTTCATGTGCAATTCCTCTGAACATTAACTTTTCTATTTTGGATCCCACCAATTACAGATCATGGATGGTTTCCAGTGGATGGGTTTCCCGCAATGCATCGGTGTGGTTGATGGGACACACATTCCGGCCACCAAAAGGAAGAGGGGAAGAGTTCGTGAACAGGAAGAGTTCCTTCTCCATACTCCTTCAGGGGATGGTGGATCATGAGGGGAAATTCCTGGACATTGTACTCGGCTGCGCTGGGAGACTGCATGATGCGTTCGTTTTCCGGCACTCTTCCCTGTGGCACGCCATGGAGGCGAGAAGGTTTGTTCCGGGGAACCCAACCATCACCATTGGGATGTTGCCATTGGCCCTGTGATCCTGGGCGATGCTGCATACCCCCTTTCCTGGTGGCTGATGAAGCCATGTGGAGGACCACTCGACCAAAGAAAGATGGCGTACAACAGGGTTTTCAACTGCTGCCGGAACGTCATGGAGCGGGCCTTTGGAAGGCTCAAGGCACAGTGGGGCTGTCTTTCCGCTCCTCTGACTGTCTCTGAGCAGAACTACCTCCCTGCTGTTAGGGCTTGCATGGTCCTTCATAATATTTGTGAGATCAAGGGCCACATCTTGCACCCTGAACTAGCTCCCCCACCACCACTAAGTCTTCCACCTACCTCAGAGGACTTTTGTCCCTATGCCTCTGCAAGGAGGCTCTGGGAAGGGGAAAGTGTGAGGAACGCAATTGCGAGCCTCATTGCTGGAGACAGTGGTTAGTGGCAGCTGTGCGCCCCCAGCACTGGGAATCACAGGATGAAATGGACTGTGCCTTAAAGCATTTGCTAAAATTTGTTTGTTCTTTGTTACAGTTGAAAGTTGTTCCTTGTTCTAAGCCCCTCCTCCTTTAGAAAGACTAGCAGCTTTGACCCCGGAGGACAAAGGGGAAGGGGAAAGGACCGAGGAAATACCAGGGCCATCCACAGCTGGCAAGTTTGTCTGAATTCTGCTGCAGTTGTAATTTTAATGGCGCCAATCCACACGCAGCGAGTGGTCGGTGGCCAATGTTCGTTTCTGTGATTTGCCCTAGGTCCATCCCATCTGGAGCGGTCGACCCTTGCGTGGACGATGATGGCCAGGATGACGGACCTGGAAAAAAGATAATCAAACTCTGTAAGTGAACAATTAGCATAATTGGGATGTCAGGGTGGTTCAAGGGCTGTCTGTCAATGTGTGGCCACGGTATTCTAACAGCTGCTTTTCTACCCACAGATGAGTCCGCCCAGAGAAGCCTCTTGGAGGTTTCCGCAGCCCTTGATCAATCGCATGCAGCGATACGAAGAGAAATAAGAATTCTCAAGAAAGAAATTAGTAAGAGTGGGCACCTGCTGTAAATATATATTTATTTAATGTCCCAACCTTAATAGTAAGCCCCACTTGAATGTTAATCCCTATGCACCCCGTTTTTTGTACTTAACCACGCCCCTTAGTGTTTCAATTTTTCATTGCTGTTTTTAAGAGCATCTTTATAAAAAGAAATTTCTATCTTAATGACATTCCTGTTTCTTTATTGCGGGCTTCCATTGCTGGACCAGTTTGCCTATGTGTGTCTTTGTGTGTGTATCGGTGTGTTGGCTTTGAATGTCGGGTAACGAATGCTGTCTTAATTCTGGGATGAGATGGTGTGAGGGTGAGACGGGCAGAGTGTGAGACAAGGGATGCAGCGGGAGTGAGAGATTGTAAGAGAGGGAAGGTTTAATTTGTCTAGATGTGGAACAGTGGCTGGCCAGGAAATACTACTTTTCCAAGGCTTCCCTGTGGGGAGAGGGTGTTTGTCAGTGGGCAGGCCATACTTCTGCCCCTACTGCCCACCCTCCATCCTCACCAGTGTCCTGCAGAAGACAGTTGCAGCACCTTTTATTGCGCTGCAGAGACCAGAGAGCGGTGCAATGGATCCAAAGGTCAGGAACAGTGTGTTGGCAGGAAGTACTCCATGTCCCATGCTTCCCTGCGGGGAGAGGGTGTTTGTCAGTGGCTAGGCCATGCTTTTGCCCCTACTGCCCACCCTCCATCCTCACCAGTGTCCTGCAGAAGATGGTTGCAGCACCTTTTCTGGGGCTGCAGAGACCAGGGAGCGGTGCAATGGATCCAAAGATCAGGAACAGTGTGTTGGCGGAAAGTACTCCATGTCCCATGCTTCCCTGTGGGGAGAAGGTGTTTGTCAGTGGCCAGACCATGCTTTTGCCCCTACTTACCACCCTCCATCCTCACCAGTGTCCTGCAGAAGACGGTTGCAGCATCTTTTCTGGGGCTGCAGAGACCAGGGAGCGGTGCAATGGATCCAAAGATCAGAAACACTATCTGGCTGGGATATACTCCATGTCCCATGTGTGTCTGTGGGAAGGTGCTTTTGTGTTAGACTTCCTAGAGCGCTGAATGCTGAATGCTGGCGCAGGGGAAGCGTTGTCCACTGGTCGAACCTGGAAGACCGGTAGTCCCATGTGTCTCAGGGCAGAGAGATGGGTTTTAGAGTGTCCGACCGCATGTCCCTTTTCTCCTTCCACAAAAGCCATGTGGATGATGTTTCTGAAGGGGCAATAGTGTATTCCCTTTGACATGAGGAAGAACTTGATTTTCCAGGAGGATAAATGAAAGGGAAAATACAGAAGCTTCCATTAAGCATGCCAGGCAACACACGGAGGCTATTTTATAAATAAATAATTGGGATGAGGGCGCGCCATCAGATCAGGGGGAAGAACAGGCAGTCTTTTGTTCTTATATAAGGAAGGAGAAGGCATTCAGCAGACCCCCCCGAAATATTAGCCCCCAACCGCATATCCCCAGCCTCCAGAACTTACAACAGCTCCACACGCTTGCAGAAAACTCATTTTAAAATAAAAAAGAAAACAACATATTCATTTTGATCCAAATTACGTACCTGCAATCTTTTTTCCTTTTTCTTGCTGTAGCTCCCAACCGCTTTCCAAGGAACCACAAATGGCGCCATCCTGTTCTTTGTGGGGCGGGACCAACCACTGAAGCTGTCCACACCACAGCCCGCCCTCCGTGGATCTCATGAGCAAATCAGCGCGTATCTGCGCTTCTACACACATATGCAGTAGCGCGCATCGGGGGGAAAAAACCACATTTTCCCAGGTTTTTAAAAACACACGGTGCCACAACTTCCGGTCACTTCTGAGCGGTTTAAGGTGTGGAACGTCAAAATTATAAACGACCCAGTGCACTCCACGGTGTAGAAGACCTCCGTTAGAGGTCGGCTGCCCCGTTTTATTTACCCCATGTGGAAAGGGCCAAAGAAGCACAAGACTTGCAAGAAGAACATTTTAAGACAGATAAGATGACAGAAGAAGAGATAAGGAAGAAACCAGAATACCAATCAAGAGGAGCAACACTGGTTGAAGATTATAGCCAAGCGTCAGAAGAAGAGACACAAATGGTAGAAATAGAAGAAAAGAAGAAAAAAAGAAAAAAGGGAAGTAAAAAGAAAAGAAAATGAAGTTAATCTCCTGGAATGTGCATGGAATAAACTTGCAGGCGAAAAGAAGGCAAATCTTCCATCGTTTAGAAAGATTAAAAGCTCAAATTATTGTTTTACAAGAAACTCACATAATGGTGAACCAAGAAAAATATTTGAGAAATAATAAATTAGGAGAATGTTTTACATCCTTATACACAAATTTAAAAAGAGAAATAGCAGTCTATGTGAAAAATGAGATCCAAGCTAAAGAAATCTTCAAAGATAAAGAAGAGAGAATCTTTGGAACTGAGATTCAAAAAAATGGGGAAAATTATGATAATGGGAATTTATTCGCCAAATGAGAACAAAACAGAATTTTATAAAAAACTCCGAGACAACCTGCAAGCATATGAATATGAAGAATAGATTTTAATGGGAGATTGGAATGGAGTCCAAGATGTAAAATTGGATAAAACAATGGTGAAAGGGAAAGAGCAAAAAGAAAAGAAGGGTAAATTACCCCCCAAATTTTTTTGAATTATGTGAAGATTTGGCTGTAATGGATGCTTGGAGATATAATCACCCAGATACCAAAGATTTCACATTCTTCTCAGATCCGCATCAAACTTGTTCCATATCAATATGATCTTATTGTCAAAAACTCTATCAGTAGAAGTACAACAGACGGAAATTTTACCCAAAGTAATATCAGACCACCATCCGGTGATGTTATATAAGAGAGACAAAATTAAACAGTTTTAATGGCAACTTAATGATAGCTTATTGAATGATGAAGACATTATTAAAAAAAGCTAAAGAGGCATTGGATAGATATTTTGTCGCAAAAACAGAAAAGAAAAATCTGTGAAAAATGAAACCAGCTTCAGACATTCTTGCCTGCATTAGAGGAGTTACGAAAACAAAACACACTCCTCAAGCCAGCCAGCAATTTAACTGCGTTTATTGCGGATAATAAATCAAGCTGAACTAGGTCACAGCAAAGCTAGCCATCTCTAACAGAACAGAGAAACAGAAGTCAGACAAAAACCTCTCAGCGACTGTTGTTAAGTAGCATGTACAGAGACATGAACACACGTACAACAAGTGAACAACAAGTCGAAGTCAAAACAATGCTGTGTCTCAAAATACACATGAACACAGCTGCATGTTCCAGAAGACCAGATAACACATAGACAGTACACAGCATTACAGAATAACATTCCCATGAGAACAGGCTTTTGCCTGCTATTCTAAACAATTCTACAAGCGGTTTACTTTCTCACACACTGGAACTTTGAAATGGTGAAGCAAGGAGTCCACTATATGTTTCATACATTGTGACAATTTTAAAGAAATACAAGACAAGAGACTCAGATGAAAACAGTTTGAGTCGCATCTAAAGCAGTGATGAGAGGATTTTTTATCCAACAACGACGATTAAAAAATAAGAAAAGAGATGAAAAATACCAGAATTTATTGAAAAAAATTGCCAAGATAAAGAAAAAGAATTTAAGGAAAATCCACTCAAAGAAGCTATACAATTGCATATTAAAAAAATACGAAAGAAATAGCAGTATTAATAACAGAAGAGACAGAGAAAAAAATGAAATATATGAAACAAACAGAATTTGAACAAGCAAACAAAATTGGGAAGTGGCTGGCTTACAGGATAAAAAAGAAGAAAGAAAGGAATGTGATTGCAGAAATAAGAGAAGGGAAGAAACTGTTTACTCAACAGGAGAAAATTAAACAGACATTTGGGAAGTATTTTTTGAATTTATTTCAAGAAAATAAGTCTTCTCAACAGCAAGAAAGAGACATAATAAAATATTTAAAGGATATGAAATTATCGAAAATATCGGACCAAGCTCAGAAACAACTGAATGAACCTATTACATGTAAGGAATTGGAAGGAGTCGTCAAAGATTTGAAAGTAGACAAAGCTCCAGGACCAGATGGATTTACAGCATTATATTATAAGAGACTTTCAAAAGAATTAATAAAACCATTACAAGCTACAATAGCAAAGTTAATGGAAGAGGGAAAACCAGAAACATGGGGAACATCAAACATAGTAGTGATACCCAAAGAAGGAAAAGATAAAAGAGAGAAGAAAAATTACAGACCAATTTCTTTATTGAATGTGGATTATAAAATCTTTGCAACAGTGCTGGCAAGATGGTTAAAAAAGGTATTGCAAGAAAAAATTCAAGAAGAGCAGGCCGGGTTTATCCCAGGCAGAAATATGAAAGACAACGTGAGAATACTGTTAGATGCAATAGAATATTATGACAAAAGTCCAGGGAAAAAATCAGCAATGATTTTCTTGGATGCAGAGAAAGCATTTGATAATATATCATCGAAATTTTTACAACAGATATTAGGAGAAAGCAATTTTGGAGATGTGTTTGTAAATAGATTGAAAAGATATACCAAGACCAATCAGCAAGATTGATGATTAACGGAGACATAGCAGGAAAATTTGATATAACAAAAAGAATAAGAGAAGGATGTCTGTTATTACTATTTATTGTGGCTTTGGATGTTCTGATTATGAAGATAAAATAGGAAGAGGCGATAAAAGGCCTGAAGATAAAGAGAAAAGAAATAAAATTGAGAGCTTTCGCAGACGACATAATTATTTTTTTGGAACAACCAAGAGAATCGATGCAGAAACTGCAAGAGTGCCTTACAGAATTTGGAAAGGTAGCTGGATATAGAATAAATAAAAAGAAGGCAATGGTTCTGACTATGAATATGTTGAAAAAGGAATAAATTGAATTAAAGGAAATATCAGGTTTTCAATCCTCTAATAAGATAAAATATTTAGGAATTCATGTAATAAAGAAGAATCAAGAATTGTTCTGAAATAATTATGAAATGGTCTGGAAAGAACTGAAAAAAGAAATGGAGAAACGGAGCAAATTGCATCTATCTTTCTTGGGAAGGATAAATACTTTTAAAATGACATTATTACCAAAAATGATGTTCCTATTTCAAAATTTGCCAATAATTGGAAATGGAAAAATATTTAGTAACTGGGGAAAGGAAATATCAAAATTTATATGGCTAGATAAAAGGCTAAGAATAAGATTCAAAACATTACAGAACACTAAAGAAAGAGGGGGACTGGATTTACCGTCCTTGAAAATATATTACCAAGCATGTTGCTTAGAATGGATTCACAATTGGAAATCACTACAAAAATCATAAATAAAAGACTTATAGAATCATAGAATCATAGAAATGTAGAGTTGGAAGAGACCACGAGGGCCATCCAGTCCAACCCCCTGCCATGCAGGAAAATACTCAAAGCCCTCCCGACAAGTGGCCATCCAGCCTCCTCTTAAAAACCTCCAAAGAAGGAGACTCCAGCACAGTCCGTGGCAGCACAGTCCATGGCACACTTAGAAGAACATGAGAATAGATTCAGATGGCGTGGTTACTTGTGTTATAATAAGCTAGCGGTTAACAAAGAATTTAATAACCATTGCATCCAGAAGACTTTATTAAAAGTATGGCAACAATTATACTCAAGATTTTATTCAGCCTCCTGACTTGGACATCACCACAAGAAGCCTTTAAAATTTCTCCAACAAAAGAAGGGAAAATATTGACATATCAGGACATACTTATTTGAGACAGAAATAAACCAAGAATGAAAATGCTGGAAGAAATGAAGGAGGCTGGACATGAAATGAATTGGTTTCTGTGGAGACAGCTGACAGAAAGATACAAAATGGACCTAAAATTATTTGGATTTGAGAAGAAGGAAAACAAACTGGAAGTACTTGTGAAAGAAAATCAAAAGAAAAGAATATCCAAACTTTATAAATTGTTATTACAAAGAGAAATGGAACAGGAAGAAATTAGAAACGATGGTCACAAAATATAGGACATTCAATAGATATTGAGAGTTGGAGAATGAGAGAAAACTATTATAAGATGTTGCATAGATGGTATATGACGCCAGAGAGATTACAAAAAATTATAAAGAATGGAAATTTGAAATGCTGGAAGTGCGGAGAAAAGAGGGAACATTTTATCATATGTGGTGGACTTGCAAAAAGGTGAAGAAATTTTGGAAAGAAATGCATGACGAAATTCAAAAGTATTCAAACTGAATTTTGAAATGATACCTGAATTATATCTATTGAATATAATGAAATCAAAGGCAGAAATTAGAAAGCATAACAAATGTTATATTTAGTTACAGCAGCTAGATTAACTTATGCTCAACATTGGAAACAGGATATTAAAATAAATTTAAATCAATGGAAATTAAAGGTTATGGATATGATGGAGATGGAAAAATTGACAAATAGAACAAATCTATCCAACAATTTGATAGAGAATGGAGGAAAATAAAAGAGTGGCTTCAGTTGTAAAGCTAATGATTATAATGATATAATTTGATAAAAAGAAAAGTAAAAATGTATTGACTGGTTAAAAGACACATTATGATTGTTACGCCAAAGATTCTATGTATAGTGGATTGGATTCCTTGTATTGTATTATATCGTACCTTTTGTTTGATTCAGCTGGGCAAAACTGGAGAAGAAAACTAGTTATGGGAGTTGTAGGGGAGGGGAACATTTAGAAGAAACGTTCCCATTTTATACCTTTATTAGAAATTTTAATAAAAAATATTTTTTAAAAAATAGCGGGGCAAGTTCCCTCTTGGGAAAGAGGGTCCAGAGATGCTGTGGGGGGAGCGATAGCCAGCGTGGGTGTCCAAAGACAATGGGAGAACGACACCGAAAATGCCAAAGGGGTCCGACAAGCTGCCATTACTTTAAAGGGCTCCGTTTAGGGAGGAATTCTCACCACCACTTTTAAAGACTGATAAGAGAAGTGTAGAAATCACTAACTTTTCTGTTGGAACTTCAGTAAAGAATGTCCAGCACAAGGAGCACTCTGCATTGAATTTCCAGAACGGAAATATATATCACAAGGTGCCCTTTGATGAGGTAAAAGGGAACAGCCAGGTGTTAATCCTCTCAAGGTCTTCTGAAGGAGCAAGTCTGGAGAGGTGGGGCAGTAAAAAAGAGAAAAGTAAAAGAAGAAATCAGTTCGAGGCTTGAAGCCTGAGGCTTGAGGCTTCGTTTGATTCTGTCTCGCTTGTTGAAAAGGCAACGTATTGAAGGAGTGGTTAAAAGTGGCAAATAAAACTGCCAAATATATGATTTAAGACTACCCTGAATCTTGATTGACTAATATCTAATTTACATTATAAGCATTGAGACATTGGAACATTATAAACATTGGGACAAAAAAAAAGGAAAAGAAAGGAAAAGTGTAGTTGGAATTGTCAACTTATTTTACAAAACAAAATAGACGTGAAAACGGGATTCCAGTAATAAGAGCAAAAGAAACAAAGGAAAAGAAAATAGACAACTATTCTGTGACTGAGAAAGTGTGTTAGCTTAAATAAAAGAAAACTTGGATTTGTGGATGGACTATAATATCTTTAAAGAATAAAGGGAAAACAGAGAAATCTGCTAAGTCAATGACATTGGAATGAAACTGAAACTCAAAAACTAGAAGAAAGTCAGTGACAATTGGATGAATGGAATGTGTTTAAAATGTGTTTAATAATTGTGAACAATAGTGACAACTAAAATGAGTGACAACTAAAATACAAGAAGAAAAGAGAAAGTGAAAAACGGAATACTGTTTGGAAATAGAAGAATTGTTGGGACTACCACCCCTTTTAACCCCAGGGAGATAGTGGGAATATCTAAAGATTGTAATATTTAATAACTATAGGTTTATACCCATCTTTAGGTCCTCTACTTCTCTCTTCCCTCCCTTGTTTCTCTTTCTCCCTCCCTATCTGTCATATAGTATATGTCATATATCTAGTATATATAATGTAGTATAGTATATAGTGTGCTATATACTAGTATAGTATAGTATATTTGTCATATAGTATATACCGTATATACACATAAGACTACTGATTGTTGAACTTTATAATTAAGTTGTAAGAGAAACACACTGACAACTAATTAATTAATAAGAGAAATATATTGATTTATAAGAGAAATATATTGATTTATAAGAGAAATATATTGACTAATAAGAAGATTCAGAACCAAAGGGAATTGAATGATATTGAAGGATATTTGTTTGCTAATTAAAGAAATGTCCTGTTGTCCATTGTTTGGGAACACAAGCCTTGTTGTTTGATGAGACACTGAATGTTGGATGGAAGTCATCGTGGCTCCAATTGTGGATTATGACACTAAAATTAAAAATAAGTTTGTGGAGGCTGAGGAAATACCTGAATATTTTCTGATTTTTTTTTTTTGGCTGAATTTAGATAAGTTAAAGCATTGACTGAGAAAAAGTTTGATGTACTTATAGAACAACTATTAAGAAAGTTCAAAGATGGATCAGAAGAAGATGGAGATATTAAAACTGAGCAGGTGGCTGGAATGATCGATGGGCAATTAGAGGGGACAGAGGAGTTAACATAACCTTTGCAAGAACTGACTTGAGACTTGGAAATCATTTCTATACATAGGGAGATAAACATGCAGAAAGAGATGAGAAGAGTCAGTACAATTGATATTAGAAAGCTGAAAGGCTTAAGAGATGTTATAGTGAACCTCCAGACGTAGCTGAAAGGCCAAAATTTGGAGTATGATAAGATACTACTTTGAAAAAGGTATGGCATCTGGTCTGAGCTCTCACAAGAAGTTTTCCTTGGGGAAAAAGGAGAACAACAATGTACTGATTGACAGATTTCTGGAAAAAATGTTCCTTTCAGCGGGGATCAACCTCAAGAACTGGTTTTCAAGAATAAAAGACATAGACTAAATATGACTAAGTTGCCAAAAAGCCTTAGGAACATTTAAATATAATCCTGTTTTTGGAAAAAAAGAAGAAAAAGAATGTGTTTGATGAATAAAGAGGCTTAAGATTACCAGAAGAAAAGTTCTTTTTTTTTATAGAATACTAGCGTATTTACCCGGTGTTGCTCAGAATTTTTATTTTTCTCTTAAGAACTCACCAAACTGTCTTCTCCATTTCCTGTAACTTTGCTCCATATTTCCCAATGGAATCTATTCAGAGTTATTTACATACACAGTTTGGGTTCCTGAGGGAGTACACTGTCTTCCTCCTTGCTGCTAGGCCTCATGTCCATAGCAACCAGCCTATTTCTGTACCTGTAAATTTTCCCCATATTCCCCAATCCAATCTTTATTCAGAGTTGTTAACGTACAAAGTTGAGTTCCTGAGGGAATACACTGTCCTCCTCCTTGCTGTTAGGCATTATCTCCATAGCAACCGGCCTATTCCAGTACATGTAACTTCTGCCCATAGTCTTCAATCCAATCTGTGTTCTCTAGTGACGTTGATGTACTGGCTTTTGATGTTTTTGCTTTCTGTTGAATTTGTGCAATGGCTTTACGTTTTTCTGGAAACCCTTTTTTTTTTAATTTCAACTCTAAGATTCCTCACATACGGAACCCTTACAATCTACTGTGTGAGGTGAGAAGACCCTGTAACTATGTTGTGTATGTCACTATAATTTTTCTCACGTATGCCTCCCAAAAGTTTTCTGGCATCCTTATTGATGGTAGGCCTCATCTCCATAGCAACCAGCCTGAGGCCCAAGAGCTCTGCGCTGAGAATTCTAAAGGCCTTTCCCTGAACTGCCAGCCCCAGGACTCCATGGAGTCTTCACAGCCAGCCAATCCTATGAGGTCTTCTCACCTCACACAGCCAATCATATGCTGACACAGATAGACAGACAAACGCACAGAGAAACATTCACTTTTATATAATAGATAAAGGATATCTGATAATGGCCAAGATAGCTTTTATTTCTCTTTTAAAATGTTAATTCAAAACTTAATATTTTTACTATCACAAGAAGTGTCATGCAGGTTGATAGTTTTACTTGGTTGCTTTTAAAAGCTACTATATAGAGAATTATTATTTTAAGAAGTGCTAATTTTAATATAGAATATGAATAGATGACTAACATATAAAAGAGAATAAGTTAAGAAAGACTTATATATTTAATGTTAAGTTAGTATGTAAGGAGTTAAGTTCATAAGAAATTTTGTTAAGAAGTGATATTTTGTAATTGACATGTAATTACTAAGTGGTTAAAAATTATTTTTAATAATTAAGTTAGAATAATTATTAACACCTAGAATTATGAATGAACAATTAATTTTGTAAGTTTATATTTACTATGAAAACAAGTACTCAAATTTAAGAATTTTATAGTTGTTACTGCTGGATTGCTATTTGATGCTTGCTACAAGGGTGGGAACCAATTTTTTGTTATTTGTGGTTTTGTTGATGTCTCGTAGTTTAGTTTAATATTTGTAATTTTGTTTGCTTTTCTGATAATGTATAGTTGTTTATAGTTTATTTTTATAGTTTTTTTCTTTTGTAATTATTCTATAGTACTATAGAGTTGTATTCCTTTTTGTTTTTTATTTAATAAAAATAAAAAATTGCATATAAAAACTTACAGTTTCATCCTGAGCATGTGATTACAGTAAATCTATGTAAGACTCATTTTCAAGTTCATATACCTAGGAATTCTCTCTCACACTCACACACATATCCAATCTATTTATTATTTTAGATTTGAAATATAACACTTTTGGAATATTTTCCACAAGCCCACAAGTCATCTTTTGCCATTACACTATCCTGATTCATCTTTCTTCCAGAAGTTCCTCTTCCTTTCTAGAAAGGATCCCACACATTTCTTAAATTTGTTTTTCTTTTTTCAGCTTCAAAGATTTTATTGATTGATTGATTGATTGATTGATTGATTGCAAGAGATAGGTCAGATATTGCATCCTCCCTGTGGTGCCAGACATTAAAATAGCTGCCTTCATGATGCTTTTTTCTTTTTATTCTCCATTCTGCAATAAGAAAATTCTTTCCTCCCATAAGCATTGTATCACCATACTAAAACTATGGCCATTTCCACATGGGCATATTGCCCACGCTAGAGCGACCTCTCCAGGAGGTCTTCTTCACTGGGGTCTGCGCTAGAGCAGTTAAAAAAAGTGAGGTTCTAAACCTCAAACTGTTCTAGCGCAGACCCGGGGGTGGCGCTGTGAGTTTTATAAAAACCACCCTCAAAAGTGGTTTTTATAAAACTTACCCGCGCTGCCCCGTAGCAGCCCTCGGTCAAGAACTGCAGAGACGCGGCAGCGCGCCCCTGCAGATCTGCTCGGGGGCGGGCTTCCGGCTGGTGCTCTGTCCTAATTGGTGGAGCGCCACCGGAAGCCGCCGGCTGCCATTTTGGGCACCGCCGGGAGCCACTGAGCGCTGCCGAAATTCGGTGGCGTTTGGAATGGCGGATCCGCGCTCTTCAGAGGTACGGAGCAACCTGCTCGCGGGTAAGCTCCGCCTCTGCGTGCGCAGCCCCGTTTCGGTCCCCCCCCATGAGGAAAGGGCCTATGTTACCCCTATAATAAATTAAGTGTCCACAAATGAAAACCTCCTGATCTATTTTGTCCAGCAATAGGTCATTGACAACAACCATCCAGGGACAGAAGGCTTCTGAAGTCCAGCACTGTGTGTCACATTTTAAGAAGGAAATTGATAAGCCACAGAATGGCCAGAGAAGGGCGTTCAGGATGGTGAGAGGTCAGGAACCAAGTGTTACTCCATCTATATGCTATGTCCTCAGGATCATAATTATTTTATATCAAATATAGTGAACCATAGAGATCTACTTGAAGGACACGTAGGCAGTAGAGCTATGGATATATATCAAAGGGTAGCCCTGTTTTTTTCACAGATCCTAGGTGAATCTCGAAATGGTTCTCACAGACCATTTGAATGGATTTTCAGCAATAATAGCGCCAACAGGAGACAAGAGGTCTCTGGGAACAAATAAACAGTTCAAACAGCCAGGAAAGTGACACCTTGGAGGCAAGCATCCCTGGATGAGATAGCCATCTTGCAGGGAACTACAAGGATGTCTGGCTGTATTTTCTTTGATATCCATCTTCATAAAAATGCAGCCATCTGCTCCCCAGGACAGGTTCAACACTATTACTAGCACCCCTTTTCTCCTCCATTTCGGAGTTCTCCCAGACTTGCAAACAATGCCTCCACCAGTGGAAAGCTCCCCTCAGCCCCGCCCCCTGAGGCTGAGTTGGGCTTTTCACTTGTCTTTCCCAGCCAAAGACTTCTGGATTGGTACAGTATTACCCCAAAACCCTTCTCTCTCTCTCTCTCTCTTAATTTTCAGCTCTTTCTAAATTTCTGTAGCCTTGTATGCTTGTGGGAGTGAATGCAGCTGAGTGATTGTATGGATTTTAACATCCATTTCAATAAAATACTGAAATTTGAACAGTTAGCCTGATTCTCTATGATCCAACTCCGTAAAGCTGGGCTCAAAATCCTTAATTACCCTGCCTTCTTTGCATTGCTATAGCACTGTTCATAGCTAATTTTCCCCACAAGTGATAATTTTGACAAGCGTTGGGAATCCCCCTAAGGGACCCCCAGCA
The DNA here is from genome assembly GCA_948472985.1 of Iguana delicatissima. Classification (NCBI taxonomy): domain Eukaryota; kingdom Metazoa; phylum Chordata; class Lepidosauria; order Squamata; family Iguanidae; genus Iguana; species Iguana delicatissima. The sequence goes on along the minus strand of CAOKZL010001006.1, from coordinate 677,037 downwards.
AGCAGGGTAACACGAGTACTGTGAGGAATGGTTGAAAAGAGTTCAATACTGTAGTCTTAGCTTAGGGAAGAAAAAGGTAAGGATATATGATAGATTTCTGCCAATATCTACAGGGTTGTCATGCAGAAGAAAGAGCAGAATTCTCTGTTATTCCAGAGGGCAAGATTAAAACAGTAAATGGAAACTGCAAGGAAGCAGAGTTCAGCAAGGAGAAAGTTCTGAATAATAAGAGTTGTTTGACACTGCAACAGTGTTGGTGAAATTTATTTTGCTGAAAGTATTTATACAAAGGCTCGGCTTTTTGGCAGTAATAATTAGGTACTGGTATTCTAGCTCCTCCATTGAGTAGGGGGTTGGACTAGATAACCACTAAGGTACTTTCTAACAATAAAATTCTGAGATTCTTCATGCATTTTACTCACATGGAATCAATAAACTTGATAGAAGATTTATTGAAACATAGTAGGCGATGCTGTCTTTCAGGCGTCAAAGCTCGAGAATGGGATTTGTTTCCCACACTCTACACTTAAACAGGCAGTTTCTCCTGAGAGAGCTGTAAAAGGGCAAGCGGCCCCCAATCACCATGACTCCTATCTGGCCAAACGGTTTCTGTGAAGACTCCCGCCGGAAGGAATGTTCTACACCTGGAAATAACCTAACATTCTACTATCACTATTCCCTCAGGCTACTGCTATACTAAAGCAATAAAGTATGGAGGACTCCCGACATCCTGCCCTCCTTCAAAAAAAATATAGATAGATAGATATAAAATACATGGAAAATACCACATAACAGTATAACAGTAGAAATACAGGAGGATTAGATAGCAATATAAATGCAGTAGAAGAATCAATCAGGGCGTTGAGGAACATCAGTCATCGAAGAAGTTGGCGAAGGGGCCCTCTTCAGCAAACTGGAATGAAAAACAGGATGAACAGCTTTGAGGGAAGAAGGGAGATCCAGTTCAAAAGAGACATCATTAATAGCCCGTTTCACAGGAAAAGGACCAAGAAAGCGAGGAGAAAGTTTTTTAGATGGGGAGGGTGAGGAAATGTTTTTAGAAGAAAGGAAAACCAAATCACCGGGTTTATAAGGGGGATTAGTCTGCCGTTTACGGTCAGCGAAGCGTTTGTGAGAAGCTTTAGCGGAGGCGGAGCACGCGAGACGGATTGCCAAACAGTAGAAACTTTAGTGATCCAAGCAGAAACAGAAGAAGGAGCGGAAGAAGGGAAGGAAGGAAAAAGGAGAAGGGAGAAAACCGTAAACAATTTCAAAGGGGGGCTTCCCAGTGGAGGTATGAACTGCAGAGTTAATGGCAAATTCAGCGAAAGGAATGAGCGAAACCCAATTAGTTTGGTTCCCAGAAACAAAACACCTAAGAAACTGTTCAAGGAATTTGTTAACACGCTCAGATTGGCCATCCGTCTGGGGGTGATAGGCACTGCTGAGTTTCTGGGTGACGCCTAGGGTTTTCAGTAGACAAGACCAAAACTTGGAAATGAAAAGAGGATCCCTGTCAGAAATGATCACAGAAGGTAATCCGTGAAGTTTCCAGACATGAGAGATGAACAAGTCAGCAAGCTTCTCCGCAGAGGGCACATGCTTCAGGGGCACAAAATGACATTGTTTGGAAAAATGATCAGTAATAACACAGATGGCTTTAAAACCTTGTAAGGAGGGAGAGATACGATAAAATCCCATGCGACGACCGAGCAAAGACTGGAAGGAACAGGCAAAGGTTGCAGGAGCCCTTGAGGTTTAGATGTGGGTGATTTAGAAACATTGCAAGTGGCACACTGTTTAATATAAGATTGTACAGAGGAGTTCAATCCAGGCCACCAAAAAAGGCAGCGAATCGCGTGCAATGTTTTCAAAAACCTGAAATGTCCAGCGGGTTTGGAATCATGATGGCGATGAAGGATATGCTCGCGGGCAGCAGGGGGAACGTAAATCTTGGTACCATAGAAAGGGAGATTATCAACCCAGGCTATATTGTCCTTGTTAGCTTGGAGCCAGGAATCAGCGTGCATGGGATGGAGGATAACATCACGGAGAGCGGAGTCACAGAGAGATGAGGCAGAAAGCCTTGTTTTTGCCAGAGCGTGAGTAGTTACTTGAGAAGCCAGGGAGGAGGCGGGAAAATAAGGTTTGGGAGGGAGGGGAGGCAGCAGGGGTGCCCGCAAAACAGGGAAGTCGAGAGAGAGGGTCAGCCAGTTGGTTAGTGCGTCCCGGTTTGAACACAATTTTAAAGCGGAACCGCTGGAAAAACTCTGCCCATCTTGCCTGTTTAGGGGAAAAGTTTCTTAGCAGACTGCAAGGCTTGTAAATTTCTGTGATCAGTCCAAACTTCAAAGGGGAGTCGGGCCCTTCAAGTAAGTGACACCAAGAGGATAGCGCAAAATGAATAGCCTTGGCTTCCTTCTCCCAAATAGGCCAATTAGATTGTTGAGGAGAAAATTTCTTTGAAATGAAGGCACAAGGCATGAGTGCTCCTGCGGAGTCATGTTGTAAAAGAATAGCTGCCATGACAAAATCCGAAGCATCCGTTTGTACAGTGAATTGCTTCATAGTGTCAGGGAAAAGAAATAAAGGTTCAGAAGTGAATTTAGATTTCAATTGTTCAAAAGCCGATTGACATTCAGAGGACCAAGAAAGTCTATGTGGCTTGTTTGCGGATGAGCCTTTAGGTTTCCGTAAAAGGTTAGTGAGCGGAAGCGTTATGGCAGCAAAGTTTTCGATAAAATTCTGGTAGAAGTTTGCAAAGCCAAGAAATTGCTGGAGTTGCTTCAGTGTTTTGGGGATGGGCCATTGTAAAATGGAGTTAATTTTGGAAGGGTCCATTTTCAGGGAGCAATCTTGAATCCTGTAGCCCAAGTAATCAAAAGTTTGAATGTCAAATTGGCATTTAGATAGATTAGCTACGAGGTTATTAGCTATCAAACGTTGAAGCACTTCACGGACCAATGAGATATGAGATTCCACGGAATCTGCATAAATCAAAATGTTGTCCAAATAAATCAGGACCCCCTGATACAGTAACTCATGAAAAATGGTGTTCAAAAACATTTGAAACACAGATGGTCCAGGTTGTCATCCAAAAGGAAGAACAGTCCATTGACAAGCGGAGTTGCGAAGGTGGTAAGCCACTCAGAGTCTGGGTCCATTCTAATTCTATGAAAAGCTTCCTTAAGATCAAGTTTGGTGAAATATTTTCCTTGGACCAGATGGTCTAATACGGTCCGTATAGGGGGATGGGATAACAGTTGGAAGAGATAACTTGGTTAATTGCAGAGTAGTTAACTATCAGCCTTGGATCAGCATTGGGATCTTTTCTCTTTCGGAAAAAACAGGACTCGCCGTGGGGCTGTAGAAGACTGATAAAGCCATGAGCCAAGTTTTTATTTAAGAACTTCTTGAGAGCAAGGAGTTCTTGTCGGCTCATGGGGTAAATTTTTGGTTTAGGCAGTTTGGCCCCATCAACCAATGTCAGTTTACAGTCAAATTCCATGGGGGGGGCAATTTGTCAGCCTCCCTTTCATGGAAAGCCTTTTGTAAGTCTTGGTAGTGTGAAGGAATTTGTTGTAATTCTTCATGAGAAATAGAAAAGGTTGAATCTGAAGAGGATAAGTGCCAGCAGTCCAGTTTATTTGGGGGTTATATTTACGAAGCCAATCAATTCCCAAGACCAATTTGAACTGCACCGCTTTGGGAACCAGAAAGCTCATGCTGTATTTGTTTTTGCCCACTCGGAATGAGATGGGCTTTGAAATTTTACCAATTACTCCTCCAGTCATTGAAGTCCCATCCATTTGAGTTAATCTGATGGGGCGTTCCAGAGGCTCATAAAGAATTTTTAGATCCATGGCCAATTTGGGGTGCAACAAGCTTCTGGAGCAGCCAGAGTCAATTAATGCCCTATGTATGTGCAATGTCCCATCTCTGCCTGTAAGCGTAACAGTGGTGAAGAAATGGGGAATTTTAGGAGTACTTACAGCTGTTCCCGCAGCCTTCCAGTCATCGCAGCTGTTTTCAGAGTCTCCGCCTGTGTCAGATGAGGACGAAGAGGTAGTTTCTTCGTCGGGAGCAGAGTCTCCTGTCGCTGCTGCAGGGTCCTTTGAAGTGTGTTTAGGTGTTTGTTTGGCAGCCACATTCTTATGTGTGGTTTCTTTATTCTTGGGGTCTGGTCGTTCTCCCTTAGTCCCAGCCAGAGCCTGGTTTTCGAGGCAGGTATTGGCGAGGTGACCCGTTTTACCACAGTTGAAGCACATGCCCAGGCGGAGGCGTTTGTTCCGTTCCTCGGCGTTGAGGAAGGTAGAACGGCGAGATTGTCGTTTTGGCATGTCTTGTCGTTGTCGGGTCAGCTGTACAGCCTGGGTTATTCCTTCCACTTCAGTAGCTAGTCTGACCCAGCCTAGCAGGGTCTGTGGATTGGCCTGCATTAGGCATCCGTGTAGAATATCAGGATTTATGCCATCTTTGTATAATTCAATAAGGATTTCATCATTCCACGGGACTTTGGTGGCCAGGTTTCTGAATTCACGGAAATATGTTCCCACATCATTCCTGCCTTGTTTCATTCGTTTTAGTTGATATTTGGTTTTTTCCAGTAGATGAGGGTCTTCAAAGTGTTCACGCAGGTGGTTCATGAAGAGCTGCAGATTTTTAGTTTCGGAGGCACGAGTGTCATATGGATTCGCTACCCAGTCAGCTGCCAGACCTTTCAACCTCTGGCTGAGGTACCGAATTAGGGCCGCATCATCCTGAAACAAATGGCCGTGATCAATCATGAAATTGTTTGCCATAGTCATAAAAAAGAGAATTTCTCCCCCTTCCCATTGAAGGACGCTTTCAGTTCTCCAATATTTCTGAGTAACGGTGGCGCTGGTGCTAGCCTGGCTGGTTGCTGGGGCGGACCAGTGGCACCTGCCACTGGCACGGCAGCTCGTGGTTCTCGTCCTGGTGTTCTCCCTGCCTGCGAGGGACGGATGCGCATCTCGCATAGCATGGTCCTGAGTTCCAGTATCTCCGTATTTTTTTTTTCCAGTTCTGTTTCCATGTGGGTTATCTCCTCCAGAAGGGACAGGTCTTTTGCTGAAGTATCCCATCTATCAGCCCTTCTGCGTTGTCTTAGCGACATATGTGGCTTCTCTTCCCAGACCCAGGTTTGGCCACTTGCGGGGGTTTCCATAGCCTGGGTCAGGCGTAATTTTGCCTTGGTATCCATAGGCACCTCGGTCTCTGCAGCTCCATCAGATTCTGCAGGTGCTCGCTCTTCTTCAGTAATTGACTGGTCCATTGCTTGGTGCATTTTTGAAAGATTCTCGAGCTTTCTGCCAGGAACAGATTCACACTCACACGGAATCAATAAACTTGATAGAAGATTTATTGAAACATAGTAGGTGATGCTGTCTTTCAGGCGTCAAAGCTCGAGAATGGGATTTGTTTCCACACTCTACACTTAAACAGGCAGTTTCTCCTGAGAGAGCTGTAAAAGGGCAAGCGGCCCCCAATCACCATGACTCCTATCTGGCCAAACGGTTTCTGTGAAGACTCCCGCCGGAAGGAATGTTCTGCCCCTGGAAATAACCTAACATTCTACTATCACTATTCCCTCAGGCTACTGCTATACTAAAGCAATAAAGTATGGAGGACTCCCGACAAGGGGGTTGGACTAGATAACCACTAAGCTACTTTCTAACAATAAAATTCTGAGATTCTTCATGCATTTTTCTTCCTTGTTGCCATTTAAACTCTCTTTGGAACTGAAGTCTGCACTGTGCTGTGGTGTTTGGGAGGAATACCCTTTGGATCACATTTTACAACAAGCAGCACAGAGGCTTCCTTAAACCCTATTCAATTCCTCATGCCCACTGATTGCCACACTGAAACTGGTAGCCTCACTTATAGAGCACAGAGGCTTTTTGGTCCTAACTGGATATTGTCTGCCTGGTGACACAGCATGGTTCACTTCAGGACTGTACAATGCAGCTGTGATTTCTGGGATAGAAGGACTTTTCTGCATCACTCTCCATCTGGTGAGAAATCTGCAGTATCTGTGGAGATAAAAGTGAGAAATGGTCATTCATATATTAACTATTTATTTCATAAAAGGTATTTACAGCACTATCTTACACATCTTCATTCTGGAGTAAGTGCCAATTAGCTGTCCTTTTGGATCTGCTGTTGAAAAGCAATATACCCCAAATGTTAGGTGGTTGTAAGTTCATAAAACAATGGGCAGGTTCCAGGGGGTGGTCATAGGGGGGACACCAGAGAATAACCCACACGCTAGGTACCAAAACCAGAAGTGACCAGAAATCCACTTCCAGTTTTATAAAAAGAAAACATTTTGGAAGATAATAATATAATGCACTGGGAGTTGTGGTACCTTCAAGTAGACTCTGAATTATGACAACCCTATCTGACAGTTTGCTTTGTTGTTGTCATTGTGTGCCTTCATTTCCAACCTATGTCTACCCTAAAACAAACCTATCAATGGCTGCGAGACTGGTATTTGCCAGATCATGGAAGTTACCGATAATTCAGGAAATAGAACAATGGGCCCAAAAAATAACTGAGTTAAAACAATTTGATATTTTTTCTTTACATTTAAAAGGGAAATGTACTGATACAGTTGAAAATGAGTGGCTACAGGTGACACAATATATGAAGATAAAAGGATACTGGGCCTGAATCAGATAGCATAAAAGTGATATCAAGTTAGAAGTTACCATGAGAGAAGAAGACATAAGAATATATTTATATATGCATGAATAAAAATATATGGTAGGGGAAGAGTTTATATATATTACTAAAATATATTATAAAAACTATGTACAATGAAGAAAGGATCATTTGAAAAGGTAAAGCCAAAACTGGGTAAATGGGAAAAGAGAAAGATAAGATAAGCTTTTCTGTATTACTTAATAAGAAATTGGGGAGTTTCTAAAATGCATGGTAGCGATGAAAAGACTCCGGGAAAGTGGACAAGGAAGTCAGGGTGAAATGGATCTGTTCTGGAGGGAAATGTAATAAAAATAATATGACATAAAGCTGTCTATGTGAAGCGAAAAATGAAATACATTTCCATGAAAATATGTAAATATGTAAATAATGGTATATGTAAGATAGCACTAAATGAAAAATATGTATGTTATGATTTTATTAATATATAATATCTTGTAAAAATAAAGTGGGGAAAAAATAAAACAAACCTATCAAGGTTTTTTTAGCATGATTTGTTCAGAGAGGATTTTACCATTGCCTTTTTCTGAGGCACAGAGAGTGTGATCTGCCCAAAGCTGCCTAGTGGATTTCCATGGCCAAGTGGGAATTTGAACCTTGGTCTCCAGAGTCCCACTACAACACTCAAACCACTACACTATGCTGGTTTCATAGCTGAATGGTTATTTGAACCCTGGTTTCCTAGCTTCCTAGAGTCCAACAATCAGGAACATTACACACTGACTCAATGGGGTGATGTATTTGAAAAGAAGAAATATAGATGCAGAAAGGGGGGGGGTTCATAAGTAGCAATTTTTCTTTTTTCTGTCCACCTTTTTCTCTCCCAGGCAGAGCATCTGCAGTTCTCCCAAATGGTCATTACTCACCCCTGATTTACAGGCCTGCCTCTGACAATAGGTTGTCCCCCTCCACTGAGTTTTTCCACACTTCTCCCACCACATGCTCACCCATTCCTTGCCCCCACCTGGATTGGGCTGCTCTCTCCTGTAAGATCTCTGTGCAGAAAATGACAAGAATGGGGCTGACACAGCTGTGGGCATAGCTGAGGCAAATAGATGCCTGGTAGAGATAGTAGAAGGTTGAAGAGGGTGTGGCTGTCAGGTTGACCAGCTGCAAAACATGGTAGGGAGTCCAGCAGACAAAAAACGCTGCAATGATTGTGAGTGCCATGCGGGTCATTTTCCAGCTGCAGGCAGATGCCTTGCGATGGACATGGCGCATGGCATGGAAAAGGTGGTGCACAGTCAATGAATACAGCATTGTAATCACCAGCAAAGGCAGTAAAAAGGCCAGTAATGACTGGTAGAGAGTGTACCAATACATGCTGTGTGGACTTGGTAAGTCAATGAGGCAGATCTCAGTCTTGTTGTCCCAGTGTATTCGAGCACAGAGCATAGCTAGTGTAGCTAGAACAAAGCTTCCAACCCATACACCAGTATTGATCAGAGCAGTGCAGTGCAAGATCCGTTTTGGCCAATAGTGGGTAAGTACACCACTGCCACACATCTAAAGAGAAACACATCAGAGTCAGCCACAGCTCCTTAAAACTGATCAGTCTTGGTGGACTGGTGGCCACATTTGGAATTTTGAGATGTCATGGATGCTATCACAAATTGGGGTTACCTATTCAAAAAGCAGTTGCCAAGGTCATTGCAGCCACTCACACACACACAAAACCCCATTTCCCAGAAAGGCTAAATGGTAAAACTAAGAGACAATTTGCCCAAAAACCTGACTAAAAGAAAATAAGGGTTTGAGCTCCAGAACAATAACAGCACTATTTTGAATCCAACAGGGCAACAGAAGGCAGGACTATTACCTCCCCAGTCTCCTGCAGAGTGAATACATGCAGCCAAATGAGAAATAGGAAAATCACCTCTGTCACATACAAGAATCACATACCACACATAGCTAATACACAAGAACTTTCCCTTTCCCTGAGTCACTCTTCCAAACACACATTCCGTTCTGAGTCACTACTAAACTTTTCATCAGGGTTATCACACCATCCTTCTGTTCCTGAACATAGTCTCTTTTTCAGAGCTAAAATTTCTGTCAAGGTGGATTTTTAAAATGTCCAGGTTTTCATACGAAGTTGGGACTGGAGGACATGAGTGAGTAGGCAGTAGAGCTCTGCAGAGGAAGAAGAGAGACATGCCAGGATAAAGTAGAGAGAGGGAAACCTCCAAACAGCCAAACTCAGTATTATTTGTGAAAATTTGAGCACTCTTCATGTTAGAATTAATTAAGCATGGAAAATTCAGTTGCAACCAGAGCAGTTGTTAGTATTATCAAATATTGCTAAAAAAAATCAATTTAAATTGTTGTTCTTTAAATATAGTGAAGGGTAGGTATTTAAAAATGAGAGTTGTCATAGCAATTGGTGGTTTGAAATAGTCAGTTCAAAAGATAGTAACACAGTTTTCATTTCTCTTACATATATAGAACCTAACACATGCTGTTGTTTTGCCTTCAAACTTTCCTGATTCTAACCAGGAAGACTCAATACAGTTGACACTCCATATCCATGGATTCAACCAATCACAGCTTGAGAATGTTATATACTAGCATATTTACCCAGTGTTGCCCGGGGTTTTTATTTTCCTCTTAAGAACTCACCAAACTGTCTTCTCCATTTCCGTAACTTTGCTCCATATTTCCCAATGGAATCTATATTCAGACTTATTTACATACGCAGTTTGGGTTCCTGAGGGAGTACACTGTCCTCCTCTGTTGTGGCCAGAAAAGAGACGAAGACCAGGTTTCCAGGGAAAAATCAAAAAGCCTTTTTTTATTGTTAACAATTTACTTGCGCAAGGACGACAGCTATCACAGAACTGTCGTGCAGATTAATTGAGGTAGCATCACTATATACCTTTGGTCTTCTATGTCAGCAATCAATCATTCATTTAGCCAGCCCATCACAGAAGAAAAAGATCTTTGGTTAACTTTCCATTACATCATTAACTTAGCACACACGTGTGCAGAAGAGAACAAAGAGTTAGTTAGAAAATGATACAAAATGATGCATATGGCCAAAATGAGATAGGAGGGAATATGCCTAACTCCCTCTTAGTTCCCAGACGCCTGAGTGAGTGTTGCAAGGCCATTCTTTAAAATTGAGATAAGACAAAGACATCTGCTATTTCACTCAGAGACTCAATTCAATTCGCTTATTTTTCCTATTCAAGTAGCAATTCCTTGGATTTAACCCCTTCACCTCCTTGCTGCTAGGCCTCATGTCCATAGCAACCAGCCTATTTCTGTACCTGTAAATTTTCCCCATATTCCCCAATCCAATCTTTATTCAGTGTTGTTAACATACAAAGTTGGGTTCCTGAGAGAATACACTGTCCTCCTCCTTGCTGCTAGGCATCATCTCCATAGCAACTGGCCTATTCCAGTACATGTAACTTCTGCCCATAGTCTTCAATCCAATCTGTGTTCTCTAGCGATGTTGATGTACTGGCTTTTGATGTTTTTGTTTTCTGTTGAATTTTTGCAATGGCTTTACATTTTTCTGGAAATCTTTTTTTTTATTATTTCAGCTTTAAGATTCCTCACATATGGAACCCATACAATCTACTGTGTGAGGTGAGAAGACCTTGTAACTATGGCCATTTCTGCACGACATTGTTATAGTGCTATTATTCCACTTTCAACATCTTGTGGAATTCTGGGGTTTGTAGTTTACTGAGGCCAAAGACCTCTCTGGCTGAGAATTCTTAAATGCCCGTCCTTAAACTACAAATCCCAGGGTTCCATAGGATGCTGAAAGTGGAATAATAGCACTATGACAATGTAGTGTGGAAATGGACTATGTTTTGTAGGTCATTTCAATTTTTCTCACATATGCCCCCCAAATGTTTTCTGGCGTCTTTATTAATGGTAGGCCTCATCTCCATAGCAACCGGCCTGAGGCCTGAGAGCTCTCTGGCTGAGAATTCTAAAGGCCCCTTCCTAAACTGTCAATCCCAAAATTGCATAGAATCTTCACAGACAGCCAATCATATGATGTCTTCTGCCTCGCTCAACCAATCGTATGAGGTCTTTGCCTGCCTGATGCAGATAAACAGGCAAATTCACAAACAGACAAACTTTGACTTTTATATAGTAGACACACACACACACACACACACACACACACCCCTCCAAAAATCAGACCTTGCTTTTGTCATTTCATAAAAAAGATGCCATTTTACTACGCCACTGTACATAATGGGACTTAAGCATTCGTGAATTTTGGTAACCATGGGGGGTCCTGGAACCAAACCCAAGCAGATCCCAAAAGCCCACTGTACTAAATAATGTTAGATTTTTAAAGAAATACCATCATTCCTGAGATGTATTTCCATGGTAGCAGGAAAGTTCCTATCTCCTGCATACTGCTGTATGGATCACCAAAGAGCAGAAGTGCCAAGGGCCAGCTCAGCCCTCTGCTGGATGGACCTTCAGCTGCTGCAGGTACATGCAGCCCTTAGATGCTCTTGTCGCAGCCCATGTTCCACCAGTTATACAGCTGTCTACTACGGACATGCTTTACAATGGCCATGATTAGCTTGGCAAGGTCTGAAGCCAGCACTGATGTGAAACCAGCCTGATGGAAGCTGAAGTGAGAAACAAAAAAAGAGATGGAGGGAAGGAAGGAGACACCTCAGGCACACAGCTTAGGGCTGCCAGTTCAGGATCATCTTAGATCTTGGAATTGCTGAGCCAAAACCTGAGACCTAGGAACAGCCCCTGATGATGGCATTAAGTATTATGTATTAAGTACCAAACCACAATGGCTCACAGTTTTTCATTTAAACATGCACAGAGAGAAAGTACATTCTTATTTGGAAATTAAGACAGAATTTTCAAAGTGAAATGAAATAATTATTCTTTCTCACCCACTTAAGAAGATGGGATAAGGAATCTTTAATCTAGTCTGCTTGCCAGAAGGTGGATGCTGAATAGAGTGGAAAGTGACTTCTGGTGCTACAATAAATGGGAGAGAAGAAGGAAGCTAAGCAAGTGTGTACATAGATACTCCCCGCTCCCAGGTTTATGGTAGCAATGACTCAATTAAACCTTGCAAATTATTGCAAGCAGCTGCTCTGCTAGTTGAACTGGAAAAGTTGTTATAAATAACATGGAATGAATAGACAGGTTACTATAGCACCACCACCACCACCCAAAATTGAGAGGAGGGGAGCTCAACAGGTTTTAGCAAACCTTTTGTTGTTTATGCCTTCTCAGTAAGGGATTCTGGAAGCAGCTGCTGTTTACCTTGCCTGTTGTAGGCAGGCACGCTCAGCAACAGCAAGATTGGGTAGAGCAGAATCCCATCCTTTCCCAACTCAAGCCTTTATTAAATTATTTACTGCAGACATGCTGCTGCAACCTGACATTATAAGACTGTGTTCTTCCAGCCTCTCCCTAACATTCTTTGAAACTGACTGTTTTGAGAAAACTTCCAATTAGATAGAGGACAAAGAGAAAAGGAGTGCTGGGTAGGCTTTAAAGCTTTCTTAATAGGAGCTTCTTTGTCAGAGGTTTTGTTAACTGAGATTTGCCTGTACTTTATAATAATGCTTAGGACTGTAGCTTGTCTTAATGCAGCCACAGAACTGTTAGTGTGAAAGAAAGGAGAAATGAAGGCTAGGCAAGCATGGAACGAGGAATGACCAGCTGCAGAATTGAGAACCTTTTGATTATAGAGTTTAGCAAAGTCATGCGGAAGGTGCTACTATAACCAGAAATCCACAACAAACACAGCCACTCAATATACTGGCTAGAGAATTCTAGAAGATGTTGTCCAAACGAAAGTAACTTTGCCAAGTTCTGATTCAGTACAGTGCTTTCCCATGGAGGAGTGCCCCGGGTGACCTACAGTACTTGATAAGGTGGCAGCAGCAGCCTTATTCTGATCAGTGCTGGGCTATTGAGAGTCATTTTAATTTGTCACAGAGCTCCTGGGTATAGCAGGCTTTGCGGAAAATTTAAATGTTGGCTCCCATGCATAGCTTTCTAACACTGATGACAATGCCAGAAGAAAACATTATTTTAAGTGAGCGTTGAGGAAAAGAGTCTACAGGGTGCCCTACTGGGACATTAGGATCCCAAAGATATCACATGCAGATGCTTGTCTTGAAGCCAGATGACTGCTGGGGACTACACACCTATTGCTTGTCACAGGACAAGTCCCATGTTTTTGACAGTTTTTTCCCCAGAAATGCAAGTTCCCCCTGTCCCTATTTAGTAGGTGACTTTGGCCCAGTTACACTTTCTTACTGTGACCTACCTACTGGATTATAAACCCCAGAATCCCCCAGGTAGCATGCTGGGAAATGCAGTACCAAAAAAGTCATGGAAAGCAATGTTTCCAAGTTGTGATCTGCTGTATTATTGAACTGTTGTTTCTTCCCTTTACGAGCTTTTGCTGCACTAGGACTTCTTCCATTCACACGCATTTCACCTTTCTCCTCCGCTATTCTAGCCCCTACCTGTCTATGGAGAACAAAGTGACAGTGGCCACACTGGTGAACTGGTTGTTGAGGTCAATGGTTGTTGCTGCCCAACATAGAAAATCACCAAAAACCCAGCCTTTCTCCTGAAGAAGTTGGTGGGTGATAAATGGCATCCCAAGTAGGAAAAGCAAATCCGCCATGGCCAAGTTCAAAATATAGATGTCTGAGACCATTTTCTGTTTGCAGCCCAGCACCACAGAGATCTCTAGGCCATTGGCCAGGACACCACAGGCACAGATGAGGCCATAAATAATGAGTAGCACTAAGGAAATGGCTGTTCTCAGCAGGCTTTCACTAGCCTTAGAGTCCTCAGAGCACCATAATTGTGGCCCAGAGTCCTTTAGAGACTGGTTTAATATCTGCAGATTAGGAGTTCCTGTCCAACACAAGAGCCATGATGCTAGGAGAGTGATGCAACCACAGCAGCTCCCACATGAACAATCAAATTGCACTGTGGCAACCTTTTCCCTCCTCAGTAGGGTCCATACAGTTTGCCATTGGCAGACACAGGAATAACTGTTGGAAGAATGTAGCCTGCTGATATCTAGCTGGATGATAAGATATGGATCAAGATAGGGTGTGTTCAGTATAGCTGGATTGCATGATGGAGGATTCCTGTCCTTTATACACCTAGTTTCAACAGGTTTCTAGAGTTTTCTTTCCCTAGAAGGGAACGTTGAAGTTGCCCTGTGGGCTCCCTTTTTCCCTCCAGTGCTCTGGGAAACAAATCAAGGACTCACAGGCAGATCCTGCAACTTGGGACAAAATAGTAAGTTCCAGCTGCTCATGCTTCACAGACACCAGCATGGTGTAGTGATTTAAGCTTTGGACTACAACCCTGGAGATTTTTCTGCTCATCTATGGAAGTCCACTGGGTGATATTGGGTGTGTCAAACACTCTCAGCCCCAAAAGACCCTGTGATAGGTTTGCCTTAGGATCACCATAAGTTGGAAACGACCTGAAGGCATACAGCAGCAACGACATACTTCACAACCAGAAATGGTCCATGCACTTGAGGAAAAGACAGATTAGATAACATGAGTGTACATAATGACACGTCTTCAGGTTAAGTCACTCAATTCTGCATAGTCACCGAATCAACACCTGGGTCCAAGTGCACATCCACAAAGTAATAAACAAGCCTTCTGTCTGCCTTTATGCTCCACGCAGATGGCTTGGAAATGTTGTGCCCATTTCACACAACTTAATGGAGAGTGTATTTCTCTTTCTCTTTGGCTACCAGCTGTGTCTACCAGCTGGAATGATAGAATTGGTTTCTGACTCAGCAGGAAGAAGGCTGCCATGAATTCTCCTCTGGTGGTGGGGAGGATTCCTGAAGGTGTGAGAATCACAAAAAAGTCCAAGTCTTGATAATTATGGGAGGAGATGACATCACCTGGTCTTTCCTGGAACTGGATGGGACCAGTTCTCCCACTCCACTTTATGCAGTTCACAGCTGTGTGGCTAACAGGCCACACTTGCAAATATACACACATGTGGTTGCAGGCTGTGGACACATCACATACCCTGAGCCATCAGAGCCAATAAAATGTGTTGCCAATTACATATGATGCCAATTAGGTATGGTGCCCATCCAGACCATATTAATATCAGGGACCCCCAAAGCGATGCCTTACAGCGCTATAACAGTCAAGTGCGGAAATGGTTCCTCTCTTGCCTGCATTATTTGCCCCTGAAGCGTCATTCTCCTCCCACTCTATTATTTATGCCTCCATTCATTGATTTTTTAATTATTTTTTTTTTACTTTTAACCCACCCCATACCACTTCATCACCTCCCCACCTTAGAGTTTAGAGAAGTTACTAAGTGGGAGTTCAGCCCTCGGCTAGCATGGCCTTGGGGATTCTGGGGGAACCAAAACAATAACTTTTGCAAGCACTGCTTCCTCACCGCCCCCCCACGCCAGCGCTACCACTTCCCCCATTTTTAAACATATTTATTCAAGTTCAGGTGAAATGAGTAGCGTATATGTTGGGCAACAGAGGAAGAAGAGGAAGTTTGTCCTACTGTGCGGATCCTTGAGACTTGCTGGAAGAGATCATCCAGTCCAGCACACAGGCTTCTTCCCAGTAGCCCAGGCTCTGCTATGTGGTGCCTACTACAGCTTAGAAACAGAGAATCTTAAGAGCTGCAAGGCACCACAAGGGCCATCTAGTCCAGCCCCCATGCAGGAATACACAGCTAAAGCAATCCTGAAGGATGACCATCCGATGTCTGTTTAAAAACCTCAAAACAGGAGCATCCACACCCCTCCCCTCAACACAACAGTCTATTCCACTTTTGAACAGCTCTTACCGTCAAGAAGTTCTTCCCAATGTTTAGACTGAATCTCTTTTCTTGTAATTTGAAACTATTGGTTCATGATACCGTCTTTGGAACAGCAGGAAATAAGCTGGCTCTATTTTCTAAAAGCTAAATATTAAGGTAGGAGAAATTTCCCATTATAGTTGTAGTGGCAGATTTCAACTACCTTGATATTTGTTGGCAGCCAGACTCTGTGAAGAGTATCAGGTCCAACAATTTTTTCACTTACCTTGCAGACAATTTCATAGTCCAGAAGGTGGAGCAGGAAACAATGGGGATAGCTATTTTAGATCTGATCCTAACCAACCACGGTGACTTGGTTACTGGGGTGGAGGTGGTGGGATCCTTAGGTGGAAGTGACCATATTCTCCTGGAGTTTATTATACAGCATAAAGGGGAAGCCAAACATAGTCAGACATGCATTCTAGATTCTAAGAAAATTGATTTCAGTAAACTAAGGGAAATACTGGGAGTGGTCCCATGGTCAGGAATACTAAAAGAGAAAGGAGTTCATGATGGATGGCAGTTTCTTAGAAGTGAGATATTGAAGGCGCAATTTCTAACAGTTCAAATGAGGAGGAAAAATCCCACATCTAAAGAATGTAGGATGGATTTAAAAGGGACATGTACAAGAAATGGAAAAAGTGGGAAGATCATCAAAGAGGAATTCAAACAAATAGCCAGCAAATGTAGGGAGAAAGTCAGAAAAGCTAAAGTGCAGAATGAGCTCAGGTCTTGATAGAGAGATTAAAAACAATAAGAAGGGCTGGTTTTGGTTGTGTCCTTAGCAAAAAGAAGAACAAGGAAATGGTAGGGCCTCTGGAGAGCAGGCTGAAATGCTAGCAGGGGACAGAGAAAAGGAAGAACTACTGAACACCTTCTTTGCCTCGGTTTTCACCCAAAAGGAAAACACTGTTCTACCTGGGGAAAATGGAGCAGATGATGTGGTAGTGCAGTGTAGGTAAAGAGGTAGTACAGTTACATCATCCTTTGCCTGGACCTCTTGCATGAAGAAGCCCTGAATTTACTAGTGTTCACGGAAAAGGCAAGGCAAGAAGCCCTTGTTTGCAGCAGTTGAATTTGCTTCCTAGGGCTAAGTGCTCTCATGAGATGGAGAATTTAAAGAGACAGTATCCTCTTCAGATTGCCGTGTAAAGGACAAGTTGACCATTTAATTTTCTTTTTTTCTTTCTTCCTTTTTTTTAACTTACAAAGGATAAAGTCAGTGGATTAGTAATTGATTTTTGGAATAGACTTTCTTATCTGTCTATTTATCTATCTATTTATCTACTCGGGTACCTGTGGACTTAAAGAAATAGAATGTGATTTTTTAATCCATTGGAATAATGGAAAGAAGTAACCTTATAAGTTGAAAGGCTGTTAAAATAAAGTTTCCGTTTGATTGACTTTGACTAATAACTTACACTGGAGTCATATCATTTTGAATTGGGATTATTAATGTTTTAAAAATACTTGACTGAGACATTAATTCAGGTGAAATACTTCCAGACGCCATCTACTGGAAATTAGTGCAATGGATTATGAGAAAAGTACTCTTACCTAATGTTATCCTATTTTGACAGATAACCATTTTGAGGTAGTGTCTCTGAATTGCTTCTTGCTAAATAAATAAATAAAACGGATTCTCACTTTGAAAAAGAGGATGTGCTTGCATACTTTTTGGACTTTGGGATGGAATTTAGGGGTTTTAAGTGAACAGAATGATGGGAGAATGCAAGAAATTATATCTATAACTGGAGAGCATTTAGATGCTATTGCAGAGCAAAACAATGGAAAAGCTGTTATAGAAGAGACTTTGAGAAATTTTAGAAAGATAGGGGTAGATTAAAAAAATTAAAAATTCAAATTGTAAATGTAAAAGTATTGGGAATATTTCTTTCTGATCTGGGATTGATGGATGATAATAAGCTATCTGAATGAGATTTAAATTGAGAAGATTTTGGTTATGATACCTGATGAAATAATTTTAAGATTCTGAAACTATACAGAGGAAATGAAGTACAAGAGGATAGATGAATACTGAAGATAGATGAATACAAGGTTATTCTATATTTGTGAGAACTATATGTATATATAAGGTTTATACTATGCAGTAACTTTTTCTTTTCCTAAAGGGGAAATGATATAAAAGCTTATCCCCATGATTAATGAAGAATATAAATAGATTTTTTGGTTGAATATTAAAAGGAATGAACACGACTTGATGATAATAGGTTTTATTTTATTCTATTAAACTTTAAATTGCAAATCTAACATTTATATTTTCATATCAGAAGTGTTAAATTGGGATCAAATTATGTATATTGGTTGTTGCTTTGGAAGGTTATATTCTATACAGATTATTAGATTAGGTTATAGATTATTTGTACCTTTTGAAGGTTAGTATTATCTTTTGATGATTGATAAATTACTAAATACTGTATATAGTCAAAATGGTAAGTGATTATACTACTATATTACTATATAAATGATTATTACTAACTACGTATGTAGGAGAATAATTGTAGAATCATAGAATCATAGAGTTAGAAGAGACCCGGGGCCATCGAGTCCAACTCCCTGCTATGCAGGAACACCCATCAAAGCATTCCCAACAGATGGCCATCCAGCCTCTGCTTAAAAACCTCCAAAGAAGGAGACTCTACCACACTCCGAGGCAACATATTCTGCTGCCAGACAGCTGTGACAGTCAGGAAATTCTTCCTGAGGTTCAAGTGGAATCTCTTTTCCTGCAGCTTGCATCCATTGCTCCTTGTCCCAGTCTCTGGAGCGGCAGAGAACAAGCCCACTCCCTCCTCAACACGACATCCCTTCAAATATTTAAACATGGCTATCATATCCCCTCTTAACCTTCTCTTCTGCATACTAAACATACCCAGCTCCCTAAGCCGTTCCTCATAGGGCATGTCTTCCAGACCCTTCACCATTTTGGTCGCCCTCCTCTGGACATGCTCCAGCTTGTCAATATCCTGCTTGAATTGAGGTGCCCAGAACTGGACACAGTATTCTAAATGAGGCCTAATCAGTGCAGAATAGAGTGGTACCATTACCTCCCTTGATCTAGACACCATGCTCCTATTGATGCAAGCAAGAATCACGTTGGCTTTCTTGGCTGCTGCATCAGCTTCTGACTCATGTTCAGCTTGTGATCTACCAAGACTCCTAGATCCCTTTCACACGTACTGCTATGATGATCATCATAAACGATTGGCAATAGGTAATGGTTATAGTATAAAATGAAGGAATCAATGGTTAGCTATAATTGTTTGAGTAATGAGAGCTGTTTGCAACAAAGGCAGGAACCAACTAGTTATTTGTAGTTTTGTTATGTATTTTTATTTTTACCTCTCTTTTGTATTGTCTGTGATTTCTTTTGTTGTATTTGTATGTTCTTCTTTAATAAATATTTTTTTAAAGGAATACCTGGCTGTTCTAAATGAATTCAAGTCTCCAGGGCCAAATGAACTACATCCAAGGGTATTAAAGGAATGACAGAAATAATTTCAAAACACTTGGCAAAAATCTTTCAGAATTCCTGGAGAAAGGAAGAAGTCCCAGCAGACTGGAGGAAGGTAAATATTGTTCCCATCTTCAAAAAGGGCAAAAGGCGGACTCAAACAATTACCACCCAGCCTGATATCAATACTAGGGAAGATTCTAGAGCAGACCATTAAACAGACAGTCTGTAAGCACTTAGAAAGGAATGCTGTGATCATTAAATGTCAATATGGGTTTCTCAAAAACAAGTCATGACAAATTCTCTCTCTCTCTCTCTCTCTTTTTATAGAGTTACTACCTTGGTAGATGGAGGGAATGCTGTGGATATAACATATCTTGACTTAAGTAAGACTTTTGACAAGGTCCTCCATGATATTCTTGCAAACAAACTAGTAAAACGTAGCCTAGACAATGCTAGGTGAATTTGTAACTGGTTGATCAACCGAACTCAAAGAGTGCTCAACAATGGCTCTTCTTCATCTTGGAGAGAAGTGACAGGTGGGGTGTTACAGGGTTCTGTCCTGGGTCCAATGCTATTCAACATCTTTATCAATAATTTGGATGAGGGAATAGAGGGCATTCTTATCAAATTTGCAGACGACACCAAATTAGGAGGGTAGCTAACACCCCAGAGGACAGGATCAGAATTCAAAATGACCTTGACAGATTAGAGAGCTGGACCAAAACTAACAAAATAAATTGCAACAGGAGTATAAGAAGTATAAGATGGGCGACACCTTGCTTGATCACAGTATATATGAAAAGGATCTAGGAGACAACAAGCTGACCATGAGTCAGCAGTTTGATCCAGCAGTGAAATAAAGCAATGTTATTCTGAACTGCATCGACAGGAGCATAATGTCTAGGTCAAGGAAGTGATAGTGACACTCAGTTCTGCTTTAGTCAGACCCCACCTGGAATCCTGTGTCCAGTTCTGGGCACTACAATCCAAGAAGGATATTGACAAGCTGGAATGTGTCCAGAGGAGGGCCACCAAAACAATAGAAGGACTAGAAACCATGCCTTATGAGGAGCAGCTTAGGGAGCTGGATATATTTAACTTAGAGAAGGTTGTGATGCAACATGATAACTATGTATAAATATTTGAAATGATGTAATATAGAGGATGGAGCAAGCTTGTTTTCCACTGCTTCAGAGACTAGGGCCCTTTCCGCACATTACCTGCTCGCGGAGGTAGGGGGTGCCATTCGCGCAAGCAGCCTCTTCCGCAAGGCGCTCACATCGCTCCTCTGTTCTCCCGCAGCTGGCTTCCTGGTTGCGCGACCGTCGCGCAAGCGCCCCGCCCCTTTCTTCTGCAGTGCAGCCTGGGAGTTGTAGGCTGCGCTGGGGAAGGAAGTGTAACCAGCCCGCTTGTCCGATGCACCACAGGGCAGATAAGTGTGCAAGGGCCCTGGGAGCCTTGCACGACTGTGCAGCATTTTCGGCTTGAAGCCGAAAATAAAAAAATGCGCGTTAGGCTCTTGAGCATCACGTAAATGGGTGTGCATCGTATGGACCACTCCTCCCGTTTATGCGACGCTCAAGGGGCCCTCTTGCATAAGAAACTGAGTGCGAAAAGGTCTTAGGACATGAAGCAATGACTTTTTCAGGAAAAGAGATTCCATCTAAAAATTAGGAAGAACTTCCTGACAGCAAGAGCTATTTGATGGTAGAATATGCTGCCTTGGAGTGTAGTGGAGTCTCCTTCTTTGGAGGTTTTTAAACAGAGACTGGATGGCCATCTGTCGGGAATGCTTTGATTATGTATTCCTGCATGACAGGGGGCTTGACTCGATGGCTCTTTTGTTCTCTTCCAAGTCTATGATTCTATGATCCTTTCAGATATTTAAAGACAGCTATCATGCTACCTCTCAGTCTTCTCTTCCCAAAGTTAAACATACCAAACTCCAAAAGTCATTCCCCATAAGGCTTGCTTTCCCAATCTTTAATAATCTTGGTTGCCCTTTTGTAGACACTTTTCAAATTGTCAATATGCTTCTTGAAGGGATTCAGACACTGTATTCCAAGAGTGGTCTGACCAAAGCAGAATAGAGTGGCACTGCTACTTCCCTTGGTCTGGACAATATGCTCCTATTGATGCAGCCTAGAATTGCATCATCATCATCATTATTCAGTAGCAGTGGGATAGTAGAGCCAGGGTTCAGAAGATCAGAGCACCAGGACTTTTTTGTTAAATTTTTATTTATAAAATAAAAAGAATAAAAACAGTACATCACTTCTATATAAATATTTCCAATTGCCTTTTACATGCCTTCAGTATACAAATTTATACAGATACAATCCAATATCTGAGACAGATAATATAGTTGCATGTGTTAAGCAATACCTGACCATTTATGCACTTCCAGGAACTAGAACGTTACTTTCTTTGCCATATCTCTGATATATCTTTTCACGCTTTAAATATACACCTTTTTTGAAATTTCATACACTCTCTTCTTTCTCCTATTCTAGTTTAGTGCGCTTTCTTTTGTTTCCCTTAGTGTCGTTGCCTTGTCATATTCGCTCTTTAATGTTGCTGTATAGGAGCTTAATTGTCCTCCATTTCGAATCTTTTCCCTTCACCTAATTCCTCCACCCTTCTTTTATCAGTACAATATTATCACTCTGCTCCCCAAAGTTTCTGGCTTTAGTTTATACTTAATTTTTTTAATCATTTATAGTAATAGTTATCTTGTATCTTATATTTTCAAACTTTAACCTTCCATCTGTTATTAAGATAGCTAATCACCAGTTCCCAATCCTTTTCAATTTCTTTGGTTGTTTTGCCCTTAATAAAATGAGAAAATATGTTAAATTCTTTAAGTTCAATGATTTTTAAAAACCATTGATCTAAATTCGGTATTTCTGGATTTTTCCATATTTTGGCAAAATTTAATCTTGCTGCTGTAACCAAATTCAGTAGTATCCTGTTGTTTCTGCAAGCGAAGCTCTTTTCAAACATAAATGTCATGTTTAGCAAAAAAAATTCCAGTACCACTGGGAATGTAATTTTAAAGATTTCTTTTATGACATCATATATCTTCCTCCAATATCTTTTAGAAATTTCACAGGACCACCAAAGATGATAATAAAATCCTATTTTCTCCTTACACTTCCAACTTTTATTATTACCAGAATGATAAATTTTGTCTATTCTTTCAGGAGTGAGTGTACATCATCTTCATGAAATTTTCCTTCAGATCTTGTGAACTTGTGAATTCGTTAGTGTCCTTCCATGTTGTTTCCCAATGTTCTAAGGGAATCTCGTGCTGCACATTTTGGGCCCACTTTATCATTGTTTCCTTTATGGTTTCATCTTCCAGTTGCCGAATTAAGAAATATTTGTAATATTGAGAAGTCTTATGTTTTGTTTTGGTGAAGATGATGGTTTCAAATTCATTATATTTTTTTGCGTGGCAAATCCTTCTAATTTTAAATCCATTTTGAATCTTTCTTTTAGCTGTAGGTATGAGAACCAATTTAATTCTATTCCTTGTTGGCTGAGCTCTTCATGCAATTTAAACCTAATCTCCTTGTTTTTGAGGGCTATTAAATTTTCATACCTTTTCCTTCCAGCCCCCAATGTCTTAAAGTTCTCGTTAGACCTGGAATTCTAGAGTTCTTATTAAGTGTCTTTACCAGTTACCTGTTGTCCTTTTTAATTATAGCTCCAGACACCACGTAAAGTTCTGATATATAAGGTCCAAAAATCCAAAACAGACAGTACAATCATGCAGCTCAATATCTGGAAATCCACCAAATCCAAAGTCCAGTTCAATTTCTCAGTCCTTCTTTCCACTCAGAAGTCCAATATTCCGAAAAGTATACAGCAAAAAAAATTAAAAGTCCAACCCTTAATGTTATGTCCTTTCCAACTATTGAGGTTTTAAAAAAAAAACCCAGATCAAAAAAAAAATAACCTTACATGGAGAGATCTTTTATATATGATGTCGCAGTTCACGTATAAGATGAATTTATCAAATCCAAGTCCAAAGCCGGTTACGAGGGAACCTTCAAATCAAAGTCTGTTAGCAAGTATCTACATTTCTTTGGATTTCTGTCACAGTATATCAAAGAGTCTTTCCTTCACTCTGGATAACTCCTGTCTGTAGTGGAGAAATCTGCCATGTTGCTTTTCCTCTTTGCAGTGCACACAGTTTGCAGCGGTGAAATTAATTTCCTCAATCAGCATATTAGCAATATTATTTGATATGTTCTTTTAGTTTGTACTTACTTAGTCCTTAAAATGGTCTTGCCGTTGCTTGTTTGAAGTTATCAAAAGAAACTCCAAGGCACACTTAGTGGTCGTGGAAGTTCTGTAATCCTCCACCTCAGTCCACTTGCCTTCCAGTGTTTCCACTCAGGGCTTGCGGGCTGGCGATCCTCTGGATCCCCGGCAAACCCCCTCTGGACTCCCTTTACCGGGGGAGTACTCGTCAAGGCTCCCCCAAACTAACGTACTTGCGGTCTTATTCAGATCGCAAGACGAAGTTCGGAACTGCTGATACTTTTGGACCTAGGAAAACCATTCATGGTGACAACCTAGCGACCGCGCTAGTCCTAGGTGGCCGATCGCTCCTCCATCAGACCGGAAGTTCCTCTGAGATCAGAGCACCAGGACTTTTTGACCGGAAGTAATAATGATATCATCTGTCACTCCTCTTTCACCATTTCCTCTGAACTTAGCTGCGTACTCAGAGTAGCATGTGTGTATGCACGCATGTGTATTTATCCAGCAACTGTATATTGTAAGCTTTCTCTATTATTATGCAAAGTATTGTGAGGTAGCTTAGTTTGCAATGAGAAACTAATTGACAATGAAGACTCATTTCGTTTACAAAAGACATGCTTCAGGTGGAAATAAAAACAACTACAACAGATTTGTTGATAGGGATTGACACAGATGCCTGTGTATTTATTTATATACTTGTTTAATATCTTGCTTTTCTCCTAAGGTGGACTCAAGGCAGCTTTGGATTTTTGAATTTTCCTTAGGCTATGTGGACTGTCATCAGGTCGAATGCTTCTACAGTTCTTCATAATTTACTGCTTCACCACTGGCAAGATTGGAAAACTAAATATTTCACCTATGTTCCCAGTTTGATATGCTTTTACTCATGCTTGAGGGTTCTTGCAGAGCAAGAACATGCTATTTGCTTTCGGGGGGGGGGCTGCTATTAAAAACACTTGCCAACTGAAACCAACTGTTTTGCAAATTCCAAAGATCCCTTTTTCTACTGGAAAGTAGCTGCAAGAAAGAGGTGTCAGTTTTTACGTGTTTCTATCTAAAATTAAGACTGTCTGTATGCCATGCTCCTGTTTTGCAAACTGCTAGACAGGCATTCTTTCAGATATGACATCTGCTGTTTTGGTGGCCCCATTCTGGCAAAGAGCCACACTTACTGTTTCAGACTGGAAACACAGGTTGAGAACAAGGGAAGGAGAGGAAAGGTGCCCTTCCTGAACTCTCTAGGAGTTTGCAATACAAACACAGCGTTTTCCTCTCCTGCCATCTTCCTTCAGACACAGTAGAACTGGAAGACTACAGAGACCAAAGTGCAAATTGGAAGTCCCAGTGACCAAAAAGTGTGGAGCCAGGCTGACTCATCCACCAGTTCCTTCTATATCTTGTTGGCACAGCAGTAGGAAGGGGGTGGCAACAGCATTTCACAGTTCAGCCCTTGCTTGTGTGGGTGAGAAGGCAGTGTCACATCCTATGCCTCTACAAAGAGAGGTTTGTGGAATGGTTCCAAAATCACATTTATTTATAGCAGGAACACAAGAAGCTGCCATATTCTTCTGTCTAGCTCAGGGAGCTAGTGTGGTGAAGCGATGTGAGTGTTGGGCTAAAACTCCAGAGACAAGGGTTTGAATCCCCACTCAGCCATGGAGACCTAGTGGGTAGCCTTAGACAAGTCATACATATGATTCTATGATTCTATGATTTCCAAATTGGAGTCCCCAGACACTGTTGGGCTGGAACTCTCCAGAATTCCTGACCAGTAAATTGACCACACTGGCTGTCCAACAATGTCCAGGGACTCAGGTTGTAGGGACCACTGATCTGCTCCCAGAACTTGGAAATGTTACTTTTTTGGACTACAGTTCCCAAATCTGATGCAGCTGGTTAATTTAGAGCAAAACTCAGGAAATTACTTATAGGAGAAATAAATATAATGACATGATGAAGCCATTCAAAGCTGAGTAGCCATAGCAAGGTGGCATCCAGAGTGTCATCCTACCACCATTTGCTTATGGATGGCTTCAACAATAATTATATTCATTTCTCTTAAAAGTACCTTTCCGAGCTCTGGTTTAGAGGGCCAGAAAGATTGTGTGGCATAGAGAGCTCTGCTATTCCAGAAACAGGAACAGGAGGGAAACTGCTACTCCAGCCCCACATGTTCTGTGTAGGACAGCTGTTTCACTCTACCTCATGGCAGGGTCGGCCTTGATCCTGCATTTCGCTTGTACTAGAAAATGGAGAAGAACCAGGAGAAACTCCTTGATAGAGCTTTTTAAAAAAGTATGTTTAAGATGACAGCTCCCAGAATCCCCAACATGCTAGGTGTAGTCCTAAAGTGTAACTTCCTCTGATTTTGAACACTGCTATCATCAGTCAGTGTTGTGTTCTTTACAGAAGGTTGAGAAAGAATTCTACCAGAATAAGGGAGGAATTAATCAATACCACTTGTACAAAGCCACCTTGCTGGAGATGACAGCTGTTGGTGCCACCTGTCCCTCCATCCTTTTCAGCAACAGGTGTGTGCAGTTACCCGCTGCTGTGGAGATTAAATTCCAACCCATTTGCTGGCAATGTGTGGCTTCAATGACCCATACATACTAAGATCTACTTCTTCCCACTTGGAGTCATCATAAACATACCCCACTACATTTTGTTCACTAAGTCTTTTTCCTTCTGCTTTTCTTGATAGCTCCAAATTGGCACTTTTAGAGCTCTGCTTCTGCCAGTAATTTGTGCTTGATGGAGTAGCAACAGCTTGGCACATTTTGAGCCAGCAAGAAGTGTTTAAGAATGATCGCAGGACAAAAACAGATTCATCATGCAGGTTTCCTGAGGTAATGAGCCTTCCTCCCTGACGTCGACGTCGTCTTCTTCTTCTTCTTCTTCTTCTTCTTCTTCTTCTTTTTTGGAACAAGGTCCAGCTGTAACACTTCTCCTGTGGAAGTACTGGTATGTAAGCATCATGCTCTGCAACAGAGGACACACAGTTCTCTGGTTTCCAAAACCAGAGGAAGGACGCATAATCGCACTCTGTCTTGTTGCCTGTGCTCTATGACATAACTGATAGTGTGACTCATCCGTGATAATGCATACCTGTGGATTATGCTAGTATAAAACATTGTTGTAGCAAGTTATCCTACTGATGTAACATAAGGCCTGAATGAACATCATGAACCACCATAGGTTCTATGTTTAACATTGATTAAAATCTGAATGTTAGTTGTAAATGAGTATTCAGCCAAGCTGTCAAGGGATGACTCTGTTTACTGAAAAATGATAACAATCAACAAGTGAGTTACTATGTGTGAGCTTTAGAGGACCTAGGGTAGAACTGCAGGTAACAATCTATTGTATATCAAAGGAAAGAGTCCAGGCGTTTCACCCTAATGAAGAGGGATCAAAGAGAATAGATTGGGAAAAGCCAACCTCAAGGTGTCTGGTCAGTGTTAGGGTAGATACACAAAGAACGGAGATAAAGATAACACCAGAGATGAGTTAGATCAAGGTATGGAAATAAAGTCCCATGGGAACCTCTTCAAGTCTGAGAGAGGGGAAGAACCAGAGAATCCCCCAATGGAAATTGTGTGCATGTTAAAGTGTGTGTCACTATATAACCAAGTGTGTGATACAGATCGTTAGCTCCAGCAACAGTTGTTAAGTTATGCCATTAAATACAGTGGAAAAACCCTGTGTGTTTTCTTGAGAGTAAAAGAGTAGCTAGCACATGACACTAATTGAGTGATTAGCAGTACATTTGTGAAAATGCACAGATTTACATGATTTATTCTGGTTGCACACAGCTCAAGCTGCATAATTCAGATGGTTTGGCAAATACAAAACCAAGTAGGCATGCAAGGTTGTGGAAATAACTAAACAAAGAGCATCAGAAAAAGTAAAGAGAATGTGATGTAGCTGTAAATTGGGGAAATCTAGACTCTAGATCCCACTGCACCATGAAATATGCTCGGTGAATTTGGACCATTCACTTTCTTTCAGCTTGACTTACCTCATAGGGTTGTTGTGCAGGTACAGTGGGAAGACAATCATGCATGTTGCTTTGTACTCATTAGAGGAGTAACTTACAAATTAAAAATAAAGGACATTGTTGTTGTTGTGTGCCTTCAAATCATTTCTGACTTATGGCAACCCTAAGGTAAATCTAGCACAGGATTTTCGTGGCAAGATTTGTTCAGAGGGGGTTGCCCTCTGAACCCTTTGAAGCCCTTTGAAGCCGAGATAGTGTGACTTGTGCAAAGTCATCCACTGGGTTTCCATGGCTCAGCAGCGATTTGATCCCTCCTCACCAGTCACAGTCCAATGCTCTCACCACTACATTATGCTTGCTCTCTAAATAAAGGGCATATTACAACCAACTTAGTACTGTACTTCACTGAGAAGCAGCAAGACAAGTATTTAAGCATGAGCCTGTTGGCTGTCCTTATTATCTAGTCCCTCCCCCTGATGAAACAGCTCCTCTATATTTGCCTCTAGGAATGGCATTTTTTTAATTAGAATTTTTCCATACATAAAACAAATCAAAACTAAAAACAACCAACCAAACCAATATATAATGAAGACAAACAACAAATCAACCTACACATACAAATACACTTAAAGTATATAAAAAAATTGTATACATATATACCATACTTAAACTAAACTAATAATCAAATTATATGAAACTAAACAACAATAACAAAAAAAGCTACATCTAATTAAAAATGGCTTCTATCCTTGTTGCAAACAGCTCGAAGATATGAAAATGCACTTAACTTAGATTCATTACTTTCTACTGCTTTAAATTTGTTGCTCCTTTATTTATATTCTCAAACTCTTTCAATTTCTAAATTTCCTAAATTTCTTATATTCTATAAATTTCCATTTCAAAAATCAATACTATTAACTTTATTGAAATACTATTATTGAATTCCACTATATTATTACTCCCTTTAATCAAATCAACTCCATCTTAAACATATTATAGCAACACCTTATAGTCATATTTATTTTTTCTCAGTGACCTTCTCAGGATAATAATATACTACAATATTTTTTTTAAAAAAAGACCCAGTATTCAGCAAGTTCAAAATCCTAAAATCACCCTCATTTATCCTTAAAAATTCTATCAAACATCTCCAATCTGAAGTAAATACTTCAACAGAAGTTCCTTTCAGTTTGGTAGACAATTTCTCCATGTCTACAATTGACATCAGTCTATTAAACCATTCAGTCACTGATGGGATCTCAGTTTTCTTCCGATACTTTGCATAGACAAGTCATGGAAATGGCACTTAACAGTCCACTTTGCTCTTTAGTGTGCTTTCTAATCACATCTCCCCAGGCTTTCATTGGTCCCTTTTCTCCATTAATTTTTCTTAGCACTCAATATACACCCTGAGAGCCAGTGTGGTGTAGTGGTTTCAGTGTTGGCCTATGACCCCGGATACCAGGTTTTGATTCCCTGCTCAGTGGAAACCCACTGAGTGACCTTCGGTGTATCACACACTCTCAGCCCAGAAAACCCCATGATAGTGTCGCCGTAAGTCAGATATGACTTGAAGGCACACAAGAACCATACAGCCTATTTCATGCTGCAGCTACTGAAGTATATTATAAAATGTCAATAAAACATATCTTCTTGCTATATCTTTCAGCAATATAACACACCCTTTGAAAAGGCAGGGATATGCTGAATTAGTGTATACAGCAGGCAGAATGACAAAGTCTTGTGGCAGCTTTAAAGCTAGCAGATTTGTTTTGTTGTGAATTTTCATTGTCCATCTCTCTGCAGCAGAGACAAGCAAGTGCCAAGGTTTAGGAGGCTGCAATCCTCCTAAATTTCCTCCAGGTTTGAGGCCTCCCCTGGGCCATTTCAGACCCAGGAGAGATCTTTTTCCTAACAAGAAGTGACCAGGAGAACAATTTCTGCTTCACTTCCTGCTCAAAAATGACTTGATGCCCCCAAAACATGATAAGTTCCCTTCCCCATGCCTTGTAGATGGCATTGGGGGCATTGGGGGCAAAAATGTGGGGGGCTGGATTGCCCTGAGAGCTAAAAAAAATTAGGCCTGGGTTGATACATGAAGCCAATAAGCCACGTTTTCCCCACACCTGCTTTCTAGCTACCTACAATTTGACAAGGCCAGTTGGATCCATAAATCCCTGTAACACCAAAATAAGTTTCTCAGGCTTCTAGAACAACAAAACAGGAAGTCCTTTGATGTATCCTGCCTAGAATTGCCTGAGTGAAAACTGGAGAGGTCTTCTGGTTGTATAGAAAAACGGTTGTATAGTTGTTGTATAATGGTTGCATAAAAATGTATAATGGTGTATACAAAAGAAAAATCGAGCAAGCATCACTTGTTACCTGGATGCATGATCGTTGCTCTGCATAAAAAGACTATAAAAGCAAACAGTTCCAAAGAACTGACAGTGGAAAAATATTTTCAACTCAGAAACGCCACATCCTCTTAATTGGGTGGGTGTCTAGCCCTCAGTCCCAGGACCCAGATGCAAACACAGACAGGATCCTTCCCAAACAGCCACAACACACATACACACACACACACATGAACAAGACAATACTTACTGTAGCCCAGTGTACACAAGAAATGGATTGCCCATAAGACTCAGAGCACTTAGAATCAAAGACTTTGAAGAGACCACAACAGCCGAATCCCCTGCCAGGCAGGAACACACTCAAATTACCCCCAGCAAATGGCCATCTAGCCTCTGAAAATTTCCAAAGAAGGTGACTCCGCCACACTCCAAGGCAGCATATTCCACTGTTAAATGGCTCTCACCCTCAGGAAGTACTTCCTGATGTTTAGGTGACATCTCTTTTCCTGTAGTTTGTATCCATTGCTCTGCGTCCTAGGCCCTTTTCACATGGCATTTGCCATGCGAAAGAGGGCCTGGACCATCACACGATCGCATGGAGTGATCTGCACAACGCACTCACAATCGCGCGACGCTACAGGGGCCAATCTCGCATCTTTTCATTTTTGGCTAGAAGCTGAAAATGGTGAGTGATCGTGCATTGCTCCCAGGCCCCGTGCACACTTACTTCATTAAACAATCAGTTTGTAATTACTTAAAAAGCAATGCTGCAATCAACTAAAAGCCAGCATGGATTTCTCAGAAATAAGTCATGCCAGACTAATCTTATCTCTTTTTATGATAGGGTTACAAGCTGCATAGACGAAGGGAATGCTGTAGATGTAGCATATCTTGACCTCAGTAAGGCCTTTGACAAAGTTCCATATGACATTCTTATAAAGAAGCTAGTAAAATGCGGGCTGGACAGGGCTACTGTTAGGTGGATTTATAACTGGTTGACCAACCTTACCCAAAGGGTGATCACCAATGGCCACTTTTCATCCTGAAGAGAAGTGACTAGTGGGGTGCCACAGGGTTCTGTCTTGGGCCCAGTGCTATTCAACATCTTCATCAATCACTTGGATGAGGGAGTGGAGGGCATGCTGATCAAATTTGTAGATGATACCAAACTGAGCGGGGTTGCTAACACACCAGAGGATAGGATCAAATTTCAATACGACCTTGATAGATTGGAGAGCTGGGCCAAAGCTAACAAAATGAATTTCAACAGAGAGAAATGTAGGGTCCTGCACTTGGGCAGAAGAAATAAAAGTCACAAGTATAGGATGGGGGACGTGTGGCTGGATAGCAGTACATGTGAAAAAGATCTAGGAGTCTTGGTAGATCACAAGCTGAACATGAATCAGCAGTGTGACGCGGCAGCCAAGAAAGCCAACGCAATTCTTTCTTGCATCAATAGGAGTATGGTGTCTAGATCGAGGGAGGTATTGGTACCACTTTATTCTGCATTGGTTAGGCCTCATTTGGAACACTGTGTCCAGTTCTGGGCACCTCAATTCAAGAAGGATATCAACAAGCTGGAACGTGTCCAGAGGAGGGTGACCAAAATGGTGAAGGGTCTGGAAGCCATGCCCTTTGAGGAAAGGCTTAGGGAGCTGGGTATGTTTAGTATGCAGAAGAGAAGGTTAAGAGGGGACATGATAGCCATGTTTAAATAGTTGAAGGGATGTCATGTTGAGGAGGGAGCAGGCTTGTTCTCTACCGCTCCAGAGACTAGGACAAGGAGCAATGGATTCAAGCTGTAGGAAAGGAGATTCCACTTGAACCTCAAGAAGAACTTCCTGACTGTCAGAGCTGTCCGGCAGTGGAATATGCTGCCTCGGAGTGCGGTTGAGTCTCCTTCTTTGGAGGTGTTTAAGCAGAGGCTGGATGGCCATCTGTTGGGAATGCTTTGATGGGTGTTCCTGCATAGCAGGGGGTTGGACTCGATGGTCCCTGGGGTCTCTTCCAACTCTATGATTCTATTATTCTACCTGGCATGCGGAGCCCCTGGAGCCGTGCCAGTCGTGCTTCCTGCTCCAGTGCAGCCTGGGAAGGTCCCAGGCTGCACTGCGGAAGGAAGAGGCGGGGCTCTCGCACAAGCAGGCAGCTCACGCAGAGCTAAAGTAGCAGGGAATTGAGAGCCTCTTGGTAGAGGCTGCTTGTGCGATTCCCGCACTCTAGTGCCCAAACAAGGTAAAGGTAAAGGGTTTAGCCTCTGGAGCAGCAGAAAACAAGCTTGCTCCATCTTCAACATGACATCCCTTCAAATATTTAAACATGGCTATCATGTCACCTCTTAACCTTCTTTTCATAAGGCTAAACATAACTAGCTTCCTAAGCCACTCCTCATAGAGCAGGGTTTCCAGATCCTTCACCATTTTGACTGCCCTCCTCTGGACATGTTCCAGCTTGTCAATATCCTTCTTGCATTGTGATATCCAGAACTGGACACAGTATTCCAGGTGAGGTCTAATCAAAGCAGAATAAAGTTGCATTATTACTTCCCTTGACCTCAACGCTGTACTCCTATTGATGCAGCCTAGAATTGTATTGGCTTTTTTTAGCTGCCACATCACACTGTTGACTCATGTTCAGTTTGTGGTCCACTAAGACTCCTAGATCCCTTTCACATATTTTCAAGCCAGGTGTCACCCGTCATATATCTGTGCATTTCGTTCTTTCTTCCTAAGTGTAGCACCTTACATTTCTCCCTTTTAAAATTCATTTTGTTAGTTTTGGCCCAGCTCTCTAATCCATCAAGGTCATTTTGAATTCTGATCTTGTCCTTTGGAGTATTAGCTGTCCCTCCTAATTTGGTATCATCTGAAAATTTGATGAGCATGCCCTCTATTCCATCATCCAAGTCATTGATAAAGATGTTGAATAGTACTGGGCCCAGGCCAGAACCTTGTAGTACCTCATTAGTTGCTTCTTTCCAGGATCAAGAGGAGCCATTGGTGAGCATCTTTTGTGTACTTATATAGGGAAGATGTATTAATTAGGCAAACAACTGGGGGAGGCTGCTGGCCAGTAAATACAAGAGATGGGGCAAGGGAAAATCCATTGCAGACAACTGACATTTCTGATACAAGCAATGCATTCTTCTTTTGATCCTTGGCTTGTGCTCCTGAAAAAGCTTGACCCTTGTTTTGTATGCTGACTATGCTGCTGGGTATTTCCTTGGACTGACCTGGAATTTATTGCTGACCTTTACTGCTGAAATTTTACAGAGTGTCCCAATTAATCCTCTGGCATTCCAATTTTTCAGCAGTTTCTCTCTCCTCTTCCCACTTTGTCCTCAGTTTACTTCCGTTGCTGCAAACTTAATGCCTAATAATTTGAATTAAATTAGCTTAGAATCAGGGAGAAGAGGAGGGGGCAGGATTTTGTCCTTTCCAGTAAGCTCAGGCAAAAACAAACTGCTGCAGCCTCTTCTGGCTTCTGCATTCTTTCTCATTAGTCACATTTACCATCTTAACTACATTCTGATATTGACTACATGTATGCTGGTATTTGTCTGAAATGCTGGAGTGTATGGAATGCTCTCAGGAATTTATTTATTTATTATTAAATTTTATTTATTTATTAGTATTTATTTATTTATTTATTAGGCAAATAGTGTGTGTATTTGTGTTCAGGTGGCTATGAATTTCATAGGACTTTCCTAGGCAAGGAGTCCTCAGAGGTGGTTTCGTCTGTTACTTCTTCTCAAATATAGCCTACCCCACCACATGTTAGTTGATGGTCTCCCATCTAAGTACTAATCAGAGCTGACCTTGCTTAGCTTCCAAGATCAGACAGGATCTGGTGCCTTTAGGGTACATAGAGAAATAGGGAAGGGATCTAAAATCTGTTAAAAGGAAGATGGGAATCTGTGAGACAAAGAGAGAGAGACTGAAAGGCAGTCTAGTTTCTAGTTCTCAGGGTTCTCTAATTCAGAGGGGATCTCTTCAAAGAAAACCATTTTTGATAATGCCAAACTACCTGATTTACTTACACAGGCTGAAACTAAGCACCAGGCAGTAACTTTTTGCTGAGAAATGCAATACTCAACCCTCTCTGGGAGCTGAAGGCATGCTGCCCCCTGCTGGATTATTTGAGTGCAAAATAATTAGCTCTTGGTTATTTAGAAGGAAGAAAATGTAGTCAGTGGGGGAAACAAGGACTGAGAAACCAGGAATGCAAACAAAATAAGCAAGGCTTTCCCAGTTGATCTGTGGCTACTGGAATGTATGTAGCATGGAAGAACTCACTGCACCATGGAAGAAAAGGAGCCAATTTTTCACCACAGCTCAGAAGGCAAGTTGCAAGGTGGGCAGGTGTTATCATACCCTACCATCTCTTCTATGAGATATGCAGTTTTCATAAACTGGATGTATTAATGACTGGAGAACATGATTGGAGTCACTCTGGCTGGAGAACATGTTTGGTGTTACACTGACTGGAGACATGTTCAGAGTCATGGAAGTTCAGACGGGATTATGTGGAAAACCCCCAATACTGATGGGTTTGGGCTAATCCCTTCACCACTTCAGGCTCTTAGCATTTTTTAATACGATGAAAGACAAACTGTCCAGATTGGTGAGTGATCATAGACCATCGCTTGATCTTACTCTGCGGAGATCTTCTCTAAACACCCTACCTGACCAAACATTAAGAGATCATCAACGTTTTGCCACTCAAAGCAATCAGCCCATTCCAGACCCGTTTGTCAGTCCCGTGAGAATGCCATTACGGCTTTGTCAACAAACCCTTCAGGGTGTGAAATAGGGTATAAAACTCTAGCTTTGACTCCAGCCAATTGTAGTACGTAGTATGTAGTGCCCCAGACTGAGGGAAGCATGGAGGAACAGCACACACTGAGTCCCTCCACTATGACCCCTTCTTCAGGATGAGTAATTATCACTCTTTCCATCCAATCTCTCTCTATCCAGCCTTTCTTGCCTCACTTTTTGATAGCCTTGTATGGTTCTTAAACATATCTGATCTCTTGTGTGTTTGTCACTTCAAATAAAATACTTTGTTTAACTTTAGCTAGAGTCCTCTCTACAGTTAGTACTGGTATACATAGGTGAAAATATCCTGCCATTACCCTCTTCTCATGGGCCTCCTTTGAGCTATAATTCCCCCAAATTCTAAAGAGATACTGTCATTGCAGGTGGACCCCAATGTCCTCCACCTCTTAGGGTAACTCAGGGAAGATACTCTTGCTGCGTGGGAAGATCATAGTACAACCTAGTTGCTCTGTCAGGAAGTGGTCCCTTTTTGAAAATTTCAAGCCTATAGCCTAGCAACACATGGCCTGTTTTATCTGGGCATCATGCAGTCTCCCAGGATAGCCCTACATGGTGAGTGCTCAAAGCAAGGGAATTGTTCAAAGAAAAGGTTACAGGACAGACAGGACAGTAATTCAAATTTGGTGTTGGACTGTTGTTTCCTCATTTTGAGTATCTGCAGCACTCTGTATATGGACCCAGGTTACTGACAGTGCTGAAAGTTTCATGGACAAAGGAGAACACTCCTTTACATGGAGAGGATGACCAGGGACCTTGGCTGCTTGGACCATTCCAAGCAGCCAAGTGGGGCTGTATGGTGATATGGGGGCATATTCACCATTATTACCATGCAGTGTGATTACAGCAAAATCTAGTAGGTGCATGCACCGCTAATGTACGCATCTTTGCTTATAAGTACTCCTGTTTTGTTCACAGGGAGACTCCCCCTGCTGATATAATCCAGAAGTGTTTCCTGCCTCCTCTTGTCTTCCTCTGGGTTGTGTTGTGTCCTCCAGCTCTGCAACAGTGGGGGAATGGATGGGAGCAAAGAAATCCATGCTGCAATCCTCCTGAGTTTCCAGGGCTTCCAGTGTGAGCACCACTGTCTTCTCTGAGTGGAGAGAGGAACATATTCAAAATCAAGCAGGATGAGATGGGGGAACCAAATTAGGGTAGGGTCAGAAATCTTCTTACCTGATGTGGTGGCAGAATTGTCCAATGGCCTTTGAGATATGTCCTCAGCCTGCAGTCCTGGTGCTTCCTTTCCCTGGGTCTGACTGTCTCCACCATCTTCCTCGGAAAGACGCATGCTTCTGACCAAGCGCAAAGGTTCCACATTAGCATCCCCGTGCAGTATTATCCACAGGTCCTTGTAGAAGGGGCAGTAGACAGGTGCCCTTCCAGTCATTCAGTTATTTGCTTGGCATTTCCTATAAGCCTGCCTCATCGCCTTTGTCTTCGTGCAACATTCTTCAGCTGTCTATTTGTGTCTCCTTCTATGCAGCTCTCCTGCAATCTCTTCAAAAATTTCTATGTTCCTCTTGTTAACCTGGAGCTCATCTTGGTACTTCCATTGCCCCCACACATCCCTTACCTCTGCAGATTTCCATGAGACACCCCTTCCTCTGTTCTTTACTGGGATGGCTACTGTTTCCATTTTTTTCTCCTCCTGTTTTAAACTTGTGGCGTAGCAGAGTGCAGTTCGAATTCCATTGAAGGGTTGGAACGTCAGATCATTGGAGGGTTAAAGCAACACTGCGTCAAATGGGAATACTGACCCACTGTTATTTGTCACATACCATCATGTCCATACATGGAGATGATGTATCTCTGCTTCTGATTGGCTGAAAGCCAGCTTGGCACCAGGGCATATGTTCTAGAATCCTAAATAGGAATTGTGGAAGAGTTTTGGAGTTTTAGGAGTACCAGCCTTCATTTGTGGATCTGAGTGGGGGAAATTGGCTGTCTGTGTTTGTGTGTGCACATTTCTCTGTCTCTTCTACCCTCTTCTTCTCTTTTACCCACTTTGGTGTCTGTGTGTGTGTGTGTGAGAGAGAGACAGAGAGAGAGAGAGAGAGAGAGAGAGACTGCTTCTGTGTGGTTGCTGCTCTGTTTTGCAATCTTTCTCTGTGTGTGTGCGTGTGTCTGTCTCATCTATGTCTAGGGAGGGGACACTGTTGATGGAGAGGGAAATAAGAAAGAAGCTTGCCCTTATTGGTGCAACCAAGGATATTAACGTGCTTATGCACAGCACTCCATGACCCAACAAAAAACATTGTGAGTGCATGGCTTCCAAGCTCACTGCGATGGGGTACCCCCGGACTGCCTCCCAGGTTACAGGGAAATTTAAACAAATCAAGTGTGCCTTCTATGACACCACAGAGGCACATGATGGCAACCCACCAGAAAACCTCCACCCTTGGCATTTTAATACAATGAAACGGTTGTGTGAGATGGCTGGGAGACCATCCTAAGGGGCCAGGCACAAGAGAAGTAAGTACACAGTCCCAAACAGACTCCTACTTGCCTGTTGAAAACCACATAGCCCAATAATTTGTGGTTCTGCATATGGATAAGTACCTATGGTATTTGTACTGTCCAAATGATTGTAAGGAATGCCTCCCAACTCTCTTCTGCCTTTCCCTGCAGGCAGAAGGCGGTCTCCTGGGGGGCCGAGAGCTCCAGTGAGGAGAGCAGCAGCGGCCACCACAGAGGTATGTACAGACCTCAGTTCCACAGCAACATGGTCCCTAATTCTCTGCTGGCTCCTGCCTTGTGTTGCGAGTTCTTTGCCAAAGACCAACCCCCCCCCTTTTGTGTGTACTTCACCTCAGCCCTTGTGTTGCAGGATGCTGTTTTCCCTGCAGGCAAACAAGAGGAGAGGGCAGTGTGATCCACCTGCCCCTCCTCATCCACAACTGTAGAGGTGCACACTGCAAGGTTACCTGGAACAGGGAGTGCAACAGGTAGAGTGGCTGGCTCGGTGAATTTATTTATTTATTTATTTATTTATTTATATTTATTTATTTATTTATTTATTTATTTATTTATTTATAGGCCACCTTTCTCCCAAGATTGGGACCCAAGGCGGCTTCCATCAATAAATATCTGTTAAAAACACAATTAATAAAATTAAACAGATTAAAAACACTTAAATCCACTAAAAACATTTGAAATAGCTAAAAGATATTAAAAGGATATATAACTTGAAAACAATGCTAATTAATAAACTACCCAGCCAAAGGAAAGGCTTGTTTGAAGAGAAAGGTTTTTGTCTGTTGGTGAAAGGAGAACAGGGAAGGAGCATGCCTAGCCTCCTGTGGAAGAGAGTTCCACAGAGTGGGAGCAGCCACTGAGAAGGCTGTCTCCTGTGTCCTTACCAGGCGAGCCTGGGATGGTGGTGGGACAGAGAGAAAGCCTTCCCCAGCAGATCCTAAAGTTCTAACTGGCTTGTACAAGGAGATACAGTCTTTCAAATAGCCTGGGCCTAAGCTGTTTATGGCTTTATAGGTCATAACCAGCACCTTGAATTTACAGTTAGTGACTACGGAAACCTAAGAGACCAATTTATAGATTAATAACCTCTGATCTACAGCCAGTGTCAGAACTTAAAACACCATAAACATACAGCCCCTGCAGAACAAAGTTTAGAGGATGTTATTCTAATAAACTTGGCTTCACATAAGGAGAAAGGGGTGACAGTCTGTAAAATAAGTGGCAGAGTGTCGAACTGCATAGGACTACTCTTTTGGTTAGACACCATTCAGGTTGTGCTGACATGATTTCTAGAGCGCTGGAATGTTTTGACAATTATTGGCATAATTAAGACTTATACATTTTGATTCCATTAGACTTCCATTACAAAGAAACCTGATCAATCCAAAGAAGGAAGAGGAAAGATCGCGAGAACAGACAATACTTATAGTATTCATGGTATTCACAGTATTTGTTTTTGGAAAGTTTTGGATCTACTACTGTGACTTGATGGCCTACTAATTGTTTATAAATTATCTTTTAATAAGTCTGCATAGGTTTAATTTCATTTATAGTTTCACTCTATACCAGCGGTTCTCAACCTGTGGGTCGCGACCCCTTTGGGGGTCGAATGACCATTTCACAGGGGTCGCCGCTCCTCTATCTCACCCCGCCCCTTTTTGAAAGAAGGCGGCCTCACAGCCAATGGGAGCGCTGTTTCTGAGACCCCGTGCTGGGAGGAGGGGAGAGGAGGCACGCTGGGTGTTTCCCTGTCTTTCCCTGCCGGGCGGGGCAGCAAAGGTGGCAAGAGGAGACCCCGCGCTGGCAGGAGGGGAAAGGAGGCGCGCTGGGCGCATGTAGGGACGTTTCCCCATCTTTCCTTGCTGGGTGGGGGGGCAGAGGTGGGGAGACCGAGAGGGGCTCGCGGGTGTAGCGTGGTTGAGGGGTTACAGCGGGTATCGCACCCCACTCCCAAGCCCTCAGAGGGACGAAAGGAGGAAGGAAGGGGCGCCCGTGTGACGTGGGAGTGAGAGTGTCTGAGCAGCCGCGCTCCCTTTAAGGGAGGGAGGGAGGGAGGGTGGGAGTGAAACAAAACACGTCTGCTTATGCTGCCGCCATTTTTCCTCTCTCCCTGTCCTTTCCTCCCTGCACCTCGTGTAAAATGTGGGCTGTTTCAGCGTTGCCTTTGGGAGTGACTGGCTTTTTGAACTGTGGAAACCTAACATTCAGAACTAGAACTACTGCCTTAATTCTGGCATTGATGGACGCTTTCTGTGCTTTAAAAAAAGGGGGAGGGTTACCAGTTTTTTAGACATTAGAAGTCTATCTAGAGCAGTGATTTAGGGCAGTGTTTCCAATCTATTCGATGTTGGAAATAACTAACTAACTAACCACAACATGAGGAACTGTATTAAGAGGTCGCGGCATTAGGAAGGTTGAGAACCACTGCTCTATACTGACTCATTTCTCCTTCCCCCTATAGTAAAATGTATGGTAAAATAAGACTTATGCCTAACAAATTAGTACCTTTTTAGAAACTGCTCTTTTTGCCTTTATTTTTTCTTCCTCGAATAGAGATTAAATAACTGTATTTTACTTTATTACCATTTCTTCTATTGGTTGCATGTATAACGTATATCTCTTCTTTTGATCTTGAATATGTAATTTAGATCTGTTTTTTCTCATATTTGGTATGAAACATATTTAGGC
Organism: Iguana delicatissima; assembly: GCA_948472985.1. Lineage (NCBI taxonomy): Eukaryota > Metazoa > Chordata > Lepidosauria > Squamata > Iguanidae > Iguana > Iguana delicatissima. The sequence continues at coordinate 637,350 of CAOKZL010001006.1, read as the reverse complement.
TGCTTTGCTTTGTAGAACAGATGGCAGATAATCATTACAAGGTTCTCCTCTTCTTTTCCTGTCTTTTGAGTAAGCCAAGGACATTTCTATTCAGCTGGTTGACCTTGATTTGAGATAAGCAGCTCTCTTTGTCTTCATCTTTATAATAATAAATTTTCATGTATAGTTTATTATAGTGTGACAAGAGCTCCATCTACTGGTTAAATGATAAACTGTTAGATTGTATTTAGTCTCTCACTCTATCTTTCCTCATACTTATTTGCTACTGTCAGGTTTTTGTTTTTGTTTGTTTTACTAATAGGTATCTGCAATCACCTTATATTTGACAAGTGACAAGTAGCAATCAACTGATAATTTAATAAATAACCCTAAATTAATCTAGTATCAGCTATTTTTATTAAATATTCTATATTTTAATAAATTAGTATTTAATTAATAAAACCAATACCTCATTAATTGAACAATTAGTTTGATTGTTAGACAAAATATCATTTAAATAGATCTGCATAGAATCAATACTCGATTTATTGATTAGCCTAATTAACACTTATACATAATTAATTTATTTAAAAACAATTCAAGTTAATAGATATAAATTTAAAGTAGTTTAAAAGTAGTTTATCCAATAATTTTAAATCAAAGCAAAAGTAGTTACCTAATAGTTTTAAATTAGCCTCAATTTTTTTTAACTAATTAACCTGGAAATAAATTAAAGTATAAATTTATTGCCTAATTGAACAGGACAATATTGCAATTTAATAAAACCTGTTTGGACACACTAAGATAAAGTAGCTATTTTTAATTAATTGACTAAAGAGGGAAGAGTTTTAGAATATTAATTGGAACAAGAATAATAGAAAAAAAGAGCATGACAAAGAAAAGAGAAGAATAAAATAAGTACTCATCCCCACCTCTTTTAACTCTGCTGACTGTCATGAAGCAAGGATGGCTACTGGGAGGAGAAACGCTACACAGTCCCAAATCCAAACTTATTTCAACATAGACCATCCTTGGAACTACAACCTCCACCTGACATGAATATCGGTGTAGTAGATGAAATCAAAAAGCTAAGACTGGAATTTATGAATGAAATGAAAGAGACACAGGTGGAATTTAAGAATGAAATGAAAGAAACAAGATTGGAGATGAGAACAGACCTGAGGAAAGAAATGGAATCATTTAGCACAAAACTGGAGAACATTTCAAAGGAATTGAAACACGTAAATAAGAAAGTGGAAGACTTAGAAGAAAAAACATTGAACATTGATAGACATACAGCGGCCCTAGAAATGAGAACCGAACAGATAGAAAGCTTAACATTCCTTACAGATATTAGAAATAGGAATAAATGTGTCAAGATCAGAGGTATGAAGGAAATCTCACAAGAAGATCTATATACCTGTATGACACACCTACTGGCTAAATTTATTGGATGGGCACCAGAACAATTGGATTTGGAGGTGGACAAAATGTTCAGAATTAACTCCACAATAGCGAAAAAGAAGAAGGTCCCGTGTGACATTGTTTTTTGTTTTTTATGCAAAAGAGTCAAAGAACTAATTTTACAACAAAGCTTTTCTAAGAAATTTATAGTGGAAGATGAGGAACTCCAGATATATAAAGATGTCCACCCCCAGTTCTTGAAGAGGAGGAAAGATCATAGTCAGATAACCCAAATTATGAGAAGACGTGGTATTCAATATCAATGGGAGAAAACAGAGGGAATCTCATTTTTCTTTAAACAAAAGAAAGTGATTCTGAATTCAGTTCCAAAGGTGGAAAGATTTCTGAAGAAACACAAAGGAGACTTGGAAAAAATGGACAAAGTACAAACCAATTTGATAACACTTTCGGATAGTGAATCTCTGCATTTAGCAGGAAGATTAGAAGAGAAGGGAGGGAAAGCAGAAGCTTCAGGACAAGGGAAAGAATAAGAGTTGGAAGAGGAAGAGGAAGACCTAGATTCTGAACAAGTAACAGGAACAGACCAAGAGGAAGAGGAAGAACAAACAGCATAGCTAACACCATCCTTTATTCTTCTCTTCTCTTTTTAAAACATGAAAATCAAAATTTTATCTTGGAATGTTCAGGGCTTAAATTCCCCCTGCAACAGAAAGCATATTTTTCATTATCTAGAAAAAATTAAACTTAGATATTGCATTTATACAGGAAACTCATATAAGAAACAAAGATTTAAAGTACATTAGAAATTCAAAACTCAGTCAAGCTTTTTCAACAGCAATAGATAAAAAGAAGAGAGGGGTAACAATTTATGTAAATGTCAAGTATCCTACAAGATAGATCCTTAAGGATAATCAGGGTTGATATATCACAGTTGAAGTAAGCTTCTTGGACCACAAAGTATTGATTGGAGCAACTTACACCCCATTAGAGAATAAAAGTACATTTTTCCAAAAACTATCAGATGTATTATCAGAACTTGATCATCAAGAACTTCTACTAATGGGGGACTGGAATGAGGTCCTTGACCCATTAATAGACAGATCCAACAATAATAATAAAATATGCAAAAAGCAAAACAAAAATCAAGGTAAATTACCAAATTTCTTCTATAACTTGTTGGATAAACTATCAGTTACTGATGTATGGAGGAACAAATACAGTTTAGAAAAGGATTATACATACTTTTCTGAACAACACAAATCCTGGTTGAGGATAGATATGTTCCTTGCCACTAGGTCTATGTTTAGTCATATTGAAAAACTAGAGTCTCTCCCGAGAATACTTTCTGATCATAAGCCACTATTTCTCACCCTCAGAAATACAAACAGAACATTTCAATGGAGATTAAATGATAGCTTACTAAAGGACGAATGAATAGTTGAAAAAGCAAAAATAGAATTAAAGAACTGTTTTGCAATCAACTTGGACAAAGGCATGAAAATCCACACAGTATGGGATACTAGCAAAGCAGTGATGAGAGGGTTTTTCATACACCACCAAGTCTACCAGACAAATTTAAGGGGAAAAAAAGAAATGCAATTTTTACGAGAACTACATTGTAAAGAAAGGCAACTTAAAAAAAACACCAAAGGATAATGTTGGAAGTGTCAGGAGAATGTTGGCACACTATTTCATATATGGTGGTCATGTCCTAAGGCTAAAAAGTACTGGAATGATATTCATAATATGATATTGAGAGTTCAACTGGATAAGATACCTGAACTGTATCTGTTAAATATGACATATATGTTAGATGAAACTAGCATAAAAAAAAATGGAGAATATTACTATATATGATTACAACAGCTCGTATTGAATATGCAAGGTTATGGAAAACTGAACAAATACCCACAATAGAGCAATGGTGGGCAACTTTTATTGAAAATTGGAATGCAGATATAGTCTCTCAGAGACTGAAAGGAAAATCAGATGATGATATCAATAAAGAATGGCAAATTGTGCTGGATATGGATGGGGTTTTGACAGGAAATAATTCTTAATTCATGGTAATATGATAGCAAGAAGGAGAAAATCAGAGAAATATCATGGAACATGTAAAGTTGGGTTGAAATGCAGGAACTATCTTGGTATTGTGATAAATTTCTTGCGATGCATAATGATAGTATGCCAATGATATAACAGTTTATGTAATCCAGAAAGGAGTGGAGGATAACTGTAACAATTCAGTAAATGTACAGTGAGAAATGTATGTTTTATATGGTGAACTATAATAAAACGATATTAAAAAAACCCCCAAAGGATCATAATCTACAAGAGCATATAAAAGCTTTGAACAAACAATTAACAATGATGGCAGTTTCAGAAACTGAGAAAAAAATTAAATTTACTAGCAAAAATTTTTTGAATGTGCAAATAAGCCAGGGAGATGACTGTCATATAGATTAAAAAAAGGAAAAAGAGAGACGCCTAATTACAGAATTAAAGGAAAGACAGACAACCTATCGTGACCATAAAAAGATCAAAAATTTTTTTACTAACTTCTTTCAGGACTTATTTAAAGATAAATCACCTTCGAGAGAACAAAAAGACAAAATAAGTAAATAGATCAGATAAAAATCCCCCAAATTACTGAATGTCAAAGGGAAGAACTAAGTAAACCTATTACTATTATGGAAATCTTAAATGCAATTAAAAACCGAAAACCAGAAAAATCTCCCGGCCCAGATGGGTTTTCTGCATTATACTATAAAACTTTACAAAATTATTTGGTCCCCCACCACCAAACTTTAAATACGATACTTGAACAAAGTATCTCATACTCTTGGAAAGAATCCACTATTGTATTGATATTAAAAGAAGAGAAATATCCACTGGATAAAAAAAAATTATAGACCCATTTCTCCATTAAACATAGATTATAACATTTTCGCATCAATTTTGACAGATTGCTTAAAACAAAATACTAGAAAATTGGATACACGAAGATCAAAACGGATTTCTTCCTAAAAGATATTTTAAAAATAATATAAGAACATTATTGGATATTATCGAATATTATCAGAAACATGAGAAAGAATTGGTGTTGTTATTCTTAGATGCTGAAAAGGTGTTTGATAATGTTAATTGGATTTACCTGTTTGAAGTCATGAATAGGACAGGGGTGGGAGAAACCTTTTCAAATTGGATTCAGGCAATTTATACGGAACAAAAAGCAAAGATCAATGGAGGGAAAGCAAAACAATTCTCAGTTCAATGGGGCACAAGACAAGATTGCCCTCTCTCACCTCTACTTTTTTAAATTTGCATCGACATTTTAAATATGAAAATCAGAAATGACCCTTGTATTAAAGGCACACACATTCAAAGCCAACATTATAAATTAAAAGTATACACCAATAATTTGGTCATCCTTTTAGAAGATCCCTTAAACAGCATTCAGTTAGTTTTGAAAACATTACAAAACTTTGGCGAAATCACAGGATATAAGATTAATAAAGAGAAATCTTTAGTAATCACGAAAAATATGTCACACCAATAAGATTTAGAATTTTCAGAACAATCAGGCTTTAAAATAACCATTAAGGTAAGGTATTTAGGAGTTATTATCTCAAAGAATAATTCTGATGTATATGAAAATAACTACAATAAAACTTGCAATAGGATAAAGGAGAATTTGAGGAAATGGAATAGACTGAATTTGTCTTTACTAGAGAGAATTTCATCAATTAAAATGAATATTCTACCAAGATTCACCTTCTTATTCCAAAATTTACCTATTTTAGTAAGCGATCAACCTTTTAAATTATGGGAAAGGGAATTCTCAAAATTCACATGGAATGGAAGGAGACCTAGAATTAAACTAAGATATCTGAAAGATTTGAAAGAAAGAGGAGGGTTAGGGCTACCAGACTTTAAATTATATTATCAAGCCTCCTGCCTATCATGGCTTACTGATTGGATGACATTATCAAACTCAAGACTACTAAACTTGGAGGGATTTAACTTATATTATGGCTGGCATGCCTATCTGTGGTATAACAAACATACTATAAACAAAGAGTTTAATGATCATTATGTTAGAAAGGCGCTCCTGAGAGTCTGGTTAAAGCGTAAAAGAAATCTCTATCATTCCCTACCATTCTGGGTTTCACTCCATGAGGCTTTTTATAGGCTAGAGAAACCTCAAATAGGAAAATGGATTACTTATCAAGATATACTTAAATCAGAGGGAGACTCAGTCCAATTAAAAATAAAAAATGAACTTATCTTACAAGGTTATACATCACACTGGTTATTGCATAGTCAATTAGTAGAAAAATTTAAAATTGACAACAGATTAATGGGGATATCCTTAGAGAACACAGAATTTGATAAATTATTGAAACCTCAAACGACCCATCTGTTAAGTAAAATTTATAAATACTATTAAAACATACGCCATTTCCACATGGGGGTAAATCCCCGCGCTGGGATGACCGGACATGGAGGTCGCCCACACCGCGGGGTGCGCTAGAGCGGGTAAAAAAGGGGAGGTTCCACACCTCCAACTGCCCTCGCACGGCTGCAGGGGTGGCACTGCGAGTTTTATAAAAACCACCTTTCCAAGTGTTTTTTTTAAAACTTGCCCGCGCTACTCCGTTGCAGCGCCCCGTGAGGAACTGCAGGGACATGCTAGCGCATCCCTGCAGAGCTACCTGGGGGCGGACTTCTGGCTGGCGCGTGCCCCGATTGGCGGAGCACCGCCGGAAGCCGCCAGGCACCATTTTGGGGGCTGCCGGGAGCCGCCGAGTGCCGCAGACGCCGCTGAACATGTGGAGCGGCGAAATCGCACTGCTCCCCGCGGGGACGGAGCCTCCCGCTTCCAGGTAAGCTCCGTCCCTGCGTGCGCAGCCCCGTTTCCCCGCATGCCCCCCCCTCCCGTGTGGAAAGGGCCATAGAAAGAGAGCAAGATCTAGTGAAAGACACGATGATCAAATCTGCCCAAGATATCGGGCATACTATAAATTTGGACCAATGGGAAAAATCATGGCTTTCGAATCACAAATTCACAAGATGTTATAATTTAAAAGAAAACTATTTTAAAATCTTTTATAGATGGTATTTAATTCCAGTTCAGCTAACAAAAATGAATAATAGCAGTAATAATGGGAAATGTTGGAAATGCCATGAAAAAGGCTCCCTTTACCGTATTTGGTGGCATTGTAAAAGCTAAAGAATTTTAGTCTATAATTCACAACCAGATTACAAAAGTATTGAATACTAACTTTCCATTATTGCTGGAGATTTATCTACTGAATATTTTTAAGATTTTTGACTCTCAATTTAGCATTAAATATGCCAGAATGTTGTCATATATGATTTACGCAGCCAGAATAACTTGCATAAAGATGGAAGGAGCCTCAAATCCTGAAAGTCGAAGACTGGATATTCAAGTTATGTGATTTAGCAGAGATGGACAAACTGACTTTATTGCTGGCCAATAAATCTGTTAAATCCTTTAAAGATGAATGGAAAATCTTAATCCCTCTCTGGGATGACAGATGGGGGAAACTTTCTGTAGCCTGTTTTGATATTTAATGCTTTTGTGTTGTTTCATTACATGTTAATGACTAAAATTTGGCCTTTAATGGTAAAGAACAGATTTAAATTATATATCTCCCAGGACTTTTGTGATTCAGAAATCACCTTACAAGGGGGCTCAAAGTTGGAAGTCGTCTCTACTTATGTTTTAATTGATTCTTTTTCAGTTAAGGTTTTCAGTTCTCTTAAAATATGCACATCAACTCTATTCATTTCTTTTCTGTGTTTTTTCTCTTTTCCTTTTCTTCTATTTGCTATTATAATTTTGTTATTCCTTTTTGTTATTGTTTATTGCACTTCCACAAAATCCCTTTTTTTTCTTTAAGGAATGTTTATTACAACTGTGTTTTTTATATATTTGTTTTTTGGTAAATCTCCAATAAAGATTATTTAAAAAAAAAAATTGTGTCCGGAAATGAACAGGTAGCCAGTGGAGCTGTTTTAACAAGGGAGTTATGTGCTCCCTGTAACTGGCCTTGGTCAGCATTCTCGCTGCTGCATTTTGAACCTGCTGAAGTTTCCGAACAGTTTCCAAAGACAGCCCCACGTAGAGCATGTTACAGTAGTCCAATCAAGATGCAATCAAGGTGTGTGTCACTGAAGCCAGATGTGACATCTCAGCAGGCGCAGCTGGCACACAAGTTTTAACTATGCAAATGCACTCCTGGGCATCCAGGCTCAGAGTTGAATCCAGGAGAACACCCAAGCTGTGAGCCTGAGATTTCAGGGGGAGTGTAACCCTATCCAGCACAGGCAAAATCCCTGTTCCCTGATCTGCCTTTCGACTGACTGGCAGCACCTCTGCCTTGTCTGGATTAAGCTTCAATTTGTTTGCCCTCATCCAGTCCATTACTGACAGCAGAAATTGGTTCAGGACCAAAACAGCTTCCTTGGAATCAGATGGAAAGGAGAGATAGAGATGGGTGTCATCAGCATATTGATGACACTGAACCCCAAAACTCCTGACGACCTCCCCCAGTGGTTTCATGTAGATGTTAAACAGCGTGGGGGACAAAACAGAACTTTGAGGGACTCCACAGGCCAACGGCCAGAGAGTCGAACAGGAGTCCCCCAGCACCACCTTCTGAGTTCTCCCCTCCAGGAATGACTGGAACCACTGGATAACAGTGCCTCCAAGTCCCATCCCAGAGAGTCGGCCCAGAAGGATACCACAGTTGACAGTATCGAAAGCTGCTGAGAGGTCCAGAAGAACCAACAAGGACACACTCCCACTGTCTAATTCCTGGCGTAGGTCATCCACCAAGGCGACCAAAGCTGTTTCTGTCCCACTACCAAGCCTGAAGTCAGATTGAAATGGATTTAGATAATGCTTTTATCCCTGCCCCCGCCCCACTCCAGTGGGCAGAGAAAAGCAATGCAATGCCTTATAAGGGATGATTCCTGTTTATTTGATTGCTGTGCAAATTTTATTTCCCTAGCAGCTTCTAGGAGGCCCATCCCAGTTGCAGGCCCACCATCATTGGAGTGCGAAAAGAAGGACTCTTCACCCTTGACAGGGCCCAGTCACAGTACATGTAAGTATAACTCCGGCAATGACTCCCTGGTACGACCTCCCAGTACGGTGTGTCTTCTTTCTGCAAGGGAGAAGTTACATTAGACATAACCAAACTAACAGTAACCATATTTCTTGCCATTTACAGTGGCTTTGCAGCTTTGCAGGAGGCACTGGAAGTTGGGAAGGAAGAGGAGGAGATGCCTGGGCCTTCGGGGGTGAGGGTAAGTGAGACACTGCTGCTCAGATGAAGTTGTTGCATGACCAAAGCAGGGAATCATAATCATACTGACAAGCAAGAAAGCATTTGTAAAGAGTTGGCCACTGCTTACCGAACACCTAGCTCACGGCCCCTTTACCATTCAACAGGTGTTGCATCTAGGCAATCTCCTGTAAAGGAGGTGCTAATACAGTGCCTACAGGAGCTGGAGAAGGCCACCAGCAGCATCTGTGAGTTCGAAGCTGTGATTGTACATTACATTAGAGAAATTGCCAGGGTGGGGGTGGTGCGAATATGGAGTATTACGTGGGGATAAGTACTAACGAGTGCAACAAGTAAGCCATCCCACACCTTACTTTCTCTGTAAATTACCACCTGCAGGAGGTATTCCATGGGATGCTGGACATGCTCATATATGTTAGGGAATTCTGTACAGAGGGATTGGAGAAGTTGGAACAGACCCTGTACCACCTGCACGAGAATGTAGAGTATTACAGGGCAAACTCCCGTTGACTTTCCACAACACTACTTCACCCTCCTCATCCTCTGTTTTGTATGTTTGTTCCCTGTTGAATTGTTGAGTAACAGATATTGTGTTTCCTTTGTTTTGTCTGTCTTGCAGTGTCCTTTCTTCCAATGTTCCAGATTAGTGACGGGTGGAAGTGGTTTTGTTTTTGGGGCTGAGGCAACTGAAACTGTCAAGGTGGTAAATGTGTCACCATGGCTGCACACATTATTGATTGGGAAAGAACTATAACCAGGAGAAATCAGAGCTGCTTGTATTTGCAAAATTTCAGAATAGGTCTCCAGCACCCCATGCCAGTGCATTTGGGGGTACTTTTGCATATCTGGGTAGGAGTCGGTGCAATGGAAAGGGCGGTCCTGCTGTGTTTTGATCGTGGGGAGTTTCGAGGTGACTCTCTATGGGTAAGAGTGAAGAGACAGGGGTTTGGAAGGTCCACAACTCCCATCATCCCTGCTCACGCAGGAGTGCTTTGAAGGTGAGAGCAGCAGGAGGTGATGAAGCACCAAATGCAGTGGGCACAGCTGTGTCAGTTCTGTGGGTAGGGAAAGAAGAGGTGCAATTGGATATGCTAGGTGAGGATACTGTCATCCATGGTTATGCAGCACTTTTACAGGGCTAGTGTAGAGAGAACCTACATAGAGAATACCTTGGCCCACATGGCGACACAAGGAAGCAGGGTAGCAGAGTGCCGATTACTTTTGGAGGTTTTCCTAAAGAACAAAAGAAAAACATCAGGGTACCTTTTAAATCTAACCCATTTCCTAATAAAATGGCATGTATTTATCTAACAAATTTCCAGGTTTGACACATTATTTTTTCCCCCAGGAATGATAAAGGGAGGGGGTTTGGATAGCAACTCCCATTGCTCGGGAGGGGTTTGGGTGTACTGCAACCCATCATACACACAAAGAGTGCACAAAGAGTGGGCATTTTGGTGTCCACTATGTGTGGGCAGGGTAGGCACCTTGTCTGACTGCAACTCTAGGGACAAGGGTGTTCTCGCAGGGGTTTGGCCATACTGCAACTCTCATCACAAAAGCCAGGCTCTGTTGTGCTAATTGTCGTCATAGTGCATTCGTTATTTGTGCAGGGAGAAAAGAGATTGGCAGAATAGGGGTTAGAGGATGGTGACTGCTACTCTGATTCTTTAGGAAGTCTGCCTATCCAAAATGGGAGAGTTACCAGGGCACTGTGTTACCCTGCTTCCTTTGGGCTCCCTTAGCAGGGTTCCCAAAGGCTGTCAAAATCATCTTGTGGGGAAAATTAGCTCTGAGCCCTGCTTTAGCAATGCAAAAAGGGCAAAGTAATTAAGGATCTTTAGCCCAATGTTTATGGGGTCAGGCCCAGTCAGAAATCACACAAATTGTTCAAATTTAAGTATTTTATTGACATAGATGTTAAAGTCCATACAATCACTCAGCTGCACTCACTCCAACAAGCATACAAGACTATAGAAATTTAGGAAGAGGTGAAAATTAAGAGAGAGAGAGAGAGAGAGAGAGAGAAGGGTTTGAGTTAATACTGTACCAATCCAGAAGTCTTCAGCTGGGAGAAAACGATCTCAGCCACACCTTTTCAAGCTGAGGGGAGCTTACCAGCTTCATGGTTTGCAGATCTGGGAGAACTCCAAACTCCGAAAAAGAATGAGAAAATGGACCTAGTTATAGAGCTGACCCATGTCCTGGGGAACAGATGGCTCCATTTTTAGGAAGATGGATTTCAGCTTTGTAGTTCAAAGAAAATGCAGCCAGGCATCCTTGTAGTTTCCTGCAAGACGAGTATCTCATCTGGGGATGCATACATCAACGTGTCACATTCCAGGCTATTTGCATTGTTTATTTGTTCCCAGAGACTTATTGTCTCCTGATCACTACTGAAAATCCATTCCAATGGCCTGTGAGCCATTTGCAAGATTACCCAGGATGCGTGACAGAAAACCAGCTACTCTTTTGATCTGTCTCCATAGCTCCACCGCCTACTTGTCCATCCAGTATATCTCTATAGCTCACTATGTTTGATATAAAATAATTAGGACCCTCAGGACATAGTTTTTAGGTGGGTTAGGGGGCTTACAACTGTCTTCAGCTTCTGCCCAAATTGGTCCCACTAATGTCTAATGTCCCTATAAATTTGATACAAATATTGACTCACACTCTCTTCACGCCATCTGTTTACCGCTTGTAGACAATAATGGTGGCAGCCTGTCATTTGATGGGCAGAGAGAGATACAGACGAAAATGATGGAAGGGACAGCCTTGGAACGCCAATAGCTGGCCACTTCTGTGTTGTGAATTGATGTTATGCTTTTGTACTTAGGCAAAAAATGAAGCAGAACTGATGTGGGAGAGTTACATCGAATTTTTTTTTAGGTTTTCAGATACAGTAGTGTCTCATTGCAGTTAACTGTGCTAAGAGATGAAAATGTGCAGAATCATGAGGACGATTACGAAGCTAAAATGTTACAATATGCAGGTGGGAGGGTAAGAATTCGATGCTACTATTATGTATTGACCTTGTGCAGAAAAGGCCCAAGATGGCGCTGGGCCCATTGACAGAGTACCCTGGAGCATACTCTCTGATAGACTCAGGAAGGTGGCAGAGCTTCTGAGGGAGTCAGGAGCCCTGAAGAGTACCGGAGTCTCCAGAGGAACATGGAACCTAAGTCTTGGGAACCCATTCAGCAAGTTATCTAGAGCAACCATGGCCCATACTCTCAGTACTACAAGACAGGGAATCCAACACTTCACAGGAAATGGGGGAGAGATGAATGCACCAGCAGCAGCATGGGCAACAGGAGTTGGAGAAGCAGTGAGATGGCTCCCTTCCTGGTCCAGGTTATGGCTGAGGTGAGAGTCCTTCTGCCCCCATGCATTGGCAAAATCACAGGAACCCAAGTAAGGCCTCTGTAAGGAGATCACAGCTGGGAGGATATGATCCTCATAGGGCCATTTATGGTGGAGAGAGGAGGCATGTGTGACTGTTGAGGTGCATGGGTGCAGACATGACCCAGTTTAATTAGTGCCCCACCACTGATCAAATAGACAACCTCTTGAAAATACAGAGCAGTCAGTAGACATGGTTAGACATGAACAGGCCATAGACATTCACAGCCTGAGCCAGAGGTGCTCATGCTAGGGACACCCTCAGTCCGTTGCACTTCCTAAGGTAGTCATGGCTCATTTGGAGCCCAATGCCTAGGAAGGCCAATAAAAAAGAGATCAGCAGGATTTCATGGGCTAAATCCCCCACTAAGCTCCTGGTAGACACCAGAGCAACCCAAAATGTCCTCCACTCTGACTTAGCTGCTAGTGGAGACCCAAACTCCAAGACCATAGCACGTACTGGGTAGGAGGAGTCTCACACCAGGCTAAGCTATGGGAAGGAGTCCCCCTGACTGTAGGTTAGGAAAAACCAAGATCAGAACATGTAAGAATCAGGGAGAGGATGATGGTAAAAGGGCCTCTGACACACAGTGAGTGGAAGTCATTTCCAATCTTCTAGCACCCACTGATGTTCCCTGTATGAGAGCCCTGCTGGGAACCTTCAGTTTCTCTAGGGACTTTATTGGGGCAGAGAACGCCCATCCTCTCTATGACCTCCTTAAAAAGAATGTCCCACGGAACTGGGGACAAGTACAGCAGAATGCTTTTGCTGAATTAAAGCACAGCCTTGCAAAAGCATCTGCCTTGGCACACCCTGACATGACAAACAATTTTATACAATTGGTGACATCTGAGTATAACATAGGTGCTACCCTCACCCAACAGCAGTTGGGTACAGAGAGGATTATAGCTTATACCTCATATAACCTGAAGCCTACAGAAACCAAATTCAGCCCCTGTGAAAAGGTTTGGCTAGCTCTAGCCTGGACTTTCTCTCTCTCTCTCTCTCTCTCCACACTTTTGTTGGACCCCATGGTACTAAGCCACCCTTTTACAAGATTGATGGAAGTGTGATAATCTCTCATCCTAAACTTCCTACCTAGTGTGTCATCCCTTGTAACCCTGTGTCTTTGGGCTCTCATTCCAATGGTGGGAATACAGCCCCATCCTGGAAAAAAAAGAAATCATGTGGCTCTGCCACATGTATTCGATTTTGTTGGAAGGGGGGGAATTGCTATCATACCCTATACCTCCCATCCTGTGGGATGTGCCATTTTCATATTGAACATATTTATGGTTGAAAAACATGAGTGAAGGCATGCTGACCAGAAAGCTTGTTGTCTGGTCAAGCTGACCTGAGATATAGTCAGGTCATAAGTTCAGAGAGGATTAGGCAGGAAAACCCAACAGTGATGAGTTTGTGATAATCATTTCCACACCTCAGGCTCCGTGCACACCCAAATACAATGGAAGGCAAAAATTGGGATGGTGAAGCAATCAGGGATGATTCTGTGATCTCACCCTCACTGAAACTCACCTACAAGCTTTGTATGCTGCTTCTGTGACAGATTGTCTCTCCATGTTGCAGGCACCCCCAAGACAGGCTACAGAGCCATCCGTGTGATTGACTCATTCATCCTTCAGGGAATGGCTTGCTCTCACTCCAGCCAAGCAGCAGAGGTAAAAGCCCTTAGAGCAGTGGTTCTCAACCTTCCTAATGCCGCGACCCTTTAATACAGTTCCTCATGTTGTGGTGACCCCAACCATAAAATTATTTCTGTTGCTACTTCATAACTGTAATTTTGCTACTGTTATGAATCGTAATGTAAATGTCTGATATTTAGTCCACCATAAATGATATAAAGTTTGAAGATTTGGTTTCACTGCATTCAGATTGAATTAAATCCAAAAATAAATCTGGCATGGGAATAACACTAGATTTTGTAGGCTCATTCCTTACAATTGATGCAACATTCTTGTTTTTATCAATATCTGAAGTGGCACTCTCCAGACTGTCCAGTCCCAGAGTTACCAACACCTTTTCCAGCAAATTTTAAAAAGAATCTGAGGAAAATAATCTCACTTTATTATCATCTTCTGCATCCTCCTCCTCGGAAATAGAACCCTCTGATTTAGAGTCCTTATCCCCATGAGTCTCTGCCAAATCTGTTTCCTCATCGCTTTCAGATTCAGTGTGGATTTGTTCGGAGTGTGACAAAACAGATTCCTCAACTCTGGTCACTTTGGACCTACAGGTAGACTTTTTTGGTAAACACACACCAGCATCATTTGATTCAGCTTGAATAACTTTTGTATCATCAGGAAAATCACGTGAAAATGAAGGATTCATGGAAGCAGTTTGTTGGCTGCTTAATAATGACCTTACATTCAAATTCAATGAATTGTCCAACTTGCAATACATTTTTTGAACTTGTTATGCATTTTGTGAAATCATTTCACCAATATCGTTTGCCTATTAACATGCACCTCCATTTCCTCAGCAATCATTTGTCTCATCACCTCCCTCCTACACGCAGGCACATTCCCCTGGGAAGACACGGAGGACGCAGGAGGTCCACATCTACCTCTTTACGTTCCACAGGCAGTGCAGTCTGACTCCTAGTGACTAAGGACACCACACACGACGCTAAACGGCCCTGCGCTGCTGTCTTCGCTCACACAGAAGGGCCAGGAACTGCCGACTGAGCGGCGGCCATTCCTCCCAGCAGAGGCTGCTCGCGTGCTTGAGCGTGATTGGTTGTGTTGCTGGCGAGCTGGGATTGGTCAGGAGAGCCCCTTCCTCTCACAGCCCCTCCCTTGCTTTCTGAACGCCTCTTTTCAACATGGCGACCGGAAGTTAAAGGAGCGGCTGGGAGCCCTTCCCCGCCCTTAGCAGACTTAACTGCATTACCAGGCAATTTTCCTTTCACCTTCTTTTTATTTTATAATACATATTTTCTGATGGTCTTAGGCCACCCCTGTGAAAGGGTCGTTCGACCCCCCAAAGGGGCCGCGACCCACAGGTTGAGAACCACTGCCTTAGAGCCATCTTCTATTGTGAGCCGCTCGACTGCCCCTTATCGATTGACACAGACTCTGGCTGGACTGCTAAGGCAGCAGCAGTCTGATTACCCATCTGGCTTGCTAATGACTGCAAGACTGCAAGGTGGGAAGGGCCATAGCCCATTTAGATAAGTGAATGGGCATAGCAACCAGAACACAAGATCTTCTTTGGAGCAGCCGGATGGAGTACAAGGCAACCGCTCTTACTTCCACTGTAACTATTCAGCAGACCTTGCTGGGCAGCAGAGACACATTGCTGATAGTGGACTTGTCAGAAGCATTCATGGGGTAAGAACTTTCATGATGTTACAATACAGGGAAAGGTCCCACAAATATATATACTGTATTTGCCAGCATAGATACATCCCATTTTCAAACAGTAGTTTTGGGAACAAAATTTTTAATGAATTTCTTATCTACTATATTTCACATCTAGGCACTCCCAAGTTGTCTCTTCTCTGGCCAATGAGCTCCGTCAAATGGTATGATTCCCTCACACAGCTCAGCTTAGAGTAGGAAACGCCACTTCTGTGGTGGTTGCAACAGCAGTGGCCCCTGAGCCAAACCACCCTTGAAAACTAGGGAAAAGGTTATGCAAGGAAGGAGGAAGGGTGAGAGGGGAGGCGGGGCGGGGCTGATCCCAGGAAAGGGAAGGGCAGGGCCGTTTTCTGTTGGGGAGCAGTGTTGGCAGCACCCAGGGAAGGCCTAGACACAAAATTTGCCAGCATATAAGACGCACTGGCGTATGCAACACACCCCATTTTCAAATAATATTTTTCAGGAAAAAGGTAAGTCTTATACACCAGCAAGTATGGTAGTTTTTCTCTTTTGTTTTGTTACAAGTAGAATACTTTTCCTTTAGCATTTGAGTAGACACAACAGAACATTTGAGTAATCAGGTACTCAGTCTATTGTTTAACTGTATGTTTTGGTGGCCCAGAGGACCCCCAGGACTCGTAAAGGCACCCTAGTTCAGGAAGGTCACTGTCACCAAAGTCAAGAGCACTGTTCCAACCCAGCCAAGGAGAGAGGAGAACCCCCACTCCATAGGTCCACCAGAATACAGTGAACTTTCCAGACCTGTGAATAAGCCTAGGTAGGGCTACCCTGGGTACCAGTAGAGACAAACAGTTGTTTCCAGTCCCCTTGATTGATGCTCCTCTTTTTCCCTTGGACTTCCCCACCCTTTTCTGAACCCTGTTTGTCACAGTGAGCTTATGTAGATCCAGCAGCTGGGAAGCCAGTGAGCTGGTATGCCAAGAGCCATCTCCTTCTTCCCACAAACCCCTGTACTTTTGTGTTGTAAATGTTGGTTTTCCTCTCCCAGTGTTGCATGCTCATATACCCATTCATAGCTGAAAAGATCCTGCTGCTACCCTCCTCTCACAGGCCTCCTTTGAATTATAATTCCCCCAAATTCTAAGGAGACACGGGCATTGCAAGTGGACTTCAGAGTCGCCCACCTCTTAGGGTAACAAAATCAGTATTATCTCCCCCACATACTGCTCAGCTGAGATTAAGCTCAGCACTAAGGAAAACAGTGCATAGGACAGTAGAGCTTAGAAGTGGTGCTGAAAAATTGGGTTGCTATCTGTCCTTAGCTGGTCAGGCAGCAGCTGGTGGAGGCGACGGCAGGGGGTGGGGGTTAAAGGGCTGTACAGCCTGATCAGAGCTGCCAAGAGGGAAGGTTCCCTCAGAAAAGAAGCACTTGTGGTGGTGGGGAGAGGTTAAATAAACTCACAGATAATCAAATCCGTACTGGTTAAACCCATGAATGTGGAAGGCTGACTGTATATAGTGTGATCTTATAATCAACATAGTAAAACATCATCTACACTCCTCTTGCGAATGGAGGGTTATTCATTTTCAAGTAAACTTTTCCTTAGGTATCCATCAACACAACAATTGTGTCAGTGACTCAGAAAATCTAATATATTTAGAATTAGATTAAGGTTTTCTTATTCACAACATACACACAGACTAAGAAATCACTATTACTGTCAACTAATATATAGATCAGTGGTTCTCAACCTGTGGGTCCCCAGATGTTTTTGGACTTCAGCTCCCAGAAGCCCTGAGCATTGACCATAGTGGCTGGGGCTTCTGGGAGCTGAAGTCCACAAACATCTGGGGACCCACAGGTTGAGAACCACTGATATAGATGGAAAAACAGGGACTGCAAACAAAATTATGTTCATCCAAGAGGTCAGTCACCCTGGATTAAGTTTCCCATCTACTGAATGGCTAGAGCTCTGTAAATCATCCAAGCCTCAGACTTGACAAGAAAGATTTGGTCAAAGGGGCAGGCCCATGCCAAGTATCACTCAGTGCAAGAATAACTCACAGCTTATTGTTGAGCGCCATTTCAGAAACAAAGGAAGCCAGGGGTGGTGGAGAGATGTTCATAGAAGAGTGATGACATACCCTCCAACTGTCCTGATTTGGTAAGGACAGTCCAGATTGATTCTCTGTCATCCAACTTTTTCAGCTACTTTTAAAATGTCCCAGTTCATTTCCTCCTCCTCCTGGTCCTCAGATTAATTATATTACTGCAAACTGAATTCAAAGTGCAGGAGTAGTTTCCACTCAACTCAAATCAGCAAGTGGGAAAGAAGAGGGGCAGAGTGTTGCCCTTCCCAGGAGGCTCAGGCAAAAGCTTGTCCTAGCTTGTCTATTCTTCCTCTGCCATCTTGACCACACTCTAACCTTGCTTGCCCACATGTCTCCTAGTTTTCATCTGTGAAATGTTGGAAAGTATGCAATGAACAGCAGTTTGAAGGGCCAAATTGGCATGCTGAAGCTAGAGTGAAGCTGAGCAGGGAATGAAACAACAGTATGATTTATAACTGTAGTTTCACTGTACACTATTATGAAAATCCATTTGCTAGCCCCAACTAGAATATGGCCACTGAATGAATTGCTTAATGGTACATTTAAAAATTTCATTAATTCAATGAATCTATCCCACTTGGGACTGGCAGTTTTGACAACAGAAAGGTACATAAAGTCAATTTCTAAAGAAATGAAGCCAAATAATGATCCACATTGCCATAAATGTTGCGGTGAAGGTGGGAGATGTCTTAAAGGATCTTTACAAAGCCAAAAAATAATGTAGACAGCTTCACACATTTGAGGTTATGTAATTATAGTACTTCTTAGGGCAGCCAAGATACAATGTGCAAAGTGTTTGCTCACTGTATTGTGAGCTGCCCTAAGTAGTTGTGTAATTGAAGACAAATTATTATACTATACTATACAAAGTATAGTATAATTTACTATTATAGTGTATAGCATAGTAGTACAAAAGTGTAATTGAAGATAAACTATTAAGCTATTATTAAGGCTTGCATTCCCCTCCTAAATTAAAATTATTATCTCTTAATTAGTCATCTTCTTTTTCCACAGTTTAAAAAGAGATAGCACGTAACTGAAACCCTGCCAAGTGGAAACAGGACCTCTAATTAAGGGGAAATTCATGACAAACCTTTCAGCCCCACTAAGCAGGAAGCAATAAAATGGGCAGAATCTAATTATAGAAAGCAGGGTCAATGCAGTAGAGAATATCTGCCAAACAGGACTTACTTGTGAATAAACATTAAAAGATATTAATGGCCAGCAGGAAGGGGAATTGCTAGAAAATATAGTGCTATATTTGTGCTCCTGCTTAACCCTCCTTTAAGTTATGCTCTCTGCTGATTATGGAGAAGTAATCTCTCAGCAGTGTCAAAGGGCCTCAGAGTTGAAGCAATTACAGTCATCCCTCCACGTGCACTAGGGTTAGGGGCACAGGACCCCGTGAAAGTGGAAAAACCATGAAAAACTATAGGCCCTCCCAAACCATATTTAACACACACAAAAAGTATGATCACCATATTCAACCCTCCATGGCTTCCTCTGAGGCATTATTTCACAAGGCAGAAGTGGGTGGGTAGTGGGGCTGACTGCCACCTCCACTGCTGCCCCACACCATTTTTAATAGGGACTTACTAGCCTCATTTGCTGTTTCTCAGTCTCACGAGGCTTGCAGTCCCTATTAAAAATGGCATAGGGAGGCAGCAGAGGTGACAACAAATAATTCATGAATAATCAAATCCACAAAAGTGAAACCCACAAATGTGGAGGGTTGACTGTATAGTTAAACAAAAATAGTGTATTTCCTCTGCTGGATAGAGCTCCCTTTTGGACAGATCTCATTCACACAAGTGAGTTTTTCAGAAGTTTTATTTCACCATTGCCTTCTGCCCCTTCCTCTCACTTTTTGACCTTGCCCTGGGCTGCCACTGCTTCCATGGCCTTCCGCACAGTCTCTTCATCACCCAGGAACTGCATGGGCTTCATAGGCTTCAGATTGTCATCCAATTCATACACAATGGGAATCCCAGTTGGAAGGTTGAGTTCCATGATGGCCGCATCAGACATCCCTGCATGGGGACAGTGAAACAGGTCATACAGGGCCCAGGAGTAACACCTCTACCTGCACTCTCCCAAAATCAGCCCTGTCAATAAGTTCACAAAAGTTATTAGCCTGCATTGTTTTTATTATTGGTAGGTCTTGGGTTTTAGTGAAATCCAAAACAGCTCCTGCAAGCCTGAAGTGCACCTGCACCTCATGCAGACCAGAACGGCTGCAAAGAGGTTAACTATCCTAGCTTGTAACAATAAAAATACCAATCATTTCAGTTAAACCAAAGGAAATAGTTAATTTTAAAACATGGCTGCTAAAGCCTGGCAACTGACCAAGCTAGATGGAGGATTCTATATTCCAAAAAAGTAACTTTTCCAAGCTCTATTTAATTTCAAATGTGTGGAGATTAGTGGTGGATCCTGAGTGGCATGTATGTGGTACATGCTTTCAAGTTGCCTGTCAATTTATGGAGACCCTATGAATTTCATAAGGTTTTCTGGGGCAAGGAATACTCAGAGGTGGTTTGCCATTGCCTTGCTCTGAAATTTAGCCTAAAGGCATCTGGTATTTCTTGGCAGTTTCCCATTCAGGTTCTAACCAGGGCTGATCCCGTTTAGCTTCCAAGATCAGATGGGATCTGATGCCTTCTGGGCGTATGCTTCACTTTAAACACTGCATACAGATTAGGCAGAGGTAGATCTCTACATGTGGGCTAGAGAGGAGAAATCAGAATACATAAAGAGATCAAAATCATCCAAAGATGTAGCGACATTTCCTATAGCAAATGTAACAATATTGTGACTAGGTTGCCAGATTGGATATGGAATGGTGCTTCTGTAATTTTAGGTGTTAACAGATCTTGGAGAAGGATGAGATACCATAAAGCTCCATCAAGCTGGACTGATTCCTGTCTTTCTCCATCTCCCAAACCCCAGCTGTCAGCCATACCTGTCCCCTGCCTCTCTGATGTGTCCAATGAGAAAGAAGAACAGAGCTGGGCACTCCTCCACCCACCCACTCACATACAAACCACCCTCGTCTCTACTAGAGCACAGCCGCCTATTGCAGTCTCCACGCTGAAAGATACGAAGTCTCACAGGAAGCTACCAGCAGAGGGCACCTTGGGAGCTGCAGAGAAACAGGAGACTGTCACCTTGTCTGACCTATACTGTTTGCTGCCTTTTCTTCCTCTCGAATTGTGAGACGCCTCCTTGGAATGCCTATGACCTTTTGGGACAGGCACATTCACAGAGGTCAGGGAAACAGAATCTTGGGGTGGAGGGAGTAGGCAGAAAGGCTACCGGCAGGGCCTGAGAGTGAAAGGGCAGTAGCCAAGCCTGGGAATGAGACCTTCCTCTCACCCCACCCTTAAGTCTTGTAATGTGACTCCAGACTGGAAATAGCAATGCAACCTTCAGCAGCCTGCGTGTCAAAGAGCACTCAGCTCTTTTATCAGCTGCTCAGGATTTTCCTTTGACCAGAAGCACCCCAGGTCTCACTGCCACTGAAACCATGAGCAATAAATGCATCATCTGGTTAGAGCCATCCTTTCCCAACTGGTAGAACTGGGTTTTTGATATTTTCAAAAGCAAGAGAATTAGATTTTCCAGCCTTTCTTCCTCCTAGGGTAAAGCCAGATGAAATCTAAAACTAGGACACCATCTTCTAGTACAAAGGTGGCCCTGGAGATGTTTGGAAGCAGTCATGTTGCCTGAGGTTTTTAGTCCAAAACATAGGAAGGGCAAAGTTTCCTCAACCCTGTGGGATAAAGCTTCATTTGAATGTAAGCAGACTCTTATTCCATCTTAAGAGATCACAGAGACACTACGATTTCAAGATCATATCTATTTTCCACCTCTCCTGGTACTTTGCAACATCTTGTTTGACAAAGAAGTTCAGAAGATCTCAAATGTACACACTCAGTTTGTGCATTTGTGGTTGGCCTTACACAAGCACAAGTTTGGGAATTTTTCTTATGGTCAACATGGGTGCCTGTCATTGCCATATGGCTAACAATGGCCCTTTCCACACGGGGGGGCCTGAAACGCGGGGAAATGGGGCGGCGTATGCGGAAACGGAGCTTACCTCGATGCGAGTAGCTCCGTCGCCGCGGGGAGCAGCATGCGTTCGCCGCTCTACACGGCAGCGGCGTCCAGCGGCGCCCAAAATGGCGGCTGGCTGCTTCCGGTAGCGCTCTGCCAAACGGAGAAGCACACCAGCCCGAAGCCCACCCCCGGGCAGCTCCGCAGGGATGCGCTTGCGCGCGCCTACAATTCCCTACGGGGTGCTGCGACGGGCTAGCATGCGCGTGTTTCAAAAAGACCACATGAAACGTGGTCTTTATAAAACACGTGGCACAACCCCCGTGGCTGCGCAAGGGCGGTTTGAGGTGTAGAACCTCCACTTTTCTAACTGCCCTAGCGCACTCCACAGTATGGACGACCTCCGGGTGAGGTCGTCCTACCCCGTGTTTTTACCCCCGTGTGGAAAGGGCCAATGATGCCCTATGCTATTTAGAAGTGTTCCTGTAGCAAAGACTGCATGGTCTAGGGCAGTGGTTCTCAACCTGTGGGTCCCCAGATGTTTGTGGACTTCAGCTCCCAGAAGCCCCAGCCACTATGGTCAATGCTCAGGGCTTCTGGGAGCTGAAGTCCACGAACATCTGGGGACCCACAGGTTGAGAACCACTGGTCTAGGGCTTTCCATGACAGAAAGAAGCAGTAAACGTTCAAGTGGGAAAGAGTCTGGGTGCATAACTGGGAAGCCACAGGCCTGGCACTCAGCCTAGCTAAAGGTCACCTGTAAGTGATATAACTTTTCATGATAGTGAGAGCATAGCCTTCTTCCTTGGTTCCCTGGCCTCAGGGGCACTCTGCAAGCATCTCGTACTAAATCAGTCTTTGAAGATTAAAGTGTATGGACAATGGGTGATTGGACCTTAACTGTATCATTGTATTTGATCAGGGATCTGTAGCTCAGCAGTAGCCAGCACCAGATGTTAGGTGGAGTGAGACAACTACTTCAGGCCACAGATGCTGCAGAGCAGCAGTGGCACCCCCCCAACTGATCTTCCTCAGCCCCACGATTCCTCTTTGCTGTACAGTCCCCTCTCTGTGCCATGTGGCCTGCCTTTTAACCATCAACATGGTTAGTTCTAAAAAGCATTTTAACCTGCAGCCTTCAGGTGCACTGTGTGGTGGTGGACACTGTCTCACCAAGTTGGCTTCTGAATATGGAATGGGGGAGATGGCAACATCTTGGATTTTGCCTCAGGCAGTACGTAGCTTGTGATATTTATTAGCACGCCTTCTTTGAATGAGGGCAGTGGCACATCTTCTTTGCATGCAGATAGTCTCACATTCATGTCTGCTCTAGGGCGGGCATAAGAAAGATTGCTTGGAATCCTGATGAGCACATTGACAGACAGTACAGATGGTACAGAGTTCAACAGGGCTACAGTCTGACTCAGTATGAGGCAGTTTACGATGTCCCTAGTCCCTAAGCACAGCTTCATCCAGTTTGGTGCCCTCTGGATAGGCTGATTGAAGGATGATGAAAGTTGCAGCATAACACTTCGAAGTCAGCAGATTGGGGAATACTGTCTTAGCAGAAGATTCTCCTTCCTTCTGTTGAATGAACTTCATATGAAATCTGTGCTATCTATCTGTTAGGAAAGGCAATCTATCAGAGAAGGATACTACATGGGGGAAAATTACTTTTTGGACTATAATCCCCCCCAACCCATGCCATATGGAAGATTCTGGGAGCTGTAGTCCTAAACAGTAACATTTGCAAGCTCTGAGGAATGGTTAAACATCTATTACTTTTTTAAAAAATAATAATTATTCAGCAACAGATTAACCCATGTTATGTGACAGTGTGCTGATTTTCATGAGCTGTATAAACTATGTTGAAGCATATAAACCATCTCCCACACCTATTTGCCTGTTTGGCAGCTAAATTTGCTTTCTAGTTAGCTGTGGAAAAGAGTTGGGAGACCATTGAATCCTTGCTCCTGATCAGTGGACATCTTGTTTAGATTCAAGTTTCTAGCACTATAAAGAGACTTCTAAGTGCATACAGAATGCCTCTGGACTCTGAAAAGCCAGATAAGTTTTTAGTCTTTAAAACTTCTCAGATTTCAAAGGCACTCTCCAGAAGATTGCAGTTCTTGTCATTATAACGTTTTTTAAAGAAGGAAACCAATACTTTTTAAAAAAGTCAGATTCTGAATGCAACATTCTCTGTCCTTATGAAATCCTTGCAATGGGTCCTTATGAAATCCTTCTGTGTAAGTAGCTAAAAACTGGGGGAATGGATCTGGTTTGGTAGCATGGCCAGCCCAAATAATTTTGCTGCCTGAAGCTGAAGAGAAAGTGGTACTCACCATATGGTTCCACACGCCAAAAGCCCAACAGGGGGGTAATTATATCTCATTTCAACACTGGTAATGGGACGCCATGTTACTCTGCAGCTAAGGGCAGCAAGCTCCTTAAGTAGGAGCAGGGCAGACTGTGTGGGATGCACAGCTCTGCCCTGCAACATTTTACCACTGTTCCCTGCCCCACTTGCCTCTGCTGCCCAAGGAGGGCCACCTCTTTCTCTTTTATTCTCTGTTCTCTATTATTTCTCTATTAAGAGGCCCAGCTACACTTGGTGGCTCCTCACTCTCCCTGAATTAGGTAACATGCCCCATAAAAGCTACAAGACAGGTGGGGTGGAAAAATACTAGCACTGTATGCTCAAGGGGAGTGATGTACAGGTTGACCCTTACCTTCCAAGTGCTTGACAATGCCCCGAAGGCTGTTGCCATGGGCAGCAATTAGTACTCTCTTGCCAGCTTTGATCTGGGGGGCAATCTCTTCATTCCAGAAGGGCAGGGCACGGGCAATGGTGTCCTTGAGGCTCTCACAAGCAGGCAGATCTCCAGACTTCAAAGAAGCATAACGGCGGGCCTAGATGATATGAAGCAAAAGAGGGAATTGTTCAACTTTGCAGTGGGGTGGAGGTGTAGAGGCCTGAGGCCAGCCTGCAGGATTTGAGCATGAAATAATGGGCCTGGAAATATTGATTGCAGTGACAGTGAAATATGTAATAAATACATTTCCATCAGCTTAAGGTTATGAGTCCATCAGTTCATTGATCTGGTAGATGAAATATATACTACAAATAAGAGAAGTGATAGTGCTCTTCCAGGTTTCAAATGGGCATGGGAAAACATGGTAGGTGGCAGTAATTTATAAAAAAAGGAGTGGGGATGTTTTGGACTACAACTCTCATCAGTCCCACCCAACATGGTCAGTGGTTATAGATATAGTCCAAAACATCTGGAGGGGCCCAAATTTACACACATCAGGTCTAAAACAGGCCTCTATTCAAATCTTAAAGAACTGAAGAAAGGTCAAATCCAATGGATTTATGAGAAAACAGATTCTGTTTGGTATCATTTGATGTAATTAATTCTAGACTCAGCACAGTCATTGTATTCCATTCTCCACATTATAAATCACAGTGGATAAATGGTGGAAAGTGGAAATCATACGAACTGCATATCATATATTCATAACATACAACAAATATACCTAGCATACATTACAATAATATTAAGAAAGCAAAAAGACTGCATTACAGTGAATAGACTCAATCAAGGAAGCCATAGCCTTGAGTTTGCAAGAGGTGAGCAGGGCTCAGCACCTCATAGCGTCACCATAAGTCAAAGCCAATTTGAAGTCAGTTAACAACAACAGTCCAATATGTATAACATGCAGTATTATATACAGTGTATATTACATATGGCTTTATTAAGTAAAAATAAATGAGTGAATGTCATGGGTCAACCAAAGCTTTGTAATTTTTCTGAAATTAGAAATTATCCAGCTATCGTGGCCATGCTGGTTGAGGGTTTCTGGAAATCTAAAACACCTAACAGTTTCCAATTCTACATTTGAGCACGGACAGCTAAGGGTGACATGCAGCCCTTTTAAAAATGTTCCCGCGTGGCATTAAATTACTGCAGTACATGGGGGCAGGTGGCTTAGTTAGGTAGATTATTGACAAATAGGCCCAGATTACAGGCCACCAAATTTATATTTAGTTAAAAGATTGTAAATTCAGCCTGTAAGGCAGTGGATCTGGCCATCTAATTCTAACATCTGAAATCTAGTTTTAGAGGGAGAGAAGCCATCTTATTCCAGAAGTTGTAGTCTTGCCCTAAAGTAACTTTTCAACATTTTGCTTACACTTGGGAAAGCTATTTTGTTTGGTTCAGTTTTATAAGCAAGTACGATTTGCAAATTCTTCATAAACAGGACTGAAAGAACTTGATGATGAGGATGATGATGATGAGAAGACGAAGAAGAAGAAGAAGAAGAAGAAGAAGAAGAAGAAGAAGAAGAAGAAGAAGAAGAAGAAGAAGAAGAGGGGGGTAAAGATAAGGATGCAGAGGAAAAAATGATAGATTGGCCCATCCAAACAGATGGGTTTGAGTGTTTAGTTCTTTAAAGTCTGAGTCTAAGTGCATTTGCACATGATCATCCTTTGGATTGCTACATATTTTCTTTTTTCTTTCCTAAGAGACTCCTAAGTCTTAGCAGCTACACAACAGACAGCCTAGCTCCCTCCACACTGGGAACAGCAATACTTTTTGATTATATAATTGAATTAGTTTTGGTAACTTAACAAAATCTGCAAATCTTTGGCAGAAAGAATTCAAGATTAACAGAGTTCCAATGTGGGAGAAAGCAAAACTGACAGAATTCGTAGTTCAGACCAATTAAATATGGATGCTAAAGAGCAGATATGGACAGAAGACAAATCAGAGACCACTGGTAGGCCTCACAGTAATTGGCAAAAGATCAGCAAGTGTTTCTGATTTTTAGTATTTTAACAATACCAACAATAAACAAAGAATAGATGCTGGTGAAATCAGCTGCTAAAATCAAGAAAGCTAGTGGTGTGGGAAAGATTTATGGGTGAACATATTTATATACAAGGAAGAAGGGGTGCAAGTTTCAGTTCTGCTACTGAAAACAACCTCCTGTCCTGAATATGTACATTAGTTCAGAAATTGTACCTGAGCCACCATTTTGTACTTGGATCTGGCTGAGGCAACTCAGAAATTTAGTGAGTAACAACATAAAAAGGGGAGATCCTGCATGCTTGGTGTGTATCCTCCTCTCTGGAAGAGAACAAAAACATAAGTTCACCCTACATTATATTGATGAACAATTGTATTGTTATCTCTTGCCTCTTTTACAAAAACTGAAAAAGCCATTGTTGGGGAAAAGCCTATCCCAAGAGGTTTTGCTGTCTAGGATACAGAATAACATGCTTCCCTTTCCCAGTCCTAAGTGGATTGGTGGCAATGGAATCTCACTTGCAACACTCACAACACTGGCAACAGGATAGTATCTTCCCATCTGATGTAACAGTTTTGGGTGGGCAGATTTGGTTGTGGACCATATACGGATCTATCATTCATCACAGGAAACTATAGTTCAGGGGATTATATGGGAGGTTGCCAGCACTGCCACCCAGCATCCGTTGCCTAAGGCAGTTGCCTCATTCTGCTTTGGTAAGTCCTAGGGCCATTTCTACATTACGCTGTTATACTGCTATTATCCCACTTTCAACATCCCATGGAATCATAGGGTTTGCAGTTTAGGAATGGGCATTTAGAATTCTCAACCAGAGAGCTCTTCAGCCTCAGTAAACTACAAACCCCAGAACTCCTCAAGATATTGAAAGTGGAATAATGGCATTATAACAGGATAGTGCAGAAACAGCCTAGGTTTGAAGGAGCACATCTAACAATAACATTAAGACATTTGCTGTAAGGGATTGAAGAAAGTGGCATGGCCTCATGGCAAAAGATAAGCTCTAGCAACCTTTCAGATATATCACCAGAAATACTTAAGATAGCAGAGTAGGCAAAGACTTAGTCCCCAGAGTGCTGCTGCCAGTCAGAGAAAGCAGTATTGAACTAGCTGTACTAATGGATCTGCTAGGTAGATGGCAGCTTCATACATGAAACATAATACAGCTTTTCAGTGGGGGCAGCTAACTGCTGGGGAGTATGGTGAACAAGAAATGAAGTACAAGTCAATATGAACCAGAATTGGCTTCATTAGTTTGTCCTGATAAAGACAAGCCAGAAAAAGAACAGCAAGAGGACAGATCTCTTCCCCTCCTTGAAGACTTGATAGACTCTGTGCAGCAAGCACTTTGGACTCTTCATATTTTGAGTCAAACAAATCCCTCTTTGGGCTTTTATTGCAGAAGGCAGGCTGCATTTCTTAGTGCAGCCCCACCAAGACTAAACACCTTGACTGCAGAACCACAAATGGTGTTCTGCCAATAAGAGGATTTTCTCCTGTGTCAGAAAGGCCAGCAGCTTAATCCTTCTCTATACCTACTCCAATCCACCGATTGCTAGCAAGGAGTTGGCCAATTCTGTGTGAAACAGAAAGTAAGACATTGTTTGTTATTAAATACTCTATCTTTCTTCTGAATCAAGGCAGTAGATTTACTCTTTTTCTCTGCTTTGTCCTCACAATAACCCAGTGAAGGAATGTCAAGGGGCTGTCCCAAAGTCACCTAGGAAGTTTCATGGCTATTTGGAGAATTCAGCCTACGTCTTTCAAGTTCCTGTCCAATATTCTTACCAATAAATCACATAGGCCTGTGTTACCTTCTGCTGTATTTTGCATTGTCCTTGGGATTTCCACATAGAACACTTCCACCTCTTTTTGGGACATATCTCACTCTATTTTTTTTTTTTTTTTTTTTGAAGGGTCAGTAGGTACTCTCTGAACATGAAGACCTTCCTTAGGGACACCCAGCAATATCTTCATGTTTTTTGGGCTTTCAATGACAATGCTGCAGTTGTAGCTGTTCCTGTCTGGCTATATCTTATCTTTCCTATTTTTATTCCAAGAAACTCATAGTAGCCCATATGGGTATTCCAAGAAACTCATAGTAGCCCAGATGGGTGTTTCATCTTTACAACCACCCAGATAAGCTTTGGAATTTTATTTTTGGGACTACAACTCCCAGAATCCCCCAGTCAACACGGTCAGTGCTAGAAAGTAACTCTTCCAAGCCATGGAAGAGATAGAAAGACTGGCTGAAGGTCACCTAGTGAGCTTCAAAGCTGAAAAGGAATTTGAACTGAGGTCTTCCACCAGACTAGCTCTGCACTCTAACCGCTACAGAACATCACCTCTCCCTCCAGAGCTCCACACTATTTAACCATTTCTGAGCCAGGTTTGTGCACTGACCTTGCTGATGATTTGATAGTAAGGGTGTTTTTCATCCATAGGTGGTGGTGGGATGTCATAGGAACGCCTCCAGATTTTCACCTGCTCTTCCCCATGTTTGGCTGCAGTCTCAGCCTTGTTGAGTCCTGTCAGACCCCCGTAGTGGCGCTCATTGAGGCGCCAGGTGCGCACCACAGGCAGCCACATCTGGTCAATGCCATCCAGGATGTACCACAGGGTGCGAATGGCCCTCTTCAGCACTGATGTGTAGCAGATGTCAAATTCATAGCCTGCATCCTTGACAGCCTGGGCCCCACGCTTGGCTTCCTCCTTCCCTTTCTCACTCAGCTCGGCATCAAACCAGCCACAGAAACGGTTCTCTTGGTTCCAGGTGCTCTCACCATGCCTCACAATCACAAGACGGTGGGTTGGCATTTTTCTAGTAGAGAGAAAGACTGTGTACACTTTAACAAGCACAGAAAGACAAGCCCAGCCCTGAGCCACCCACACTCAAATGACTGTGCTCACACCATTTATACTGCTTTCTCTGCACTGCCCCACCTTTACCTCTTGGGACCAATCTACTCCTTCTTGGAGAAGACTGACAGCACCTGGCAACCATTCATGAAGAGTGAGACGACATTCCTTCCATTCTGGCTGAGATCCTATGTTGCAAAAAATAGCAAGCAAGAGGCTTCCCCTCCCGTTTAGTCCAGAAATAGTTGGAAGGCTGGCAGGGCTGTGACCTTTTCTCTGACGGGCCTGTTTCCAGGGGAGGGGACGAGGAACAGAGCTACAAGTCTCCCTTGTCCTCTCGACTGATCTGCCTCAAAGCAAAGAGAGAGAGCAACCTGCAGTTGTTAAACTGAAGCTTACCCTGCAGTCAATAAGAGGCCCAAGGCCTGAAGCAAAGGCTTGAATTGGATTTACCTGCAGTTGCTGTTGCATTTCCTCTGGGGTAGACAGCAGGCTAGAAGTATAACTGTTTGGATTATAACTCCCAGAACTCCAGAATATTGGGAATCTATCAAAAACTGCAGCCAAATAAGCAGATACAAGAGTAGTAAAGAACAAAGGTTCCCATTGAAAGCACTGTCTACAAGCTGCCCCTCACAGACCCTTCACTGGTTCTTGGGTATTTAGACAATCTGCTGACTTTTCTAGTTGTGCATGCATACTAAACCATCCCTTAGATACTAGGTTTTCATTCTAATTTCAAAGAAACAAGGATTTGCAACCCTCAGCTCTGATCAGATCCTGTCATTCCAATTTAAACCAAATGTGATGACTTTCCTTTCAGAATGTATGCCTCCTTTCTGTTGAATGGGGTGGGATGAGTGTCAAGGAAAGAAGTAAATCAGGACTTGATAGTAGCAATGGAGTTCCCAGACTGCTGCTATAGAGATATATAAATAACTTAGTACTCCCTAGATGGACTACAGTTCCCGAATCACCAGCCCAACCCAGACCACAGAAGAATTACCCTTTGGACTACAACTGCATGAAACTGTCAAGGTTGTTGCCAGGCAGGCAAAGTTTCCTATGAGTGGACGGCAGAAGGAAGAGGCGGTGTGGCCAGACAGCCAGGGGCAAGGCCAGCAGGATTGTCATGGCTATGTCTTGTGTATTAAAGAAGGCCACATGCCAGAGCACTGACTGGGTCACCCCACTTGTTCCAGGGTGACAAGGTAGCATAAAAAGGCTGGTGTTTGCCTTGACCAGCTGCTAGATGCCCTAGCTGGACCTGCCATGCCATTGGCAGTGTACCAATTGTAAGGGGAGATGCTGCTCGATTTTTCTCCACTATCTTCTGTCTTTGTCTAATTGCTGGAAAGCTAGCATGTTTTTGCTAAG
The DNA here is from genome assembly GCA_948472985.1 of Iguana delicatissima. Lineage (NCBI taxonomy): Eukaryota > Metazoa > Chordata > Lepidosauria > Squamata > Iguanidae > Iguana > Iguana delicatissima. The sequence continues at coordinate 606,625 of CAOKZL010001006.1, read as the reverse complement.
CCTTTTCTTAGAGTGCGGCAATAAATCAGTAGTCTAAGTCTTATTTAATGAGCCTCTGGAATATTTTCTGCTTCACTGAGAGTCTCTGCTGGGGTGAAGCCTTGTTTCACATATAGCACTCTGTTTAGGTTCAGAGGAGCCAAATCCTGCCAACCCTGACACTTATTACTCCCTAGATGCTTTGGACTACAGTTCCCACAATCACCAGCCCAACCCAAACCACGGAAGAATTACCCTTTGGACTACAACTGCATGAAACCCCACCCCAATGGCCACACCAACCGGTAGCTGTAATAAACAAGTCAGCATGGCCAATGATCAGGGATTATGGGAGTTGTAGTCCCATCCCCTAAAATTTGGATTCCCAAGCCTCTTCCTATTAAAAAAAAATCTCAGGCTATATGAAGTTAGATTATTGGGACCCAATATGTGCTCTATAATGTATATTAAAATATCACAAAGCATTAGTTCATGTTCTGGGTTCAGAAGGATTTGTGTTTAATGTATAGCATATTTGGGGCTTCTTATATTGGTAACCCTTAAACTGGTTAGATTGCCAATTTTTTTTCCTTTGTAAGGCTCCTCTGATTTTTAACAAGAGAGAAGTGGCAACAAAAGCCAATCACATCACCACATGTCCATGCTTGGAAAACTTCCATAACCCTTGGTCAATGATAGAATCATAGAATTGGAAGAGACCCCAGGGGCCATTGAGTCCAACCCCCTGCTGTGCAGGAACACCCATCAAAGCATTCCCAACAGATGGCCATCCAGCCTCTGCTTAAAAACCTCCAAAGAAGGAGATAGGATGAGACTGTGTCAGGATTCATATCCCCAGCCATATGTTGGTCTGCTAAATGTGTATTGAAATAGTGTATTGCAGTCAGTGCAGAAAGAACTGCTGTAGAACTCCATTAAGCCTAGTTGCAATGCTACAAAGTATCCGGTGCTAATTGATGATGGCAACAATCTATCTTTTTCGAGCCTATCTGTACTGTTACCAAGTACCAATTGCTTGATTTTTTATTGCTTATCACTACAATGTATCCAGTGAGTGGAGGGAAGATCAGAGCCAGACAAAAAATGAAAGTGTAGAGGCTTGTGTTTTGAGAATTTGGTGTCTCTAAAATACAAGGGAAGAAATATGTGCTTGATTCAAGGATGGTGTGAAATGGGATCCCAATGTGAGTCTGCGAATTGTCTGAGAAGTAATGTGATGGCTACAGTTTGGAAATATATCTATAAAAAGTGTGAGCTCCATGTCTGCTTTAGTCTCAGCAACTTCACACAAAGTGTGTTATGTTGTCTGCATTTTCAACAAATATAAGTTACTATCTACTTCAGAGTGAAATTTGTGGAGTGTGGGTTATGCAGTGCATGACATTCTGCTTAACTGTAACTCTAGAAAGCATAGATTTCTGAGAGAGGAATAAAGATCACTGGATCTTAACAGTATCTAAATTTCCTATCCTGAAATTCATTGTAGGTTAACTCTAGGCAGGGCTTAATGAATGGAATGAAGTACAAACTCATTCCTAACATTAGCCACAGGCTCTCCACACTACCTCTGCCATTTCTTTTCAATTATAAGTTGTTTCTCACAATATGATGAAAATATAGTCTGGTTCAGGGCTGCATAGCTTCTTATTGGAAGTAAGAATTTTCTTTCTCAAGTAGAAAGTGATATGAATTCTTACAATGATGCATTCATTTTCAGCAGCAGATGGAGGATATTCTCATGTGTGTTGCCCTTCCATCTCATTCTGATAGGCAAGAAGTCTTTTGCAGGATTGTACATACAAAGACACACTCTTAAGGAACCTGTTTAGCTGTGGAATCAAAACCAATAGTGGCCAGCTTGGCCCAAAAAGTGTGGAAAGAGAAGAATGACAAAGCAGAAAACCTCATACCAAGTCAAGATGGCAAAGGCTATGGATGAAGAACACACAGGTCAGGAAAGTCTGCAGCAGTTTGCTTTTGCCAGAATATACAGGGAAGGGAAATTCTCCATTCTCTCCTGTTCTTTCCTCCCTCTGAGTTAACTGAGTGCAAACTACTCTTGTACTTTGAACTCCACCTGCACCAGCAGAAGTAAGCTGAGGACAAAAAGGAAAAGTGGGAGGAGGAGAGAAACTGGACAGGAAGGATGTTTTTAATTCACTTCTGAAAATGAATATATCATGGTAAGAATCAGTATTCCTTTTTCCCACAAGGAAGGGAAGACATCCTCATGTGGGATATACCAGAATTCCCCCAACACATAAGCAGGCAAGCTGCTGTCACTAGATTTTAGAATCACATTGCACAATCTGCCTCAAGACTCACTTACCAAAGCAATAGACGCATTTCATAATAGCATCTTATGAAGGTAGATATAGATAACCAGGTCACTGCTATACAAATGTAAACTAGCGCTGGCCATTAGTGCACTAAATTGCAGGTATCACAGCTCTACGAGTGAAATGCATGACAACCTTCCCAAGCAATTGGCCTCTGAGATTTCAAACCAGGTAGTCTGATCTTGGAAGATAAGCAAGGTCAGAACCAGTTAGTACTGGGATGGGACACTGACAATGAATACCAGGTGCTGTAGGCCATATTTCAGAGAAAGGAACTGGCAAAATTACTTCTGAGTGTTTCTTGACTAAGAAAACCTTATGAAATCCAAGGGGCTGCCATAAGTCAACAGGCAACTTGAAAGCACACACACAGCTATACAGGCTTTGACCTAATGGGAAAATGTGAAACTAGATACTTTCTAACTCATAGCTGAAGGCAGGAGCAAAACAAGATGATGGTCAAATCATGTGTAATTGTGATGTCTTGCAGATTTATTATTTACAATGTTCTGTAACACGAAAGGATATATACTGGTTCTGAGATTGTTAATATTAATTTTTAAAAAACTAAAGATGACCAGACACTCTGAAATCCTTAATCTTCTGAAGGTAAGGACAGATGGGCCTGTATATCTTCTACAGGATATGGTATGCTACTTTTTTTCTAGAGATTTGGAAGAGAGAAAGCAAAAGGACAGCAAGATGATCTTTTACACTCAATGAGACATTGAATTCACAATTTGGACAAAGATTGGTTCAGTCTTAAAAGGAGAAGTTGGAATAGAAGCTATTTAGCTCCTTTTTGGTGGAGAGGGTCCCAATCTAGAGACCCTTGTTACTGCACTATACACCCCCACTCTATTGGAAATGCTATTTTCATAATTTCATATTTTCATATATTCATAATTTCATATTTCATGGCTGGAACACATATGTTTGAAAGTGCACTGGCTGTACACACATGCCAGGTCAAGATGACCTCTGACATAACCAGGTCATAAGTTCAGAGAAGATTAGGTGGGAAAGCCCAATGCTGATGGGCTTGGGATAATTCTTTTAAAAACTGTAAGTTGTGAGCACTCCCAAAAACAATAGCAGGCAAAACTGCCCAGGTGAAGCAATCAGGAACCCTACTGTGAGCACATCCTAGAGACCTTCCCCATTTACACTGTCTGACCAAAACATTAAGAAATTGCTAGGACTCTCATCAACATTTTGTCACCTAGAGTTAAGGCAATCAGGCCATTCTGGACTCCTTGGTCAGTTTCATGGGAAAGCAATTACCGTATTTGCTGGTGTATAAGATGCACCTGTGTATAAGACGCATCCCATTTATACACTGGCAACTACTATTTGTTGGCGCAGGTGGCGCAGTGGTTAAATGCCAGTACTGCAACCACAAGGTTGAGAGTTCGATCCTGCCAGGCTCCAAGGTTGACTCAGCCTTCCATCCTTTCGCAGGTCGGTAAAATGAGTACCCAGCTTGTTGGGGGCAATTAGCTAAAATACATTGTAAACCGCTTAGATAACACTAGTCGATAGGCAGTATAGAAATAAATGCTATTGCTATTGCTATTGCTATTGGCGTATAAGACGCATCGGTGTATAAGACCATTTTCAAATAGCATTTTTTGAGGGGGGAAAAGTGAGTCTTATACACCAGCAAATACAGTACCATTTTGTTCATGCACCCGCTTTGAAGGTAGGAAAACAGAGTATTTAAACCCCAGCTCCAGCCTCAGTAAATTGTAATAAGGTGCTCACAAATGGCTGCTTTTCATCCTGGAGAGAAGTGACTAGTGGGGTGCCACAGGGTTCTGTCTTGGGCCCAGTGCTATTCAGCATCTTCATCAATGACTTGGATAAAGAAATAGAGGGCATGTGGATCAAATTTGTAGATGACACCAAATTGGGGGGGTTACTAATATGCCAGAGGATAGGATCAAAATTCAAAATGACCTTGACAGATTGGAGAGCTGGGCCAAAGCTAACCAAATGAATTTCAACAGAGAGAAATGTAGTCCTGCACTTAGGCAGAAAAAATGGACAAATGCACAAACATAGGATGGGGGACACATGGCTGGATAACCATATGTGTGAAAGCGAACTAGGAGTCTTGGAAGATCACAAGCTGAACATGAGCCAGGAGCGTGATACGGCAGCCAAGAAAGCCAACACAATTCTTGGTTGCATCAATAGGAGTATGGTGTCTAGATTGAGGGAGGTAATGGTACCACTCTATTCTGCTTTGGTTAGACCTCATTTAGAATATTGTGTCCACTTCTGGGCACCTCAATTCAAGAAGGATATCGACAAGCTGGAGCGTGTTCAGAGGTGGGCGACCAAAATGGTGAAGGATCTGGAAGCTATGCCCTATGAGGAGTGGCTTAGGGAGCTGGGTATGTTTAGTCTGCAGAAGAGAAGGTTAAGAGGGGACATGATAGTCATGTTTAAATATTTGAAGGGATGTCATGGTGAGGAGGGAGCGGGCTTGTTTTCCACTGCTCCAGAGCCTAGGACAAAGAGCAATGGATTCAAGCTGCAGGAAAGGAGATTCCACCTGAACCTCAGGAAGAACTTCTTGACTGTCAGAGCTGTCCAGCAATGGAATATGCTGCCTTGGAGTGTGGTGGAGTCTCCTTCTTTGTGTTGGAATTGACAAGATTTATAACTCTGGTTATTATGGGGTTAATTGGTGTTAGAGAGGACCTTCACCTGCTTTCTATTATTGGCAGCAGGTGTAAAGGCTCTATAAGAGCAGCATTGTTTTAGTGGACACTTACTTCCATTTCTTGATTTGCTGTTGCTGCAGTTTGTTGTATCCTGCTTCACTGTGGTACTGTATTTTGATATATTTTGATATATTTTGTATTTTAACTTGCCAAACCTGCTCAAGTTCTCTTCTAACTTTTGTATATTAAGAATTTATATGTTATGCTTATTTTTAACTACAAGATATAAAAGACCGTATCTCTTTCTTAATTTGTCTTCTGAATTCCTTTTTTATTTACAACACTTTGGAGGTTTTTAAGCAGAGGCCAGCTGGCCAGCTGTTGGGAGTGCTTTGATGGGTGTTCCTGCATAGCAGGGGGTTGGACTGGATGGCCCCTGTGGTCTCTTCCAACTCTATGAGTCTATCCACCCTGAGCTAGTTTGCTGTCTTGAGGTACAATGGAAGATGTTGTGCCACTATTAGTGTTGAGGAAAGATTCAATTTCAGGTGCAGTTAGCTTTTATACATGGAAAGAGGCAGGAACTCCATCTTAGTTGCTTCCTTTGGCAACAAACCCTCTTAGGCCAGAATGAGTGCTCAATGCACTGGATATTATGTCACTGCTGATGACAGGACAGCATCTTCCTTGCTTGAGGAGAGCAGACTACTGTGGGGTAGAGGTGGGAGAAAGCAAGCAGTACGTACAGTTCTAACCACTAAATAACTTACTGGCTCACTCTGGCTCACTCTGAAGTTACATAAGTATACAGGGCCACATTTGCGGGTTTCCCTTTTGCTAATTTGATTATTTGTGGGGTGCCCGCTTGTCCCTCCATTCCCCCCCACCCCATTCACATCCTACTTGCTCCTCCCATTCTACCCCTGCCCCTAGTGTGGGCGCGCCTTGCGCAGGTGGCAGGAAGGTACAGGAAAGGAAATTGCCTGTTCCCTGCCTCCTGCCTGTGTGGGTGCACCGGCCGGGCAGAAGTCTGTAGGGAGGGTGCCCTATTTGCGATGATTTCACATTTGCGAGAGATCTGTGTCCCTATCCCTCATGAATGTGGAGGGCCTACTGTATTTCCTTTTTCAGATATTGCAGCAAGACATATTCAGTGTCTCCTCTTACAATGCCCTGCCCCCAAAGTGTGCTTCTCAGCACTGAAGTGGAATACCATGGTTATTTTTTTGCCCAGGAGATGATGGGAAGATGCCCAAGCAGTGCCCAGCAACAATTCTGCAGCCAGGAAAATATTGCTGATGTCCCTCTCCCAGATCTCCAGTGAGAATGAGTGTATTTGCTGGAGATTAATTGAGGCAGCATCAACTCTTTTCTCAGATCTGCTGCTGGATGGCAACTGCCCCCCTACACCTGCCCTGAATGGGGAATGTCGATGGCGGCATCCTCCAGCACTTGGAAGCTGCCTTATGGGGGGGGGGATGCAGAACTGAGCTTGCACAGTGTTCAGCTCTTCAAGGGGCATAATAGGCCCTTACTGTCCTCAGCATCTTCCATCTGTGCTAGCTATCCCATTCTGCCTAATGGCTGTCCCCATTGACATTCCCTCTTGATGTACAGCTGTTCAAAGAACATACTTTGCTTTTGGAAACTGTGAGGGAAAGGGAGGGGTTCTCACTCAATGTTCTCACCTGCCCTGAAATGGGAGATGGGACCACGCTTTGCCCTTGGAGATCATCTAGCTGCCACCACCTATTGATTTTAAATCTCCATCATGCAGTAACTCAGTAGCAAGCTACCAGAGAAAGAATCTCTGAGCTCAGAGGCTTGCCTCTCCCACCCTCTGTGGAAGAGGGGATATCTGCAAGTGTAACCGGCAAGGCATGTGGAATAGAGCATGGATAGAGGAAATCTGCTTTTTATTCTAAGCAGGCAAACACAATGACAAAAGATATCCCATTCATGAAGGCACTTTCCTTCAGGTGTTACTTAGCATTTACAAAGTTACAGACCAGCCTAAGTCATTTCAGCCAGAGTTTTAAAAGAACATAATCCCTAACGCGACTAGCTAAAACATTACTATTCTACTCACACTACTATCTGGATACTAGGATGGAGAGGGGGGAGGAAACTGGGAGTCTGGACCAGTTTTGTCCAGCCTGCCTCCAGCCCTTTGTCTCTCATTGATGTTCCTTTGTCTCTCTCACCTCATGGTCTCTCAAGGCCTTTTTAGAACTTCTTGAGTGAAGCATCTTGGAGCTTCTCACCTTGTTCCCCCATCTGGTGTTGCTGATTGGGCAATTGTCTCTCATGACCTCTGGTGTCCTTCTGTGATGCTGACCCCAATAAATGTAACTTAAACCCGATACCTCATTAACCCCTTGTTTACCTGGAGAGAGAACTATCTCCCTTCAGCTATGTTACCTGGATAATGGGAAGAGACCATTATCACAGAAACCAGGTATCTTTCTCCATGGTGGGGTTGCCATCGTTTGAACTGACTTCTATAACCTGTGACTTTAGCAGAAGCTTGATCTATTGCTTATTTCATGTCTCCATGTCATGTAGAGCTTGACTGTCAATTATTACTGATGAGATCTTTGCTAGGGACACAGGACCAGGCTGGCCCATTTTCCCATACCAAATGGCAAAACGACTTTAAGGTTACCATTGGAAAAAAAGAGCTTCTGCAAATAACAATGGCTGGAATTCACAATTGCAGGCCATTTCTGCATGGCATTGCTGTTGCGTGATGGGGACACACTGGTAGCAGTCCACGAGTTGTGCTTTTGCACGACGTCTTCACAATCCCGCTGCCGTGCCCCCACCTATTGCGATCATGGGATATGTGCTTCACACAAAAAATCTGTTAAGTGTCTGCAATTGCATGATGCTCCTATCACCACCGGTCATGCAGAAGGGGCAGAAGCGCGATCATGGACTCCCTTTCCTGCACAGCATGGGAAAGAGGCCAGCTGCACTCTGGAAGGAAGGAATGTGTTGCTCATGCTCCCTTCCACAAAGAGCCAGCTGGGTGCATTTGTGTTACGCTCCCTTCCCGGTAAAGGCACTGCCAGGACCGCAACAGGAGGACAACGGAAGGAGGTACAAAGTGGAAATGGCCCTAAAATCACGTTTTCATAACAGACTTGTATTCACAATTCCTATGTATTCAATAATGTACAGAATATGTAGGAATTGTAAAAGTCCCACAACCCTGATTTACTGGGGATCAGCCATCGTGAATGACATTTTTTCCCCTTTCCTGTCATTCAGGATGCAACAGACTGACATTTCCATCCCCCTCCCACAAGCAATTTCCAGTGCAAGGAATAACTGTGACAGAGATCCTGCTTCTGACTGTAGAACTGGAGATCACTGGAGAGAGAGCTGGAAAAGTCAGTCAATTGTATCCCAAATGACAGGAGAGCAGATCTCCATGGCTTGCAAAACTGCTGCCTATTAAGTCTGGATTGGGTGAGTTGATCTAGAAGTCACTATTTAGCTACGCACTAAGATAGTCATGTAACTAAGTAGCACATGTAGGGGGAGTCACGCATAGATCACCATTATTGCAAATGAAGCAGGAGTAGGAATCACATCAACTTCCAGATGTTGTTACACTGCTGTTCCCAGTATTCCTCTCCCTTGGCAATGCTGGTCAGCTGTTGGGACTCATAATCCAAACACATCTGAAGGGCCACATGATTCCTACCCCAGAAGTAAAGACAAAGCTTGCATATACACATACATACATACATATTACAATACCAGAGGCTGAATGCTCAGTCATGGGCCACAAGGTGGCACAATCGCACATGCTCAAAAGCTTTTACCAGGAAACTATGACAAAAAGATTATGATACCATCTTGACAAATGTTCCAGAGAAACATCACCACTCTCCCTTTTATAAGAGAAATCTCTCTCTGGTTCTTAGGTCCACATACTAAAAAAAATGTGGCTGTGGTCATCACATGACCAGGTAGTTTTCTCTTTCCTTCTGCTTAAAGATACAAGAGCCATCTTATGCTCCAGAATGACAACTGTGCTTGCCCTCAGTTGAATTTTGAACAAGTCCTGTCCAATCTAATCAATGCCAACATGTGTGGATTATCTACAAATGAAAACAAATTGCTTCAACTCATTCATAAGAAAACGTTTTGCACAAACACATGCCTATGCACATGCCAAACACAATCAGAGGAGGGGCCCTGCACTCCTGAATAATCCCCCCCCCCGCAGCTACTTTGTTAGTGAAAAACTGGACTATGTTCCCATGAAGCTGCTTTTCTTCAAAATAGAAGCAGCCAGCTCCAGCATGGTTTTTCAAAAAAAGTTTCATTATAATATGTAGTGTACTCTCAAATCATTCCAGCACCATGAAATTACATTTAAGCCAGGAGCCTTTAACCTGTGATATGTGGACTGCCAGAAGATCCATGGGTAGGTTATAGGGAGTCCATGAACTGGGTGCAGTGCCCCATGATTCTGTTCGCTGCTACATACCTTTGTGAATCATGCATTTTAGCATTTGTTGCCCTCAAGACAAGAAGTCGAAATCGATTGGTTGCCACAGATGACATGTGCATCTCCATCTCCAGAAATTCAACTTCTTTTCCAACCCAAACAGCAGCAGCTTTCTCACTGAAATTTAGTTTTGAACAGAATTAAAGTTTACTTTTTTGGTTATATTTACACAATTTGGATTTATTTCATTTTGTTGTTGTTGTTTGGTGCCTTCAAGTCATTTCCAACTTATGGCGACCCTAAGGCAAACCTATCATGGGGTTTTCTGGGGCTGAGAGTATGTGACACACCACGGTCACTCGGTGGTTTTCCGTAGCTGAGTGGAGAATCGAACCCTGGTCTCCAGGCTCATAGTCCATTGCTCAGACCACTACATTATGCGGGGTCTTATTTACCTTCAGGAAATGGCTACTAAATTTTGTGTGAAAAATTAGAGAAATGGATTTTACGGAGCATTTATATAATTATCTAAATATAAAAATAATTCTTAGATGACTGCCTTTGTAACTCCCTCCTCTAGTCTGCTTCTGCATATGGTGTGAAATTATATTTTTCTAAAATCTTTCTGTGTATTGACTTATTCATTTATTCACTTATACCTTTGCTAGAAGCAAATCCTTAAGATAGCTCAGAAATGCATGCTTTCTTGTATAGTTTTGGGAGACAGAGAACTGAAATGCACCATCTTTTTCTTGCCAATTCAAAATCTTTCAGCATTATATTAATCCTCCAACCCCAAAGGTGTTGCTTTTAGTCTGGCTGTTCTGTTTTCTCCTAGTACTAGCAGAAGGGTGATTTACACTGCCCTTTTCCCCAAATACACATCTAAATCCAATGAGACAAAATTGCTCCTATCAGCGGAATGATTTTCTTTCCCCACTGCCATGCACCCCAAGAATCTGCTTTGGAAGACTGGGAAACCTCCCTAAGATAGTTTTTGGGTAGCACTAAGGGTTTAAGAATGGAAGACTACTCCTTCACTCTGGCCCTCCAGCACTAGCGCAATGTGAGCTCTTGGCCACCATCACAAAATGAGCCTGCTGTAATGTGAAAAATCCAGTGCATTTTGCATAATTCTTTTTTCTGCAGCCAGAATTTGGGAAAAGGGCAGAGTCTTGTACAATCCTTTATAGTTCATGAAGGAATTCTGCATTGGGACACAGCATTGTTTGAAACACAAGCATTTATCGGTCTCCTTGGAGTTCTGTTATGCTAATAGTTTGTACAAACTGAATTATATTATCTTTGAAACTACCAAATACACTATTTGGATCTCTGTATTGTTAAATTAACATATGCAAATGAAATAAATGTCAAAAACCATAAAATAAAATTATGTGTAGAATTCTGTATTTGAATTGAATTCATGTGATTTTTTTTTTTTTTTTTCTGGAGAGGGGACCCATAGCTTCCATCAGATTATTAGTATGGTATGTGACTGATAAAAGCTTACAAACCTCTGGATAGGTAGCCTTGTGCAAGATAGTAACCCCCATTGGTTAATATACAATCTTAGATGGAAATTACATATATATCTATTGTGTCTTATAAAGAGTTCTGTTTCATGTAACATACTGTTTTATCAATATTTTTAGTATCAATCTGAATATATCAGCCTGAATATTAATAATTATCAGCCCTAATATATTTTCTTAATCTAGGGGACTGAGTGGAACAGCTTTAACAACTTGGATTAACAAAGGACAGAAGGCTCATTATCTATCCTTTTTTTGGTCAACAACCCAAAATATTACATCTTCAGCATTCAAATTTTTTTTATATAGAATAGAAATAGTAGCTAACTCACTCACTTCTCATACAAGGCTGGTCCACAGAGAAGTCACAAAAGTTAATTACTACACTTGGGAAACTTAAACAAAAAGAAACAGAGATGAGAAAAAGAAAAAGAAAAGAAAAGAAAAAGAAAATGAGAGGGTGACTAAGGTGACTAAGTGGGAGACAGAAAAGATAAAACACCTGTGTCACAGGTGGTGGCTTGTGTCTATATTTGGCTTGCTTGAGCTCAGAGTGAGTAACAATTGTGACACTGTGCCCTGTTGCCTTTCAGCATTAGGCAGATCTTGCACATCAAGCAAAAGATGAGGAGGAGGCATGTGGCCCTCCCAATATTGTTGGACTGCAACTCCTATCAATTCTATCCAAGGGTGAGATGATAGAAGCTGCAGTCCAGTAATATTTGATGTGTCACACATGAGCAAGTTGCTTACCTGTAACTGGTTCTTCAAGTGATCATCTGTGCCCTCACACATATAGGTTTTTGCACCTGCACAGCGACTCATCTCAGGAAGTTCTATTGCTGAGCAGCTTAGCAGTGGCTCTGCCCCTCTTCAGTACCACACACACACCCCAGCCCGCCATGCTGCTCCTCAGTTTCAGAGTCTGCCAGTCAGGATCCAGATGACCACTCAAAGAATCACAGTTACAGATAAACAACAGGTTGTTTATGCTGGTACCTCCAGCATTACAGGGAATTAATTAGCTGAAAATTAGGAGGCCTGCAAGAGGGGTGGTAACTTAATGAGCTCTTTCCACTAATGTTTACAGGATCACACAGGAAAGAAGCAGCCAGAGATTCAAAAATGTAAACTAAAAATCTGTTTTATTGAGAAAAATCACACATGCATGCAAAAAGTCCAAGCATTCACACAAGGACTAACCAAAGGTAAAGGGAGGAAAGTTGTGGATAAAAGACTTTTAGGGTTCAGGTGATAATTAGTGGTTAGCGAACAAAAGCTGCAATGTGGGTTAGGTGGGTACCTAAAGACAGTTCTCATTTGGGAATCAAATGGACAGTGTGGTGTTCAGTAAATTGAGAAATTGTGAGAGACTGCTGGAAATCGAGGGGTTTTTATCTACCTAGGAGTATGGGTATGAATTTGTCCAGCAGCCAGTTGTGCCCACCACTAGTATGGGATTTAGAGTAGTAATAGTGGAGACAAATGTAGAAGATTCTAGGTTGCCACCAAGGTCTCAGAAACATCTGCAGAGAGATAAGGGAGAGTCAGCCTGGGAAGACTGCATGAGAGGGTCTGAGGCAAAACTGTCTTGCTCTATCCTGTTCTTTTAGATTGAGCACTGAAGTTAGTGCAGTGTACTACAGTTCTAATAAACTATGCTTTCATGCAAAGGATTGTGACTGTGGTTTGTTCCTGACAGAATCACTCTCTCAGCCAAGAGGAAAACAGGAGTTGCAACACAAACAATGAGGCCCAGACAGAGTTAATGATCTTAGTGTTTAGTTGACAAAGGAATAATGGCCGTTGTAATAGCTCTGTATTGTGGAAACGTTGGGAAGACAAAGCAGGGAAACATCCAGATGTGAGAGATCTGGGTTAGAACAATCACAGTTTGGTGGGAATTTCCCCTTTCTGCTCCGAGATATCCAGCATTTAGCATAGTTGCCTTGCAATCTGCCTGACAATGACTTCAGTTTTGCCTAGGAGGGGGTGTGGCTGACCTGCCTTGCAATCTCACACTTACAGTCAGTAATTTTCTTCTTTCCAGCATGACCTTACAGTCACCTCAAATTTCCATTTTATATCAATGCCAATTAATATAGTGCCAATAAAATAATATTGCCAATTAAAACATATTAATCTTGGGGAGTGCACAGGGCTGTGACACATATGAGTGACTGAAGAGCTTACCATTGGATGGTAGGCAAGTCACTGGAGGACAGATGAGAGGACAGCACATCAAAGCTAGCATTTGCTCTTGATCTGCAGTCCAGTTTGTAATGGTGTATGATGGTGGACAGCTGTGACCATATTTCTGCCCTGCAGAGGTTTGGTAGTGGGATGTTACGGAGAAGAGCGTAAGAGGAGGTGACTGCCCTAGTGGAATGCAGCCTGAAGGGTGGAGGCATTGGTTGTCTCACCAAGTTGTATGCCAAATGGATTGTGGGGGTGACCCACTTGGAGAAGCTTTAGGAGGATATCTATTTCTTTTTGCTAGGGTCACCACAGCAGCCAAAGAGTCTATTGACTTGATGACAGAAGGCTATTCTCTGGATGTAGTACACCAGAGCTAGTTTGACATCCAGGCAATGGCAAGACTGTTCCAGTGGTGAAGTGGGCTGAAGGTAGAATGCTAGGAGGACAATGTCCTGATTGAGCTGAAATTGAGACACCACCACCTTGTAGCTGTGGAAGACTAAGCATGAAGAGTCAGAGTGCAGGGCTATGAGTTCTCTCGCTCTTCTGGCAAAGATGATGGCAATGAGGAATGCTATCTTCCAGGAGACAAGGCAGTCATCGGTGGTTTTATGGGCTTGAAGGGCTTCCTGGTGAATTGTGACAGGACTGACAACAGAGACCATGTAGAAGTTGGTGGTGTCAGTGGAGGGTACAGGTGGGCCAGTCCTTTGAGGAATCTCTTTATCAGGGGGTCCAAGAACAGTGAGGTTGATGAAGAGGTCTTAGATTTGTAGGCCACTATTGCACTAAGGTATACTTTCAGAGAGGAGAATGCCAGACCATGTTCCCTAAGATGCAGGAGGAAGTGGAGGATGGTAGTCTGGTTGGCCAGAGAGGCACACTCATTCCTAGAGGTGGCAAAGGCAGAAAATTTGTTTGACTTGTAAGTATAGGAACACTGGTAGAGTCCTTCCTGTATGCTATGAACACTCTAGCCAGCCATGGTGAATTCAGAGGGTTATCCTCCACACTGTAAGGTGGAGTGCCCCAATGTCAGAATGAAGAACCTGTCCACTGGAATATGACAGGAGGTCCACTTTGTGCAGGAGACTTTCCCCCAGAAGAAGTGAAGGAGATGTATGAACCAAGGTTGTCTTGGCCAGTAGAGTGTGATGAAAATGCAATTGGATCCTTTCCTTGAACGCTTGACCATGACCCTCAAGATCAGCAGGGAGGGAGGAAAGAGGTACATTGGCTCATTGGGCCACGCTCTGATGAAGGCATCACCTAAGGAGCCATGGCTCTTGCCCACTCTGGAGCAGAGGTGCCAGCTTTTGCCATTGGGTAAGGAGGTGAAGAGGTCCAGGGTTAGATGGCCCCATTGCAATGTGAGCAGGTAGTAAACTTCCATGGAGAGATTTGTGTTGAAGGACCTGGGAGCAGCTGAGGAAGTCTGCTAGCATGTCTGCCCTGGCTACATGAACTGCTATTGGATTATGAGCCTTTGGAGACACCAGGCCCAAAGCGAGGTTGCCAGGTGACATAGTATATACAAGTGTGTGCTTCCTTGCGAGATGATATAAGAGACTACTGTGGTGTTGCTTGAAGTATTTTGTTGAATTATTTTGTCCAACGTCACTTGAGCCATCAATTGGGCTTCAGTGATATGGTTCATGGTTTGTCTGTACCAGCGTTGAAAAGCCCCATGCTACTGAAGGAGAGGTCCTCAATGTGACATCTGATGTCATCAGCGAGGGCTGTGGAGTGGGCCCATGTATAGTGAAGGTCCACCACACTCGATATGACCTTGGCCACACAGTCAACTGAATGTCTGGTAGACTGGATCTGCTGCACAGTCAAGGCATGAGCTTCCTGCTGGATAGCAAGGGCTGCATTATGGTGCTCTTCTGAGAGATGAGGGATGAAGAAAAGCATCTTCTCCCAGAAAAATCTCTGGTAAGCTGCCATGCTAGCCTGCATGTTGGTGACCCTCACTGGTAACATCAGGGAGGAGTAGAAGCACCCACCAAACATGTCCAGATGTCTGCCCTCCTTGTCCACTGGAGTGGTATATTGCCTTCCACCACTCTGGACTGAGAGGCCTCTACAAGAATAAAATTTGGAGGCAGATGGTTGAAGAGGAATGGTGCGCTGTCCTGTATGGTCTGGTAGAGGTGTTCCAGTTTACAGAATGCTGGTGGGAGAGAGGGAGGTTTTATTCATGATAGCTTGAGGACCTCATTCAGTGCTAGAAGCAGCAGGATGGTTGCAGAATCTGGAGCCTGAGAGTCAACTTTTGTGAAGACTGGGCCTACCACCAGTCTTAAAGGAGGAATGATGTCAAGGCCATCCAGAAGATGATGTTCAAAAACATCTTGATGTCCTCTGGTGGCAGGGCCAGAGTGGTGTCTTCTGTTGTAAATAAAAAGGAAATTCAGAAGACAAAATAGGGTAAGAGAAATAGTCTTTTATATATTCTAGTTAAAAGATAAAAATAGTTCTTAACGTACAAAAGGTTAAAAGAAAACATGAGCAAGTTTGGCAAGTTAAAATAAAAATACAAAATATATCAAAATATAATATAATACCACAATGAAGCAGGATATAATACAAACTGCAGCAACAGCAGATCAGAGCAAATCAAGAAGTGAGTGTTCACTAAGAGAATGCTACTCTTATGGAGCCTTTAAAACTGCTTCCAATAACAGTAGCAGTTGAAGGTCCTCTACAACACCAATAGACCAATTAACCCCTAGTTGTAAGTCTTGTCTGTTCCAACAGTACTTCCCTTGATGGTGCACAGGTGAGCACTGTTGGTGAATCTGGAGAGGGTGAGTTGGTCTCGTACTCCCCCTTGGAGACTTGGAAGTTATGGCCAGTGGTGAGGTGACAGAAATTGTCCATATAAGGGCTACTGCTGTGGCTGGTGTTACCAACGCTATTGTCAGAAGCGCCTATACAATGGTAGGAAGCAGAACAGACAGAACTGCAAGATACTAGAGTGGTGTAGATGGTGGACATCGAGGTCAGTGCTGTGGAGGCTGGGAGGCCAACTGATCCCAGAGGTAGAGTGAGTGGAAGAGTCAAACTGATGGGTAAGGTCAGCAGCCTGGACACCATGACCAAAGTTGTTGGTGGTCTCCCAGATGAGACAAAGGCAAGCCTCGGAGTAGCGTGGGCAAGCAATGGTAGGAGGCTCACATTGCAATGAGACCAATGGAAGGTGAGGGGAGAGAGAAGGAGAACAGTACCAGTGGGATGGAAAGTATTGGTATCTGAGTGGTTTATAGTGTCGATGATAATAGTTTCTGGAGGATAGAAAATATGAGTGGTATGACCCAGGATACTCCCTTCAGAGATGTTTGTGGCAGTATCAGTTGATGTAGGTGGCCGAGGTAAATGGGGAGTCTTTGCAGTACCAGTGGTCCCTCTGGTAGGATATTTCGGAGGTTCTTGTGCAAATGGGAACCATTCTCTTCAGGGTGACTAAGAATGGTAGTGTTGCCCCGGCAATTCTCAGGGCCAGGGTGATATGACTGGCATTACCTGTCAGGCTGTGGTGGTTGACTCCTTGACAGGAGAATGTTGTGAGGCCATCAACATGGCAGGGGGCAACTCAGAGGTGGATGCTGAAGGAGGTGGCGAGACCTCAAGGATAGTGGTGGGGTGATGCTTGTGTTTTGGGCACTTCTCTGGCTTTGGCTCATTCTCGTCAGTTGCGGCTGAGCTGTTGGCTGTAGTGTGTCATTTTTGGGCTCCCTTTTAGTGGCCTACCTTATCCTTACACTTCACCTTTACCACATGCACTCCCTGGGCATCCAAGGTCGAGGTGGAAGTAGTTGCCTTAGCTGGCTCGCCTCAGGCCCCTCCCTAAACTTCATATCCCAGGATTCCTTAGGATGTTGAAAGTGGAATAATAGCACTATAACAGTCTAGTGTGGAAATGGCCTTGGTAAGGGAAATGGAAGCTGAGTGCAGTGGATTGTTGGAGGCCGCTTGGGACACCACTTGGAGGAACTGCTCCCCGCAGTAGCTCCTCAGGTGGTTGGCCCTCTTTTTAAGTAGCTGTGGTACAAAGCCCTGGCTAATACTGCACGTGGAGATTATGTGAGTCTCACTCAAACAGCATAGACACTGGGAATGGTTGTTGGAGAGTGCAACCTTCTTGGTGCAAGAACAGCAGATTTTGAAAAGACAGGTTGAGCTCACAGAGGCCAGCATAAGGTAGGTAAATGAAGGGAGGGTGTGGAAAATACAAGGGATTTTTTGTTTGTTTGGTGGTGAGCCTTAGAGAGAAAAGGAAGAAAATAAAAAAATTGAAATAAGAGTAATGGCAAGAAAGAAGTGTGGAGAGAAGGCAAGGAACAAGAGCTTCTCAGCAGAATGATTTGAGACGTGTTGCTCTGAAGAGCAACATGGCGGGCTGGGACATGCATGCTATGTGAAAGCCACTGCCAAGCTCTAGAATATTCCAAGACAGGTCTCTGCACAATCATGAAAACCTGTATATGTGAGGCACAGAGACCATAAAGAAAGGCTCTCCATTCCTGACAGAAGACCTATTTATTTGAAAAGCAAGCAAGACAGCCACTAAATGGTTCAGCTGTGTCTGTTCCTGGCTTTTTAATCCAATCATATCGCAGCACGCAAATGAGCAACAGAATTTGGTCACAGGCATTGGTAACAGAATTCTCTTCCCCATTATATTCCATCACAGTCACCAAGGGTGCAAGAGGACACTTCTTGTAACATCAGCTGCACACTCAAGGACCTAGGAAGGGCCAGAGGTGGTTCTGCCATGCCGCAAAGTGAAGGCTGTATTGTGATGTGTTGGATATATTGGATGTAGATATATTGGATATATTGTGATGTGATGTCAGCCTGGATATACTGGAAAGAGATCAAGGCATAAATCACTGGAAAGCCAGTGTACAAAAAAAACAACAACCCATATTCCATCTGGAGGTGAGAAGAAACTGAAACAAGACTAGAGCTGTCAGTCCTATAATGCCTTTATCATACCTTCTGACATTTAACAGATGAGAACAGGGACACATGGGGCCAGACAACATTCAGAGTGTGATCAAGGTGTTACCCTGATTTCTGGGGTCCCGTGGGGGACACCTCAATGTGCTCCAAATAATGGGGAATGGGAATTAGCCAGAGCACAAGCTGTAGCACTACAAGAGGCAGGGTAACCTAGTGAGATCTTTAAACCCAATTTTTAAGGGGTCAGGCCAAGCCAAAAACCAAGCAAAGTTGTCTAATAAAATGATTTTATTGAGGAGAATTCACTCATACATGCACACAAGATACACACAATCACACATTCACACAAGAGCTAGCTGAAAGAGAAAGGGAGGAAAAATTATAGAGAGGCTGAGGGATTTGGGGGGGATTTATAATGACCAGTCTAGAAGAGTAGTGAAGAGCAGAAGTCTATTTTGGTTTACGTAGGACCTAAGGGCAGTTCTCATTCAGGAGCCAGACACACAGAGTGATGGGTCAAGAGACTGCACTGGGCTTCCTCAAATCAGGGGTATTTGTACCCTGAAAATGGCTTGGGGCTGTGAAGGTCCCAGATGCAAGACAAAGGGAACCTGTTGTGGACAATGGGTCTTTTGCCTGTTGATGGGCTTAGTGCTTTGATTGACAAAGACATGATGACTGTTGTAATAGCTGTCTATTGTGGGTGCTGTGAGGACAGAGGAAAGAATCCAGGTACACAAGGGATGAATATCTGTCAATCAGTGTCCTGGTGGGCTCCTCACAGTTGGATTCCCTGGGAAAGTCCAGCTTCTATTTAAGTCTATTATCCACAGGAATGATGTGTATTTGCCTAACAAATGACTCAGTCTTACCTGGAGGAATTTTGGAGTTGACCTACGCTTCTCACATTTACAGTCAAATTCTTTCCCTTGCTCAGTTTGAACTCTCTGTCACCTTTCAGGCTTGAATTTGATATCAGAGCCAATAAAATGTGTTGCCAATTACATATGATGCCAGTTAGGTATGGTGCCCATCCAAACCATACTGCTATTGGGGACCCCCAAAGCTGGGCCTTACAAAGGTGGCAAAAGTTATTAACAAGGGAGAACACAAGTTTGGAGAGGCTGCAGCAGTTTGCTTTTGCCTGAGCCTACTGGGAAGGGCAAACTTCTACTCTTTCCTCTCTTTCCTCTCTCATCATAAGTTAATGGAATGCAAGCTATTTTTGAATTCAGTTTGCAGCAGTTGATGTAAACTGGGGACAAAGTGGGGAACTGGCAGGAGGAGAAAGAGACCAGGACATTTTAAAAGGAGCTGGAAAAACATAATGACAGAGTATTAATTGAGACTGTCCCTTCCAAACTGGGACAGTTAACAGGTATGTTTTATACCTATAGATTGTGTAGCTATATTTGGAATACTGTGTACAGTTCTAGTCAAAAAGATTATGCAGTGCAGAGCTGAAAAGGTACAAACAAACAAAAAAAGCAACCCAAATGATCAAGAGGCTGGAGTGATTCCTCTGGGAAGAAATTACAATGTTTAGGTCATTATAACTTAGAAAATAATTAAGGAAGGGAGACAACAATAGGTGTATAAAATTATGCATGGTGTGAAGAAAATGGATAGAGAGGTTAGCTCCCTGTTTCATAAGATTCAGTGATGCAGAATGATAAGAGATTTAGGACAGACCAAAGTAAATAATTCTTCACAAACATGAAGCTAAATGTTAGAATTCAGTACCATAAGATGTAGCAAAGCCCCTTTAAAAGGGGACAGGCCAGATAAGTGGAAGATAAGGCTGTATTATTTCAGTGTCAGAAGCAATATCTTTTTGTATGCCAGTTATGGGAAAACACGACCAGCAGAATACCAGCTGTTCTCATGTCCTGACTGTGTGCTGGGGGAAGCACAAATTAAGGAAGTGCCCTCTCATACGAGAATTGTGCCCCACGAATGAAATTTTCCTTCAGTCCCCAGATTGCAGAGACACTGAAAATAGTCCAGTCTTGTAGATACACTACTTTGCTTGCATTCCCTCAGTCACTTTGCCTGTTCCTTTTCTTTGGATGCTGAAGCTGTATTTTTAAATGCTCAGTTTAAGTTTTACGTTACTGCAATTTTAGAAATCTAGGAACTGACGGGATTTTTTAGAGGGGAGGGTGAGGACAGAGTTCTTATTCGGGAAGGACAATGCCCTCATTCAACACACCTACCTTTGGCAGCAATACTCCTGACGGTGGGCTTCCCGTATGCATCTTCACTAACTATGGCAGGAGCCAGGTTGCTAGACTTGATAGGGCTTTCATCTGAGCTGGCAGGCCCCTTTTTGGTTGTAATGGTGAGTGAAAGATGCAGCAAAACTTTTAACAAATGTTGGCCCTTGGCTTTGCTGCACCGTTTTTATATGAAGGGCACATAAAAAGTGATTGGCCTTCATCACTCATTAGATTTCATATAGAAATCCGTGTCTAGTTCTAGGCCCCACACTTTGAGAGTAGTACAGGCAAACAGGGGTGTATTCACCAGCTGTCCTGATTTGGCAGGAATAGAATCATAGAATCATAGAAATGTAGAGTTGAAAGAGACCACAAGGGCCATCCAGTCCAACCCCCTGCCATGCAGGAAAACCCTCAAAGCACTCCCGACAAGTGGCCATCCAGCCTCCGCTTAAAAACCTCCAAAGAAGGAGACTCCACCACACTCTGTGGCAGCACATTCCACTGCCGGACAGCCCTGACTGTCAGGAAATTCCTCCTGAGGTTCAAGCGAAATCTCCCCTCCTGCAGCTTGCATCCATTGCTCCTTGTCCTGGTCTCAAGAGCAGGAGAAAACAAGCCCACTCCCTCCTCGACATGACATCCCTTCAAATATTTAAACATGGCTATCATGTCCCCTCTCAACCTTCTCTTCTGCAGACTAAACATACCCAGCTCTCTAAGTCTGTCCTCATAGGGCATGGCTTCCAGACCCCTCACCACTTTGGTTGCCCTCCTCTGGACCTGCTCCAGCTTATCCATATCCTT
The DNA here is from genome assembly GCA_948472985.1 of Iguana delicatissima. Lineage (NCBI taxonomy): Eukaryota > Metazoa > Chordata > Lepidosauria > Squamata > Iguanidae > Iguana > Iguana delicatissima. Next base: position 585,418 of record CAOKZL010001006.1, on the reverse strand, counting down.
CTTGAATTGGGGTGCCCAGAACTGGACACAGTATTCAAGATGAGGTCTAACCAATGCAGAATAGAGTGGTACCAATACCTCCCTCGATCTAGACACCATACTCCTATTGATGCAACCAAGAATTGCGTTGGCCTTCTTGGCTGCCGCATCACACTGCTGACTCATATTCAGCTTGTGGTCTATGAAGACTCCTAGATCCCTTTCACATGTACTGTTAGCCAGCCACGTGTCCCCCATCCTATATTTCTGCATACCATTTTTTCTGCCTAAGTGTAGGACCTTACATTTCTCTCTGTTGAAGTTCATTTTGTTAGCCTTGGCCCAGCTCTCCAATCTGTCCAGGTCCTTTTGAATTTTGATCCTGTCATCAGGCGTATTAGCAACCCCACCCAATTTGGTGTCATCTGCAAATTTGATCAGCGTGCTCTCTATTCCTTCATCCAAGTCATTAATGAAGATATTGAACAGCACCGGGCCCAGGACAGAACCTTGTGGCACCCCACTAGTCACTTCTCTCCAGGATGAGAATCTGCCACTGGTGACCACCCTTTGGGTACGGTCAGTCAACCAGCTACAAATCCACCTGACAGTAGCCCTGTCCAGCCCACATCTTACTAGCTTCTTTGCAAGAATGTCATGGGGAACTTTGTCAAAGGCCTTACTGAAATCAAGATATACTACGTCCACAGCATTCCCTTCATCTATCAAGCAAGTAACTCTATCATAAAAAGAGATAAGATTAGTCTGGCATGACCTATTTTTGAGAAATCCATGTTGACTTTTCGTAATTACGGCATTGTTTTCTAAGTAATTAGAAACTGACTGTTTGATGATCCGCTCCAGGATCTTTCCAGGTACTGATGTCAGGCTGACTGGGCGATAATTATTTGGGTCCTCTTTTTTTCCCTTCTTGAAGATGGGGACAACATTTGCCCTCCTCCAGTCTGCCGGAACTTCTCCGGTCCGCCAAGAGTTTTCAAAGATTATAGCAAGAGGTTCCGCAATGACCTCTGTTAGTTCTTTTAAAATCCTAGGATGCAATTCATCTGGCCCTGGAGACTTGAATTCATCCAGTATGGCCAGGTATTCCTGTACTACCTCTTTATCTATTCTGTGCTGCATTTCCCCCACTTCCTCACCTGCTCCCCAACTGCCAGGTTGCGTGTTTTTATCCTTTTGGGAAAAAACTGAGGCGAAGAAGGTGTTGAGGAGTTCTGCCTTTTTTTCTTCCTCCTGTTATTAATTCACCATCTTCCTTGCGCAGTGACCCTATCGTCTCCTTCTTTTTCCTTTTGCTGCGGACGTATTTAAAAAAGCCCTTTTTATTGTTTTTAATGTCTCTGGCCAGCCTAAGTTCGATCTGTGCTTTAGCCTTTCTGACCTTCTCCTACATCTCCTGGCTACTTGCTTATAATCTTCTTTGGTGATTTCCCCCTTCTTCCATTTCCTGTACATGTTTTTCTTAATACTTAGCTCAGCTGAGAGCTCTTTAGTCAACCATTCCGGTTTGTTCGGATGCCTTCCATTTTTCCTCCTTAATGGCACAGTTTTAGCCTGTGCCTTCAGTACCTCCCTTTTAAAGAATTCCCATGCATCCTGAACTTCTTTCTCATTGACTGTTCTTGACCACGGGATTTCAGCCAGCAGCTCCTTCAGTTTACAGAAGTCTGCTTTTTTAAAATCTAAGACGAATGCCTGGCTACACTTGCCTTCTCTTCCCCACTGAATACAAAATTCTAATAGGGCATGGTCACTCTCTCCTAAAGATCCAACCAGTTCTACGTCATTAACAAGGTCTTCCCTGTTGGTCAGGATCAGATCCAGAATATTTGATCCCCTTGTCGCCTCTTCCACCTTCTGGACCATGAAATTGTCTGCAAGACAAGCAAGAAACTTGCTGGACCTTGCCGCCTTTGCAGAGTTTGACTGCCAACATATATCCGGGTAGTTGAAATCTCCCATTATTACTGTATCTCTCCTTTTTGAATGTGCAGTCATTTGGTCTACGAAAGCGCCATCGAGGTCCTCAGTCTGGCTTGGAGGTCTGTAGTAAACCCCCACTATAATATCCCTATTGTTTCTCGCTCCCTTAATTCTTACCCAGATGCTCTCGACCTGGCTTCCGGTGTTCAAGTCATGGATCTCTTCACAGGTGAAAACATCCTTGACATATAAGGCTACTCCTCCTCCTTTCTTATTTGGTCTATTTCTACAAAATAGGCTATACCCCTCTATTCCTACATTCCAATCGTGAGACTCATCCCACCAGGTCTCAGTGATGCCTATCAAATCATATTTATTTTGCTGTACTAGGAGTTCAAATTCATCTTGTTTGTTTCCCATACTCCGTGCATTAGTGTAGAGACACTTAAGTCCCCGTGCCCTTCCTGCAAGTCCCATAGCATTGTTTCCACCCCTCCCACGATTGGATGCTATTCCTACTTGGCCAATATCATTTGGGTCTTTTCCCCCTGCACTTGCCGAGTCCTTGTCCTGAATAATCTTGTCTCCCTCCCCAGTTGTACTTAGTTTAAAGCCCTCCTAATCCTCCTTGCGAGACTGTTTGCAAAAACGTTCCTGCCAAGTTTCGTGAGGTGCAGCCCATCCCTTGCCAGAAGCCCATGTTCCTGGAATTTCAAGCCATGATCCAAAAAGCCAAACTGTTGGCGGTGGCAAAATGTGCGGAGTGAGCTGTTGACCTCTACTATTGTCCTTTCCCTTCGTGCACCATATCCTTGAACAGGGAGGATTGATGAAATGACCACCTGCGCACCAAGGTCCTTAAGCTTTCTCCCCATAAGCTCGTAGTCCTTTGTGATGTGGTGAAAGCTGCGCTTCACCGTGTCATTGGTTCCAACGTGAACCAAAACGAGGGGCTTACGGTCAGTGGGCTTGACCAGCCTGGCTAGCCTCTCTGTTATGTGGTTTATCTTGGCCCCAGGAAGACAGCAGACCTCTCGATTGAGCTTGTCTGGTTTGCAAACTGCCGGTTCGGTTCCTCTGAGCAAGGAGTCCCCAACCACCAGAACTCGCCTCCTCTGAGGCCTGTCTGGGGTTCTTCGACAAGCAGATTCTTCCAGGATTGCCTGGGCATTGTGTTGAGGTCGGGAGTGCTGGACTTCCCGATGTTGGATGCTGTCCTGTTGGTGTTGAAGTTCCAGTTGGCGAAGTTGGATTCCTTCTTGTTGATGTTGTGTTCCCTCCTTCTGGTGTTCCTCATCATTCACAGCACCAAGAACGTTGAAGCGATTCTGTATTTTGAGAGTCTCTGTTTCCTTCCTGGCCCTTCTACTTCTCCGTGTGACATTCCTCCAAGCATCGCTTTCCTGGCTCACGGAACTGATTTCCTGATCAGGCAGCTCCTCCACATATCCAGTCTTCAGGAAGGTCCTCTCTGCCCTATCTAAGAAGTCCTCACCTTCCCTAATAAGACGAAGATTAGAAACCTGTGCCTCCAGCTGCCGCACCTTGACCTCTAAGAAGGCGACCAGCTTGCACTTGCTGCAGGTGTACCCGACCACATCTTGCGGCAAGAAAAGGAACATGCCACAAGCGCTACAGGTGACAGCAGCAGCTCCCTCCCCTTCCATACTTGATAATGCAGAGAATAGAACAAGAAAACAAAAACAAAAACTGGGCCTCCTTTCTTAATTTGAGCTGTATAAGCTATGTCTGCTCAGCTAACTCCCAAGCTCAGTTGAACTCTTCCTAAATTTGTTCAGTCGCTATAAGGATTGGTTGTTCCTAAACTTAATGGTTGAACTTGAAGGAATGAAGTAGCTGAATTAAATTGCGCGCGCCATAGGCGCACGCCGCTGGGAGTTCCTAATAAACCCTCCTTCCCCTAGCTGGCTCCTCCCCCTAGCTTGATTAACTCTCCCTAGTTTGATTGACAGTTAACTGACTAACTAACAAACAATTAGCTGACAAAGGCTGGAAGTCGGGGAGACACACCCAGCAAAACAAAACACACACACACACACACACACACACACACACACACACACAAAACCACACACACACAAAAAACAACACAGAGAAAAAAACAAACAAACTCAGCCCCACAGTCCTGCAAAAACACCTATCAAAGTTGTCTTCACAGGCCAAAGTTTACCTTCTGCTCTCTCCTCTGGAAGTCCCAATAATCCTCTGCCATCCAACTTTTTGCAGAAACTTTTAAAATGTCCCAGTTTCGGGACTTCCGGGTTTCAATGGGGGTTTGATCGCCAGAACAGCGAAGAGCTCTCGCTGTTTCCCTACACCCCGTGCGGATAACCGCCTTGCCAAACGGGGGCGGCAAGTATCCCCCCGGAAAAGAGGATCCGAAAGGGCTCGTCGGGGGTCCGATTCCGCTCTCAAGGCTGGAGGATTCTTTATTCTAGAGGCTCCGAAGCTGGAATAGAGCGAGGGGACCGAAGAGCACCATGTCCGCACGTCGTAGTGGCTGATGGAAAATTTTAGCGGCGTCCAAAAATTTTTTTAAATGTGGTGAGTTTATATTGAAAAGAAGCTGAGCCAAATCTAAAATCCATCATTAATTTCTCAAACTGTTAGGAGTGACCGATCTTTAAACAAAATATTTGAATCAAGGATAGAAGAAAAAGGGGGCTTTTAAAGGGTGAAAAAGGACTGGAGAGATAGATCTAGTGGGAGAGGGAAGTAACGAGACGGAATATATGTTGACCGGCAGTAAATCACCCTCTTCATTGAGAAGTAATTTAATCGAGGATGCCTGGCTATTGGGGATTATATATTGGTGAACTATTTTTTATTTAGGTTTGAGCTCACGCGAAGAAAGGACTGAAAAAGAAGAAAGAAGAAGGTAGGAAGATGTACGCGAATATGGCGTTTGAGCTCGCCGAAAATAAATAATTAAATAACAGACACTTGAGATATAGAGAAACATTTGTTATCTAAAGTTAAAGTCAGTTGTAATAAAACACCAATATCGCTTGTAAAACGGGAAGAAATTGGACATTTAAACCAGACAGGAGATTTAGAAGACTTGACAGGCGACAAGGAAACCTGAAAGTTAGAGGATAGAGAAAGCCGGTAAGAAATACCAAGGACTTGGAATACGGAATGGACGGTACAGCTTGAGTTCGCGGGTCACCGCTGGGAGCTCGTTTAAGAAATCATTGTTATTTTCCAAAAAGTTCTTTTCTTGGATATTATTTAAGATTTAATAGAAGACAAACAGGCGGTGACACGGCGAAAATTTGCAGAGAAAAAAAGCACGGAGAAATCAGTGCAAACAGACAAGGCTTGTGAAAGTTGGGTATAGGTCAGGCGAAAAAACTATTACGGTTTTTTGAACTGCAGTGGGAAATTTTAGAAGACTCCTGTCATAAATTAAATTTATCAATTTCGTGACTTTGGTATTAGGTTTAAGAAGACAGTGTAATTAATTCATTGATTTTGCTGGTGATAAAGTGATAAAGTGAAGTGTTGCTTATATATTTATGTAATGATTTTGAGATTACTTATAATTAATCGTGAATAGGAAAAAAAAAAAAAAAGAGAGAGAGAGAGAAAAAGGATAGTTAGAAAATAAGGGGTGACTGTCGGGAAGATATAGAAGGGGGAAAAAAAAAAAAAGGTTAGAGTTTAAATTTTCTCTCTTTCACAGATGTTGAAAGGACCAGCAGAGTTCTGAAGGAGTATTGTTTTGGATAATGTGACCTTGGTCTAGGCTTAAGTTAGAAATATATTCTGAAAGAATACGACAAGCGGCAATTAACTTGTGAAATACTGGACAGAACTTTGTAAATGATACAAGACTGCCACCTGCTGGTGAGAAGGAGATTTATTTATTAAATTTCATTAGTAGTTTAATTATAATGGCTTCAGGAGTGAGAAGAGGCAGAAAGCTCAAACTCAACTGCAGTTACAACCAGTAGAGCAGGGGAAAAGAATTTTAGGGGGGCCCAACAGGTGACAGAAATTTTAAGAGAAATTAAAAGTTTTAAACAGGAAATGAGGAAGAGTTGAAAAAAAATGAGATCAGAAATAAAAGCTGATATAAAGAAAGAGATTAAAAAATTTTGGGGGAAAAGATTAGATGGGATGAATAAAGAAATGGGTGAGATAAAAGAAGAAGTTCAAGAATTACAAACAAGGACAACCGAATTAGAGAAATTTAAAGGGAAACATTGGAAAAAAAAAAGTTATGAAGAATTACAAATAAATCATCAAGAACTTAGATATCGGGATAGATGTGTCAATTTAAAAGAGGGCTTCCAGAAGCGGCAAATGAAAACTTATATAAAAAATTTAAATTCCCAATTTTGGTGACATTTGTGGAAATAGAGATAGAAAGATGGAACAGGAAGTGGATAAAATTTTTAGAGTAAGTTCGAAAATAGCAAAGGAAAAAGGATGGTCAAAGGGATGTGGTAATTTGTTTCACCAGATCAAGAATACGAGACCGGTTAATTCAGAGAAGTTATGAAGAACAATTAATGTTGGGTGACAGGGCAATAAAAGTGTTTAAAGACATTCCATATGAAATTTTAAAAAAGGAGGCAAGAATACAAGTTTTTAACGCAATTACTCCAGAAATATAAAATAACATACAAGTGGGAACGGATTGAAGGACTGTCATATTCATATAAACAAAGAAGGTATAAGATTACAAGTAGATTAAGAGCAAAGGAAATTTATGAAAGATTGAAAAAAGAGTTGGAAGGTAGGGAAAAGGTATTAAAGGGGAAAAAGAGAAAGCAAAGGAGAGAGTTTGGGGAAAATAGAAGACGGAAAGGTACAACAAGAAGGTCAAACAAGAAAGAAGGAAGAAATACAAGAGGATCAAGATCAAGAGAAGGAATTAAACAGTGAAGTATCCGATAATGACGTGGAGGAACAGGAAGAAGATGGAGGGCAAAAAAAAAAATTTAAGACACATATATAAAAAGAAAAATATAATTTTTGAGGATAAAATTTAAATTTGGAAAAATGGGGATTAAAATACTTTCCTGGAATGTTAAAGGACTTAACTCAGACTATAAAAGACGAAAAGTTTTCCATGTTTGCCCAGAAAGAGAAAGAAGATATTATTTGTTTGCAGGAAACAAAAATTTAAAAAAAGAAAAGGACTCAAAGTACCTAATGAATCCAAAATTGGGAAAAAAGCTATATCTCAGCGGCAAAAAAAAAAAGAAAAAGGGAGTGGTCTTGTATATAAATAGGACATTTGCTTCTGAATTAAAATTTTGGGGGACCGACCAAGGCCACTATGTAGGTGTCGAAGTTCAGTTACTAAACTTGAAGATTTTATTTTTGGGTTTTATTCTCCATTAGAAGGTAAAAGTAAATTTTATCAGAAATTGTTGCAGGAGATGATAAATTATTAAAATGATTTCTAGTCATGGGAATTTCTTGTTAATGGGGGTTTGGGAAAGGGGTTTTGGGGATCCGGGGGGAAGATAGGTTGGAACTAAAATGTGAAAAAAACAACAGGGAAAACTCCCTAAATCATTTTTTAAACTTTTGGAAGTAATGTCTTTAACAGGATGTTTGGAGATTTAAAAGGGGAAATTCAAAGGGTTTTACCTTTTATTCTGATGTTCATAGATCAATGTCTAGGACCCATATGTTTTTCATGTCAAAAGGTCTACTTACTAATGTGAAGGAGAGGGAAAATTTTACCTAAGATTATTTGGACCATAACCCCATTCAAATAGAGATCTTGGAAGGTAAGAAAAGTGTAAATTGGAAACTAAATGATTTCATATTACAAAATGATAAATATTTGGAGACGACGAAAGAAGCTATTAAAAATTACTTTACAGAAAACGCAACTGAAAATATGAAAACGAAGACGTTATGGGATGCCAGTAAAGCGGTTATGAGGGGCCATTTATCCAGGGGGTTTAGAATTAAAGAAAAGTAGAGAAAAGAGACTCCGGGAAAATTTAAAAAGAAAAAATAAAAGGAAAAGAAGAAAAATTGAGAGGGGACCCATCCAATGTTAAAATTTTTGGGGAATTAAAAGTTTTGAGGGAACAGTTAAATTCGGAATATCAATTGGATTTAAAAGTAAGAAATTAAAAAAGAAAAAAGCAGCAATTTTTGAACAAGCAAATAAACCGGGGAAATGGTTAGCATTTAGATTAAGGGAAGAAAGAGAAAATAGAATAATCCCCAGGTGAAAATTGGTGATAAAACAACTACAGATCCAAATTCTATTAAACGAATATTTCACAAATATTACAATGAGCTCTTTAATGTTAAAAAAGGGAAAAGGGTATTCGAAAGAAGATTGTCAAGTATTTGGAAAAACAAAATATTCCTGAACTTACTGAAGAACAACAGAAATTGTTGAATGCAAAAATATCGGTAATAGAAATACAAGAAGCGATCAAGAAATTAAAAGTTTCAAAACCGGGTTTTTGTGGATTCACGGCTATATATTTTTAAAACAATGCAGAAGGAGTTGATACCAGTTTTGTTTAAATTATACAATTTAAATTTTGGGGTAGATGGAAGACCAGATTCGTGGGGTGAAAAACAATATTGTATTGATTTCCAAGGAAGGGAAGGATTTAAGAGAACCTGCAAATTATTTAAGAAACTCTCTGCTTAACATTGACTAAAAATATTTATAATAAATTTTGGGAAAAAACCCAAAAAAAACCGCAAAATTTTATTGGAGAAGAACAGAACGGTTTTCTGCCAAACAGGCATTTAAAAAATAACATCAGAACAATGATAAATATTATAGAACATTATGAAAGGAATAATGAGAGAAAAATAGCGCTTATTTTTATAGATGCAGAGAAGGCGTTTGATAACATAAGATGGGACTTTATGATGGAAGTTCTGGACAGAATGAATTTTGGTTAAATTTTTCCCTTTGGGTTTGGGTTAAGGAAATTTATAAAGATCAAACAGCAAGATTGATTATCAACGGTGAAAAGACTCAGAAATTTGAAATCAAGAAAGGGACTAGGCAAACTGCCCTTTATCACCTTTACTTTTTATAATTATTTTGGAAGTTTTGCTACAGGCAATAAAGAAGGAAAATGAGATTAAAGGCTGTAAAATAAAGAAGTATGAATATAAAATTAAAGCTTTCGCAGACGACTTTTGTCATATTAGAAGACCCGAAGGAATCTATTAGGAAATTACTTTGAAAAGTTGAATCAATTTGGTGAAGTGGTAGGATTTATAGTAAATAAAAAAGATGGAAAAATTTTTACCAAAAATATAGGATTGGGGCGATGAGAAGGAGATAATTCAAAAAAACGGGATTCAGATTGGGGAAAAAAAAATTAAATACTTGGGTATATGGTTATCTAAAAGGAATAATAATTGTTTGAAAATAACTATAAAGTAATTTGGAAGGAAATTAAACATTTCTTAAACAAATGGCAAAACTTTTCAGCTCTCCTTGTTGGGAAGAATTGCTGCAATCAAAATGACTATTTTGCCGAAATTAATGTTTCTTTTTCAAAATCTGCCGGTATTAACATCTGAAAAACCATTTTTAAAAAATGGCAAAAAGAATTAAAAGCATTTTATTTGGAATAAGAGAAGACCAAGAATAAAATGGAAAACGTTAATAGAAAAAAAAAAAGAAAAGGGGGTACTGGCCTTCCAGACTTGAGACTATACTATCAGGCAAATGCTTTAGTGTGGGTTAAAGATTGGGTGACACTACAGGATGAGAAATTGTTAAATTTGGAGAGTTCCGGGATGCGGATGGGCTGGCATGCCTATATCTGGTACGGAAAAGAGAAGCTTGATAAAAATTCCTTAAACATTTTATAAGGAAACCTCTACTATTAGTATGGCGAAAGATTAAGAAAAAATTCTATTAAAATCCCTTTAGGATTTCCCCCCCCGAAGCGTTTTATGCAAGATGGAGAAATCTTGATGAAAAATTGTTAAGGTACAAAGATTTAATCGTGGAAGGGGAAAAACAGGAGCAAGAATTAAAATCAAGACAAAATATTGGAAGAGGAGGGTTTTCAATGCCATTGGTTTTTGTATAGACAATTGAAAGAGAGGTTCCTTTAAAAAAATGACAGAAGGTATAAACACAGTGATGAAAGAGGAAGATCTGGAGAAAATATTTTTTGATTCGAATAAACAAATGGCCCCAAAAATTTTTTTAAAACTTTTAGAAAAATAAACCTAGCCCAAATTAAGAAAAATATGATTGTGTGGGAAAAAAATTGGAAGTGAGATATTGTTAGAACATTGGGGAAAAAAGTTGGCGAGATACGAAAACTTCACAGCCACTCAAAATTTGAAAGAAAATTATCTAAAAATGTTGTATAGATGGCATTTAGACCCAGTTAAATTAAGTAAAATATACAAATTAAAAGAAAATAAATGTTGGAAATGTGGTAGAGACAATGGTACATATTATCATATTTGGTGGTCTTGCGATAAATCAAAAGTCTTTTGGAAGAAAATACAAAAAATAATGCAAGAAGTGTTAGAAATAAGGATACCCTACATTCCAGAATTATTTCTATTGAATATGCTAAATAAAATTGGGCTAAATGATAGAAAAAAAATATTGGAGAATCATTTTGTATATGGTTAACAGCGGCGAGAATCGTCTTTGCAAAAGAATGGAAAAATGACCAGATTCCAAAAATTGAAGAATGGATAGTTAAAGTGATAAAAATAAAGAAATGGAAAAATTTAACAATGCTGTTAAGAGGTAAAAAACAGGATGAAAATGGAAAAGAATGGAATAAAGTAGAAAAAACTCCTGTCTTTGTTACAAAATTGAATAATGGTAATTGTTATGAATTAAATATTGAAACAAATAGAAATATGAATGTGATTGAAAAGGGGCGACGGGCTAATGAAGCATAAATTACAATAAGCTAAATTAAAAATGAACATTAATGTATTAATGTACTGTATTTTTGTGTAAATAGAAATGAGGTGAGGGAAACCACACCTATGTGGTGATATTTGAGAAACGTGAAAAGATCATAGAATGGGAATTGGATGAGGTTAAGGAAGTCTAATTGTGGTATATGGGAGAATTTTAAAAAGGAAGAATATTTCAATTAATGAATTGTGGAATTGATATATATTCTCTCGGGGTGTTTTAAAAAAAAAAATTTACGAGTATTCAATCTTTTTGAATTTGTAATTGTAATGTTAAGATGGTATAAATTTCTTGTAACGCTTTAGAAGGTTGTAATTTTAAGGATTTGTGTTTTTAAAATAAAAAAAAAAAAAAAAAAAATGTCCCAGTTTTCTCTCTCCTCGCACTTCTCTCCTTTCTCCTTAGCTTACAATCTTCCCTTTTTATATTTGTGGGTTTGACCTTTGTGGATTGATTATTCATGGGGCTTGGGGATGCCTTCCCCCCTTTCCCCCTCCCATTTGCTTGTGTTTTGCTGGGTGCAGGGAGGCAAGGAAATGGAGGGGGAAGCGCATGAAAGACTTCCTTCTCCCTTCCAAATTTCCCCCCCCCCCCTTGGGTCTGCTGCCACCATGCAAAAGGCAAGAGAAAGGGAGGGGGATTGCAGGGGGGGGGTTATTTGCAGTTTTTTACCTTTTTCCAAAGGGGTCCGTGCCCCCCAAACCCCCACAAAAATGGAGGGGCCACTGTATTTAATTGCTGAAAACTGAGTTTTAAAGTGCAACAGTATTTTGTGTTATTAACTAGCAAGAGGGAGAGGTGTGGAGGGGGCACAGCTTCCCCCCTGGAAGTGAATCAGATCACTTCTGAATTACCAGAGGTGTACCACATGGCCTTCAAGGGAGTTTGTTGTTTTTTGTTGTCATGTGCCTTGACTTGGGTTTAAAACCCCAAAAAAAAACCCAAAATTCTGTTGGCAGAGTTTGTTCAGAAAAGGCCTGCCTTCTTTCTAAGGCTGAGAGAGTATGTCACTCAGTAGCTTTCCATGGCTGAACTGGAATTTGAACCCTGGCATCCTAGTGCCCCAGTCCAATGCTCAAACCATTACAGAAGACTGGGTACAGGAGTAAAAACTGTACCCTCCAACTGTACCAATATGTCAGTGACAGTTCCAATTAATCCTCTGTCATCCCACTTTTTGCAGTTGCTTTTATATTGTTCTAGCTTATCTCTTCTCCTCCCACTTTCCCCTTTCGTTCTCATCTTGCTTCCACTGCTGCAAACTCAGTTTAAAATGCAAAAGTAGTTTACATTTATTGGAAAATGAGAGACATTTAGTGAATCTCCCCATTTAACAGAGCATTGTTAATGCACACGCAGAAGGTGAACAGTTTACCAGTCCCACCTCAATCTCCCCAACACACATAACTCTAGCTGAGGAGTAAAAACAAAAACAGTTTGGTTAAAAGTATATAAAAGGTTACTTACAGATAATTGTGCCTAATCAATACAAATTCACGTTCTTGAAAAACAGTAAAAAAAGAAATAAGCAATTACATGCTTGCAGGGTAGCATCTCTCTTAAGAGTATCTCAGACCACATGTTCACAGGAAGGCAGGCAGAAAAATGAAGAGATAGTAAACAGCAAGAGAGGTCCTTTGAGAACAAAGAAATGCCTAGGTGCAGGAGGAATTGGGCATGTACAAACAAACTGGAAGTTAGTCTAGGGGGGTTTTGCCTCTAAACCTACAACGATTATGCAACGGAATTCAAACGGCGTGCTAAGGTTGCTATCCCAACAACGTTCAATTATCCTAGCAGAGGGGAGAGGAGAGGAAAAAGGCAGAATCTTGCCTGTCCCAGTGGGCTCAGCCAAAAGCAAACTTCTGCAGCCTCTCCTAGCTTGTGTGTTCTTCTTCATTAATAACTTTTGCCATCTTGACTACACATGTGTTGTCTGGCCACATATATTCCAATTTTAATCTGTAAAATGTTGGGAGGATATAATGCTGCTTCCTATTGTGATTATCTGTTCACTTTTATATTGGTACAACTGTTAGTAACTATATTGGCTTTATATAAACAGCTCTGACAGCTTTGTCATTGCAAAAGCATGGCAAAAATAAATGCTGCCCTGCTTGAATGCATTGGGTGGCCTTTAACCAAGCCATTCTCACTCAACCTCACTTAACCTTCCTCCTCAAGTCTGAAGATAAAACACTCGTTGTCTTCCAGGGTTAGAGCAAAGGTGATATTGGGAAACTGGAGTAAGGCTCATACCCCACTGCCACAAAGACTTGGGCTAATTTTCACATTATCTGTAGCTTTAGTCCTAGACATTTTGCTGCCTCAGGTGCTAGACAAGAATGGCTCCCTGCCTTCATTTCATACACAAAACCCAAATGGAATAGCAGCTGAATTTTACTTCAATACTAGTGTGATAGGATATGGTGTCCATTGCCCCTAAGGTTACATTAGGAGGCTGAAGATGGGCTCCTTTGTTTTCCTTCAAGAGGAGACAACTTAGAGGGAAGGGTGGGAATGCTAGTATTCCCTACATCTCCCAGTCTACTGCCAGCTGCCTCGTTCTTCTAAGCCAGTGGTTCTCAACCTGTGGGTCCCCAGATGTTTGTAGACTTCAGCTTCCAGAAGCCCCAGCCACTATGGTCAATGCTTAGGGCTTCTGGGAGCTGAAGTCCAAAAACATCTGGGGACCCACAGGTTGAGAACCACTGTTCTAAGCTGAGTTCTTCAGTCTGGTTGGTAAATAGAACAACGGGTCAGGAGGAAGAAAAGAAAAAGCAAGGTGTGGTTTTTAAAGCCCCAAAGTATGTGCTGTAAAATCTTAAGGAGCACAGAGTAAATGGTGTAGATTAAAAGTAGATGAACTTCTGCTAGGTTTAAACATCTTCCTGGATTTACCAGAGGGTCACTGGAGTACCAAGCCTGTGACTATTGCCTATTAAACATCAGTAAATATTGTATTACACTACAACCCTGGAGATGGTTTGATTCTCTGCTCAGCCATGAAAACCCACCGGGTGATGTTGGGTGCATCACATACTCTAAGCCCAGAAAACTCTGCAATAAGGTAGCCCAAGGGTTGCCATAAATCAGAAACAATTTGAAGGTATACAACAACAACAACAGCAACAACAACAAATGTCAATAAAATACAGTAAAATCCAGTAGTAATTCAATGCTGTCTGAATCCCAGTGGAAATACAGAGCTCCATTGTGAGGGAATTGATGGAAGTGAGGAGAAACATAGCAGTCTTTGTTTTAGGAAAGGAGGAAATTAAATTTAGGTGATTCAGATCAGTGCTTCTCGGGTTATCTAATGTGAGGGATTGCATCATTTTTTTTAATGTGCTAGGGAGCAGTTGTTTCAATTGTTTCTTTCTTTTGTGGAAACTTTCCACAAACTGACAGTCAGTGGCTCCTGGAGTAGTCCAAGGAAGGCCACTTCACTTTTGCCTGAATGAATGCTGTACTTACTGTGTTCTTTCAAGTTATTTCTGACTTATGATGATCCTAAGGCAAACCTATCACAGGATTTTCATGGTAAGTTTGGTCAGAGGGGGTCTGCCATTGCCTTCCACTGAGGCTGAGAGAGTGTAATTAGCCCAAGGTCACCCCATGGGTTTCTACAGCTGAACATGGATTTGAACCCTGGTCTCCAGAGCCATGGTCCAGTGCTCAAATTGCTACACCACACTGGCTCTGCTGAACCTGCAGGAAAGGGCTTTCCTCCCCTGCCCCTTTCCCACTAAGTTAACTGAATGCAAACTAATCAGGCATTTTGGACTCAGTTTGCAGCAAGGGAAGTAATTTGAGGACATAGGGAGGAGGAGAAAGAAACTGAGATATTTTTAATACAGCTGAAAAAGTGGGATGATGGAGAATTAATCTGAAATGTCCCCGCCAAATCAAGATGGAGGATATGAGTGGAGTTCTACCCAACTGGAACTGCTTCCCCTTCTCACTGTTGTGGAGCTCATAGAATATAGCACTGTAGACTCCCTTGCAGTCACCACTGTTGCATTTAAGGGTTTTTTGACAGAATAATTACTGTTCCTCTACATAACACAATGTTTGGTCCTAAGTCTAACTCAAACAACTTGATCTGAGGCTTTGTCTTTGATTCATTTCACTCTGTTGTCAACTTACTCTCTTCTCTTAGCTTTCACTACACCTTCATGATCAATGATAAGAACCAATCATTCTTTTCAGCAGAATGAAAACAAAGGTTAATAATACAAAAAAGAAGCCTGGAAAATTTCAGGCTTCAAAAGCAGGGGTCTTGAAAGTAACATTACTGAATACAAGGTACTGGTGTGAAGAAATCCTACTAGGAATTTGCTCACAAACATAAAAGAGAGAGATAAACTGCAGAATGTGTTAAGAGCTCATCTTGTACAAGGGAAAGAGGAAAATGCAGCCTGTGAGCCCCCATCACCCCAAACATTTTTAATTGAAGGTAACATACCCCCAAATAAACCAAACCACTACAAAACGGCTTTAAAATTCAGTGGTTCAGATAGTTTTGCTTCCCCCACATTTAAAAGATGAAAATGAAGCTAGAAGCGAAATGACATTGTTATCCCAATGCATGGATGCCACAAAGGCCAACCTGCTATGCTCGCACCTCTGTTTGAAAATGGGGAATGATCAGCTCAAAAATGAGAGGCCTCTGAGAGTGGGATAACTTAACTAGATCTTTTCTACCAATGTTTACGGGGTTGTACAGGAAAGAACCAGTTGGAGCGTGAAGATGTGAACTAAATTTTAAATTTTAAATTGTTTTATTTACAAGATTCACACAAGCACGCAAAAGGCCAAATGCTCACACACTCGCACAAGGACTAACCAAAGGAAAGAGAGAAAGGTGGGATACAGGACATTGAGGGAT
This sequence comes from Iguana delicatissima, assembly GCA_948472985.1. Taxonomy (NCBI): domain Eukaryota; kingdom Metazoa; phylum Chordata; class Lepidosauria; order Squamata; family Iguanidae; genus Iguana; species Iguana delicatissima. Next base: position 569,672 of record CAOKZL010001006.1, on the reverse strand, counting down.
CTGGGCAATATTTACCAGTTTGGAGAGAAGCAGAGAAAGCGGTGACATGGCTTAGGCAAGAACCTAAGGACAGGAATTGGATGGACAGAGTGGCATTTGGAATGGTGAGAGACAGCCTAAAATTGGGGGTATTTGTACTCAAAAAGTATCTTGTAGGTATGATTGTGACTTGCACTCCCAGCTAAGCAGACAATGTGAGTTGCAATACAAACAATGGACAGAGCTAACGGTCTTAGGTGTTTAGATGACAAAGGATAATGGTTGTTGTAATAGCTGAGCACTGCGGAGAGGTGGGGGATACGTCCAGGTGTACAGGGACCAGGGTTGAAACAATCACAATTTGGTGCAAACTTTCCCGATTCAGCTCTGAGAGTCTGGCTCAGTGTTTGAAGCCAATTGTATTCAGAGCAGCCACACTATTATTCTGAAAATGACTGGGTCCCTTGCCTAAGACGTGGGGGCAGGTGATCTATCCTGTCATATTGTATTTACAGTCAGTAATTTACCTCTTGCAGCATGACCTCACCTCAGTTATCATTTATATATAAATGCCAATTAATATAATGCAAATCTAATATTATTTGTCAATTAAAACAGGACAATTATGGGGGGGGTGCCGTAACAGCTTCACTTTTGATTTGGCAGAGATGCACCATGTGGCCTTCCAAGAGGCACAGGGATAAAAACTATACCCTCCAACTGCCCCAATTTGGCAGGGACAGTCCTTATTAATCCTCTATTGCCCCGTGTATTTGGCTACTTTTAAAATGTCCCAATTTCTCTCTCCACAGTTTCTCCTTTTGTCCTCCATTTACTTCAGTTGCAGCAAATTGAATTCAAAGTGCAAAAGTTATTTGCACTCAGTAAATTCAGTGGTGACAGACAGGAAGGGAAGGATTCTTCCCTTTTCTGATAAGCTCAGGCAAAAGCACCTCCTGCAACCTCTCCAAGCTTGTGTGCTTTTCTTCCTAAATAATTTTTGCCATCTTGACCGTGCTGTGATGTTGCTTGGCCACACATGTCCTGGTTTCTCTCTGTAAAATGTTGCAAGTTATGAAAAAGCAGCTCCCAGCCCTGGCACAGCTGCTCATCCCAGCTGTATAGTCATCGTTCATGCAAATCATGGTGGGGTTCTTCTAACTTTTTAAATTTGCTGCAGCAAAAATAGGCAAAGCTCAGTAAGATACCATGTTGACGTTTTAAATAATTTATCAGAGCCATCCCAAACCCTGTCATAAGGAAGCTCAAACCAGCTTCAGTACTGCATCAGTACTGTTGTGCCTTAGGGATGTAGCAAGTTGCTTCATATACAGTCAGATGGAGTGTCCCTCCATCAATACAGTCCACTCTTCTTGGCAGTTGTTTCTTCAAGTCTTTCTCATCATCTGCTGGCTGGGCCAGAGACTAGACCTGGAACATTCTGGCTATTCAGCAGTTTCTCTACCCCAAGCTATCGTCCTTCTTAGATCAGGTATTCAAATATGAATGTAGGCCAAGAACAAGACAAGCAACCAGGAGGAGTGTGACCATAGGCTGAATGACTGGAGACTGTGTGGTGTTCCAGGTAAGGTTGCCAGGTGAAGAAGGGTCCAGGGCTCCTGTCCATTTAATGCTTGGGTAGAAGGGGAGATTTCAACTGGTGTTGCTTGTCACACAATTGAGTGAAACTGCTTTTGTATTTTGCACTCAGTTTGCAGCAGTTTGGAGGAAAGTGGGAGGGGAGAAGAGAAACTGGACATTTTAAAAACATCTGAACAAGTGGGGTGCCAGCTGGAGGGGATGCCATCTGTGCAGATGCCAGGGTTGAACTTGGGGCTCTCAGCATGCCACATATCTTCTCTACCACTGAGCTATAGCCATTTTTTCCAGCCACTGGAGGGAGGATTAGAGCGCAGAAAGAGACTTTTAAAATCAAGGACATGCTGAAACTACCCATAACTGAGCAGTGCTAGTAATGGGATCCAGAACATCAGCCTATGACTGCTAGCCTATGACAATCTACAGCCCTGTACACACCAAAGATTAAGCCCCCTCAATTTAATGCATCTTATTGTGGAATCAACAAGAAAAAAAAATGGACTGTCAACACTTTTTGCATAGAAGCTTTTCCCAACAGTTTCAAAATGAAAAATCCTCACTGAAAGATGTGTAGTTGCGAACTGGGGGTTGGGGAATCATTAGAAAAGAAGGAAAGAATGATGCCCTGCACTTTTCCTTTTCTCCCCTCAACCCTGGAAAATCGGGAGGTCTCGGTCCCCGCCTTGGCCACGGGGCGGCGCTCTTCCGCCACGTCCATTCCGGGAGGCGCCGCGGCTCCGAAAGGAAAACCCCGCCGCGGCTGCGCGCGGGCGGGGGAGGGAGCGACTCGAGAGGCGGGGGCGAGCGCAGTAGATTTCCGCTGGCGCGGGCGGGCCGGGCAGCCTCCCGCCTCTCGCTCGACCTCGCCCGCCCACGCGGCCGGGTGGGTCACCCTGGATGTCGCCCGCCGCCCCAGCGGGCCCGCTCTGTGCTGCGGAACCCGACTTCTGAGGCAGGCCTGCACGTCCGCCCCACCCCTTCGCTGCTGGAGTTGCTCAGCCACGGGCGCCCCCGGCGCAGGACGGACCGGGGACGGAAGCAGAGGAGCAGGCCGCCCCCCGGCTCCGAGGAGGCTGCGCGCCGGCCCGCGTGTTGCGCTGCGGTCCTTTGCAGGGCAGGCGCCGAATGGAGCGCGCGGGCGAGGGCCGGGACGCGGCGGGCACGCCGCCCCCGGGCCTCGCGCAGGGGCTGCTCCTCGGCGCCGGGGGGTGGCGCTGCCGGCGGAGCGCCGGGGCTGCGCCAGAGTGCCTGGCGCGCGGGAGGGTGGCGTGGCCCCTCTCCCGGCACGCCCGTTTCTCAGCGCGAGGGCTCGGTGGTCTTTCCGGAGAGGAAGACCCCTGTGTGCTGTGCGTGCCCTGAGGACCCGGGGGATTTGCGCTGCGCCGATTTGCTCTGCCCAGTGCCTTCTCCAGCTGAAGGGCCCTAAGAATAGTTATAACCCTCCTGCGGTAGGAGGGAATAACATACAACACCCCCCCCCATTTCTGAAAGACATTCTGATAGCCATTTTGCTATCTGCACTGCAGTCCTCTGGGCTGGCAACTAACGGGGATGATAAAAGTCACGACTAGGTCAAACATGCTGACAACTGAAACCAGTCCAGTCTCACCGAATCCCGCAGCCCATCTTGGCACCACAGAACATGGTGAAGTGGAATAAGGCATTTCGCAAGAGCCAAATTATTGTCTTAGTCCAGGGAATTAAGTCTACACATGGCTTTCCACTTTTAGCCTTGACAAATGCTCCTTTCTGGGTAATTTTTAACTTTACTGATTTCTAGGCAAAGAAGAGTAAAACAACTGAGAAAGTAAGTTATCTCCAAATTATTTTAAAGCAACGGAACTTTGCTGCATAAGGATTCACTTAGAACAGTGGTTCTTAACCTGAGGTCCATGCATCCCCGGGGTTTGCAGAGCCCTCACGGGGGGGGGGGGTCTGTGAAGCCCTGCAGCTGGATGCCAGCAGCAGCAGAGATGTGGTGGGAGAAGCAGGTGCCAGAACGGCTCCCTTATTTGCAAAAGAGGGAGCCGTTTGGGCATGCAACCACACCTGCTGCCCTGTCCATTTTGTATGGGATGTGGCAAGGGGTGTGGGTACCAAAGGAAACAGTGGCAGATGTATGCGCCCAAATTGCTCCCTTGTTTAACAAGGAGCAGGTTTGGTGCCTGCACCCCCTGCCACTGTCATGTCCCTGACAAAAGGAACATGGCAGCTGGCATTTGCATGTGTCTGAACTATGACTCTGGAGACCAGGGCTTGAATCACCATTTGACCATGGAAACCCACTGGATGACTTCAGGCAAGTCCCATTCTCTCAACATCAGAGAAAGGCAAAAGCAAGAAATCTTGCCAAGAAAACACCCATGATAAGTTCATCTTTGTTGTTGTGTATCTTCAAGTCATTTCTGAGTTATGACAACCCTTTGGTGAATCTATCATAGGACTTTCTGGGGCTGAGAGTATGTGATGTGCCCAAGGTCACCCAGTGGGTTCATGGCCAAGTGGGGAATCAAACCCTGGTCTCCAGAGTCATGATCAAACGCTCAGAACTCTACACCAGTGCTGGCTCTCAGGTTTGTCTTAGGGTCACTGTGAGCCGGTTTTCAAAGGGGAAATATGAGGGTTAGAAAGAACCTTCTCCCATCAGTGTGCCTTCAAGTTAGTTCAGTGTTTTGACAACCCTAAGATGAACCTATCACAGGGCTTTTTGTGGCAAGATTTGTTCAGAGGGCGGTTGCCATTGCCGTCCTCTGAAGCTGAAAGAATCTGACTTGCCCAGACTCATCCATGTCTAAAGCAGGGGTTTGAATCCTGGTTTCCAGAAGCCTTTAATAAATAAATATATGAATATTTAAATCTACATTTAAACATTTGAATCTTAAATCTTGGGGACCCTGATAACAAATTATATTTACAGGGGGTGCCCAGTAAAGAAAATGTTAAGAACCATTGACTTAGCAGGACAGGGGTCTCCAGATGCATTAAAGCAAATCAACCTCTGGAGTCCAGTATTAGTACTTTTAGGGAGATGACATGTACTGAGCCTGAGCCTTTAAACCCACAAAAGATGGATTGTACTGATTCATACTGGAAGACTTGAACCCATTAAAAACTGATAAGTATCATTTTTAACACTTAGTGTCAACCTACATCTTTCTGGTTAAAGTTGATACTGTACTTCAATATTAGAAGTTTAACTTTAAAGCTAGTCCATGGGGGGGGGGACTTGACTAGATCATAGGAGAACTTTGTTCTCACACATTCTGAATTTTATCATTGGTTTTCTTGCTGTACTTTAAATAGATAAAGAGCTTTTGCTTGTGCTTGGTTAGGAAACTGTCAGTTGTGTGCATGCATATCAGCTATAAAGATGTACTGTAGCTTCTGAGGCCTTTTAAAAGAAAACTAAAATAGTTAAACTAAAGATGTCAGGTCTCCTGAGTTTGAAGAGCTGAAGATGAGTAAAACTGAAGATGACTTACAAGTGTCTACAGACTTCAAATATCTTTCAATCATCCTTGAACTAGTCATAACTCACTAACACTTTGACCGTCATTCTAGGATCAGTTTCATGGTTCTCCCAACACTGCTGCACTCCAAAACTCCTGCTGGTAGAAATGCCAGAAGTGTTACCTTCATTAGCAAATCATGTAATGCTTTAACATTACAGAGCTTTTCAGGAGCCAAATCAGTTAACTACAGTGAGATTTGGGCAAAATGGAAGAGTTATGAGGAAAACTCTGATTTCACTTTATGAAGGTGTTGCACTGCTTGCTTTCTCTACAAAGAACCCAGAGCTGCTTCTGCAGGCCTGTCTCCTGTGGGCAGTAAGACATTGTATGATGTAATCCATTGCAGTTGCTTCTTGCTTAGGTTTGATAGACAGGATAGGAATCTCCAAGTTGTGTAATAATGACAGCTTTTGCCCCTAAAAGCTTCAGACATGTTGGTACAGAGAAGTTACTTGTATCTCACTTGTAGAAATGGTTCTTGTCTAATGAATTTGAAGGTTGTGAATAGCTCCTCACAATCCCACTAGAGCTGTAACTCGCCATCCATAGTCAGATATGTATTTTAAAAATTATAAGCAGTAAGGCCATTTTCCACAAACTGATGCATAAGGCAACAAAGCCAGATCAACAAGATTAACAAGATCATATCAAATCAGACTGTAGACGATTCACACTGGAATATATTGATTTATCCAATCCAATTAGGATACTAAAATTAGGGGTATTCTGTTGTAATATGTTGCAATATCCTAATTAAGACAACTCATGGATTATGAATTGTCAAAATGCCATAGTATTAGGTAGATTTTTTCAATTCATGTTACAGAAGCTATCAGAATACTATTATATGATTTTTGTTGTTTTTTACTGCTGTATTAAGGGAACCAGTGTGATTGAGTATTGGACCACAACCCTGCAGACCAGGGTTTGATTCCTCATTTGGCCATGGAAACCCACTAGATACATAATATGCTCTCAGCCCCAGAAAGCCCAGTGAGTTTCAATTTAGGGTCACCCTAAGTCCACAGTAACTTGAAGGTACACAACATTTAGAATTTTACTAACTGAAGTAAAGCAGACGTCCTTTAGACCAAGAATGGGGAACCAACAGTTTCTCCACTCTCCCTGTGCTGGACTAATTTTATCACCTCTACCCATCGATGTGATTGGAGTTCATGTGAGTTCCTCTCCTTCCAAGACCTGGAACAGTCCCAGGTTCCCAATTCTGCTTTAGCTGTATGAGACCAACATTCAACCAGTTCACTGTTCCCAAAAATAGCTTCCAGCAGACCAGTGCAATATCAGATTCTATATTAACTCTCTTTGTACCTACCAAGTCATTACATAATTTCTCTGCACCTGCTTTATCAAGCATTCACACACCTGAACCATTCTATCACAAATAAACTTAGAATGCACTGTTTATTTTTATATGCGTTCAGAATAGACTGTACAGTTGAATTAGTCCTATACTCCAGCCACTGGGGAAAACTGGTGCTTGATAAACTCTTGTGCTCTGAGAAAGATCAGACTTGGCAACCCAAAGATTTAGGGAAACATACTTTCACTTGACATACTGAGCCTTATGGCTGACTACTGCAATTTGATGAAACATTTTGAGCCTGTCCATCTTCGACATCTGTCCTGCCAACATTAATCAGTCACAAAGGACCATATGCCAGTCTACTGTAGTGAAAGTGGATCCCTACCCAAAGAATTTTTACAAGGTATTGACAGAGAGGCAGGATGATAATCTCAGTGGAAGGCAAACAGGCATCTCAGTAATTCAGTCTTGTTTTATGTCAACAGCTGTTGCAAAACCAGTGTGTGAGGGACTCGTGCCAGTTATCAAAATTCCAAAGTTTATGTCGTCTATTAGTTTTGAAGTAACTGGTCAATTACTACCCTAATTAACAAGCAAATTTATTAAGCAACTTGTGCCAGTCCCAGCTAGGAAGGTGCCCATTTCTTAATAGTGTTTGCTTTATGGATTAGACAAAAGCACCCTTAGTTGTTGTATGCCTTTGTGTCATTTCTGTCTTGGTAAGTAACTTTATCACAGGATTTTCTTGGCAAGATTTGCTCAAGAGGGTGTTTGTCATTGCAATTCTGAGTCTGACTGCCCAAGGTTGCTTAATGGATTGTTATGGCTGAGTAGGGATTCAGACCCTGCTGTACCAGCATCTTAGTTCCTAACTATACAGTGTTGGCTCCCTACTCAAAAGAAGCCTAAAGGATAACCTCTGAAACAGTATCTTAAGAAGCCAGATGGAGAAAGGTTAAGTGCTAATGTGCTGTAGGCTACAAGTGAATAATTGAGTTATTACCTATTAAGGGGCTTCAGTAACATTAGCATAAAGTAACAAGTCAATTTGCAACAAAGCAGGTAACTTCTGTATGATACTCAAGACAGTTAAAGAAACTGACAACACTAGAATCACTAGCTCCTCTTAAGACCAGATGTATATTAGGATAGCATGCCCCTTCACAATGAAGGTTGTTGATTCAGAGCAGTCTTGCTTATCCTTGGGGAAGTGCAACACTGGGCAATAAGCAGCTTAGGTTAGATAATGAACTATACAGAATATTTACCATCAAGCACTACTGTTTGAAGATTTTTATAAAACAGTATTGCTTCACCAATTAAAGCAACAACAGCAGAGTTGCAGCTCTGTCCCAACGACCTGACTATAAACACCAAAAAAGAAATGCTCTGCTAGGTTTTATAGTAGAACAGCATATGCAGCTTAAGCAAATTGAGCCTCTACTTTTGACATCTCTCAATTACCTACTTTTATTTTTGAGCTTCTTTTGAATATGTAGACAGTAGTACCTTTTGACCTTTACCTCTATCTTAGACTCTTTAATTACATAGTTATAGCCCAGACTGTTTGTTCTAAGATTCCACATGTACCCCCAATACTTGGCAACATATCTAGGATTAAAACACAACTGACCATTACACCATAAAAAAACTTCCCCAGAGGGAAGAAAACAACAAACTACCATGTGGTTTAACTTGTTTATTTTGTTTTGCAAACAAATTGTCTTCACTCCAGCACGACTTGTAAGGGAGCAGAAATTGAAACCCAATAGAAAAGCAGCAGTAAGTCAGGAGCACAAGGTTTATAGGGGACTAACCCCAGCTACAGAAGGAATGGTTGATTGTTAAGACAAAAGGAATTTTATGACAGCTGCCCACAGTCAGTGATGGTGATCTTCTTGCTTGTCTTGCCATTTCTTGATCCAAAGCGCTCCATTGCTTCCACAACATTCATTCCTTCTTTAACATGGCCAAAGACCACATGTTTCCCATCCAACCTGAAAAGACAGATAAATTAGGGCACTCTTAAATACTTCTATTAATCTAGTTTATGATTACATGAAACTGTTTCAAACACTTTATTTATGACTACTATTTTTGGCAGCATTCAGTTTCCCAGCCAGATGCAACAAACAGTAACTGTGCTAGCAAGAAAAGCTCAGATACGCTTGCCTGTTTAACTTAAATGAGACAATAGTCTCTTAACTTCAGGTATATGGTATTCTGTTGCTTCAACAGTAAGCTATCTGTAACCAAGCCCTAGTTCACAAATAAACTCTCAAGCCAAATACTCACCAATCAGTTTTGGCAGTACAGATAAAGAACTGAGATCCATTTGTATTGGGACCAGCATTTGCCATAGACAAGATGCCAGGGCCTGTGTGCTTGAGGAGGAAGTTCTCATCAGGAAATTTCTCACCATAAATGGATTTACCCCCTGTTCCATTATGGCGGGTAAAGTCACCACCCTGCAGAAAAACAAGATGTGTACTGCTGAAGCCAGATGTTGGGTTAAGCAATCCTGGTAGGAATCTTAAGATTTAAAAAAATATTATGCTAACTAATCACCCAAATTTAGGATTAGGCCTTTTAAATTGTTTATCTCCAGTTATTGTTCAACACAAGGCTACCAAAGTTTAAGATAAAGTTCAGTGCACATATATTCTCCACGACAGAAAATCAATATATGTTATATACCTGGCACATAAACCCAGGAATGATTCTGTGAAAGCAGGAGCCTTTGTATCCAAAACCTTTCTCCCCGGTGCTCAAGGCACGGAAATTTTCTGAAATCAAGAGGCAGAAATAAATCAGAACATTTGCTTAGATGACTAACAACAGTTTTAAGCTAACATGCTTACAGAAGAACAGTCAAATTACAAACCTGCTGTCTGTGGAACCTTGTCTGCAAACAGCTGTGGGAGAAAAAGGAGACATCAGTTAATGCCATATTCACCCTGAGTGAATGCCATATTTGCACATACCTGCCTTAACATTCATTGATTTCTGTGATTCCCCCCCCAACAGTTAAGCTTGAAAACCACTGTTATTAAAACTATCATGTCACCAAGCAATGCAATTGTCTATACTGAAAGAATGTTGTGAACTGTTTTGTAACCGGCAGATGATAAGTGTCATTGATTTTGGCAGCATAAAAATATACCTACTGCTCAAGTTGTACAGATAACATTTGTATCTCAAGGTCTGCCTCCAATTCTGTTATCCATAAACTGACAGCTCTGACTGCCCATTTACCTGGACAAGTCTACTAAAATGATACAGAAATCTCAAAGCATATTAATGTTTATACAACTGACATCCCACTCAATGGAATTAAGGCATCAAAAAACAACTGGTCGAATACTCTTGTGGTTCCAAACTTGACAGCACTCTAGAGGGAGCTCTGGCAAACACAGGATCTTTGAACAAGGGGTATGTGTATGTGTCTTTCAGTTGCCTGTAGAGATGGCAATCGCATACGTTTCATAAGGTTTCCTTGGGCAAGAAATACTCAGGTGGTTTTGCCAGTTCCTTCCTCTGAAATATAGCCTATAACACCTGGTATTCCTTGGCAGTCTTCCAATCCAAGTAGTAACCAAGGCTGACCCTGCTTAGCTTCCAACATCAGGGGGGATCTGGTACTTTTGCTGAATATGGGTAAGTAGAATACCATTACTGGGAAAACCAAAGCCACCTGAAATTTGTCTGTTACTGATCAGATCTAAAACTTAACCACTTGATCATAACAAATCAGTGTTGCTGTCCTTTTTGTTGCTGCAAACTTCACTAGACAGCAAAATTAAAAGAGACACCCAAACATAAAACATTTTTCTTGAGAGCACTGCTTCACTCTGCTTGAAGGTCTCCCTCAAACGTGTAAGTGCCATTACATATCGCAAATAGTTCCCAAACCTCATCATTCTTAATTCATTCTCAACAATCTTGTGTCACCAGTATCCAAGCTTGCTTACCACTGCAGTCTGTGAATAGAAAGAGGAACTAGCAATAGCTTCTGCAGAACCCCCATTTACTGCACTCTGAATCTTTCACACCGACATTTAGCAGGTTAAACTGACAGCAGTAGTAGCAGTTGACAACCCATCAAGTCATAAGAAAATGTTTACATTTACCCGGACCCCACGACGGCTCGCAGGACCCAAATGAGCTCTGCGCCCGCGATTATATCCTATTACTAAAGAAATGACAAACCGCACCCGTGCTCCTTTTTTTACAAGGATACAGGAAGTTCAGAAGGCGTTACAACCGTACAGAACAAGACAATGGTCCACAGTAGAAAATCTGCATGCCCGACCGCAGACCGCTATGGACGGGGACCAGATTCGCCAAGATGGAGGGAGGGAAAAACCGCGAAGGACCTCATCAGGCCACCAGCGACCCTCTTCGTTCCCATTTAGAAGAGGGTACGATTCGAATCTGACGTTACTTGACTTTACTGCTCCCATTACCGAGGAGAAAACGGCATGGGGTCTTTAAAGAGCGAACCCTCAGCTTTAAGTAGCCCGATTACAGTCACGTTCTTCCCTGCGACCTAAAATTTTTCTAGACTGGCAAAGGCCCGCACCCCACCCTTGCGAGATATGGCCACTGCCCTTCTTTTCCATTTCACGCCATTAAAAGAAGGCGGGGCGTGGGCTGCAAGCAAAGGAGCACCACCATCCCCGTGGGGTGTGGAGGGAGCCCTTTTTACTTTTAAACGTGCAGGTTTTCAGGGCGAAGCCTGGAGAGGCGCGTTCAGCATCTGACATCTCCCGGGCGAAAAAGAGCCTCATGTCCCTTCTCTTGAAAAGCAGGGAGAGAAACGGCTGCAAATAAGACAAAGGCGGCGCCGAAGGCGGGGAGAGCAAGCTGGCGCTCCCCCGGGCAGGCTGTGCGGGCCACGTGGAGGCGGCGGCGGCGGCCCCGGGCGCGCGGCTCCCCCGACTTCCTCCACTCCGCGCCGCGCCGCGCCGCAGTGAGGCCACCCCCCCCCCGAAAAAAAGGCCCTCACACGCCGCCCGTCGTCAACCGGATCCGTTTCTGCTTCCCTCCCCGGCCGCTTCAATACAATCAGAGGGATCCCAAAATGGCCCCGCGCGCTCCCTCCCCGGCAGGAAATGGCGGCGTCGCCTCCGCCCTCAGAGACGAAGCGCTCTCTCCTCTGTTCCCAACCCCCCCATCTTCCCCCAACGGTCGTTGACGCCTTCGTACCTCGAAGGTGACGCGCCCGAGCGGCTCACCATCGGCAGCGATATTGAAGAACACGACTGGGTTCGCCATGGCGGAAATGACTCAAGTAGGACAGAGAGAGAAGAGAGGGGAGAAAAAGCCACGGAGGAAAAAACCGAACGTGAAACACCCCACCGTCGGGATCGCGGCACAGCAGAAAGAAAAGGAGGCGCTCGCCGAGCTTATATAGAGTGTGCGTCTCCGTCTCGACCTTCGCTCACGCGACCTTTCACCAATCACAGCGAGAAAAGTTTGCCGAGTGAAAGGTAAACTGGCCAATCAGAAATCCCTGTTAGGGGTAAGGGCGGTTTCTTAGTGTTTCGCGCCTCTGTATCGGGGCGGGGTCTCTGCGAGAGGCGGGAACCGGGGAAAGGTATGTATTTTCTGGAAGCAGGGGCGGCGTTGAGTGTGCTGAGGTTGTCATTTGGCGGGGGGAGGGGCATCAGCCGAACGGAGTGGGGGATGGGGAGCAGGAATGAGGCGTTGAAAGAACGTAAGGACAAGGTTTTGGCATCAGGAAGCCAGTTACCGACGGTATGTGTTCTTGCCCGCGAGCAAATATTATTGAATTCGATGGGGTTTATTCTTTGCTGATAGAACTCAGAGCCAGCGAGGTCTAGTGGTGTGAGCGTTGGGGTTTGGCTTTGGAGGCCCGAGTTCGAATCCCCGGTCGGCCACGGAAACCCTCTGGGTAACTCAGCCGCAGGGGAGGGCGGAGGCAAACCTCCTTCTGAACCGACCTGGCCAAGAAAACCTCGTGGCAGCGACTTGAAGGCACACAGCAACAACGTTGGGTTCGAGGACAGCAGAGCATGATGGAACCGTTCCTCCAAAGCGAGAACGGCTGTGCAAACTTGGCCAAAGCAAGTGTATTTATGTATTTATGACGTTTATACCCCCTTCCCCCCAAAGATATCAAAGCAGTATACGTGCCCCCCTCCCCGCGTCCTCACATTAAACTTGTGAAATACTTTAGGCTGAGAGTTGATCCCGGCCCGGAGGCACTAAGTCAAGCTCTTGTCTGAGTCTTGACTCTGGGTCCCGTTGAAAGTGATTCATATATAATAAATTGTGATACCTATGGCAAAATGCAAATTTTTATTCTAAGACACTTAGAGAAGTGTGTATGTTTCCATTTTGTAACCTTACTTTATGCTCACAAGAGTCTTGTGAAGTAGGTCAGGTGAAGAGTGACTGATTCAGGGTTACTTAATGAAAGATTTGTAACTAAATGGTGATTTGAATCCAGGTCTTTCCAGCCCAGGTCAAAAACCAATTTATGAAAAGTATTGCTTAAATATAACCTGACAGTATGCACCTTCCTGATATCTGCCCTCAGGGATGTGATCTGGGATTAGGGTGCATGCATTCTTGACTGTTTGAGTTGTACCCTCCTAGGCTCGTTAGTTCCTCACCTGTACATTTATTGCTCACTCATGACTGCTGCCTTGGATTACATAGTGGTGTTCACATTTCTTCTCAAGATACGCACTGTTTCTTTTGGTGGTATGCTTGGCGTGAAGGTGTACATTTCTCACACTATTTTTGATAGGAATATTGGATGCATTTGCTCCTGAAAGAAGAAGGCCTGTTAGTGTGAGTGAGCTTACACTGCCTCTTGTGTTTCACAGTACTTTCATCCTTCCGCTGTGATGTTTTATTTGAACTTCAAACCTGTAACTTCATTGTCAGCCAGTTATACGTGTTCAGATACCTTCTTCCCTTGCATGCTAAAACCTACAACCTGGTTAAGAGTTAGCCTGAAAATATCTTACAGCCGATAACCAGTGGCATACTTTGATACCTAATGTCAGGGAAATCGATGCTTATTTCCCTCCTCCCTCCAGCTGCAGCTTTTTTGTGGCAGCAAAGAATTACTCTGGATGGTTTTTCAGCTCTCTGGAGCAGGTTTTAGAGTGCATGGTGGAAGGGGTGCAGGAAGGAAAGGGAAGTTGTCAATTCTGGTCAATTCTGGCAGAGGGATCCTTTGTGGGAAGCAGAGAAAGTATACAACTGATTTTTTGCTTCTTCTTTGAGGCATTCTTACATGTTAATAGAAGTGGATTGTCACTGACAGTAAGTTAGTACAGGACCATGGATTTTAAGTATGTGGGATTTACTCTCCTTACTGAAATGATACATTCTAGCAACTGGATCCAGGTCTAAAATAATGGCTTGGAGGTGCTGATGGGTACAAATGGTATATTGAGGTTGAGCCAATCCCCATGAGCTGTATACCTGTAAGTACAGATTGACACCTGAGATACTGTGCTTCAGGAGAACCAGTGTGACAGAGTTCAAATTCCCCATTCTGCCATTTGCATTGAGTCAGCCCGTCTGTTTATCTCAGCTTGAACTTCCCCACAGTATTATTCTGGGCATAAAATGTTTCGTTGTGAGGATAAAAATATAGAGGGTGATCAAAGTGTAATAAATAAACATAAACATAATTAAGAATTGTAAAGGACTGAAATGGGGGGAAGGCCTTTTTTTAAGCTGCTGCTAAAAATAGGGAGTCTCTCTCACATACTCTGACAGTCTCCTGCAAATACTTTAGAAATTCATTAACTTTTATGTACCAGCTGAACCCAATGTACCTTCTGCTCACTCAAATTAGGGCTTCCAAAAGGAGACGAACTCCATCAAGGCATTCTCTATGCCTTCCTTTCAAACTAAGGAGTTTTAGTGTTGTCATCTGTCTTTCCTTTGTGGGTCACATTTGCCTCTTTGTAGGCTGTGTTCTGCTTTTCTTGGTTTCGTGAATAAATGAGAGGCATCAAAGGGCAAACAGTTGCAGCAAGCGACTCCTGTCCATTATAGTGGACTGGATATTGTGAAAGTCTAAAAAAGTTACAGAAGCATGCTTTGAATTGATGAGCTTAGAAAAGGCTTAAATTGTATTAAGTTATACAAAATGGAGGAAATTATTTCTCCAGCAAATGATATGAACGTTAGAGCTGTGATATCTATGTTTGAAATGATTTATTTAAGGAAAGCACTTCTGGAATCAAAAATAAATGACAAGCAACAACTGCATATAAACTGGTTGTCTGAAATCACTCGTAGAAGCCTTTAAACCAGGAACAATCTTATGTGGCCAACATCATAATTTCCAAAACTATCCGCAAGAGCTCAATGCAGACTTTTACAAGAGGGATCTGTCTTTTCTGCAGGAGCCCATTGCTCAAGAAAGGAGAGAGAAACAAAGAAATGATTGCAGAGAGAGAGAGAAAGAGAAAGGAAGGCAGAGATAGAGGGAGGGAGGTCTTATTTGCTTTTGAGTTTGACTTCAGCCCACCCATCATGGGTGTTGGTTCCTACCTCCAAGAGAAGGTGTCCTTTGTCAGAAGAAAGTTTGTCTACTTTTGCTCTAAACTACTGCAGCCCTGAATATATGTCAGAATGCAATACCAGTTATAATGCTCTAAATAAGTTATTCCTGTATGGGGATAGGGCACTCCAGATTCTCAGCTGGGGGTGGGGAAGGTACTACCTGGGGAGCTGAGGGGCTCTAGGTGTTGTTGGACTTCACCTCTGACAAGCCTCAGCAAGCATGGTCAGTGGTAAGGGATTTTGGGAACTGAAATCCAGCAATAGAATTATAGAGTTGGAGGAGACCACAGGGGCCTGCCATGCAGGAACATACACACAGAACACCCCCACCAAATGGCCATCCAGCCTCTGTTTAAAAACCTCCAAAGAAGGTGTCTCCATCACACTCTGAGGCAGCATATTCCACTGTTGAACAGCTCTAGGAACTGCTCTTCCCAATCACAATTTCTTAGCTTTTATCAATGACTTACACCCTCTAAGTCAAATAATGGTACCTCCCATAGCAGCTGTGCCTCTCTCCTTAAAAATACATATAACATATATAAAAACCATGATTGAAGGTCCCAGGACTATAAATACACTAGCAGTCTACATTGTGTTGGGTGAACAATTCTGTGTTTGATTCTGGAGTGTCAATAGTGTTTTGTCTACATTTTTGTTAATTAGCAGCATCAAATTCCTCCTAAAAGGAAATTGACAATGGAAATCAACTCACCAAAAAGCTCCTTGTCAAATGCTATTTATTTCATAGTATTATCCTTTCTGTGGACCAGATGTAAGAAAATGGCTGTGTTTGCTATGGTGATTCTGCGTCTGTATTCCACAGAAGTAATGTGTCCAAGCTTAGACTTAGACCATTCTTATGAGAAGCAGAAATGCCAGAACTAAGTACAATTAACATTTTGTTGGAGTTAGATGGCGGAATCCCTTGTCAGTTGTGATGGTTGTAGGCTGCACTTTTTGTTCTTCCCTTTGACTTTGTTACCCTTTTGTTGCTAGTCTAGCAGTTTGATCATTGTTAGATTTTTTCTTCTTCTGTGCTTTGCTGATCAAGGCATTTTTTCCAGCATGGCCAGCAGTTATATATAGGTGACCTACTGTTTTGCAGGGAAGGCATGGCTGCTTTGGTCAAAGTGAGAACGAAAACATGACTCCCACTTCCATTAGCTCAGTATGAGAGTGTGTTTCCATAGCTCAAGTGGTAACATTGCATTTGTTCAGGTACATAGTCCATTTCCGCAATGAGACTGTTACAGCGCTATAATTCCACTTTCAACATCCTATGGAATCCTGGGGTTTGCAGTTTAGGGAGGGGCCAGGCAGCCTCTCCCTAAACTGCGAAACCCAGGATTCCATAGGACGTTGAAAGTGGAATCATAGCGGTGTAACTGTCTTGTACGGAAATGGCCATAGATTTATCCTTTGCCACAACTGCAATATGCAGGTGAAGAAACTGCCTTTGTCCTCAGTTTCCCTTGTATGAAACATGGAAACACTATACCATTCTGGATCAAGGATTTTCAATAAGAATTTCCCATCCTAGAAGTCCATCCAAAAACATCCCCTATTATCATTAAAATGCTCAGCCATAAAGAGTACTAGCCAAGGTCCTGCATTGGAGGTTATGACAGAGCTACGCTCCATCTCCTGATCTAGCCCCTGAAACCCACCTTAAAAGCCAGTCTTCCATCCTGAACAATGGAACTCTGTAGTGCTGGTGAGCGGGGTGCTGCAGGATGATGTGACCAGACCCTTCTGCCAGTGAATGATGGTGCAATAGAGAACTGTGACTAGACTCCACAGGCCTCCCTGCCTCTGCTCCTTGCCCCATTGCTCACAGGCAGGAAGGGACTGGTCATACCATCCTGCAGTGCCTTGATTGCCAGCACCGGAGAACTCTGTTGCTCAGTACAACTCACTGGCTTTTAAGGTGGATTTGGGAGGCATTTAAATCATGAGAATGGTACCACCATAATATATGTGACCAGGAAACAGGTACATGGTCATAATGACATTTCCACTACCTAACAGGATTTCAGCCACTGTAATTAACTGGATTGCTGCAACATTGCTTTCAAGTGAGAATTTCCGAAACACATACCAGGTAGATGTTCATAACAATTAACAGTTTCAAATAATTCAGGCAATATACTTATGCTAGTTTGGATTAGTGTGTATTTACTTATTGGATTTCTACCCTGCTTTTCTACTCAAATTAATGCTCAAGTTAGCTAGTCTTGGAATACACAAAATTAAAACTGGCACATTAAAGTTCATCATACAAAATAACATTCTAATAAAAACATCTAAGCAACCAACACAAATAAGGAGTTAAATGTATGTTTGTTTGTTTTTACTTACTACTTTAATGGGTTAAATTAAATAACCTTATGAGGATATGTATTTGCTTACAGGCTCCTAATCATGAGTCAGATATTTCCATGTGTATGTGCTACCAAGCTCAGGTAAGTATGAACGAGGCATAGCTTTTTGTGTAGCAGTAGGATACCTTGCAGAGCTCCTGTGCTGAAGTGGGCTTCTAAAAATAACCCATTTCCCTAGTTTTTTGATACGAAGTGACAATATTATCCTCAACAAAACAAGGGAAGTTGTGCACAGAAGCAGTCTTCCATTTATAGCAGATGTAAAGAACCTGTCGTTCAAAGACTTTTTGAGGCCCTGAATACAGTCTGACTCTCTGGGTCATCCTTTCGGGAATTGCTTCTGTTCTGTCTACGGGTGCATTCATGTCCACACGCAAGAGAGGTATAAATGGGATGGGATTGTTTAGAGCAGGAGTGAACCATGCCATGCTAGAAACTCCTTTTACTTCTGCATTTTAGCCCTGCGCACCATTGGCTTTGGCTCTTTCTTTTTTAACTTTTCCTGTGGTTCAGTTGTCCCTTATAAGAAAAGATTCCCTGCTCCTCATCTGCAGATTTCCTTTTTGGATCAGAAACCTCTATGTACATCTGACACCAGTTTCTTGGGTATGAGGAGCTTTTCTATGAGGCCCTCTGGAACCATCATCCCTAAGTGGTCGCTCTCATTGCTGTTGTCATTGCTGACTTTTTTATGTGACCTTGCCCTCCTAGTCTAATCCACTGTAGGGCTCAGAAAGCAGAGGTGCCTGTTCCTTGTCCTTGCTTTTGTCTGTGCTCACATGTTTGGAGAGCTGTACTACCCTGATCTTGTCTGATTACAAAAGCAAAACCACTTCAGGCCAGGTTAGCAGTTATATGGGAGACTGGGAAAGCTGTAGGCTTGCTCCCCCATACTACCCTGCACACACATATATCATTTGTCTTTGGAGGTTAAGAGGTATTGGGCTTGATTAATATTTTGGTGGAAGACAACCAGATAATACCAGAAATCTCTAAGCAGGAAAAATGTTAGGCATCTGTAATGTGATCAACTGGCATGCAACTGACTCTGGACTGAGTCTACTGTTTACAATGCCTCTCATGATGTTTTTTTTTTCTGCCTGAAGATTGGGAGTATTATGAAAACATCTTTTTGAATACAGGAAGAGTTTTCAACATTTTCCAATTTCAACAGGTTTCTTTTTTTTACAAGTGTTTATTGTGCAATAGTCATACATAGAACATAAAACAGCACATAAAATCATTGTGCAATATCTACATGATCTATAGGAATAAGCTACACAGTGAGCTGAAGTATGCTGGGAAATCTTGCTCACACCCAAAATGCGACTTGTTATAACATGCTTAATATCAGAGGGGAGTGTATTCCACATAATTGTGGAACATGCTAAATGTCCTGTTTTGAACAACTCTGGAGTGGACTTCAAGAGCATGTGGCAACAGCAGAAGGCCCTGTCTAGATGTCTTCAAGGGCCACATGAGTCTAAGGGAGAAAAGAGCCTCTTAGTTGAAAAGGTCCCAAGTTATATAGGAATTTATGAAGTAAAAAAACCCAAACTCAACACTGTAGCAAGTAGGCAGCCAGTGCAGTTTCTGTGGTATAATGTTCTTTCAGGGATGATCCATTCAACTGAAAATTTTGTACCTGTGCAATCAAAATTCTACTCCATTGTTTACTGAATTGCTCAGTTCTCAAGACAATAAGAGATGTCTACAACTGGTCTTGCTAGGATTATTTTGATAGAATCAGCAACTATTTTTATTTAGTTAACAATGACAGATAGAACACCAAGGTAGTGGTTTTATAAGCTTCTTGCAATTTTATGTCCCATAAGGTGTCTTTCCCCCTACCCATTGTTCCTACACATGTGGCAGATTGCTTGGCTGTATAGATTTTATCTTCTGTTTATCCAGTATTTCTATTTTTTTTGTCATGACACATATCTGTGAACAAATTTGTGATGTACTATTCTTGAATTTTATTTTATAATTGACATTTTAATTTTTTTGCTATGTTTTATGTCCAAGGAAATGCACCTAAATCCCAACAATACTGTGTACACTTACCAGGGAATGTGTCCTGTTGGGATTTATTTCTGAGCAGACATGAATAGGCTTGCATTTTCCCTTACCAGCATTAGGTGTTATGTCAGAGATGGGGAACATGTGGTTCTCTAGATGTTATTGGACCGTAGCTCCCACATCCTTCACCATGAGCTGGGTTGAATAGGACTGATGGGAGTTGGTCCAAACCACCAGGAGGACCACAAGTTGCCAATGGTGCTTTAAGGCAGTTGGGAAGCACCTCATAGTCTTCAGTGCTTTGCTGAAGATGAGGTACAAAAGGAAGCAGCAACATGACCAGGCAGATTCTACAGAAATAAATTCTGTGGCAACTTGGTATGGGAATGCCCCTGACACACATCTTGTCCTCCGAATGCTGCTGTCTTCTCACTCTCACCTTTCTGGCTTCTGAGGGTTTCCCTTTTCTTCACTGCCTTGCCATGCTAGCTCTGTAAGGTCTACATGGCAATTTTGTAAAAGAGATACAACAGAGTTGCCTAAAGAACACAGTGAAAAAAAGGGCCCATAAATGATGGCCAAGTTCCAGTAAGCTCCAAGATAAGAGCACAAGTCTCCAGCAGTGTGCTTACCCTCTTGTCTGGGGCAGAGGCGGCTCCCTCTATCCCACTTCCTCTCTGGGTGTACAAAGACAGCTGAGGAGCTTATGAGTGTAATGGTGGCCCCTGGCCTACCTAATCAGCCTGGGTACATTCCAGCTGTTCATGTGTACCTGGGAGAAGGAGAAGAAGGATCTGCTTTCAGCATAAGAGTGCTCCTTCTGGGTAAAATATGTTTCCCTGTGCATCGGTGCCCTCAAGACTTACGTCAGCTTTTGGCAGCCCCATGAGTTTCATATGTTTTTCTGCCTCCCTCTGAAATGTAGCCTATAGCATCTGGTATTTTTTGGTGGTCTCCCATCCAAATACTAATCAGGACTGACTCTACTTAGCTTCTGAGATCAGGTACAGTCTGCTGCCTGTGGGAATACCCACAGTGTCAAAAGAAATACATATGCAAGTATAAGCTGGCATTATATCACTAACAGCAGTCTAACTGTTGCCTGTAATTTACATTTTTTGTTTATACTTATAAGAAAACCTGTGTGGTGTGTTAGATAGGGAAGGATAGGAAAAGAGATTCCACTTAAACCTCAGGAAGAACTTCCTGATGGTCAGAGCTGTCCAGCAGTGGAATATGCTGCCTCAGAGTCTGGTGGAGTCTCCTTCTTTGGAGGTTTTTAAGCAGAGGCTGGATGGCCATCTGTTGGAAGTGCTTTGATGTGGGTTTCTGCATGGCAGGGGTTGGAATGGATGGCCTCTGTGGTCTCCTCCAACTCTATGATTCTAGGTAACTTATTGCTCCTGGGTGCCTGCAGCACCCATGGATTGTTTTTGCAGCCTTCACTAGTATCTCCCATTTCCTTCCTGCTGAATTTACTGTGGCAGCAGCACATTTGCTGCTGTTTTACATGTAAACAAGGTACATGGGTGCTGCAGACCCTGTTTTTAAGGAAAATCATATTAGAAAAATACTACTAGGAAGCTCCATGCATGTAACTTATTTACAGGTTTTTTTTAAAGTGCCATTCTGGTGCATGGTTAAGACTGCAGCCCAGACTTCTCAGTGTGTCCTCTGGATGTTGCCCACTTCTGAATGAGGACATTAGACATAGATCAAGGAAGATTGAAATTTAAATTTTCACTTAGCCATGATGCTCACTGGGTAGTCTTGGGCTAGTCATTCTCCCTTATCCTAACCTACATCACAAAATCACATGTAAAGATAAAAAAGAAAAGGGGTATATACAGCTGAGGTCCTTGTAGGAAGGATAGGCTAATAATGTGTGTGACGTTTCTTCCCACCCAGTCTGACATGTCTTGTGTACAGGTTGACACAGCCTGGGAGATTTCTGGATCAAGCCAGGGCACACACACACAGCCTGCTTCTATCCTCCCCCCCCCCGGGAACACCAGTTTCACTATTGTCCCCCTTTGGCCTCCTCGTATCAGATTGATCTCCCTCCCCTGCTTTCCTTAAACTCTGGCCCTCTCAGCAGTAAGAACAAGCAGACTTTTAATCCTAAAAGAAAGTGGTACTCTTGGTACTCATGTTGTAATGGTAGAGTGTATAATCCCATATGACACTGTGAGACTGCTTTTATAGAAACAGAAAGTTACATTTTATTGAAACACTGTTACTGTAACCTGTTTGTAACTAAATTTTTATAATACAGCACACCCTTTCTCTCTCTCTCTCTTACTATGCTCAGCTCATTTACTGTCAATTATTCACCCTATTTCCCAGGTCTCTAACACAGCGCTTTTCTCTTTGTCTCTCAGTGGACTCTGCTTCCCATAACTCCCTCCTGTGTCAGTTAAATTTCTGTTTCTCCTCCCCCCTTGGTTCACTCCTCTCTTGAGCTCCCCAGGGTTCCATTTTACTGACCAATCATTTTAAACCACTCCTGGTCACTATGGAGACTTGGTTACCATGCCCCTCCCTTCAGGTTTCATCACAGACCTCCCCCCTTTACTCTTTCATTGCGTTGCTGAGATGTCTTAACAGGCCTCATCAAAAGCAATGAGGATTAGCAAACAACAACTCTGCCATACTATTCAATACATACTTACCATCAATATGTCTATCAATATGCATTAAAACATTTTACCAAATAACATAAACAGTGTACATATTATTATCATTAACATAGTACACTGTAACTTAACACTTTTCTACTATACCTGTACCCAGGCTGTTTCAGCTAGGTATCTAACCCCCTCCAAGGTATGCATTTTTACAAGGGTAGATAGTTAGTATGAATAACTTCATCCTTGTAGAAGAATGCATATAGACCTTGGGGTAACCTTAAAGGATTATTCCACTACATAACCCAACCTTTACACTCATTACATTTTATCTTTCTTCTGCTAGTCTGGATAAGGAGTCTGCAACAATGTTCTCTTGACCTTTGATGTGTACAATATCAAAATTAAAATCCTGTAGCAACAGCTTCATCTTAACAATTTGGCATTACTTCCCTTTGTGTGATTCAGCCAACAGTGTGTGATGGTGAGTGATCTGTTCTCAAAACAAATTTCCTTCCCCATAAATAAGGTTTTAATTTGTTCAGAGTTGCCAAGTATTCTTTTTCTACTGTGGCTAGATGTCTTTCCCTTAATAGCTACTTTTTACTGAGAAACATCACTGGGTGCAATTGATCATCCTCACCCTTTTGACTTAATACAGCCCCAAGACCTACATTTGAGGCATCCGTGGTTACTGTGAACAGTTTCTCGAAGTCAGGAGCGATAAGCACCAGAGCTTCCTTTGATTTATCAAAAGCTCCCTGGCATAGCTGGTTCCACATCACCTTTTCAAGGTAACCCTTTTTAGTTAGTTCTGATAAGGGGGCTGCCGCAGAACTAAAATTAGGAATAAACCTCCTATAATACCCCACTAAACCTAGAAAAGCTCTCACTTTTCTTTAAGTGGTGGTTATTGGCTATTGATCTATGGCTTTGATTTTGTCCCTTTCAAGCTTAATATGCCCACTGCCCACAATATAACCAAGGCACTTAACTTCTCTTTTCCCTATATGGCATTTTGGTGCCTTAATAGTAAGCCCCACTGTTTTAATTCATTCCAATACCTGGTGCAGATGATGAAGATCTTCTCCCCAGTCATTGCTAAACACACCAATATCATCAATATATGCTACAGTAAAAGCAATTAATCCTTGTAGGACCCTATCTACAGTCTTTGAAAGGTTGAAGGAGCATTCTTTAACCCAAAGGGCAATACTGTAAATTCAAATAAACCCACATGGGTAATAAATGCTGTTTTGGCCTGATTTTCTGGGCACATAGGAACTTGCCAATAACCTTTGGTTAAGTCAAGACTAGTGAGGAAATTAGCTCTTCCCATTCTTTCAATTAGATCACCCATTCTGGGTATGGGATACGTGTCTGCTTGGGTTATCCTGTTCAGCCTCCTGTAATCCACACAAATCTAATAGCGTGTCTGGCTTTTCAACTAATACCACAGGCGATGCCCAAGGACTTTCAAATGGAACTATAATTCCCTGTCCCTGTCAAGGTCAGAGACCTGGGCGGTGAGGCAGCCCAGAGGAGGGAGTGTGAGAGCCAGCAAAGTCCAGCCGGGAGGAGACAAGCAAGCACTTTACACAAAGGAGTTCATTTACCAGAGCGTCAAGCAAAAGCCGTAGTCAGAGTTCCAAAAGCCAAGGATCAAGAGATCAATTTAAGGTAGCAGAAACTGGGTGCTGGGAGCAAGGAACAGGCAAGAGGAGGGCTTGAAAGAAATTTGCTACAAGCAAAGGAAAGCTTCCAGGCAGGCAGTTATATAGCCCAAGACACAGGTGTGGCTAGTCACTGCTTCTTGAACTTAATCAAGGAAGCCTCCCTTTGCTCAGCTTTCTTGAGTTTCCGCCTTATTTGTGGGCTGATTGGCACAGGCTCCAAACCATCTTCAGAATCGAATCCCTGTTGCCCTAAAGGAGCAGGCAGAGGAACGTCCCAGCCTGCTTCATCCATAGCAGCAGGGGGAGCTCTCGAGCTGCAGGACTCATTCCAGCCAGAGCCACAGGGACCAACAGCTGCTGCTTGTCATCAGCAGCTCTGACAGGGGCATCAGTTATCGCAGTCCCAGCATTTCTTTAATCTTTTTTTCCACACTTTCAGCAAACTTCCCTGTTACTTGATAAGGCGAACTGGCAATAGGTATAGCATCCTCTGTTTTAATACAACGCGGAACCCTTTCACTCTTCCTGGGATGTTGGAAAACACTTCTGCATGCTTGGATAACATGGTGCATACCTCTTCTTCCTGCTTATCAGAAAGGAATTTATCTATATGGACTTCCTGGATTCTGTGCTTGGGTGAATCTCCTTTCTCTCAACATGGCAACCAATTTTGTTCCTCCCCACCATCTGTAATTGCATAACAGATTAAATTCTTCCTCTGATAATAAAGCTTTAACATATTGGTATGAACTACTTTAGTCCCTTGATCACCCCCCAAGTCTATTAAACAGTTGACATCATTGAATCACTTCGTGATGGTCATAGGTCCAAACCAAGTAAACTGCAGCTTGTTCCCTTTTACGGGTCTCAGGAACAGTACTTCATCTCGTGGGTGATATATTCTTTCTCGCGCTCATCTGTCATACCAGGTTTTCTGTTTCTTCTGCGCCTTTTGCATATTCTCCCTGCCAGACTTAATGCAGACTTCAGAGCGGTTAATAGGTCATTGATGTATCTAACCACAACCTCTGGTTCAGAGTTCGAATCTTGCTCCCAGCCCTGTCTCACTAAGTCTAATGGTCCACAAATCTTACAACCATACAGCAGTTCAAAAGGACTGAAACCAAAGCTCTTTTGTGGCACCTCCCAATATGCATACAATAGATGTTGCAATTTCATATCCTAGTCATTAGGATTATTTGCCACATATGCTTTAATCATTCATGTCAGGGTACCATTAAATTGTTCTACTTGAAATGTTCTACTTGATTAGTCTCAGGATGGTAAGGAGTAGAAGTTAACTGCTTGATCCCACACAGCTCCCATAGTTTTTGCATCAACCTGGAGGTAAATGATGTTCCCAAGTCTGACACAATTTCTCTGGGAAATCCCAGTCTACAGAATATAGTGATTAAAGCGTTGGCAATGGTGGAAGTCTCCAAATTGCTTAATGTGACTGCCTCAGGATATCAGGTTACATAATCCACTAATGTCAGCAGATATTTCCCCTTCTGGTAGCCTTCAGCAAAGGACCCACAATATCTATGCCCACTCGACTGAATGGCTCTCCAATCACTGGCATAGAACATAACTTTGCCTTTGTCTTTTCTCTACCCGAGCCTATTTTCTGGCAAGTATCACATGTCTGGCAATATTGCTTCACTTGCTGCCCTACCTTTGGCCAGTAAAAATTAGCAATTACTCGTTGGTTAGTGCGTTTGATCCCTAAATGGCCTCCAAAGGTACTAGCATGTGCCATTTCAAGTAACTTTGCTCTGTACTTGGCGCTACCAATGGTCTTTGCTTTTCCCTTGTTCTATGGCTATGTTGCTTGAGAGGCTCTCGATAAAGTTTATCATCCACTATTATAAATCTGGTTGGGACTTAAGGTATCAGTTCCAGAGGACTCTTCCTTGCCAATGCAAACAGAAGCTTAAAGCTCTCATCTAGCTTTTGTTCCTTAACAAACTCAGACATTGGGTTTTCATTAAGTTTACTAATCTGTAATAAATCTTTACTGCTGGTTATATTAATGTCACTAGTGTTGATCTCGTGGGTAGGAATTTCTTCATTCACTTCTTCCTCCCTTATTAACTCTGCTGGTACAACTTGTGACTTCTGTGTCATGTGTCAGGTAGTTACCCAGACCTGGTGAATATGTTTGGCTAAATCATTCCCAATTAAGCAAGGAGCTGGAATATCTTCCCACACAGCTACTTTCCAGTTCCCTGTCCACTGCTTGTATGAAATAGGAACCACCACAGTTGGTGCTGAAAACACAGGCCCTCCTAAGCCTTTCAATAGTTCTTTCTCTTGGGGAATACGGTTCATAGGAGGAATTAGATAAGACTGGAAAACACAGATTTGTGAGCCTGTATTTCGAATTCCCCAGACAGTTTTCTCTAGAACCTCCATTTTCTCTCCATATTCCTCCATCCATTCTGAATCTAGAGTTACTACCGTGCAGAGATTAGAATTTTGAGGAAACAAACTGTTTCCTTCTTTCTGACTAGGCCTCATCTCCATGGCAGCTGGCCTAGCCAACTCAGGTTGACAGGATTGCCTTTGCAGAACTGCCTCAATTTGGGTTAGGCAATATGTACATTTTGGCTTTTCCATTTAATCCTTATTCACCCTCTCTGGGCATTGAAATTGAAAATAGCCAGCTTTCCCACAATTATAACAGATTTTATTTCCTTTTGGTGAGGAAATATTCTTTATTCTGGGCCTATTCTTTTCAGGACTGTGAAGAGTTTCTTTTGTCTTCTCAGTATCTCTCCCATAAAATGGCTGCCTGCCTCTAGGAATTTTCCTATCACCGCTTGGGATTTTTGGAGCACATCTGATGGTAACTGAATGGTCCATCATTTCAGCTGCCTGGTTAACTGTTTTAGGCCTTTTGTCTTGTACCAGCCATCGATATTCATAAGGCAAGGTGTTATAAAGTTGTTCAAGCCCTATAAGCTCTTGCAACTGTGCTTTTGTTTCCACTTCAGACCCTGAAACCCATCCTTCCAGTGCTCTGATTAATCTACACCCCATCTGTGAATTGGCTTTCTCAGGTTTTTTCCTCAGCCCACGAAATTCTTTTCTGTGATGTTCAGGAGCCAAATCTTTGCTTGACTCTTTCTTTAAACAAGTCATAATCATGGGCCTCTTCAGCTGACATCTGCCCATCGATTTCTACCATCACCCCACAAATTTGAGATCTGAGGTAACTTATCCTTTCCTCTGGTCATATTTGTAATTCACCAAACACTCTCTCAAAACTAATGAGAAAGGCTTCCACATTATCCCATTTGTAATATTTAGAGAATCTTGTCATGTTGAAGTAGGTCAGGCCTGATGACCACAAGGAGTGGGAAAAAGCAGAAAATTGTCCTTGCAGAAATGCAGCCTTTCCCTGTACTTGGAGAAAACAATAGAAACTTGTAAGCTGAACTCTGTAAGCTGAATTGTAATCTTACTTTCCCTTTGAAGCAGAAATGTTGCATAAAGTAGAAACATTCATAGGCACACTGGGGAGAATCGCTTATTGTTCATTGTATGGGAAAAACGAAACTTACGTATGCTGCATGTATGACACGTTTGTTGGGATGTATAAAGGCTTAGACAATCTAAGAGGCGGGGCCGGTTTTCTTTGGGAGTGATCCCGAACCGGTACAGCTTGCTGGCAAGAAGAAATAATAAAGAAAATCTTTTTTTCAAACCGAGGTCTGATCTCTGACTTGCCACTTTATCTGGGGGCTCGAGTCCGGGATTTGGGGCCTTTTGCCCTCTTGTGTGGCTACTGCCCTCCCAGATCCCCCTGCCTCACCGACAGAGACTCTGGGCGCCTCCGACTCTTTGATTGGACGGTCTTCCTTGTGGAGGTGTGGAAACCAGGGAGGAAAGGTTGCCAGCCAGGAACCCAGGGGCGGTTTGGAAAACTGATATAGAACACAGCCCTAGGTAAGTGTGCTACTGCTTCCCCGCACGTTGGGGAGAAGAGGGGTCTGATCAACCCCTTGGAATCCTGCCCGAGTATAGCAGCTCCGCAGGTGAGGCTGCTGAAACCGCAGGAGTCCTTACACACACACACACGGGAAAGGTGGGAGGCTGTGTTCATAGTGTGAAAGGTGTGAGCGTGCCTGGCGTTGCAGTTCTCACTGGGAGACCGTCGGAACGTCCGGCTCCATGAGTCAACGCATGTGAAAGTTGTTTACCTCTTTGTTTCGAGCTGTTGGGACCCCTTTACCTGCAGCTCACCCCCCTTTTCGTACTGTGTGTTGTCCTTTTGGGGTGGAGATGGGAGGAGGGAGTAGCCGGCAAACTCCTCTTCAATGCATGTTGAAAAATTTTAAGAAAGGATATGGAGGTGACTATGGCTGTCCCAAAATGACACCAGGCAGGTTGAAGAACCTCTGTGAGGTAAAGTGGCCATCATTCAAGGTTGGATGGCCACTCCAAGGGAGCTTAGATTCAGATAAGATTAAGGCTGTGTATGCAGTGGTGGTAGGGAACCCTGGACACTCGGACCAATATCCCTATATAGATTCTTGGGACACTATAGTGACTGGTTTGAGAGGTGCAAGGAGCAGTGTATGAGGGTCATGTTAGTCATAAAGGACAAGACTCAGAAGAAATTTGGAAGAGGTCCCATAATTTTAGATAGTCCCCCGAGGAACCAGAAGAACCATGTGCACCCCCGCCATATGTTCCAGGAATTCACAACCAGGAGGCACAGGCAGAAGAGGTTCCAGCAGTGCCAGCAGCAGAAGTCCAAGTGGCCCCTATGGTGGCACAAGCCACTGGACCTCCAGCTATGCAAGTAACAGAAGCACTGGCTGCCACCAGTGAACCAACCAACACTAATGACCCCAGGGGTGAAGGTATTATTGGGAAGCTCAACAAATCCCTTCATCAATCAACAGTCTGTGGAAACACAAGGCCTCCCGGTACCTCCTCCCCCTTCTGTGACAAATATGCAGGTTCCCCAAGAACCAGGAACTCTGAAAAGCCTGTATCCCATATTACCAGCAGGGGAAGGGGAAATGACGCATCCTCTAAGCCCCGCAGATGCTTTCAATCTTAGAAATGGGCCCAAGGTAAAAGCAAAAAGGCCAAAGGGACCACAGGAGAGACCCCCTCTCCAGACCCGGAGTGAAGAGTGTGGAGAGGGAGAAGGGATGGCAGTGGTGAAGAAAGAGGTAGTGGCCCCACTCAGACAGATCAGCCAACTGGCAGTTGATGCTCAGCAGCCAGGGGGCTACCGGCGAGTTCAGAGTTATCGATATACACCCTTCACCACGTCAGACCTACTAAATTGGACGACACACTATGCAACTTATACGGAAAAGCCACAAGAAATAATAGAACTTTGCTCAAGTATCATGGCCTCACGTGTCCCTAATTGGCAGGATTGTCAGCAGTTGCTTTTCATAGAATCATAGAAATGTAGAGTTGGAAGAGACCACAAGGGCCATCCAGTCCAACCCCCTGCTATGCAGGAAAACCCTCAAAGCATTCCCGACAAGTGGCCATCCAGCCTCTGCTTAAAAACCTCCAACAAAGGAGACTCCACCACACTCCGTGGCAGCACATTCCACTGCCGGACAGCCCTGACCATCAGGAAATTCTTCCTGAGGTTCAGGTAGAGTCCCCCTCCTGCAGCTTGTATCCATTGCTCCTTGTCCTGGTCTCAAGAGCAGGAGAAAAAAAGCCCACTCCCTCCTCGACATGACATCCCTTCAAATATTTAAACATGGCTATCATGTCCCCTCTCAACCTTCTCTTCTGCAGACTAAACATACCCAGCTCTCTAAGTCTGTCCTCATAGGGCATGGCTTCCAGGCCCCTCACCATTTTGGTTGCCCTTCTCTGGACTTGCTCCAGCTTATCCATATCCTTCTTGAATTGGGGTGCCCAGAATTGGACGCAGTATTCAAGATGAGGTCTAACCAATGCAGAATAAAGTGGTACCAATACCTCTCTTGATCTAGACACCATACTCCTATTGATGCAACCAAGAATTGCGTTGGCTTTCTTGGCTGCCGCATCACACTGCTGACTCATGTTCAGCTTGTAGTCTATTAAGACTCCTAGATCCCTTTCACACGTACTGTTAGCCAGCCATGTGTCCCCCATCCTATATTTCTGCATACCATTTTTTCTACCTAAGTGTAGGACCTTACATTTCTCTCTGTTGAAATTCATTTTGTTAGCCTTGGCCCAGCTCTCCGATCTGTCCAGATCCTTTTGAATTTTGATCCTGTCCTCTGGTGTATTAGCAACCCCTCCCAATTTGGTGTCATCTGCAAATTTGATCTATTCCTTCATCCAAATCATTAATGAAGATATTGAACAGCACCGGGCCCAGGAAGAACCCTGTGGCACCCCGCTAGTCACTTTTGACCTTGTTCACCACTGGGGAATGGAGGAGAATAATTCAACATGCGGAACGGCTAGCCAGAAATAGGGCACTTCCTGGAGAGGCGAATCACGAGCAATGGATGAAAGGCAGAGTTCCCCTAGCTGATCCAGGGTGGGATCCAAATAATCCTGACTAGATGAATATGCTCGCTGATTATCAAGCCGTTTTAGTGGAAGCCATGAGAGAAGGGATGAAGAGAGCTGTTAATATGTCCAAAGTATCTGAGGTACTCCAAGGACCTACCGAGTCTCCAGGGGAATATTTGGAGAGGCTACTTGATGCCTACAGGCAATACACCCTTGTGAACCCAGATGATCCAGGCAACCAGCAGACAGTGAATTTGGCCTTTGTGTCCCAGAGTTACCCTGACATACGGAAGAAACTACAGAAACAAGAAGGATTTGCAGGCATGAACTTGAGCCAGCTGTTGGAGATTGCCCAGAAGGTATATGGTATCAAGCGGAGAAATGGGAAAAGGATAGATGAATGCATAAGAAGGTGGAATTGCTGGCCGCTGCATTGACTACTCGGAAGGGAGACTCCAAGCGGGGAGGAAGAAGAGACAAGTGGAGAGAAGAGAGACAGAGGCCTAGATTGGGAAGAAATCAGTGTGCAGTTTGCAAGCAGGAAGGACACTGGAAGAATGAATGTCCCAACCGACCAGGCCAAGGGCTAGCTGAGCCACAAAGGGGCCGAGGTAGAGGTGGCAGGGGAAGAGGGGGATGAGTGGTCGATGGATGATATGAGAGACAAAGCGAAGAGCCCTATGAGACCATAGGGATGGCAGAACTGGAACAGTGGGATTAGGACAGACCGGGCCCCCCCGTTGCTGGCCCCGGGGAGCCCATGGTCACAACAAAGGTGTGGGACCAGCCCATCTCAATGATGGTGGATACAGGCGCCACCAGATAAGTAGTAACTACCACTCTCGCCCCAAAAACCACCACTTGTATAAAGATAGTTGGAGCAACAGGAAAAACTGAAAAAAGACCCTTGTTGGAGAAAAGAATTGTAGACTTGGGAAGACTTCAAGTTACACATCAATTTCTTTATCTGCCAGATTGTTCAGTACCCTTGATGAGAAGAGACTTGTTATCAAAATTGAGGGCCCAGATTACTTTTGAGGATGATGGATCAACAGAGGTGAGGTTCCAGGACATGCAGGTTGCTGGTCACATACTCTATGGAAGAGGAATGGAGGACTCACCAGATCTTCATGAACCAGGAAGAAGGAACTGTCCAATATGGACCTCCGGGAGTATGGGCAGAAAGTAACCCACCAGGGTTAACCTGAAATATAGCCCCGGTTGTTGTTGAATTGAAATCAGGAGCCACCCCAGTACATGTAAGACAATACAATCTACCCAGGGCAGCCATAGAAGGAATACAGAAGCATATAGACTGACTGCTAAAATACCAGATTCTCAGGGAATGTCAATCTCCATGGAACACCCCACTTTTGCCAGTACAGAAGCCGGGAACGAATGATTATAGGCCTGTCCAAGACTTGAGGATGGTAAATAAGCAACAGTAACCATTCATTTGGTGGTGCCAAACCCATATGTATTAATGGGACTGATCCCTTCAGCAGCAACTCATTTTACCATCCTGGATCTTAAGGATGCTTTCTTTTGTATATGATTGGCCCCAAAGAGTCAGGCCATTTTTGTCTTCCAATGGGAAGATGGAGTTACAGGAAGGAAGGTCCAGAACTTGGACCCGCTTGGTGCAAGGGTGGAAGAATCGCCACAATCTTTGGGACGTCATTGAGTCAAGAACTGCAGCGATTTCCATCAGAATCGGGTCGAAGAGTCTTGCTGCAATATGTGGATGACCTTATGTTAGCAGCAGTAGGTGAAGAAGAATGCCAAAAAGAGACTGAAGAGTTGCTCCACCTTCTGTGGGAAGCCAGGTATAAGGTATTTAGGAAGAAAGCGCAGCTATGTCAAACAGAAGTATGTTATTTGAGATATCAAGTTTCCCAAGGGAAGCACGCCCTAGTACCAGAAAGAAAGGAGACAGTGTGTGCACTCCGAAAACCCCAGAACCGGAAGATGGTCCGTGAATTCTTGGGCACGGCTGGATTTTGTCGAATTTGGATCCCTAATTATGCTGTGATGAGCAAACCCTTGTATGAGGCAACTAAGGGACCAGAAGCTGCAGAGTTTCAGTGGGGAAAGGAACAAAAGGCAGCATGGTTACAGATAAAGAAAGCCCTGAAGGAAGCCCCAGCATTGGGATTGCCGGATGTTACCAAACCATTTGTCCTCTATGTGGATGAAAGAAACGTGGCTGTGGGAGTTCTAACCCAGCAGTTAGGATCATGGCAGTGACCTGTGGCCTATCTTTCAAAGCAGTTGGATCCTGTGGCTCAAGGATGGCCAGGATGTCTACGGGCCATTGCAGCCACAGCATTACTAGTCAAGGAGGCAGATAAGTTAACACTAGGACAGATGTTAACTGTCAGGGTACCCCATGCAGTTACCACCTTGGTGGAGTATAAAGGGAACTATTGGTTTACCAATAGTCGGATGTTAAAGTATCAAGGAATATTGTGTGAAAATCCTCGGATTCAACTTGAGACTACCAATACCTTGAACTACACTACTTCCTGTGGAGACAGAAGACCTGCAGCATGATTGCATTCAAACAATGGATGAAGTATACTCCAGCCGTCCGGACCTTCAGGATACTCCATGGCCACACCCAGATATTACGTATTATACTGATGGAAGTAGTTTTGTGCGGGAAGGACAGAGGATGGCCGGATATGCAGTGGTGACTGAGGAAAAGGTAGTGGAAGCCAGACCACTGCCACCTGGAACATCAGCTCAGAAAGCAGAGCTCATAGCCCTCATCCGAGCCCTTGTGTTAGCAGAGGGACTCACTGTGAACATTTACACTGATTCAAAGTATACATTTATCACCCTGCATACCCATGGAGCTTTGTACAAGGAAAAAGGGTTTTAGAAATTCAGCAGGGCAAAATATAAAGTACGGAAAAGAGATAGAAGAGATGCTCCGGAGTCTGGATCCCAAAGAGAGTGGCCGTAATTCACTGCCAGGGACACCAAAAGGGAGGTGATCCAGTAGCCAAGGGAAATCGGAAGGCGGATCAAGCAGCAAAGGCAGTGGCTGAGAAAGGTATGCAAAGGGAACATGCAGAGAACCTCCAATGGCCCACCATTCCAAGTATTTTTAAAAGAAATGAGTCCAACCTATTCCAAGGAAGAAGATGAATTAGCAAGGCGAGATCTAAAAGCAGTCAAGCCTCCACCAGATGTCAGTTGTCTGCCAAAACCAAACGCGACAAGGACCAAGGATGATGGAAGGGAGGCAGTATCAAGGGAATAGCCCCTTTGAGTCACTGGTTGTAGATTTCACCGAATTATCCCAAGCTGGGGCCTATTGTTATCTCCTAGTCTTTGTCTGTACGTACACTGGGTGAGTTGTCCCCCTTTGAGCTGATGTATGGGCACCCCCTTGTATTTTGAATGGACTAAGAGGTGACACAAAAGAATTGGGGAACCTAACTCTACAGGAAGAAGTGAAGGCATTAGGGAAAGCCCTGAGCAAGATGAAGGAACATACGTTAGAACAACATCTCCCCTTTTTACAGACACAGGTGCACCCCTTCCAACCAGGAAATGAGGTATAGGTGAAAGACTGGAAAGGGGAACCACTTGGTCTGGGGTGAAGGGGACCTTACCAGGTTATTTTAACAACCCCCACTGCTGTGAAGGTAGCTGGATTGAAGCCTTGGGTACATTACACTTGAATAAAAAGGGCAAATACTGACTGGATACTGCCCCAATCACAGGGCAACCTCTGAGGCTGAGAATCACCAGAAAGCAGTAAAAAGATTAAATAGACCCTGTTTTGTGTCTGCACAGGAGCCAGACATCCTGCACACAGTCAGATCTCCACATGGAGAGGAAAGAAGAATTGGGGCTGGTTCCTACTGCGGTTGCAACCAGGGCACACCGCTCTACGTAGGCCAGATCCTGAATGGGGGAGATAGTACTGGATATTAGGGGCTGGATTAGCCATAACGGAATTTGAAATTCTGCTGTGTCTCATAAAACAGTGTTTCTGTAAACAATATGAGGATATGGGGATTGATATTGCTGATGGGAGCGATGCCGAGCCAAGGGGGCTGGGAGATGAATCGGTTCCATCAGCTGGTCAATCAGAAATTTAGAACTCTGGATGTTAGAAATTGCTGGGTATGTTCTCACGGGCCAAGTTCACAAATGCAGGGGTGGCCAGTAATGCCAGTAGGAACCCTCAATCTGACTGAGTGGAATAATATCAGTGTGTATACATATACATGGGAAGGTGCATTCTATCAGGAAATAAGGAGAACTTGAAGAAACCACCTTTGAGGGATTCTGGCCAGTTCATATTGAGCAGAGAACAAAAGTACCCTTGGCCTCTTTGTGTATAAGGCGACATAATACATCTCCAGAGGGGTATTATGTGACATCCGGAAAAGGAGAAAAACAAAGACACACAATCCCAAGAATTCCCCAGGGAGATTATCCTAATTGTAACCTGACACTAGAGCTCACTGAGACCCCTCATCAGAAGTGCTCACGGCAGTATCCCAAGTTGACTTTCCCATTTGACTGTAGTACTGGAGATAATTTCCTTCAATTGTATGGCAATGGAGGAGGGCAGTCCATACTGGTGAACCTCTGGAGGAGGTTGGGGGACATGCAGGAAGATGGATTTATGGATTGCCACCAGGTGTGTACTGGATGTGTGGATCATGGGCCGGGAAAGCTTTACCCCCGACCTGGAATGGTACCTGTACCCTCAGAAGTTTGGCCATTGCAGGTGTCACTTTCCGCCCAATACACCAGCCCATGGAGGCGTGGGACAGGCAGTTTGTCTGGGCAAGAATGAAAAGGGCTTATGATTAGAGCCATGGGTATGATCCTGCTGATATGTACCTGACTGAAGGGGAAAGGTTTGGTGCTATAATGTTTCCCATGGCAGGGGTGGCTCTAAATGTAAGGCAAATGAGCCTATCAGCTCAGTTGGAGCTTCTAGCAAATTCTACAGCAAAGGGGCTCAGTGCTTTACAACAAGAGGTAGGTTCATTGGCCTCTGTCGTAGCCCAGCATAAAATAGCTTTAGATTACCTCCTCAGTCGAGAAGGGGGTCTGTGCATTTGGTAAAACACAACCTGTTGTCATTATGTAAATGAGACCGGAGTGGTAGAAACTAATGTGAAACGTATACATTCTGTAGTTGCAGCCATTAGAAAATCCTATTCACAGCCATCAGATATGTGGGCGTGGCTAACTTCGTGGCTGCCTAACCTGGCATGGCTAAAAACACTGTTTGTAGGATTGTGCTTTGTATTAATAATGGAATGTTTAGTTTGCATACTAGTACCATGCATATTAAGGTGTTTTCAATCTACACTGCATAGAGTAATAGAGGGAAAGGCTGCAATGTATGCTCTGATGGCACAAACAAAGTAGTTATGCTTGAATTGCTAAACGAATTCTGCATAAAAGGGAGGATATGAAGTGGGTCAGGCCTGATGACCACAAGGAGTGGGAAAAAGCAGAAAATTGTCCTTGCAGAAATGCAGCCTTTCGCTGTGCTTGGAGAAAACAATAGAACCTTGTAAGCTGAACTGAATTGTAATCTTGCTTTCCCTTTGAAGTAGAAATGTTGCAAAAAGTAGAAACATTTGTAGGCGTACTGGGGAAAATCGCTTATTGTTCATTGTATGGGAAAAACGAAACTTATGTATGCTGCATGTATGACACGTTTGTTGGGATGTATAAAGCCTTAGACAATCTAAGAGGCGGGGCCGGTTTTCTTTGGGAGTGATCCCGAACCGGTACAGCTTGCTGGCAAGAAGAAATAATAAAGAAAAACTTTTTTTCAAACCAAGGTCTGATCTCTGACTTGCCACTTTAATGTCTATATGAGGAGCTAGGCTACTTTCTTGCCCATTCCTGCCAAATTGAGCTTGCAATTCTATTTCTCTTAAGTTTGCTTCATAAAGATGTAGTTCATGAGCTCTTTGCTCCCTTTCTTTTCCATACTCCATTTGTTTTTCTTTTAGATCCCTTTCCTCTTCCATTCTTTTTGTCTTGAGTTTTATTTTCCAAATTTCTACACTCTTTGCTGACTCAAGCGTAGCCATTTCACTCAAGGGTTGTTCTTCCTCAGGGTTGTCCATTCTGGCTTTTGGCTTTTTTGATGGCATCAAAATTTTAGTATTTCTCTACTAATTACCCACACAGTTACCTCAGGAAATACTACTTTATTCTTTTGCTTAAACAACCTTGACAGTTTATCAGAGAGAGATTAGGGACCTTCCCCACACAGTGTGTGCTTTTTACTCTTAGAACTGAGAAATATTCTTTTGGGTGTTCCTCAGATTCCCTTACTACCGTATGTACCTTCAAACTGTTACCTCAGGGAATCTTTTCCATTTAATCACACAATCCAGCCTGGATCTCTAAATCTCTGGTCTAGATTTCTCCAAGATCCCCACTGGATTCTTTTACTCGAAATCCCACAAATTTTCCAGTCGGATCCCACTGTTCTGGCACCACAAAATATGTGGTGTTTCCCAGCTCTCTAACACAGCTCTTTTCTCTTTGTCTCCCAGTGGACTCTTCTTCCCATGACTCCCTCCTGTGTCAGTTAAATTTCTGTTCGCCACCCCCTTGGTTTGCCCGTCCTTGAGCTCCCCAGGGTTCCATTTTACCGACCAATCATTTTAAACCACTCCTGGTCACTATGGAGGCTTGGTTACCGTGTCTCTTCCTTCAGGTTTTGTCACACAGAGGTAGGATACAAAGATATGGCAAGTTGTCACTTTCCTAAAACCTCTCTCTGTTTTTGAATTAAATCAGTTGTCATTACCATGGCTTTCAGATTTTATAATTTGTGATAAGCTTTTTATAATTTCTGTCATCAGCTCATATACACAGAAATGGCATTATTGCAGTCAAAATATACAGTAATTATGATTGTGAGAAGTAAAATCTTACTCAGTACTACAGCCTCTTGTATAAAGTACTGTTAAATAGACTGTTAGGTGTGTATCTGGCCAAATAGGGGGATGGCTGGAAAAGGAATGTGTGTTTGGTTTGTTGGTTTGTTTGCTTTGTTAACTGAATGGTGCTAATAAGACAGTGATTTAGAAAGTGTGTGTGTATGTCCATATGTGCCTTCTAGTGACCTGTCAGCTTATGGTGAGCCAATGAATTTCATAGTTTCTCGTAGTCCTTAATCAGCCTGCCCAGGGCTGCGATATAACTAACAGAATCATATGAACATTTAAAAATGAGATAAAAATAGAAGATTAGAAGTGGATTTAAAGTCAGATAAGTAGTTACTCCTTTGGAAATGTTGAAGACTACCGTGTTAGGATAAATTACACAGGCTGTTTTAGGGAAAAGCAAAGGGCTTATTGATTTTAAAAAAGTGAAACAAATTATCAAGAAAAGTAAGGTTTCAGCATTGGGTAAAATGTGTACACACAAACACACATGCACAGAATTGCTTAGATCTTTCTCAGGAACAGTTTAGGAATAATAAATCTGGTTTAGGTATGACTAACTTTGTGAAATTAATTCTGAAATTTGATTTTGTGGAGGAAATGAAGAAGTGTTTCATAAAAGCCAGTGTATCACTAATGTGATGTGAAAACCATGTATTCACATGTAATTTGTACTTCTCTTCTTGCTCTTGCTGTCATGCATTTTTGTAGCACTAATTCATTCAACTCAGTTGATGCTTTCTACTCTTGGTTCTCTGATTTAACTTTGGCGAATATTTTACACAGTGAAGAATCCTGTATCTGTTCCCCTGTCCATTGCAATTACAGGCATACCTCACTTAACAAAAAATGGACAATGAAGGTCTGTTTTACAAAGTATTTTTTTTACTGCCCTGCTCCCTTTCTTCCTCATTCTCTGTCTAGCTGGAAATTTTCTAGCTGCAGCAACATTGAGAGAATGGTAAAGAAACACAATGTGTCTGCAGTAAAGCTTGAGCTGGGCAAGAACTGAGATTCTCCTCTAGCCAATGCTATTGTAACTGTATGCGCCTGCTTTCAACAAGCAAGGTTAACTGCAACTATAACTCTAGAATCCCTTTCTGAGCATGTATGAACAGCAAAGCTGAGAGATGAGGAGAGAGCAGCCTCACAAAATCCGCTTCATCAGCTGCCCTCAGCATGTTAAAAAAGCATAGATGTATAAGTTTGGCCACCAAAATAGAAATCATAAGAAAAGAAAAGATTGGTGAAAGAAAAAGTAAACCCCTGGATGCATGTTGGAAGGAGTCTTCAGTGGTCTCTAGAAGGTGCAGGGTTTTTTTAATTTACTGAGTCGAGCTTACCTGGCCTAGTTGTTTCATTTCACATGTGCATATTGTTAGTTTTGCATAAAATGTTTTCTGAAACATATGTACTCTTCTTTCTTCTTGTGGTATAGAAGCCTACTCCTTGCTATGTTATTTCTGTTTCTGATATAAATATTTCTGCTAAAGAAGTTATGCCCATAAAGAAGTTATGCCCAAAAACATATGTTTATTAACTGAAGTATACTGTAATCAAAGAGACAGGTTTTTCTGCTTCTCTTTTTCTAAATAATGCACAGAGCCCAGGTGTCTGCATGTTTTTTGGGAAATAAATTTCTGTGCAGTTAATGGGGTTGTTGTTGTGTGCCTTCAGGAATTTTCTGCTCTATGGC
This sequence comes from Iguana delicatissima, assembly GCA_948472985.1. NCBI lineage: Eukaryota > Metazoa > Chordata > Lepidosauria > Squamata > Iguanidae > Iguana > Iguana delicatissima. The sequence goes on along the minus strand of CAOKZL010001006.1, from coordinate 530,846 downwards.
AACTCTAAGGTGAACCTATCACATAAGTTTCTTGGCAAGAAGGGGTTTGCCTTTGCCTACCTCTGAGGGTGAGAGAGTGTGACTTACCCAAAGTCACTCAGTAGATTTCCATGGTGGAGTGGGGATTTGAACCCTGTTCTCTAGAGTCATAGTCCAGTGCTCAAACCACTACACCACACTGGCTGTTAATGGCATTAACTTCCTGGTAGATGACAAAGATTGTACTCTTCATAATATAATTATTTGCATTGTTTGTGCTGCTGATTTCCATGGGACCCCAATTTGCTGATCAATATGATGGTGAATAATTCAAATCATTAAAAAAAACCCACACCCTTAAATGAAATCAAGAACACATTGACAAGTAACGTGCAAGTCCTAGGGTAACTGATGTCTTACTCTCGAACAAACCAGTGTTAGAGAGGTTATGGGCAAAGGTTGGAAATGACACTTCTATAGGTAGTAACTTTTGAGTTTTTTTCTACAATTAATACCAGCATCATCAGCCCAGGATGGGGGAAGCTATGGCCCTCCAAATGTTGATACAATCACTATTCCCATTATCTCTCATATTTTGCCAGTGTGGTTGGGGCCAATGAGAACTGGAGTCTAACAACACCAGCCCAGCCCAGCATATACAGTTTTACTGTTATATTTTTGAGCAAACTGTGGCTTTAGTTTGATTCTCTATTAGCTGAGAGGAATTCTTTCTGAATTCAGGCTGTAGGCGATACACCCATAGGATTGCATGGTAATGTTGCAATCCTGTTCTCATTTACAGTCGACCCTCCATATCCGCAGATTCTGTATCCATGGATTCAACTAACCATGGCTTGAAAATATTCCCCCCTAAATAGTTCCGCAAAGCGAACTTTGGCCATTTCCGCACAACACTGTTATAGCGCTGTGATTCCACTTTCAACATCCTATGGAATCCTCGGGTAAATGTAAACCGCAAACCCCAGGATTCCATAGGATGTTGAAAGTGGAATCATGGAGCTATAACAGTCTTGTGTGGAAATGGCCTTTGATTTTGTCATTTTATATAAGGGATAGAATCATAGAATCATAGAAATGTAGAGTTGGAAGAGACCACAAGGGCCATCCAGTCCAACCCCCTGCCATGCAGGAAAACCCTCAAAGCACTCCCGACAAGTGGCCATCCAGCCTCCGCTTAAAAACCTCCAAAGAAGGAGACTCCACCACACTCTGTGGCAGCACATTCCACTGCCGGACAGCCCTGACTGTCAGGAAATTCCTCCTGAGGTTCAGGCGGAATCTCCCCTCCTGCAGCTTGCATCCATTGCTCCTTGTCCTGGTCTCAAGAGCAGGAGAAAACAAGCCCACTCCCTCCTCGACATGACATCCCTTCAAATATTTAAACATGGCTATCATGTCCCCTCTCAACCTTCTCTTCTGCAGACTAAACATACCCAGCTCTCTAAGTCTGTCCTCATAGGACATGACTTCCAGGCCCCTCACCATTTTGGTTGCCCTCCTCTGGACCTGCTCCAGCTTATCCATATCCTTCTTGAATTGGGGTGCCCAGAACTGGACACAGTATTCAAGATGAGGTCTAACCAATGCAGAATAGAGTGCTACCAATACCTCCCTCGATCTAGACACCATACTGCTATTGATGCAACCAAGAATTGCGTTGGCCTTCTTGGCTGCCGCATCACACTGCTGACTCATGTTCAGCTTGTGGTCTATGAAGACTCCTAGATCCCTTTCACACGTACTGTTAGCCAGCCACGTGTCCCCCATCCTATATTTCTGCATACCATTTTTTCTGCCTAAGTGTAGGACCTTACATTTCTCTCTGTTGAAATTCATTTTGTTAGCCTTGGCCCAGCTCTCCAATCTGTCCAGGTCCTTTTGAATTTTGATCCTGTCATCAGGCGTATTAGCAACCCCTCCCAATTTGGTGTCATCTGCAAATTTGATCAGCGTGCTCTCTATTCCTTCATCCAAGTCATTAATGAAGATATTGAACAGCACCGGGCCCAGGACAGAACCCTGTGGCACCCCACTAGTCACTTCTCTCCAGGATGAGAATCTGCCATTGGTGACCACCCTTTGGGTACGGTCAGTCAACCAGCTACAAATCCACCTGACAGTAGCCCTGTCCAGCCCACATCTTACTAGCTTCTTTGCAAGAATGTCATGGGGAACTTTGTCAAAGGCCTTACGGAAATCAAGATATACTATGTCCACAGCATTCCCTTCATCTATCAAGCAAGTAACTCTATCATAAAAAGAGATAAGATTAGTCTGGCATGACCTATTTTTGAGAAATCCATGTTGACTTTTCGTAATTACAGCATTGTTTTCTAAGTAATTAGAAACTGACTGTTTGATGATCCGCTCCAGGATCTTTCCAGGTACTGATGTCAGGCTGACTGGGCGATAATTATTTGGGTCCTCTTTTTTCCCTTCTTGAAGATGGGGACAACATTTGCCCTCCTCCAGTCTGCCGGAACTTCTCCGGTCCGCCAAGAGTTTTCAAAGATTATAGCAAGAGGTTCCGCAGTGACCTCTGCTAGTTCTTTTAAAATCCTAGGATGCAATTCATCTGGCCCTGGAGACTTGAATTCATCCAGTGTGGCCAGGTATTCCTGTACTACCTCTCTATCTATTCTGTGCTGCATTTCCCCCACTTCCTCACCTGCTCCCCAACCGCCAGGTTGAGTGTTTTATCCTTTTGGGAAAAAACTGAGGCGAAGAAGGTGTTGAGGAGTTCTGCCTTTTTCTTCCTCCTGTTATTAATTCACCATCTTCCTTGCGCAGTGACCCTGTCGTCTCCTTCTTTTTCCTTTTGCTGCGGACGTATTTAAAAAAGCCCTTTTTATTGTTTTTAATGTCTCTGGGCAGCCTAAGTTCGTTCTGTGCTTTAGCCTTTCTGACCTTCTCCCTACATCTCCTGGCTACTTGCTTATAATCTTCTTTGGTGATTTCCCCCTTCTTCCATTTCCTGTACATGTTTTTCTTAATACTTAGCTCAGCTGAGAGCTCTTTAGTCAACCATTCCGGTTTGTTCAGATGCCTTCCATTTTTCCTCCTTAATGGCACAGTTTTAGCCTGTGCCTTCAGTACCTCCCTTTTAAAGAACTCCCATGCATCCTGAACTCCTTTCTCATTGACTATTCTTGACCACGGGATTTCAGCCAGCAGCTCCTTCAGTTTACAGAAGTCTGCTTTTTTAAAATCTAAGACGAATGCCTGGCTACACTTGCCTTCTCTTCCCCACTGAATACAAAATTCTAATAGGGCATGGTCACTCTCTCCTAAAGATCCAACCAGTTCTACGTCATTAACAAGGTCTTCCCTGTTGGTCAGGATCAGATCCAGAATATTTGATCCCCTTGTCGCCTCTTCCACCTTCTGGACCATGAAATTGTCTGCAAGACAAGCAAGAAACTTGCTGGACCTTGCCGCCTTTGCAGAGTTTGACTGCCAACATATATCCGGGTAGTTGAAATCTCCCATTATTACTGTATCTCTCCTTTTTGAATGTGCAGTCATTTGGTCTACGAAAGCGCCATCGAGGTCCTCAGTCTGGCTTGGAGGTCTGTAGTAAACCCCCACTATAATATCCCTATTGTTTCTCGCTCCCTTAATTCTTACCCAGATGCTCTCGACCTGGCTTCCGGTGTTCAAGTCATGGATCTCTTCACAGGTGAAAACATCCTTGACATATAAGGCTACTCCTCCTCCTTTCTTATTTGGTCTATTTCTACAAAATAGGCTATACCCCTCTATTCCTACATTCCAATCGTGAGACTCATCCCACCAGGTCTCAGTGATGCCTATCAAATCATATTTACGGGATAAGGGATGCCATTTTATTACACCGTTGTACATAATGGCACTTGAGCATCCACAAATTTTGGTATCCGTGATGGTCCTGGATACAGAGGACCCACTGTATTTAAAATTGAGCCCAATTAATGTAGTTAATTTTACTTCCAAGTCAACATGCATAGGGTTAAACTGTCTGCAAAGGGCCTTGCATTTATCATCAAATGACAAGAGCCAAGAAGGATCTTTTGGGGGATGTTTCTTGGTGATTCTGGTGCTGTACCAGAAAAGTGGATATTTATTAGCTAGAAAATCAAAATAGATTTTAGAGTTGCTGTGCTGTCATCTCACTACCAGTGAACCTTTGGAGACTGAGTCAGAATTTGTATTTGGGTACTGCAGTGGGAAGAGATACTTGTCTGTACTACATTATTCCTAATTTAGGAACAGGATAAAGATTTACCAGTTAAGTTTTTTTAAAGAAAAATCACTTTTATTTGATTCATTTATTTATATGTGAATTATTTCTAAAATCAGTTTTTTAGTATTTATTAAGCATATATCATGAAATGATTAACATATATATAATTACGCTTCTTTCTTTTTTTAATACTTATTTATACACACTTCCTCCAATGAGCTGAGGAAGATGTATGGGGTATGTGTTTGTTCTGTTCCTATTCTTCCCTTTTCTATGAGGCATCAAAGGCTGACAGTTCCAATATAAAATGCAAAAATGTACTGAGACACATAGCGTAAAAAGCAAGAAGAGTAAGGATATTAAAATACAATGGAGAGAATTGGTAGAAATGATGCCCAAAAGATCTTCTAGGTGCTCACTTATTTCCAAGAGAATTTCTTGACATTGGTTAATGAGCCATCATTCAATCCAATTTGTTCGCATTCAGTCTCAGAATCCTTTGCTTTCCTTAAAAACTTCCAAGGCTGTCCCAAGCCCTTGCTGCTTGAAGTGGAGCAGCAAATAGTGTCCTCCACCCTCCACACTCAAGGAGAACAAGTAGTCTGGTGCTGAATGACATAGTAGTTGTAAATAGCTGACACACTCCAGAGTGAAATGCTCTTTGGACTGATAAGAATCACCACAAGATAACAGAAAAGTCCTACCTGTTTGATTGCTGAGATTCTCAAAAGTCTCGGCTTGTGAAGGAGGGTTTTAGCCATGCATGTGTCAGCCATTTCACAAATTTGTTAAATTCATTTCATTCCACACCAGGCTTTTTGTCATCTTCTTTTTCTCGCTGACTTGGTGCTAGCCCCTGTCTTTCCCTGCCCTCATCACTATGCAGCACTTTGGGCCAGCCAAGGTACCTGTAGGCAGAACATCCCACAACCACTTCTTGTTCTCTGGCAATAGAAACAAAACAGTAATAAATTAAGTACCAGTAATGAACAATTTGCTGCCTATTCATGACACTCCTAAGTCTGTTGCCCAAGGTAGGTTCTTAATCTTGCTTAATATTAGTGGTGATGCTAGAACGCTTCAGCTGTGGAAACACAGTTCATCTGCCCTCACGTACTTTAGACGACTGTATGGAGAATGAAAGCATACTTAAAAAGTCCAGTCCAGGGGCTGCAGGATCCCTCTATTGAACCATGCCCCAGAGGTATCAAATTCCCTTGTGGTCACATGAGCCCGTCTGAGATATTTGTTACAGTGATATGCCATTATGAAATAATCTCCTTAAACTATTATAGAATATAAAATAGAATATAATCAATTCAAGACATTGATCGGCACCAAGGCTTTGATGGCCACAAGCATTTTGAAAAGCCAAATTAATGGAAGATGGTTCTTTCAGTGGATATTAAACATAAAACAAGCTTTGAAGAAAAGAAGCAGTCCACCTTGGTGTACTAGGTATTAAAACTGGGACTGGTTATTGTGTAAAAGTGACAATCTCCTGCTCTTTTGTGTTATTTCTTCTTATGGTTATACCTCCATTTTAGCCACTAATTTATAAAGAGAAGCTTCAAGATTAGCACATGCCATTGCCTCTCCTGTCATAGCATGGAAGTGGATTTAGCTCCCAGTTCAATATGAATCCATATTGTTTCTCCCTGTTCTAATCCTTCAGCTGAAGAAATTGTCATCTCTACTGGGGATGATGTGAGTATGCATGTGTAAGGACAGAATTGCTCACCCCACTCTAAAATGCAAAACATAGCATCCTGATAGTTGTTAACAGGGGCCCTTTATGTTTTACATAGGAGCCCTGGCGGCGCAGTGGTTAAATGCCAGTACTGCAACCACAAGGTTGTGAGTTCGATCCTGCCAGGCTCCAAGGTTGACTCAGCCTTCCATCCTTTCGCAGGTCGGTAAAATGAGTACCCAGCTTGTTGGGGGCAATCAGCTAAAATACACTGTAAACCGCTTAGATAACACTAGTTAATAGGCGGTATAGAAATAAATGCTATTGCTACATTTGTATCTCACCTTTCCTTAAATGAGCTCTGCACCCTTCTTTAGTCTTAACAACAACCCTGTCAGTTAGGTCAGGCTGAAACAGAGAGACTGGCAAAAGGTCACCCACTGGGTTTCATGGTTCCATGGAGACTTGAACCGTGATCTCCTGTGTCCCAGACCATTGACACCACTACTCCATGCTGGCCTAGAAAAGATAGGGCAGGCTGTATTTCAAGCAGCACCAAGAATCATGGAGTGACTGCTTTTGTGTGTGTGCGTTTTACATCATAGAGTCATAGAATCATAGAAATGTAGAGTTGGAAGAGACCACACGGGCCATCCAGTCCAACCCCCTGCTATGCAGGAACACCCTCAAAGCATTCCCGACAGATGGCCATCTAGCCTCTGCTTAAAAACCTCCAAGGAAGGAGACTCCACCACACTCCGAGGCAGCATATTCCACTGCCGGACAGCCCTGACTGTCAGGAAATTCCTCCTGAGGCTCAGGTGGAATCTCCTTTCCTGTAGCTTGAATCCATTGCTCCTTGTCCTGGTCTCTGGAGCAGCAGAAAACAAGCCCTCTCCTTCCTCTACATAGCATCCCTTCAAATATTTAAACATGGCTATCATGTCCCCTCTTAACCTTCTCTTCTGCAGACTAAACTTACCCAGCTCTCTAAGTCTGTCCTCATAGGGCATGGCTTCCAGGCCTCTCACCATTTTGGTCGCCCTTCTCTGGACTTGCTCCAGCTTGACCATGTCCTTCTTGAATTGGGGTGCTCAGAACTGGACACAGTATTCAAGATGAGGTCTAACCAAAGCAGAGTAGAGTGGTACCAGTACCTCCCTTGATCTAGACACCATACTCCTGTTGATGCAGCCGAGAATTGCATTGGCTTTCTTGACTGCCGCATCACACTGCTGACTCATGTTCAGCTTGTGGTCTATGAAGACTCCTAGGTCCCTTTCACATGTACTGCTATCCAGCCACTTGTCCCCCATCCTATACTTCTGTATTCCATTTTTTCTACCTAAGTGTAGGACCTTACAATTATCTATGTTGAATTTCATTTTGTTAGCCTTGGCCCAGCTCTCCAATCTATCCAGGTCCTTTTGAATTTTGATCCTGTCCTCTGGCGTATTAGCAACCCCTCCCAATTTGGTGTCATCTGGAAATTTGATGAGCATGCCCCCTATTCCTTCATCCAAGTCGTTGATAAAAATATTGAACAGCACTGGGCCCAGGACAGAACCCTGTGGCACCCCACTAGTCACTTCTCTCCAGGATGAGAAGCAGCCATTCGTGATTACTCTTTGGGTTCGGTCGGTCAACCAATTACAAATCCAACTAACAGTAGCCCTGTCCAGCCCGCATTTTACTAGTTTCTTTGCAAGAATGTCATGGGGAACTTTGTCAAAGGCCTTACTGAAATCGAGGTATGCTACATCCACAGCATTCCCTTCATCTATCAAGCTAGTAACTCTATCATAAAAAGAGATAAGATTAGTCTGGCATGACTTATTTTTGAGAAATCCATGTTGACTTCTCGTGATCACCGCATTGCTTTCTAAGTGATTAGAAACTGACTGCTTAATGATCTGCTCCAGGATCTTTCTGGGTACTGATGTCAGGCTGACTGGGCGATAATTATTCGAGTCCTCTTTTTCCCTTCTTGAAGATGGGGACAACATTTGCTCTCTTCCAGTCTGCTGGAACTTCTCCTGTCCTCCAAGATTTCTCAAAGATTATAGCAAGCGGTTCCGAAATAACCTCTGCCAGCTCTTTTAAAATCCTAGGATGCAATTCATCTTGCCCTGGAGACTTGAATTCATCCAGTGTGGCCAGGTATTCCTGTACCACCTCTCTACCTATTACGTGCCTCATTTCCCCTGCTTCCTCACCTGTTCCCCAACCGCCAGGTTGAGTGCTTGTATCCTTCTGGGGAAAAACTGAGACAAAGAAGGTGTTAAGTAGTTCTGCCTTTTCCCTTCCCCCTGTGAGTAATTCTCCATCTTCTCTGCGCAGTGACCCTATCGTCTCCTTCTTTTTCCTTTTGCTGCAGACGTATTTAAAAAAGCCCTTTTTATTGTTTTTAATGTCTCTGGCCAGCCTAAGTTCGTTCTGTGCTTTAGCCTTTCTGACCTCCTCCCTACATCTCCGGGCCACTTGCTTAAATTCTTCTTTGGTGGTTTCCCCTTCTTCCATTTCCTGTACATGTTTCTTTTAACACTTAGCTCAGCTGAGAGTTCTTTAGTCAACCATTCTGGTTTCCTCAGATGCCTTCTATTTTTCCTCCTTATTGGCACAGTTTTAGACTGTGCCTTCAGTATCTCCTTTTTAAGGAACTCCCATGCCTCCTGAACGCCTTTCTCTTTCACTATTCTTGACCACGGAATTCCAGCCAGCAGCTCCCTAAGTTTACCGAAGTCCGCTTTTTTAAAATCTAAGATGAGTGTTTGGCTACCCTTATCTTTTCCTTCCCACTGAATGCCAAATTCTAATAGGGCATGGTCACTCCCCCCTAAAGATCCAATCACTTCTACCTCATTAACAAGGTCATCCCTGTTGGTCAGGATCAGATCTAGAATATTTGATCCCCTTGTGGCCTCTTCCACCTTCTGGACCATGAAATTGTCTGCAAGACAAACAAGAAACTTGCTGGACCTTGCTGTCTTGGCAGAGTTTGACTGCCAGCATATATCTGAGTAATTGAAATCTCCCATTATTACTGTATCTCTCCTCCTTGAATGTGCAGTCATTTGGTTGAGGAAGGCGTCATCAAACTCCTCAGCCTGGGTTGGAGGTCTGTAGTAAACCCCCACCAGAAATCCCTATTGTTTCTCGCTCCCTTAATTCTTACCCAAATGCTCTCGACTTGGCTTACTGGGTTTAAGTCATGGATCTCTTCACAGGTGAAAACATCCTTGACATACAAGGCTACTCCTCCTCCTTTCTTGTTTGGTCTATCTTTATAAAATAGGCTATATTCCTATATTCCAATCATGAGACTTATCCCACCAGGTCTCAGTGATGCCTATCAAATCGTATTTATTTTGTTGTACTAGGAGTTCAAGTTCATCCTGCTTGTTTCCCATACTCCGTGCATTAGTGTATAGATACTTAAGTCTCTGGGCCCTTCCTGCAAGTCCTGTACTATTGTTTCTACTCCTCCCGCCATTGGCCTCTTGTACTACTTGTGCAGTATCAATTGGGCCTTTTCCCCCTGCGCTCACCAAGTCCCTGCCCTGAATAATATTGTCTCCCTCCCCAGCGGAACTTAGTTTAAAGACCTCTTAATCCTCCTTGCAAGACTGTTTGCAAAAACATTCCTGCCAAGTTTTGTGAGGTGCAACCCATCCCTCGCCAGAAGCCCACGTTCATGGAAATTCAGGCCATGTTCCAAAAACCCAAACCGTTGCCAGCGGCACCATGTGCGGAGCCAGTTGTTGACCTCTGCTATTGTCCTTTCCCGAAGTGCGCCATATCCTTGAACAGGGAGGAGAGACGAAATGACCACCTGCGCACCAAGGTCCTTAAGCTTTGTCCCCATAAGCTCATAGTCCTTTGCGATGTGGTAAAAGCTGCTCCTCGCAGTGTCATTGGTTCTGATATAAACCAAAATGAGGGGCTTATGGTCAGTGGGTTTGACCAGCCTGGTTAGCCTCTCAGTTACGTGGTTGATCCTGGCCCCAGGCAGACAGCAGACCTCTCGATTGAGCTTGTCCGGTTTGCAAATTGCCATTTCGGTTCCTCTGAGCAAAGAGTCCCCAACAACCAGAACTCGCCTCCTCTGCGGCTTGTCCTGATCTCCACAACGAGTATGTTCCACTAGGACTGCCTGAGCATTCTGTTGAGGCTGGGAGCAGGTTGTTGCATGCTCTGAGCAGTAATCATTTGAGATATTAACAGAAGTGAAGCAAAATCAAAGTGGCTAAGAACACAGTCTCCCTAGCAATGGAGAGCTGTGGTACTCTGGTAGAAACAATAACAGCATTAGTGTGCCACAAGGGAATCTCCAAGTCCAGGAGAAAAGGAACCTTTGCTGATTCAGTCAAGCTTTGGGAAGCTCTATTTTTAATTAACCAAAGTGGTAGATGTGTGAGAAACACTAAAAACCTTTCTCAGCAATGCAGTGTCATCTGGGCTGAGTGATATAAGCTACCAGGCAGCGCTTCCCTGTTTTAAGTATGGCTGTCCTTAGATAACACCAAGGTATTGCTATGGTAGGAGCTGCAGGGTGGGAAGGCTTCTTAAAAACAGGGCCTTAGATTGCACAAGGAAATTAGGGATACGACTGATGCTCATTTGCTTTTATTGGTAACAAATGAGGCCCTTTCCACACGAGGGGGCGTGAAATGTGGGGAAACGGGGCAGCACACGTGGAAACGGAGCTTACCTCGATGTGGGTAGCTCCGTCGCCACGGGGAGCAGCGCGCGTTCGCTGCTCTACATGGCAGCGGCTTCTGGAGGCGTCCAGCGGTGCCCAAAATGGCGGCTGGCAGCTTCCGGCGGCTCTCCGCCAATTGGAGAAGTGCACCAGCTGGAAGCCCGCCCCTGGGCAGCTCTGCAGGGATATACTTGCGCTCCCCTGCAATTCCACACGGGGCGCTGCGACAGGCTAGTGTGTGTGTGTTTCATAAAGACCACATGAAATGTGGTCTTTATAAAACATGTGGCGCTACCCCTGCGGCCGCGTGAGGGCAGTTTGAGGTGTGGAACCTCCACATTTCTAACCTCCCTAGCGCACTCCACGGTGTGGACGACCTTCGGGTGAGATCGTCCTACCCCATGTTTTTCCCCTGTGTGGAAAGGGCCTGAGTCTCTTGTTCGAAAGAGGCTGAAGGAGTTCCTTGCAGGAAGAAATTTTAAGAGGGGAAAAGGGGGAGGGTTGGCCTACAGGTTATACACTGTGCTATTTTCTAATTAAAGAGAGGTATATTTAATGTAGTGTTCAGAAATGTGGAAATAGCACGTTTACAGCTACCACCATCAGTCAGAAATGCTACCTCCTCAGTTTGCTACATGCCTAGATCTAGCCTGAATGGGGAGATTGAAGAAAGTTCATCTTTGGTGCTAAAAGAGACAACTCTGTGCAGGTGCTGAAGGATGAATAATGTATATAGCAAATGCACATTCATCTCCAGGCTGTGAGGTCAGATTCTTCATACCAGTGAAGAAGACACACTGAAGAGACTACACTGGATGTTTGCCTATTCTGTTTTCAAGAGATTGCACCAGCTCTGCATCTGAACAACGGACTGTATTGAAATGGACCAGTAGACAGTCTTAAGATACTATTGCTTCCTGGACTAGAAGGAGCAACAGTGGGTTTTTTTAATTAATGTTAACTTAGTGGCAGCTAACTTAAAAAAAAAAGATTATCATCTGTTTCAGTCTAGCCACAGAAGATACAATTTTTCCAGAGAGCAGAGATATAGTTGCCAAATAGCAAAACAGACTCACCAGACTTTCCTCTCTCAGACTGCTTTTAATCCCTTTTCTTCCCTATGTCACACACAAACCTGTCCCCTTCCTTTTAGCTGGAGGGGTAACACTGAATCCAAGCCTTCTTAAATTAGAGTATTCCAGAGTTGTTTCTGTATTACGAATGCTTCTAATGATATGATATGGCTTGCATGATTGGCCAGTAGTCACAGAACATTTGTAACAAAGATTACCATTTACCAAGCGATCATGCAAATGCACCATTCCTTTGCTTCTGGAATTTGATAGGGCTGTAAATTTACAATAAAGCTGTCCTTGCTTGGCAGGATACTGTACACCTGGCTTACCTGTATGTGGTAGTGAAGAAACACTTCATACATGGCTGCCTGAACTTGTCTTGGAGCTCACTGACTCAAGAGTCTGGACAGATTGTCCGAACTGAGAATGTTGTTGTTTTTGCAAGGTTTCAAGTCATTTCTTTCAGCAACCCCCAGGGCCACCCTATAACGGGGTTTTCTGAGGTTGAGAGTGTGACATGCCCAAGATCACTCAGTGGGTTTCCATAGCCAAGTGAAGAATTGAACCCTGGTCTCTAGGGTTGTGATCCAATGCTCAAACCACTGTACCACACTGGCTGTCACTGAGAATTAGGGGAGAGTAAATGCCAGAAGGCTAGAATTAGGATCATATCTAAAGGGTGAACCCAGGAAAAAGCTGATCAAGAATCCAAACAAAGCCAGAACCAGATTCTTACTGTCCAGACAAAAGTTAACCTTCAGCAACAAACTTCATAGTTCTTCCTGTTCGGAGCGACCAGTGGGAAGCTTACACAAGTGGAAGAACCCTTTTTTTCCTATAGAGGTATCTGTGGTGCTCCTCATGAGGAATAGGGATACACAGAACCATGCATGTCTAACACTAACACGGCTTTTCTTCCACTGGGATTTGGTTTCCCAGTTCTCAGGCCCGGCCCTGAATCTCAAGGCTCCTTGCTCCCTCCTTTGTAGGCCATAGGGTAAGGGGAGGAGTCTCAGGTACTGCCCTAAAGAGATTTTTTTAAAAAGTGTGGTACTGGCTTCTCTTGCTGCAAGTTGCTTTGGAGTTGTTGATGTCTTCTTAGTTAGACTTAAACAAATTGCCTTGAGCAACTGTAATTTATGCTTATAGTACTGACCTTACCAGGCCCTGCCCCTTGTGACATCGCCAAGCACTGTTCCTAGTTCTGAAATTTTGCCATGCAGTCTCAGGGCCTGTGATCGTTCTGAACTGGCAACCCTCTCTGGGATTGGGTGATTCCTTCTTTCTTCTGCATGTGCACATTTGGAAAAAAGAGCAGTCAATTTACAATATCTAGTGATGCCTCCTTCAGAGAAAACTGAGTCATTAAAAAAACACAAACCTCTGTGTTTTCCAACAACCTGCTCTCCATAGTGTGCAACCAAGTGCCTCCAAAGGAAGCCTGCATGCAGAACATAAAAGCAGTGGCTGTCCCCTTGCCCCAAACAATGGGTGTGCAATTCAAGTATTGTAATCTGGGATTTCAGGTTATTTATGAGGAATGATCAGCCCTGCCATTAGGCAGAGTGAGGCAGCCAACTCACTCAGTGATACTAGGGGGTGTCAGCTATATGATGTAGGACCTGTGTGCCACGTGATCTGCCCTGCATCCCTTAAACCTGCCTGCTGTGTTAATTATCAATAGCACTATGCTTCTGTATATTAGTTGCTGGCAAACATGAGATGCTACCGCAGTGGTTCTTAACTTGGGGTCCACGCTCCCTGGGGGGACTGCTGTCCTCACAAGGGGCTCCGTGAAAACTTGAAGAAATGTTATGAGCTTTTACAGTTCGAATCGAAAGAAAATTGAATGAATGAATGAATGAATGAATGAATGAATGAATGAATGAATGAATGAATGAAAAGAAAGACAGAGGGACAGACAAATGGATAGTCATACATTGATCTCAAAAAGCAGAAGTCTTTTGCTGGTGAGAGACATCATTTATACAAAGTTTCATCACAATATCTCAAACCATTCAAAAGTTATGAAACTGATAGTAAAAAATGTACTCAGTACTTGCTACTTCTGCATGCAGTGAGGACATGCAAGTGAATGATGCTGAGTGGTTGAAAAAACATGTGATATTTCTTGCTACTGCGCATACAGTCAACAATCACTTTAAGTCTTGGTGGCCCATGGTACCAAAAGGTATTTAAAGAAGGTCCATGGAAAAGAAAAGGTCAAGAATCACTGTGCTGTGACCTTCATGTCCTGTTTGGAGGCTTCCTGTTAGGGCACTTGGTTGGCCATTGTGGAAACAAATTGCTGGACTAGAGAGGCTTTTGGGTGGATGTTCTGGTCTTCTTCACTTCTGTGGAACAAAGCCTGGAAAGTTACTTTTAAGAAGAATGTAATGACATGGTGAAGCCATCCAAATGAAGCAGTGGTAGGATAGATGCTCTGGACTCCAAAGCACCTTCCTACCAATGCTGAATGATGAATGGCTCCGGTTATGTCATATTCATTCTTCTGAAAAGTGACTTTTCAACTTTCAGTGCAGGTGGTGTTTGTACATGAATTTTAGAGAGTTAGCAGGAAGGTCACATTTTATTATCCTGATAGACTCACACACACGTATACTCAGAATAAGAGGCTACTGTCAGGACGTAATACAGAGAAACAGGTTACTGAAGGAAATCAAGGAAGAAAGTGCAACAGTGGGTTTACAGCTGAACGTTAAGAAAACAAAAATGATGACCACAAATGATTTACATGACTTTAGTTGATGAGGACATTGAAATAATTCAAGATTTTCCACTTCTTGGCTCAGTCATTCATCAGAATGGAGATTGCAATCAAGAAATTAGAAGAAAGCTAGGATTTGGAAGGACAGCGATGAAGGAACTAGACAGGACCCTGAAGTGTTAAGAAATATCATTGAATACTAAAGTTAGAATTGCCCATGCCATCATATTTTCAATATCTATTTATGGTTGTGAAGGCTGGACAGTGAAGAAAGCTGATAGGAAGAGAATCAACTCTTTGAAATGTGCTGGAGAAGAGTTCTGCAGATACCATGAACTGATAAAAAGAAGACAAATAAATGGGTCCTGGAGCAAATCTAGCCTGAATTTTCCCTAGAAGCAAAGATGATTAAACTGAAACTGTTGTACTTTGGATATGCAGTATCGTGAGAATACATGACTCACTAGAAAAGACAATAGTGCTTGATACAGTAGAAGGCAGTAGCCTTCAAATGGACAGGCTTAATTTAGGAAGCCGTCAGACCGAATTTGCAATAGCTGAGCAGGGTTGTTGAAGATACTGTGACTTAAGTGATAGGGTCTCTCATTCATAGGATCGCCTTGACAGCAATTAACTGCAACAGCAGGGAAGGTATTTGTCCTCTTATTCTTCACCTTAGAATCAAAATGGCCGTTCTTGGGGATCATTACGTTGTGTGAATTGATTTGACCAACTACTCGCCATCTTGATAAATTAAGTGCAGCAGACAAGGGAGGCGAAGGCAACTCCTAGGATGGTTCCACGTATCTTAAGTTCTTCTTAAGAGCTACAGCTGGGAGCTTTTCAAGAGGGAGGAAAACATAATCTGTAGGAATTAGACTTGGCTGAAGTGAGTACAGCATGTTTCCCACCTGTTCCCTTGAGGCCACCCCTCCACTTCCCCAAGCAGAAGCACCAGCCCTGTACCTGTCACTTTAAGCCGAGTTGTAGCCATCTGTCCCCCTTGGGAGTAGTGGTCAACTGCAGTCAGGAATGCCAGGCAGTCCTAGTATGTAGATCTGCGAGTTTCAGATTTAATCCACCCAGCAGATGCCAAGATTTTATGATGCTACTAATGTGGAGACAACTGGACTGCTGGACTGAGATTTTTATCAGCAGATCTCCAGTGAACACTTTTCAAATAGGGCCATGGGAGAAAGCTGACTACATTCTGTCCTCCACAATTTACCTTGATTCAATGATGCATTCACAGTTTTTAGCACTGTTTTAAAAAGAAAAGCAGACACAACACAGCATGATGTTTGTTTTGGGCCCATTTCACCTTTCTGCTTGCTGGTGGTTTGGGATGTGCAGATCTGCAAGTTGCACTTTCTTCAACATTTAATTTGTTTTAAAATCCAAGTTCTTTCTATTCTGTTTCTTTAAAAAATTGCAAATTTTGGTTAAGTTCTTATTAAAAGACTTAAATTGAATGGAGTTCTCAACCACAGGCACTGGCTAGATTCAGTCACAACAATTATGCCCAGCCTGCAGAAGACCACGTTGTAGTGCCTGCCATGTGGCTTTCAAGATAGGAAGCTTGGACATTATTTTTTTTTTTAAAAAAAAGAATGTTGTGTTATGAATGTAGTACTTTTCCTTACATTCTTTTAATTTTCTTGTTTTCTCTCTTCGATATTCTCCATTTCCTTCTTCTCTTCTCTTACCTCCTTTCTCTCATCTTTTACTTGTTAATTGCTGTCAAGTTGACTTCAACTTATGGCGACCCTACAAATGAGAGACTCCCAACTCACCTTGGCCATTTCCACACTAGACTGTTATAGTGCTGCTATTCCACTTTCAACATCCTATGGAATCCTGGGGTTTGCGACTGCCACCACACTCCAAGGCAGCATATTCCAGAGCTGTTCAGTTTTTATGATCCACACAATGAAAGGTTTTCTATGAAGCACAGGCTGATTTCCTTCTGAAATTCTTGTGTATGCTTCATTATCCAGTGTATGTTTGCAGTATGATCCCCCGTGCCTCTTCCTTTTCTGAACCCAGCTTGGACATCTGGCATTTTTTGATTTGTCTTTGTTGTCGAATTTTGAGTATCACATTGCTTGCATGGAAAATTAATGCAGTGGTCCTGTGCCTACTACAACCCCTGGTGTCCCCTTTCCTGGGGACTGGAATATATATGGAGTGTTTCCAATCTGTGGGCCATTGTTTTGTTTTTCATATTTGTTGACAGATGGCCCTGGTGGTTTATTTCACCTAAGCACTCTGAGTGCAGCTTGCACTTCACTTACTAAAATTGTAGGTTTGTCTTCAAATGATTCTTCCTTGAATGAATCTGGCATCTTTCAACTCTTTTATATAGTTCTTCAGTGTATTGTTTGCATTTTTTTTTTTTTAAAAAAAACTTGATCATGTAATGTGTTCCCATACTGGTGTATAGCTTCCCCACCCTTGGTTTAATTTTTTTTTTTTTTGGATCTTGTGGAAGAGGTATCTTGTTCTCCAGGGACTAGGAGAAGGAGCAACAGTTTCAAGCTGCAGGAAAGGAGATTCCACCTGAACCTCAGGAAGAACTTCCTGACGGTCAGAGCTGTCTGACAGTGGAATATGCTGCCTGGGAATGTGGTGGAATCTCCTTCTTTGGAGGATTTTAAAGCAGAGGCTGGATGGCTATCTATTGGGAATGCTTTGATGGGTGTTCCTGCATAGCAGGGGGTTGGACTGGATGACCCCTGAGGTCTCTTCCAACTCTATGATTCTTTCATTTTTTAAAATCATCTTTATTTCTGTTTATTATTACAGGTTATTACTGTTGTAGACACTCAGTTTTGCTGTTGTGGTGGAGTCAAATTATCCTGATTTTTGTAGGTTTGCATATTTAAAAAAATAATATTAAAAATAACGGGAACCGGGGTGGCAACTGATATGGATCAGGATGATCTCAACTGTTTAAGTTAAACAAAAAGAAAGTACTGGCAATTCTAATTCAACACCAGAAGCATGAATAAATATGTACAGATCCCAAGCCCTATGAAGATTTTAAAGCTAGGCACCCACAGTGGCTACAACATCCCATTGCTCTGGTCTGCTCTCATTCTGAATAAGAGGCTGGCAGCAGACAGATTTCTGTGTTGCTCTGAATGGTACAGGACTCTTGCTTAAAGCAGGGGTAGGAAACCTCCAAGGGTGGGTGGGCTGTATTGCCCCCATTTGGGACCTTGGAGGTCTCCTGCACCTCTGCCCTTGAAATGTTATCTTATTTTAGCATTTATTTATACTCCCTTTGAATATTTTTGACTTCTTTTGTAATTTTGGGTTAAATAAAAGCCTCTCCTGGTCCTAAAATGGCCCACGGCGTTGTTATCTTCAGCTGTAATGAGTCTACTGCCCTTTGGGCTTTAACATGTCTGGCAGATCTCTGCTTTCCTCCTCTCTGCCAATTAAATATCACTGAAACTAAATTGCAGCAACGTTTGTTTACTTTCTTATTGTGTTTCCAATAAACAACATGGAAATTATACGTGTGTTTTCTTGAGCAACACAAAGTACCAGTTCTTGACAACTGAGAGGGCAATTTTCTACCAGTCTTCAGGCCAACTGGTGACGAGCATACTCCTTAGGTTGTAAGAAGCTTCTGGATGTTGAGGCCACAAGAAAACAGTCCCATAGTAAAGCATTGCCTCACAGCTCCAAGGCTTGGAACAAGGTTGCCAGACTGAACATTTGAGAGTTCCCATGGCTTTTAATGGTTGTGTAGGAGGAGGAATTTTGGCCAGTCTTGCTTGCCACACAATTAACAGGCAAAATCTGCTAAAATTTTGTCTTCTGCACAACCATAAAAAGCTGTAGGAGCCCTCTTCAGTTTTTACTCTGGCAGCCTTCCACTAAGGTATGCATGTATGGTGGAGAAACAAACCAGCTCTGTGCTTTCCAAGAGGGAATGAAATAGAATGTAGTAGTGAAAGGAAAGAATGGCTTAGTTCAGATTTCCTCAACCTGACAGCTATTAGACCTGTTGGCTTTTAAATGCTGCCATCCTCATCCCACACTAATTGTTGGTTATACTGGCTGAGGAGGAAGAGACTCGTAGCCAAAGGTATCTGGAAAGCACCAGTTCACACTGCAGAAGCCTAGGCTGAACTTTGTTGTGATGCATGAACGGTGTTACTGTGTTCCTTCACCTGGATCTGTGTATTTGAAAGAACTTTTCTCAGTTTAACATGTTGCACAGAACCTGGAAAAACAAGGACTAAAATATGCAACAATTTAAAAAGTTGTGTCTGGTACGGAGGTGTAGGCTTCAACAAACCAAGATTTGCAGAGCACTAAAAGTGTATAGATGTCCTTTTTGAGAATAACTTTCCCAAGAAACTAAGAATTCAGCACCATCAACTAATGCTGTGGGGTCAGAATAGTGATGTGTTGACATGGGATGGTATGGTGCCCTAAATTTGGCAGGACACCACATACTGTTGTCGCTGGATGGCTGCATTGCCTGCAGTGAACATCCACAGTTAACATTGTTATATGGAAGGAAAATTATGGTGATTATATTCTGGCCAATACAAAGTGGAATACAAATCAGGCTATGCCACAAGTATGAGATCTTTAGTGGTTACAGCTGCATAAGGAAGACCTGAGAGATGAGATGAGCCATCAACCAATGACCTCTTTTACTCATAGGCTGTATGCAAAGGCAGGCAAATAGTGAAGAGCAAATGTCTCTGGGGAAACCATAGTGTTAAGTGATGGACTGCTAATGGGATTAGAGGGCACGCCATTCGCAGAATCTACAAGTATACTTAATGCTGATAATAATACAGAATCTTCTAGTCATTGTTGATTGAATAAGCTAGAAATCAGCTTTGATCCACTTGGGGAATTCTCTGTTGGGGTCACTGGTGCAGTTGTATGGTCTTCCTTCCAAAGTGTCCAAGAATGTTTCAAGCAATGTCAATACAGTTGACAGCAGAACCCTTTAAGGCCCCCAGATATACAAAACAACATAGCCCAAATGATGTTATGACACACAATGATGTTTTATATTGGGCATGTGTAGAGCTTAGAAAAGTTACTTGTTTGGACTACAAATTCCAGAATGACCCAGCCAGCATGGCAAAAGTAATGTTTCCAAGCTCTTGGGTGTCCTATATGTTTACTACTTTGGGCAGACACACTACCCCACCTCTCTTTCTCACACACACACAATTACAGGGGATAAGTATCCACAATTTATGTGGGGACATTTCAGTCTTTAGTTATTTCATCTAATTAAAAAAAAAAGGGCCTTCCAAGAACTTATGTCTTCTTTGCAGTACTGAGTCTGGTGCCAGGCAAAATTACCTACTTGCACGTGCACCCATTGCTTCGTAGTGTCACTAGGTAATAACTCCCCCACCTCCTACTTCTGATTCATTCTCCACCCCCACAAGAGTCATCTTGCTCCAATTCCTCCATATGCAGTTGCCTTTCAAGTCTCCCTTGCCACTTTATACTCCAGCAGATTTTCATTCTTCATCCCTCCCATGTCACAATCCCTTGATCTTTTAGTTCCTCTCCATTTCCTTCCTGGCAGTTATCTGGCTCTTTTATGCACTTCAGTATTCAGCTACTTCCCCCCACCACATATTAACCAGCTTCTTGTAAGAAATCTAAATATATATAGTCTCCACATAATTTCTTTTTTTGCTCCATCTAGCACAGTGCCATTTGCTTTGACTGGCTCCAGGACCTCAGGCAGAGATCTTTCCCATCATTTGCTTTATGGTCCCTATGATACCAGAGAGTGAACCTGGAACCTTCTGCAAGCAAAGCAGTCATTCTGCCACTGAATGATGGGTCTTCCAAGGATAGTTGGAGATAGCCTTGTTATGCATGCAACTTCTCTGTTCTCACTCAGTTTTTAGAAGAGTTCTAAGAGAACTTCCATTCCCTAGATGTACCATGGAATCTAATCAAACACAAGCAGTGTGCTTCCTTGGGCTAACTCAATAATCAGAGCTTGGGATAGTTACATCAGCCTGTGAGATTCTGGGAGCTGTAACCCAAAAAATAATTTTCCCATGCTTTGCCACATACTGCTCTTGGCTTTCCCCACTTGTAGCTTTTTGGTGAGGCGCAGACAGTTGATAGATTGTCTCCACTTGTACCCTAATTGAACTCATGATGCTAGTCATTTCCTGAACCCCTTCCCTGCTGATTTTAGGAAAGTTGGCCTTGGGATTACAGTGAGACAAATTCTTTTAAGAATTGAATGGTAGATCCCTGAAGCAGGAAAGGAAAACCAAGAAGTAGCATCCCCACTTCAAATTCTGATCCACCTTATTCAACACATTTACCCTTGGTGTTGCGAGTACTTTAAACGAACAGTATGCAAGCTATTTGGTGAACCCCACCAAAAAGAATTCTTTAATAGAATAATGAAAGAAGATACACAAAACTCAACAGAGCTGTCAGCACTTGGACACAGGGACTCCCTGGCTCAGGAAACCTGGCCATGAGCAACGGGTATGATTCTTCACAGAAGGTTAAATTTTGGATTTCTTTGTCACCTTCCCAAATCTAACCTCAACTGAAGTAGGTCCCTGAGAGGGATTGGAAGGGAATGGCAGATCAACACACACACAGTGGTTTGGACTGACTGGCTGCACTTAATTTCTGGGGCTTGGGATTAAAATGAGTTAATTCTCAGCATCCAGATCCTACTTTGGTGGGACACACAAATGTCAAATGCAAGGGACAGTCCCTGGCTATGGCTAAATGCGTCGGATCTCTGGATGGTGCACACAGCCCCATGTGGAATGGTCTATATTACAATCTAGGAAGCTTATGCACATTTATACAGAGGACTTTTGTCCCAAGGCTTTGAAACCCTTGAGACTGTACAACAGAGTGATGCGTCTGATTTTAAATATTTCTTTCCCTCCCCTCCCCTGCTTTTCCTCCCTCCTCACTTTTGTTTCCTTTAGTGTTTCTACATTATTTACAATGTTGTGCTTGTAGACAGATCCATCAACTGATGGAGACAGTATGTCAGGTTGTGTCCAGGGAACTATGTGTTCTTTCAAACCAGAGATGCATTTCTTTACTGCTGTAATTCCATGGGGGAGAAACGGGAAAGGGGGGAGGTTTCCAGGTCAAGCTCTTATGGGGGCTTTTGACAAGAAAGGAAACTTTTAGAGCACAGAGCACTTCTTGATCCTGAAGAGGACAGGTTTTCTGATCCTGATTTGGATTTGTTCTGGCACATCCATGATGCTAGAAGCCATCAGAGAGAAAAACAAAATGACAAACAGCTGCCATGTCCATCTTTGGAACAAAGTGTTTGGGCAGGCAGAGCTGGCTCCATGAGCCTGCAGCTCCAGTGACATGCAAGAGCAAGCAAGCTCCATATACTTCTTCTTGATGCTGTCAATTTCTGCCTTTACTTAGAGCTTTTGGGTTTTAAAAACATCAGGATATATATAAAAGACGCCCCCCACCAAAAGCCAAGAAGAGCAGCAATTATCATCCAACATCTTGACATGTTCAGAGTGCTGCTGCTCATTCCAAGATGAAGATCCAGACCCATGTGCAGGAGGAAATGGGGGACAGTCATTAGTTTTACTAAAACATCCGGAAGCCATCTGGCTCCACATCTTCCTTCCTTGGCTGCAAGTTTCCAGGATGTCTCTGGGGCAGGATCAGCAGAAACAATACAGCTGCTGTATGGCTAAGTGAGCACTGTGGCATGATCTAAGCAACTTGATAAAAACTTAATTCTTCAGGAATAGTGCTCCCCACCACCACTTCTCTGGCATCACCATTCTCTCTCCTGCATTGGAAGAATTTCCCAAGACAGTGAAAGTAGGCTGCCATAGGGTCCACGGGAGCCTTTCAGTTGGCTGGAGGCCATTCTGAACAAAATGGGATGACTGTCTGGCCACCAAAGTTCCTCGGGCTGCCTTAGGACAGTTCTGTCTCACTGGCAGGACTCACTGGACATTGCCATTATATGAGGCAAGGCCTCTTTCTGGATGGTTGCCTGGGATGCTAGGGGTGGACTGTGTTTCTGTAGGGTTGTGTGTGCGTGTGTGTGTGTGTGTGTACATGTGATATGCTGTCATGTGTCTGTGGTGTGCAGAACTTGGTAACTGTGTTCCATAAGGGGGTGGCTTCAGTTGTTCTCAAACAAGGAAAGCAGATCATCGTTGCTGTTATTGGGGAGATCTGGGGGCCCTAGGTAAGACAGCAGCTCATCTGGGTTTGTCAGCTCAGGAAGAAGCTGAGGGCAAAACACAAAATAAAAAACAGGGTTAAAGATTGGCTCTTTGAACAACACATGTTAACACAACATCCCAAGCAAAGGCCCCTTGTGGAATTAAATATACATTAGGATGATTGGGAGGGATACACACAAAGCCCTTTTATGATTCCCTGAGACAATGGCTTGAATCCTGTATGAGAATTATGTCTCTGTAAGTGAATTTACATACATGGGAATTAGAATTGGGTAGTTACTTAACTTCTGTATCCAGTAGAGGGCTGGTGTTACTACATAGTGGAGCTGGTAAAATGACCAATACGTGTCAGGCACCCCAATATGTGACAGAACACTGGTGAGGGGGTTCCAGTGCACACTGGTGCCCTTGCTGGTGTCCTGTTACACACCTTTGCAATTCACTAACAGGGTTTTGTAGTGCCTCTGCTGTTCAGTTAGGCATATGTAAAGTTATGTTACAGAGAGGTTGATACAGGATTCTGGCCATTATGTATAACAGAGACATTCACAGATCACTCACGAAACAGAGGTCTGAATGTGCTCCCTGCTATCTACTACTTAATAGTGAAGCCAAGAACTCCTGTCTGGGTCATCTGCATTATTTATACATTTATATTTATTTACGAGCTACGTTTATATGTAGTCTTTCTTCCAGTGACCTCAAGGCAGTGTAAATGGTTTGCTTCTAGCCCCAGCAAACCTAGGAGACAGATCAGAATTGGGGGCACAACTGGCCTAAGGGCTTGCTCTGAGTTTCATGGCTCAGTGAGGACTTGAGACTCATCCAGCATGCTAACCACATATTCGTTTTTTATCAGCTGTGAGCCTGACTCTCAACATATTTTGACTCTTGCATTGGTGAGTGAGTGCATGCAAGAGACAGAGAAAATGAGACTGACTCAGGCTCTAAAGCAGGGATGGCAAACATGCAGACCTCCAGCTGTGAAGATTCTATCATTCCTCACCACTGACTGTTGGCTAAGGTTCATGGGAGTTGCAGTCCAATAACTTTTGGAGCATCATTCATTCCTCATCACTGCTCTAAAGACTTCAGTGTTTTTAGTCATAATGCAGGATTTCTACTTGACTGACCGACCCTATTAGGATGCCTGGTCCCATTCAAGACTGCCTGCTGATAAAATTTTTGGAGAGAGCTTTACTCTGTGACCCCAACTTTACCTAAGGCTAGACTGGTGAGTATGGGGGGGGGCAAACCTTACTCTGCAGTGGCATCCCCCTCTCAAAGAGTGTATATGGCCCACTCCGTATTTTCTCTTTTCTAGGAAATAGCAAGTATGGTGCTCTCTCACTGGATGTCTTGCAATGATTAGAATGTTACTCTGTCTTTCACCGAGCTCGCCTACACCTGTGTAAAGCTGGTTTGTGCACTCTGGGTTACTGAATTTTGATTACTACAGTTTTAACCTATCTGTATTTTATTTTGTGTGTGTGCTATACTGGAGGCTCTGACCCAATATCAGCAATATATAAATAATATAAATAAACTTTAATGTAACTATCACCAGTGGGCTAGCCACTACAGCTGTGTGACAGGACTTCATAGTACAGCTCATTGTATAACCTTGGGCCAGTCATACTCTCTCAGTATGATCTACCGTACGCAGATATTGTGAGATATGACAAGATAAATGTATGACACCTTAAGCTCACTGGAGAAAAGATGAGTTCTAAATGGAAACAAATATAACAAATAAGTCAGAGAAACTTTGGGATCAAACCTGTCCCCCCACAAAAGAAACAAGGATAGAGAGTCAGACCTAGACTACACAGTGCTGGTAGGAACAAATTATATCATAAGGTAAAGTGAAGTAGCCTTTTCAGGTGGCACAGTATTTCTCAAACTGATGTAGAGGACCAGCAGGTTTTCTCCCAGTTTGCCAGGAGTAGTACCATATTTTTGCCCATTGGCTACAATTTCTTCTTTCTTTTTTAGAAACTCTCCAGTGATGGCTCATGGACCAGAACTGGCTGATGGCCCACTACTTTGATTTGAGGTAGCATATATTAAGGGAACTGCAGCCAGGTAGTACCTGAGGAGAGAACAGAAGGTGAGCTGTGTCTGGGAGGACATCCTTGATGGGGTGTTTTTAAAGGCTTGTGTGTTTGTTTCTGGCCATATGCTTTCCCTGAGAGGGGGTGGGGCTTTTGCTGAGTCACTTACTTGCTTGAGGGGAGTGGAACTAGCAGCCACTAGGTCTATATAACTGTTGCCAGAGTTGAACAGGAGCTCTGTTAACAGGGAAAGCCAAACAGCATTCGCTGTTGGTAATTGGTAGGAGAGTTTTGAGGAGGAGACCCAGATATCTGTTTGAGTGCCTACTTAAGACTACTGGCTATGGAATATGAGGGAGCTGCTGTGGTCACCTGCAATAGCTGTGGTATGTTTGTTTTCTTGCCAGAGAAGGTGGGTGGTTATACCTGCAGCAAGTGCAAGTTGGAGGAGAAGGTCCAGCAACTTGAGGCCTGTGTATGTACTCTTCAACATATTAGGGAACATGAGGTTTTCTTGGATAGAGCAGAGCAATACCATGATGTTTCTGAGCAGGTGGTCACTTCCCAAACACGGGAGATTGACACTTGGAGGAAAGTGATATATAGAAGTAGGAGGAACAGGGATCACTCAGTGAATTTGGAGCTACAGAATCAATTTGAAGCTTTTTCTCTTATCAGAGATGATGAGGAACATCAACAAGAGCAGCAGTGTCAGTCCTCAGAGAACACACAGGTGTCCTTGTAAAATTCAGCACATGGAATGGCCCCTACCAATTCTCAAAAGAGATGGGTGGTGGTGGTAGGGGACTCCCTGCTGAGGGGAACAGAAATAGTGGTTTGTAGGCCTGACAAGATGACTCAAGAAGTGTGCTGTCTCCCTGGGGCAAAAATCAGTGATGTCCTTGAGGGTCTGACAAGACTTGTGAAGCCCACTGACTTCCCTTCCCTTTGGTCCATGTGGGAACCAGTAACATGGCAAGGCATAGCCTTCAGCATGTTACAAGAGATTATGAGGCTCTGAGAAGGACGCTGAAGGAACTTGATGCACAGGTTGTCATCTCATCTGTTCTCCCAGTTAAAGGACACAGTCCAGGAAGAAAGAGAACAATACTGGAGGTGAGCAACTGGCTCCACACATAGTGTTGCCAGGAATGATTTGGCTTCTTGGAGTATGGTCTGCAGTTTCATGAAGATGGACTACTGACAAGTGATCGGTTGCACCTCACAGCAGTTGGCAGGAATGTTTTTGCTATAAGAGGCTCACAAACCTGATCAGAAGGGCTTTAAACTGAGTTATGTGGGAGAAGGTGACAGTATTCTTGAGGGCAGGAGTTTGTTGAGTGCTAGAGAGAATAATCCAATAGTTATTGAGGGAACTGAATGAATAGTAAAAGAGCCTGACTGTAGGAGGGGAAAAACTTTAGATAGGCAGCTAGGGGGAATGACCCATAGTCTTAGATGTCTCTAAACTAAGGCAAAGAGCATGGGAAATAAACAAGATGAACTCAAACTCTTAACACAGCAAAACAGATATGACATAATAGGCATCACTGAAACCTGGTGGGATGAGATTCATGATTGGAATGTAGGAATAGAGGGGTGCAATCTATTCCAGAGAAATAGACCAAATAGGAAGGGAGGAGGAAAAGCATTATATGTCAGGGATGTTTAAACCTGTGAAGAGATTCATGAGTTAAATCCTGGAAGCCAGGTTGAGAGCATCTGGGTAAAAATTAAGGGGGAGAGAAAAAACAAGGATGTCATTCTGGGGGCGGGGTCTACTACAGACCCCCAAACCAGACTGAGGACTTGGATGAGGCTTTGCTAAAAGAGATGACCACACATTCATTAAAAAAGAGATAGTAGTAATGGGAGATTTCAACTAGCCTGATATTTGTTGGAAGTCAAATTCTACCAAGAATATCAGGTCCAATAAATTCCTCATTTGCCTTGTAGACAATTCCACTGAGGAATAAAAGTAAGAGGTATCTAAAGAAACCAGAATGGATGTCAAAAGAACTTTCAAATGATCTAAGATTTAAAAGGGAAAAAGAAATGGAAAAAGAGGGAAATCGCAGAGAGGAAGACAACAAAAAGGGTGTGGGAGAGTAGACAACAAAGCTTTAGGCACTGCCACTGAATGTATATGCCATGTTGGACAAGTGTGGGAGGAAATTCTAGGAGACACGATTATGGAAGGAGGGAAGATTTGACCATAGAGCTCAGTCCCAATGGATATGAGGAACCACACATGCCCCTAAGTACCAATTGGTGCATTGTGAGAGCTTGTGTACCTTATCAGAAGTTAGGGATGCCCCACCATTCTTAGGGCGCTCTAAGAGACCCTGAATTCTTGATCTCAGCCTACATTTTGCCAGAAGAGCCATGGAATACAAGGAGAATTCATTCTCTGTTTGGGCGGCTCTTCAATCTAGTTTTCTTTTAACAATACAGCATTTTTAAGGCACCAACTTAAGAGGATTACCACCCCCTTTCTCCAGTGACCACAGGAGCTCTTCTGCTCTGTGGCTTCTGGAAGAATGGAGAAGATTGTTTGACAAAGGTGAAGCTTGTGAGAAGCTGCCACTGACATAGCTGAGATGGGTAAAAGGAGAAGACTTGTCACCACAGCAGTGGCAACTTGATAGCCTTGCACATGGAGGGAGTTATGGAAGCAGGTAAAATCATCAGTCCGAGGAGACTGGTACAGGGCGGGCAGACTATTTTCTTCTCACGCCCCAAAATGTCAGCAAGACTTGGGCTGGTGAAGTTTCCCCTGAAATCCTCTCTGGAGGGAGGGAATGAACATGAAGTGGAGAGAGGTGGAGAAGGGTGCAGAACTCACTGGGAAGGTGCAGATCACTGGGAAAGTGGGGGGACATACCATATCACACACTCTGGTCTCATCCTGCCAACTTTCTGGGACACAAGGGAGTATCTGGATGATTGGGGAACATAAGAAAGGCCTTGCTGGGTCAGAACACATCCTGTTTCCCACAGAGACCAATCAGAGGCCTTTGGTGAGATCACAAGCAGGAAATAAAAGCAAAAGTCCTCTACTGCTGTTGCCCATGAACTGGTATTCAGTGGCTATGCCTTTGATCTAGGCCACAGTCACAATATTGACTAGCTATCGCAAACCTTATCCCTCAAGAAATGTGTGTAATCCCCTATTAAAGCTGCCTGAGTTGGTGTCCATTGCCACATCTTTTGGTTGTGAATTCTCTAAGTCCTTGCAGGGGAGGCTGGCTCTAAACTTGATGAGCACATTGCCAATGCTATGGAAGTTTGCAAATGTTTGCAAAAGGGCAGCAGTCAGGGCTTGGATCCTCCCTATCATCACTTCTCCAGACCAGAGCTAGGAAATGTGATGCACTTCAGATGTTCTTAATCTGCAGTTCCAATCAGCCCCAGCCATCATGGCCAACAGTAAGGAGCTACGGAGGTTACATTTCAAAATCTGGAAATGACCAGTTCGGCTGCCTCTACGTTAGACCTTTATATATATACTGTAGGGTGGTCAGCCAAGTTTAGTGCCTATACTCATCTCAGAAGAGTTTTAAAAGTGAGGTTAGGCAATGCTAAGAAAAAGGAATGTACAGTAAATCACAAGTGAACAGAGCCCAGAAAAGTTACTTTTTTTGGACTACAGCTCTCAGAATTCCCCAGACATCATAGCCACTGACAATATTGTTTGGACTAATCTGGGAGCTGTAGTCCAAATGAATAAGCTTCTCAAGTTTTGTTGGTGAGAGGGAATTCCCCAGGTTGTAGACATCTGGGCAAGTGAAATAGGAACACGAGCATGAGGTTTAGCTACTCACATCAAGGGAAGACTCTGGCCCTTCCACGGGTCCGGGTGGCACTCCCATCCCAGCACTTGGATTGAAGGCAAGGTCCTGGCTTCCATGTGCCTGGCCTCCGGAGCCCGACTGTCCCATGGGCTGCCGTGACTGGGGTGGGGGTTGGTTCCGATGGTGGAGCTGCTGCTGCTGCTGCTGCTGCCCTGGTTGACTGCCAAGGCTGGGGTTGTTTAGCCCCTGTTGTACGGGATTGTGTGAAGGAGGATCCATCCTACTTGATGGAGGCATCTGTGTGACAAAGAAAGACAACATAAAGGCCCTGAGAAGCGGCACTGCAGAGTGGGGTAGGTTAGGCTGGTGCAGGTCATTCTGGGCCACAACCGCAAAGGCACAAGTAAGGATCTCTGCTCTCTTATATCTTAAAACCTCCAGATCTGACATATTTTCTGTGGTAAATGGCCATATTCTACTTCTCTCAAAATAAACATCTGACACCTGCAGACAGCTTTGCATGTTGCACAGAACTTGCAATATTAGCACATGTGATCAAGACTTCTTCTCCCCTACTTCTGGTTGCTGTGTAAGTGGAGGAGAGGTGTGTTGTGTTTTGCACTGAGAGAATGTACACCTTCCTGCTTCATATGAGTCAGGGAAGCAAGAAAGGCAGCCCAATTCTGCATCCTCAAACAACAATCTCTACTCTCTCTCAGTGGTACCAAGTTTCTCTTGGTTGAGAACAGTTAGCAAGGACAGTTTGCAAAGACTTTTTTAAAGGCAAAAGTTGGAGTCAGCTGTAGAGTGCAGTCTTTGCATCCAAAAGGTTTGAAGTCAAACTCCTGTGGAGCCTGCATTCCTTTGCACGTTTCCTGGGGGGGGGGGAGGGAACCATACCATTTTCTCTCTGCCACTTTCCCCCACATCCATGCCCACTAAGCTACAAGAAATCATACTGCATTCAAAATTGCACAAAATTCATGTGAAGGCAACAGCTAGCTCACTGCTAGTTGGAGGTGGAGGCCTATTATAACGTATTTTAAATGGATGCGTTTTTACTGTATGGTGATTCTTTGTCCTTCCCTGTCTCCCTAAATCCCAAGCAAATGAAATCAACAGCTGAAACAGGGCATGCTGGTGGAATGCAAGTCTTCACCAGTGTACCTGCATCATCTTCTGTGGATAGAGGCTGCTCCCTGTGCCCTGTGTCCTCCACAGGTGTGCAAGAGCAGCTAGGTGGGACTCCACAGTACAGCTCCATCCCTGGCAAGTTCCAGGTGCCCTTGGGGGATTCTTCCTCAGGTGCTCAAGGGCAGCCAGAATGCACCCTGGGCACACTCCATGGGCAATTAGTAGCCAGAGGGGTCAAAGATCCACCCAGGAGTCTTTCAGTTACTGTTGCACATCTGGGACAAGGGGTGTTATGTAAATAGGTACTAGATACTTCCTTTCACATTGCTTCAAGAATACATGTGCCAGGAATAACAACAGGTATGTCACTATCAGGATTCTATCCACATAAAGAAATGTCACTGATAAGGAGAGAAAAAAATTCACATTCTATAAAATGGTACCTGGAGAGCCGGTGCGCTGTAGTGGTTTGATCAGTGGACTACAACCCTGGAGATCAGGGTTTGATTTCTTGTTTGGCCATGGAAACCCACTGGGTGACCTTGGGCATGTTACACACTCAACCCCAGAAAACTCCATGATAGGGTCACTTTAGGGTCATCGTAAGTCAGAAACAAAGGCACACAACAACAGTAAAATGTTACCCAATTTATTTACCCCATGTCAGGCAAAGGCAGCCTGCAGTCCAAGCAGATGGGATTCTTCTCTTTCTTCCATAATACCAGAGCTTATCTGATAAAAACTGACTAGCAGGCAATTCAGAATAGGCCAAAGAATGTATTTCTTCACCCAATGAATATTTTTAGAGAATTCATTGCCTCAAAATGGCTGTTGCCTCAGATGCCCTTACAAAGAGGGCTAGTCTTGTTCACTGGGAATGGGTCTCTCTGCAATGATTAGCCATGGTGGCTAAGTGGAACTGCCATCTTCAAAGCATACATGTCACCACAGAGCCAATACAGTGGTGCAGCATGGTGGGAGAAGGGACAAACTATTGCCTTCAGACCTGCTGCTGGGCTTCCTTAAGGCCTCTTACTAGTCACTGTCAGAAACAAATATTGGATCAGATGAAGCTTTAGTCTGACCTATAGAAGTTCATTTGGTATGTTCTGATGCATTTGCAGTTCCCCACCTGGTGCCTTCCAGATGTGATATACTCCAGTGCCTATCATTCCAAGCAGCTCAACATATCTGCAAGGACCTGGCTGGGTGAAACTATCTTATAGTGTGACAATAGTTTTTCATTCCAAGGGTGCAGTATAAAATGAAGAGGGAAGACCAGCAAGTCCCATTTAACGGCTGCTGAAGATGTCAGTGCATCAAATGTTTAGCATCAGTTATTTCATCTCCTCTCCACTCTGATCACAGATTTGGAGATTTTCCTCCATGAATGTTCATGGTTACTATTCTCTACATGCAAGATATTTTCTTCCCTAGGGCAGCACATGCACTCTCTCAGAATGTTATGTGCTTAGCCTTGACACTCTCACACTCAAATTTTGAATATGCTTTCACTGGGCTAAAGGGAATAGGATGAAGGCATCAGAGGGGAAGGGGCCTCTTCAGACCTTCTGCAGAAGGAGAGGTGAGGAAGAAGCTCAGAGCTATTATGAAAGCTAAATTCGGAGACACTGCTTTCAAAACATCTAGCTTTGCAGAACTCATTCCACATTCTGTTGCAGTGGCTTACCACAAGGCAAGGAATTTGGGGAACAGTGTTCAGATGCTCACAGCTCACAATTGTTGCTGTGAATTGAGAGTACAGCACACTTAAGACTTCTCTGGAGCTTCTCAGCTTAGAGGTCAATTGCAATAGGAAAGGAATAGAAAAGCATTTTTTGATATCAGTAATATTCTTTGGAGGCTTCCTTCAATAAACTTGAGAAACCCCATGGCCCTCCTCCTTGAAAATCATGGGAATAACAAGATGAGAATGCTCTCATAGACTCACAGCAAGCTCCTCAGTGCCCCCTGGTGGCTAATATAGGAAATCACAATAAATGCATGATTATCATACGAAATACATGAAAATTGACAGCTTTTAAGTTTGGAACCCTTAAGAGTAAGGCTCTTCTGCTTTTTCTTTATAATCAATAAAAAAAAATTTAAAAAAAGAGTAAGGCTCTTCTAAGGCTCTCCAAAGCCATTTCTGTGGATTTTTGAGACAAAGACATTGCTCTCTATGAAAAGATAAATGTGGCAAACACATTCTCATCTTAAATGCCTCCAGTAAATTCTTTGCTATCAGGCTATCTTATTCCACAGCTCAGAAATCTATAATGCAAATTGTAAAAATTGACACATGCTAGACTCCTTCCAAAATCCAGTAACAGGATTATTCTCTGTCATGGGGGGAAGGGGGGACTTGCATGTTGTTTCATGTATATCAATGAAAACCAAGAGGGCTGGACAACTGCAGGGTTAAGATCTTGGGAGGAAAACCTGGCACAGAGAAGTAGCTGCTCTTCTTTCCCTCCCTTCCCATTCTACTTCAAGCAGAGATTCTTGCTGACCTGTCCAGTGATGGAGGGAGCAGGTGGCTTTTCAGGAGTCAGCATCGTGCTGGGAATGTCCGACTGGTATGAGATTGGGGGAGGTCCCTGGTTGAATTCATTTAATGTTGGGGTCCCAGGATTCACAGTAGGGAATGAATCTGGGAAAGTTCCAGGACCTGAAAAATTTGAACCTGCAGAAAGAAATATAAATATTTTAGGAAAGTGAACGCCCCAACTCCTAAAGTCTCTGATGGTGTGTGTTAGAATTGGGATGATTCTCCTCCACACAGAATTGCAAAGACCAAAGGTGGAACAGGTACTGGAAACAACAAAGAGTCCTGTAGTGCCTTTGAGACTAACAGCTTTATTACAACATGAGCCTTTATGGCCTATGGCCTCCTTCTTCAGATGCATGGAATATGATCAAGAAGTTCAGGTGTATCTGCACTGGATGCTGTTGAGGTAGGATGCTATTGATGAGGTCACAGCAAATTTAGACGCAGAATTTAGACACAGAAAAAAAATGACAGTGGTGGTTAGATTATCAACACTGACTTTCACAAAACAGTTGATGACAGGGCATACACCTTGGCATACGCTTATCACGCATGCTTTACCTCTTAGCTTTTGTGTCCACACCTGAATCTCTGGATTATACTCCATGCATTTTAGAAAGAGGGTTATAGTCTTATGAAAGGTTATGCTATAATTAATCTATTCATCTTAAACCTGCCACAGGACTTTGTTATTTTATCTGCAGCAAAATAAACACAGCTACTCTTTGAAAATTGCAGAAAGTGAATAATGTTAGCAAGAACCAAAGTAGCAAGCTGCTGAGAATGGTGTCCCATTTGTTACTCCTTTGGGCTAGGTACAGAAGACCTTTCAAACACAATGAAAATGGCAGACTGGTTAGCACTACTTAACACTTGGCCACCAGAAATGGATCCCAAAATAGCACCCATTCTGTCCTATTAGTTCTGTTCTTCCTCCCTCTCCACTCCTTAGTTCACTGTTCCTGAGCAGGTGTAACTGAAATAATCACATATTTTTGTTCTGCCTACCCCACCTCTGCTTTCTTCTCCTCTCTTTTGTTGTTTCTCCCGAGACAGAATTTGGACTGTAAGCTCCTTGGGGCAGGGAAGTGTTGTAAACTGCCAGGTATGCTAAAAGCATAACACATTGTATAATTAATACTCTGCCCTGCAAGGACAGAAACATCCAAGAACAATATATTGGATTGATAAACATCTTCTTGTGACAAAGAGGTTACACTGGTATTGATCAGCAGTAGTCATGGAACTTCATGCTGCTTGAAAACTGCAGAGGACCCATGAGCTAGACCAGGATTTCTAGCCTGGTGCTGTCCAGATAGGTTGGCATGCAATCCCACTGTCCTATCTGGCATGGGGATGATGGAAGTTATAGTGCAACACACCTGTAGAGATGTAGTTTTTTTTCTTTAATGGTACCTGAAAGGCAGTATACCTTTCCTGGGAAGAGAAGGATGCTTTCTCAGAGAACTAAGCTCTTTCCTTAATCATTGTGTCTCAGACACCAACTTACTTTGGCCAGTGTAATCACTGTTGCCGCTGCTGGCAGATGGGGGTTGCAGGGGTCCAAATGGAGAGGGACCAGGCCCCAAGGCAGCAATCATCTCCATGACATTGGGCATCACCATGTGGGTTGGGCTCATGGTGCGGCAACGCTTCAGCACTGGCCCATCCTGCTCCTCCTTTATGTGGATGTCAGGTTTGATGGGCACAGGTTTCCAGCTGCATGTTGGATCAATGGTGATCTCCTCATATTCAGAGCTAGATGGGAAGACAAAGGAAAAGAAATTCAGAAGATGGGCCTGGGGTACAGGGATTGGATACAGCTCATCATCAAATCATGTGCTTTACAAGCAGATAATCCCAATTTCAGTCCCCAGCGTCTCCAGGTAGGGCTAGAGAGCCACTAGTAGTTAGTCATCACAGATCAGAAGTGACTGACTGTAGTACTCCATTTCCCATTGTTCCTCACTTTATGTTGACTAGGGCTGATGGGAGTCACAGTTCCAAAGTATCTAGAAGACCACAGTTATTCATCCTGAGCTAGACAGACTGACATACTGCATTATAGTAATGCAGCTTTCCATTTTCCTAATCCAAAGCAGGAAACTCCAGGCCCTGAGTAAAATGTCTTTCATCCAGTGCTTCCATGAATGTGAGCCAAGAACTGGGCTCGCACAACTTTGCATTCACTCTGAAAACAAAGGAGGAGACAATGGTTCTTGGAATAACATCAGAAGGGAGGAATCAAGTCCTCTTAGTACTTTTGTTGTACTCCAGAAGCCCTGCTGGAAATCATAGGCCAGGACTACAAATGCCACCATCATTGGTCATTGGCTATGCTACCTGGGGAAGATGGGAGCCAGAGTCCAGTGATATCTGGAGGGCTAGATCTAACTCGGTCCTTTAGTAAGCTAATTGCTGTTTTCCTTTAAAGTGTCCTCCCTAGAGTGGGTGCCATCCAAATCAGCC
Organism: Iguana delicatissima; assembly: GCA_948472985.1. Classification (NCBI taxonomy): domain Eukaryota; kingdom Metazoa; phylum Chordata; class Lepidosauria; order Squamata; family Iguanidae; genus Iguana; species Iguana delicatissima. Next base: position 496,204 of record CAOKZL010001006.1, on the reverse strand, counting down.
CTAGCCAACACAATGGGAACTGCAGTCACAGAAGGACTGTGCTTGGAGAAAGGCTGCTTTACAGAATGGTGGCTTCCACTCATCAGAGATTATTTCAGTCTCATAAGAGCGTGGGTTAAACAATGTTAGGTTTTCATTCTTTCAGGCCTCTTTTGGCCTTGAGGTGCTTCCCAGATTATCTGAAACCCGAGGATGAAGGAAGGTCTGGGCTGCCATACTAAGTGGAGACTTCACACAAACCTCACGCTTCTTTTTAGTATTTCTCTAAGTGCTTGCATGTGGCTGTTGTTCTTTTGCCAAAAGACTTGTCCTTGGCAGTGTCAAAGAGCTACCGGGGATAATTCAGTGAATTATACACCAAGGCTAGGACATCAGCACCTTGGTGCCCAGCAGGTTTGATCTGGTTCCTTCTTGTTTATGTAAAGCAATGCTGTCTTTTTTTTTCCCCTGGCAGTGAAAAAACTGGGAGCATGAGGCCCTCAAATGGTGGAAGGGAAGTTCTGCATGCTGGCAGGACTTGCTCTGGATTCTGGATCAAGGAAGGCCTGTCACATATTCATGAAGGCACAGAATATTTGAGGTTGGGAGGAAACTGTGTTCCTCTGAGGGAAGGAAGGATGCTATTGGTGAAAGAGGAAAGGAATGAAGCCCTCCACTGAGCTTGCTGAAGAGCAAGGCTTATATCTGCTAAATAAAGAAACAAAAAACCATACCGTATCTTACTTTGTAAATCACTTAAGTGGCAAGGAAACGTTGCTCTTGGTGCAATCTCTGCCATGTGTGGAAGGAAAGAACTGAGGGAAGTGAGACCATTCTGTCTAACACATATTCCAACACACACACTGTCTTCCAATTTGTCCTGGTATCTAGAAAAGTTCTTTTTTTTTGGATTCTCACAATCCCAGTGGTTATCCTGACTGTGGTATTCTGAGAGATACAGTTCACAAAAGAAACTTCTCCAAGCTCTGATCTTTATTTCATTTCTCACCAACCCACTCTCCCATTCTGAGAATACCGGCACTCACAGATTAGCCAGGGGAACCCTGCTCAAAGCCTTGATGCGAGATGTAGAGTTGACAAAAGATGGGACATGATGGGGCCTTCTTGAATGGTTTTTCTTTACTATCATAATAAAGATCTATTCCTGGTGATTTTTTACAAGTCTGTGCTTAATTATTATGAAAGTCTAAGTTCTCAAGTTCTGTGTTTACATTATTTTAACTGATAGGAATTTTGAGTTTTCATTTGATGCATTTTAAAGGCTTTGTAGGTCTTTCAGCTGACCATAATAATGTTTGACACTGTAAGCCCACAAACGGAATGGGAAAGAAGGAAGGCTGACAACTGTGGCAATACTGTAAACTTGTGTAGCTGAGATGAGTGACAATCCAGTGAAGTATATGGCATGGCAAGGATATGACTCTGTATAGCCAATATCCAAATTGTTTCCATAACCGCTGCCCCTCATATGCTGGGATGGAGAAGGGAGGGTGGGGTGGTGCTTAGCGAAGTCCGTCTGTCAGATCCGTCCCTTAAGTTGGAATTCATCTTCCCTATAGTCTAATGGCATCAGTTTGTAAGGTCACTAAGGGCTCTTTCTTATTTATCCAACCAGTACTTTTATTTATTGACTTATATATTTATCCCATCCTCCTTCCAAGGTGCCATTTGGTTCTAGCTGTCCCCACTTCACCTTAATGTCAAAATGTGAAGGGTGGCTAGGCCAATTGGCCCAAGGCTGCCTGCTTAGCTTTATGTCTGGACAGGGAACTGAAGCCAAATGTTACCTGACACAGTGAAAGACTACACTACACCAGGTCTTCGTTTGGCACTCACTTAAAAAAAGGGTATCTAACTCCTCACCTCTTCGTGTTCACTGCATTTTCAGTGAACAACAAATGATAAGACTCTACCTGGGGCTGATTCCTCCAGTGGCCCAGATTCTGTAATACTGCCACCCTGGTAATATTCCAACCCAAGCAGTTCTATAGTCTCTTCATATCACTGTAGGAGAGGGGGGTTAAACCAGGAGGTGGATGGGCAGCACAGGACAGCCCTCTAGTGTTGATAAACCAGCATCAGCACAACCTGACTGTAGCCAGCTATTTTTCACAGAGTGAAGGAACAGATGAGCCATGAGACTTACTTCTGAATATAGATTAGAATCCCCAGCATGTACTGATCCACTTCAAGTCCCTCCAGCAAGGCTGTTTTACTGAAAGCAAAGGAAAGAGTAGAAGAAGAAAAGAAGTTAACAAGGAGTGTGGTGGAGTTTTTGGAAAAACTTCTTTGGAAGTTTTTAAGCAGAGGCTAGATGGCCATTTGCTGGGGGTACTCTCAGTATGTGTTCCCACAAGGCAGGGGGTTAGACACGATGACCATTGTGGTCTCTTCCAACTCTATCATTCTGTGATTCTAAGGCTCAGGGAATTCAGAAAGTCTACATTGATCCTCTGCACTTTCCTTTTTCGTTCCTCTAGTACCACACAAGTCTCCAGTTTCTGGGCACTGCCACTGAAGTTCAGCAGACATTAGACATAATCTCATATGCAGGGCAGAGTGGAGACTCAATCAGCTTGATGGAATTATGTAGCAGGGCAGTGCTTAAATTCTTGTTTGCGCAACTAGATTCAATTGCTTTGGAAGTAAGGAGGCTGATGCCTTCATGCCATGCTTGTGGGCATTCCAGAAGCATTTCATTGACTGCAGTGGGAAAAGATGTGACCAGGTCAGATGGATTATACATTTGATTTAAGGGAACCCTTCCCAGGTTGTCCTGCTGCCTCCTGATCATAGGCTTTGTTTCAGCATTTAATAAACTCCACTCTATTCTGTGAAAGCCACAGACCCCAACTATAGATACTCACTTGCAAACAGGACATCGCCATGTCCCCCTTTCACAGTTCAGCTGGAGGTAGGACTCCAGGTCAAAGCACTGAGCAGAAAAACACAGGAAACACAGTTGGAAACACAAAGCATTTGAAGTTGCAGGTTGCTTCAGAGAGTGTGGCTTTGGGGACAGTGATCCTCCAGTGGCCTATCATCCAAATAAGAGGAAGAGCCACACCTCATCCACCCACTGTAGAAAAAGGCACCCTCCCTCCTCAAACCATAGGTTGTTATTACAGTGACCTATCCCTAGCATAACAAAATGGCCTGAAGGTGTGATGACAGCCTTTGGACAAGAGCAGCCTACATAAGCCACTCTGATATATGTGGGAGATAAATGGAACACATGTAACCACCAAAAAGTATTTAGTGGGGATAAAGCAAGAGACTCACCTGTATGTGCCGGCAGTCATGACCCCTCGCAGGAAGCTGGATTCTCCGAAAAGTGATGGGGCATTTCAAAGACACCTTGATGGCTGTCTGCTCCACCCCATCTTCACCATTTGGACCCGGAGTTCCAGGGATTGTGCCACTGCTGAAGTTTCGTTTTACTATGGATCAAGAGGGGAAATAGCCTTGTTGCAAAGGAACAAGCTCATTTGTCAGTGAGCAGCGAGAAACTGATGGCCATGGGATGCAGAGATTTCCACAGAGGCTGGGAAAGGCGCAGCTGGATCACAAGGCAGAGAACCTCCTCCTGTCTCTAACAGTCCCAGATTTTCTGGTCCCAATCGGACTGCCCACACAGTCCGGATCTCTTGTGCCACTTCCTAGGTCATTATGGTGTTCCAACCCAAGTTCTGAAAACTCCTCACACAGATAGATGGCACCAGTTGTGGGCAGGATGTGAATAGCTGATGGGAGGAGAAACATGCATGCTGTGTTCTGCCCCCCTTCAGTCTATGGCCACAGCTTTATCTACAGTGCAATCCAGGACCAGCCCCTCCCCAGCAACCCATGCAACCAATCAACAGTGGCAGAGTCCCTGAGTGTTGCCATTGTTACTGTTCTCATGGATGCTGCAGCATCTCTCATTTTTTACTCATTTTTAAATTTTATTGTTGTGCATTGCCTACCCACTACTATTGGGCTGAGCATGACTGAGTATGGAAGATGTTCCAGTGGTGTAGCACCAGTATATTTTCAGTCCTAGCATAACATGAGTTAAGATTGCTCTGCTCAGTTATAATTCTGGACTTCTGCACTCCCCACTTCAAGAATCCTGAAAGAAATTTCTGGTTTTCTGGATTCATCACAAAATTTACAGGCAGGACAAGATGTAAAGGAACTCATACTCACTTTTGGTGATGCAATGCTCAGCTGGCAGGAGTCGCTTTTTTATCAAACCCTGCAAAACGGACCGCACAGAGGGTCTGTGAACCAGTTGCAGAACAAAGAGATGAGACTAGGGAGGGGAAAAAAAAGAGGGATTAGTTGGGCTGAGAAAGATTCACGACAGCCTTTCCCATTGTGGTGCCTTCCTCATGTATTGGACTGGAACTCCTATCATTCCCAGACATTGTGGTCAAGACATCTGGAAGAGAAGGCTAGTAAGTGATTTTACTCCTTTCCAGTGAGCATGTGGGACCATCCAATGAACACATATTTGTGGGACATTTTAGGAAGGATTAAGGAAAGTAACTGTCAAGAGGATTTTCTGGTGGCTAAAGGCAGGATAGTCAGTGCTCTGAAGAGTGATCTTACTACTCTCTCAGGGCTAGGAGGAAGAAGAAAAAGAAAACATAGCATGCAAAAATAAGCAACTATATCATAACTCAAAGTGTTACTCTTAAAAAGTAATTTATTGTGTAATTTGCTGCAGTGCACAGACACACCCAATATAATGTGTTACCTTTAGACATTTTTTTCCTGTAATAACTCATTATGTTACTTTGTATTCTTTAGTTCTGGGAAGAGGAAAGCCACCCAGAAAAGAAAGTGTTCTGACATTTGAAACAGTTCCCTCAAAATTCTCCCAAAGCCTTTTTTTGCCCTCAGATGTAATCAAAAAAGCAATGTGTAAATTTTACTAGTTATATGAAAAAAAAAAAACTATCTTGTCATCTGAAAAGGCTATCTTGTTTTACAAAAGCTTTGCCTGCATTATTATAAAGAGTAACATGTAGGTGAAACAAAATCAGAAATCTCTATGAAAAGTCTATGTATTTTCAAGTCAAGAAACAAATTAAGGCACTGAAACAGACAAGCATGTTAATTAAATCCAAGTTTGGTTTTAGAATTTAGTATATTTGAGGAAGTGGGCTTTGCGTCATCGTTAATTAATTGGTATCAATATATAATTGGAATCAATCAATAATAAATTTAGTTAATTATATATAGTTATCATAAACTTAAACTTCTTTGATCTATTGGTTGCTCAGCAAAAGAAAAAGAAAACCCTGTATCAAAAAATATTTCAAGTCTGTTATTCAATTCATTCAGATCAACTTACTTTTCACTATCTTTCTTATTCCATCAAGTCCCTTTCTGCTATCTTAAAAACTCTCAATACATTATGGCGTATTCTATTTCTCTACTTATATTCAGTCGGTTCAATAGGTTCAGTATATTCAAGATAATCTATACAGACAACAATCAAACAGGGTTAGCATTAAAATTCCCTATTGCATAATCAATTATATTTTCTTAATATATTCTTATACCTAGCTTTCCTCACTCTTTCAGCACATTCACTGTACAGTATCATAGAATCACAGAATCATAGAAATGAAGAGTTGGAAGAGACCACATGGGCCATCCAGTCCAACCCCCAGCTATGCAGGAACACCCTCAAAAGCACTCCCGACAGATGGCCATCTAGCCTCTGCTTAAAAACCTCCAAGGAAGGAGACTCCACTACACTCCGAGGCAGCATGTTCCACTGCCGGACAGCCCTGACTGTCAGGAAGTTCTTCCTGAGGTTCAGGTGGAATCTCCTTTCCTGCAGCTTGAATCCATTGCTCCTTGTCCTCGTCTCTGGAGCAGCAGAAAACAAGCCCTCTCCTTCCTCTACATCAGTGGTTCTCAACCTGTGGGTCCCCAGATGTTTGTGGACTTCAGCTTCCAGAAGCCCCAGCCACTATGGCCAATGCTCAGGGCTTCTGGGAGCTGAAGTCCACAAACATCTGGGGACCCACAGGTTGAGAATCACTGCTCTACATGGCATCCCTTCAAATATTTAAACTTGGCTATCATGTCCCCTACATATGCAGTACTTTCTTTACACAGAATAATTATTTCTTAGTAAATCCTAGACCTCATATCTTTTAATGTGAAGAGGGGAGGAAATAAATAAAAGCTATGAAGACAAATCAAGAGGGTAAACAGAAGTTAGACCTCCTGTTGAGTCCAAATATCTCTCTATCTTATTCTGTCTCTTTGTCGTTCTCTTACATGTGAATCTTACATATAGCTTGGTGATGAAGATTATTCTGTCCTTCTCGAGTTGTTAATGCTGTTTTTGATGGGACTAAGTCTTTTTCTGTCCTGCCTGTCAACTTATTGCAACCCCATCGACTTCACAGGGATTTCTTAGGCAAGGAATATTCAGATGTCATTTGCCAATTCTCACCTCTGAAATATGGCCTACAGCACCTAGTACTTGTTGGCAGTCTCCCATCCAAGTACAAACTAGAGCTGACCCTGTTTGGTTTCTAAGATCAGACAGGGTCCAGTACCTTTAGAGTATTTTTCTCCTGGTCCTCATGAAGCAAAAAACTGACACAAATACATTCCCAACCTCTAGAGGTTTAAGAGCATTGGGGAGGCAATTTTTAAAAAATTCTTTTGTGGAGAGTGCAGCCCTCTAAGGGGGGGCAGAAATATGGCCCCCAACCCTCAACAGTTGTCTGCTTTATTGCCTCTGTTTTACTGTCTTCATTCAGCATACAGCCAGTGGAGTTGGTCTTACCTTTCATCTACATACACTTGCTATAACTCAACGCAAGATGTGTAAGTTGTGACCACACCACCGTGACTCTCCTTCCTCTGCATGCTATTTTACCATCTTTGCTTGATGATGAAGCCTGTCAGCTCTGAAAGCTAATATATATTTTCTGCCTTTTGGTTGCGTCAATAAAAGGCTCACCATTGGCTGGATTTTGCTTTTCTGTTTTATGGCCAACACAGCTATCCTGAAACTCTTTTGTAATGCCATTGCTTGTAATGTGTTACTTCCAATTTCTGAGACAGATCGGTAATTTTGTCAGAGAGCAAAGCATTTGATGTTTTGGCTCAGCATTCACACAAGCAATGGGCATAAAGTAAGGCAACTGGATTAGCAGTCAATATGAATGTGAATTTGAAAATTGCAATAGGCTACAGCTGGTTAACATCACTCAGGACTTTCTCTGAGGTAAAGCAGAGGCACAGAATAGCAGCATCACAACAGCCATGGATTCAAATGCTCTCCCCAACCCAAGAAGAACTTACACAGCAGCAGGCGGTGACGGTGATCTGGATGGTGTTCCTGCCAGGCTGGCACACCTGCTTTAGGTAGAGGGGTTTGTGGGATGTCTTATTGTCTCCCCGCTCAATGGTCAGAGGTGTGGCATTGACGCTGACCTGGACTGAGGCTGGCCAGTTAGTATTCATCTGCCGATCCTCATGGTGGTAGCATTTAAACTGCAGCTCCAAGTCAGGCCTAGGAATAATGGAGAAACAACTGAATCCATTTTTCAAAACTACAGTTCCTTAGAAAGGCAGGAATGCACTAGAAACAAGTGCAAGAAGCTGAAATTGCAGATCAAGGAAATGGCTGTCAAAAAAAGCAAGAATCTCTCCTGGTGCTCAAAGCTTTGGCAAATTATTCTTCCCCTTCTCCTCCCCGTCCTCCTCCTCCTCCTCCTCCTCCTCCTCCAAAACGCCTGATCTCTCAAAGAATGCCAGAGTTGGCTTATTCAACTTCTCCAACTGGGAAAAGGTGGGAGAGTAACTGTGGGGACTCGCACACAACCAGTCCTGCCAGCCATGTTGTAACTAAGGATGTGAAAATCACTGAATGTCATTTTTGCTGTGTTTCCTTGTGCCCTAGTTCTATATTAGATTGCAAGGGATTTTTTTTCTTACATAGAAATTATATACATTTCTGTGTATAAAATTTTAGAGTTCACATTTAAATATGCATTTCCCCCATTAAATAGAGAGTATGTTTGTATTTTTCATATGTATGCATTTTTAGATGTTCACATTTTTAGAAGTGATGCTAGATGCTTTTTTTAAAAAAAGGGATGCATTTTCTTTCTCTGGAACACATAACAAGCATTGCAAATGCGATTTCCAAGGCCACGTATACTTCGCAAGGGATGTTGGGAAGCACAAAGAGCATACTTTGCTGGGAATTCTGAACCCAGCAATTTCCACCCTACCCTACTGTAGCTTGCAGAAGCTATTACTGGAGTACCATGAGGACACAATTCAAACACACATGTAGCTGCAGCCAAACTGTAAGCAGTCAACCATGGGCTGCTATCTCCTTTTCCATTGCCTCCTTCTTTGTTTCTTTTTTTTACCTTTCCTTGTTGAGAAAACAATTCCTCCATCTCTGTTCTTTCCTCTTGATATTGTTTCCTACTTTCAGCCCCCAGGGCATTCAAATCTCTGTTTCTGACAGTCTGAGAGTAACTCATTTATTTTAGTTTATTGCCAGACCTGTTCTGGAAGCTCAGAACAGATGATAACATGTTTTAAAGACAACAAACTGGCATCAATTAAAATGATCCAAGGAAAAGGCTAAGAAATGCTTGCCTAAAGATGCCCTTCTATGTTTCAGAAATAAGAATGAAGACCTGATCTATGGGGAATGTGTCACAAGAAAAATTTTCTGCAGTAATATGGAGTGGTTTCTAAGAACACCCCTCTACCTGCCCAGGATACATGGATAGTGCATTTAAAAGCAAAGCTTGGCAAAGTTCACTTTTTGGACTACAACCACCAGAATTCTTCAGAAGGCTCAGGAACTATAGTTCAAAACACTAACATGTACTTTCTAGTATTAAAGACTGTGATAGGGCACAGAGAAAGCAGCAAAGATGTTTATGGAGTTTTTTGTGCCATGATCAGTAGCTCTGCTGGTTCATAAACAGACCTGGAAATGTTGATCCTGCATGTTTCTCATAGATCCTGCATCTACCATCCCACCACAGCATGCCCTCCTTTCCAACTGGGGATGATGGGACACGTTATCCAATACACCTTGTGTAGGACAGGCTGAGAAAGCCAGAAAGCCTCTGATCAGATATCAAATTCTGATGACACTTGAGTATCCCAGTTCTGAACCAGAGGGCTAAAAAAAGTTGCCATGTCTCCCTTTTTAGCTAGACATAGTTCAAAGGAAGGAAGGAAGGAAGGAAGGAAGGAAGGAAGGAAGGAAGGAAAGAAAGAAAGAAAGAAAGAAAGAAAGAAAGAAAGAAAGAAAGAAAGAAAGAAAGAAAGAAAGAAAGAAAGAAAGAAAGATTCTTGTGCAGGAGCCCTCGTGCCATGAGGAAAGGAGGAGGGAGGTTCTCTCACCTGAGCATCAGAGTCTTGTAAACAGAATCCCTGAGCTGGAAGACATGGTTGCTGACAGCCAAATTGTGCTGGAGGCGAAAAGGTTCCAACACCACCCCATCTCGCACGGGAAAGGTCAAACGTAACTCGTCACAAGGGTTTCCTGAGGGAGTGAGACAAGAGAATGCGGTAGAGAAAGACTGAGGGTGCCAGGCTGTGGGCATTGGAAGCACATGTGCAGGCATGGGGGCCAGCCAGACTTGGTCGTAGGGGACACAATAAGGGATGGAGTACATCTGGAGACAGAGCAAGGGATCGGTGGGTGGGATGGGGCGGCAGATGGTGCAGAGACCAGGCCTGGCCCCAGCTTCCCCTGTGGTCCTGGGGATCTCACTTCCTTTCCTCTCCTGACAGCACTGTATTTTTCAAACATTTGGGAAGGAACTCATGCCTTCAAAGTGAAGTCCCTGAAGCATAATGGAACTCCTAAGTGCCCTTCTCCTAGCCAGGGCCATGTGCCCAACTGTCCAACTGTCCTTTCTTATAACTTCCATGGAATTCTCCAGGTCCCAACATTCTATGAGGCCAAATCCTGGTTCATAGCCCAGGAGTTCAAAATAGCTAGAGGGCACCAAGTTGGGGAACGGTGAATCTACAAACTGGTCATAGGACTAAAAATATAATTTCTTTCTTTCTTTCTTTCTTTTCTTTCTTTCTTTCTTTCTTTCTTTCTTTCTTTCTTTCTTTCTTTCTCTTTCTTTCTTTCTTCATTTTCACCAACACAGCACCAGTAGTAAATACATGCTACTAGCAAGCCCAGTTCTTTAGTTGGTAATTTTTCTGTAGCCTAACATCCATGCGCAAGAGGGAGATATCATTAACCTTGGATGATATCTTAGGTTTGCTGATGGACAAAACCATCTTTGGGAAAAACAGCAGCTACACCAAACAGTCTCATGAGAATTGAGCATGTTTTTGGAATCCACAGAAAGCTGACTTCTACAGCAAAAGGGGCTGGGTAGGTATTAAGGCAGGATGGCACAGAGCCGTCTCTGCTTGTACATTGTCCCCTATATATTTTAGATTAAACCTGTCATCATCTCTGACCATTTGTTGAGGAAAGCTGAGATAGAATATCCTAGAAGAAGAGGTACTTTTTTGTTGTAGATCCCACTTACATAAAAAGATTCCAACTGTTAAGTGGCACACAGAATATTCCTGTACTGTACCTATTACATGAGCTATGCCACTACCCATCCTTAATGAAAGATCACTGAAGCTATTCAATTTAATCTCAATATTCTATCAGAGGCTCAAAATAGAATGCAACAGTTTTAGTAACATTAATATAAAAACTACACTTAAAGAATTCCCTATTTCTTACCTATAGTCAACAAGAGATGCCTTTCATAATGCAATTACACTTAGGTTAGGACTCTGGGGGACCGCCCAAAGGAAACGAACGTCAAAAAAATTTCAGGAGATGTTGAAAATACCTTTCTGGGAGACTTTAAATGTTCAATGTTGTGCATGGATGATGATGAATTTGGAGAATGAGGCATAATACAGGAAGGTTTTGTAGACATCACATTCTTGGGGGAATTAAACTTTGCTAGTCCAACTCACACTTCTGGACTCTCCTAATTTACTTGCTTTTGTGTGCCTGCAAGTTGTTTCTGACTTATGGTGACCCTAACCTATCACAGGGTTTTCTTGCTGAGAGTTGTTCAGAAGGGGTTTGCCTTTGCCTTCCTCTGAGGCTGAGAGAATGTGACTTGCCCAAGATTACCAAATGGATTCAAATCCCAGCAGAGCAGGGATTTGAACCCTGGTCTCCAGAGTCATAATCCAGTGCTCAAACCACTATATCATACCATGTAGTGGTGTACCACACAGTCTATAACTTCCTATATAGTCAAACAAATGATATGCCTATGGGAATCAAGTCCTAATCTCAGGAGACTACTTGGGGGTATTTGTAGAAGGTCTGTACAGTATTTGCCTGAAAAGAAAAATTAAGAGTGTATTAAGGGCTCCATAAGAGCATTCTCCCAAGCCTGCATTGTGGATTTAACTGCACCCCTCTGTCTGATGCATAAACACAATTCAGCCAGAATCCAAGGACCCTCACATGAACTTCAGACTTACCAGAGGGAGAAGGGTGCAAAGAGTTAATATTAGGTTTGATGTCTGGAAGAAACGGTGATTTCACATCCTGCCCTGGGGACATATATGGAGGGATGTTACTGCCAGGTGTCATTGGAGGAGTGGGATTGCCAGGGAGTGGGGAGCTGGGGTAGCCAGGCATGGATCGTCCAGGCTGAAAAAAGAACCGAAATATGAGATTAACTTTATGTAGCCAGAGACAAGTTGAAAACTCTGCTAATAATGGACAGTGACAGACTGGTGTCATTCACCTATCGTGCTCAGTCATGAATCAGTGAAATTTGCACAAACCAAAAATAACCTGAAGCAAGTCTCAAGCTTGTACACTTTTCCTTCCATATAGTTAAGAGAGGGTAACAAACTTCTGCTTCTGTTAGCTGAAGCTCACTGTGTTGTCTGATCTGAATTACGGTTAGTTTGATCAAGCTATTTACAGTAACTATGTTTGAAATTGGCTTGTTTCAAAGTAGCCCTAGTTAATGCTAAGCTGCAATTTGTCAGGGCAGACATGATAAACCACATTTAAGCAAAAGTAAAAGCAAAGAAGGAAGAGGAGGGGAAGTAAATGAGGCCAAGGCTCAGTAAACCTCATTACACTACAGGATGGACAACTATCTAAGATTGGGAGCATTCATGCGCACACGCACACACACAACATTATCTGTCAAAAAGCTACATCGCTGCTCATTTTTAAAAAATTGAGTCGGTCTTTAAAAGTCAAAATATACCCCCTCACACACACAATGGGGATTGAGACATGTAAGGCAAATCTGTTTTATTCTTGCTCCCACCCCCTGCCCACACCCAGTCATGCTAGACCTAAGAAAGGCTTTTTCACAAAGCTGAAAGCCAAAGGGAAGTCATATCTGGTTTTAAAAATGGCCTCCTATGGAACTAAAACAACCTTGAGGCAAAAACACAGTGATATTCTCACCATACCCCAGAGAGTTGCAGGGAGGATATTCTGAGTAAAAAAAAAATAAAAATAATAAAACCATTTCAAATTGGATGGGAATCCTGGAGGCCACAAAATAGGCCTGGAAGGGTGCATGCAGCCTATGAATCCCACTTGCGTAAAGTAACATGAATAATGTTGGAGTATGAGAAGAGTGGACAGAATCTGGTTATTTTTCTAATAAGGTTTTAAATATAGTTGCTTTTCTATAAAGGTTAAGAGACCAAAGAACAATAAAAAGAAACTCCCCTTCCAGAAAAGAGGGGTGAAAAGAGAAAATGGCAATTAACTACACAAAATCCAAATCTCCTAACTCAACTAAAAAATTCTTCTCCTTCCTTTTAATGAATGGTTGTGAGGGGAAGATCTATCCTATGTTAGGAAACAAAAATGTACAAAGCTAGTGAAAGATTGTAATTCCAGGTTATTGTGAGGCACATGAGAGCAAGGTCTTGTGTATATAATATAGGCAACTGGATTCAATACCCAATTTTAAAAAGCAAGAAGAACAATCAGACAAGGACAATGGTGTATGAGTGTGTGTGTGTGTGTGTGTGTGTGTGTGTGGGAGAGAGAGAGAGAGAGAGAGAAGTAATGTGAATGAATTTATGTTATGTGTGGGCTATAACACAAAAATAACATTCAAGTTCTGGAAACAAGCTAAGGTCATATAGTAACAAGTGTGCTGGACTGGAACCTGGAAGAGCTGAGTTAAAGATCCCACTTAGCTATAGAACACATTGGATGAGGTTGGGCCACTCACTTTCCCCTAGCCTGATCTACCTTAGGATAAAATGAAGAGAAAGAATGCTGTGTATACCACCTTTAGCTCATTGGTGGAAATAAGGCATGTAAAGGTAACTAATAAGTAACTAATAAAAGGAAAAGAACAGACAGTGAGAAATACCACAAAGAAATGAATACCTATCTCCACATCCCAGCTAGGAACTTAGCTAAGTCTTGATGAAAGTGAGCAAGGTCACTTACCCCATTCATAGTTGCCTGTCCATAGCTGTTGAAGTTGCCCCCATTGAAATTGGCGGTTTGACCATTGAACTGATCAGTAGGCTGGAAAGGGAAAACCAGAAGTCTGTTAAATATCAGAGGAATTTACACCTCCAGATCCAACTGTCAAGAACAAAAACTGCCTTAATCTTTAATTTATGAACCTAAAGCCAATAATTTTTATTTCCAATGACATACATAATTCTCCTTCCTTTTTTATGCCCACAGCAACCCTGTGAAGGTACATTATTTGGTTGATATAAGGTTGCCAGACTGAATATAGAATAAGGCTCCTGTATCTTTAATATGCTGGTTCCCAAATTTTATATCTCCAAATGTTTTCGACTTCAGCTCCCAGAATATCTTGACTGTTGGTCAACCTGGCTGGAGCTTCTGAAAGCTGAAGTCCAAAATACCTGGAGCATGAATGTTTGGAGCCTTCTCTTTAAGCATTAACAGATGCTGGAGAAGGAAGACACAGCATATAGTTTCACCAGATGGAACTATGTGAAATCTCCTCCTTCGTTGCCCTTTTAGGTGCTGCATCCTCCCATACAGCTATTTACTGGTCAATAAAGAGTGGAGTGGAAGTGATGGGAGAGCATCCAGCTATGTTCCTATAGTTGAATGCACAGCACTGAAGGATGATATCAGTGCTGCTCATCCAGCTTGAAACTGAATAACCATCAGTAATGGTTAATGATTATCCTGAGCAATGCTGGGTAATACAGCTAATAAAAATATAAAATAAAACTGAAGTATGATCATAGCATCAAAGTTACAACCTATATTTGTAAAAATGCAACAAAACCAGTCAATAGGATTGTTCTTTTATGTTTATAAAATAACACTCCAGCCTCGAGAATATTTCTGAATAGACAGAGAAGGCTTCAGATTTTTTAAAAAATATATTCAAACTCCTCAGAACTATAAAAAGCATACATACACATACATATATGTGGGTATAAATAACCTAAAGGTACCAAATCCTGTCTGATCTTGGAAGCTAAGCAGGATGAGCCCTGATTTGTACTTGGATGGGAGACTACCAATGAATGCTGCAGGTGCTGTAGAGTATATTTCAAGGGAGAACTGACAAAACCATCTCTGAGTTTTCCATGCCTAAGAAAACCCTATAAAACTTATGGAGTTGCCATAAGTCAAAAGGTGATTTGAAGGTGAGGGGGTGTGTGCAGAAGCACGTGCACACACATATCACAAATATTTACCAGGGTTAAATAAAGTAGTTATCCAATTAAAATGGATACCTTCTCATTCTTCTCATCCTGTGCTACCATAAGCAAAGAAGAAAGAGCCAAGTTTACAGAACTCCCAATCTTGATAAGAAACAGCTGCCTCTCAGAGCAATGGTATAAGGTCAAGAAACTCATTAAGGCCAACAAGTCATCATTTTTAAATTCAGAATTTATGTAACTTTCTTTCCTATGGAACTTTCTCCATCTCTGTTTTTTCTCTGTTGCCCCCAAAAAGAGATCTTTTATTTTACAAGATTTATCTTTGTGGCTTTCGTCACAGTGATTCATTTCTCTGCACACTCACTCATTCTATTTATATCCTATTTTTTCCCCAGAAGTAGGACTCAAGGCAGCTTATAATTTAAAATGAACACAATATAGATTTGTTTTATGTACAGTCGTATACATACATGATGCTTTCATATTCCAGTGTTCCATATTATTAATAAGCTCTCTAATTCTTACATCAAGCTGCCTTGTAGTTTTGCGTACATAGAGGTTATTATGTGACAAAGTAGGGAAGGCATTTATCACAAACTGGTTATGATACTGACTGTAGAACTATACTTAAGCGTCTAACAGCTATCTGTGTCTCTGTTGTCAACTTCTCATTGCCATTAAAAAGGTCTAAAGCACAATGAGATGTGTGTTTGTGTGTGTCCAATCCACTATTGTTCTTTTATTCTTGTGTGGCTCTGCCTGTTGTATTCTGCCTGTTTTTCATCATGGAAATCAAGGGGTTCCCAGACAAGTTTCCCATCCACCCCATAATCAGCTCAGCTTCAGCAGGGTGACTCTATTCTGTGTCCTCAGATATTCGCTGGACCCATCTCTCTGCTAATTTGTGAGTACAGAATCACTAAACAAGGGAAGAAAGCCTATTCTTTTTTGCCCTTTCACTCAAATGTGATCATAGCAACCTACCTGTGAGTTACCTGATGATTAACCTCTTAGGATATTTTGGCCACACAGCTAGAGATCTAGACTGAGTAAATTATTAAAACTCCAATGGAAAGGGCAAATGTCAGAGACAGCAAAACATTCTTTTGCTGTAGGTTAAATCTGACATATTTGTCCTCTTTAATGGGGATTCTTTTTCTCCTGTCACAGTTCAAGTGGCTTTCTCACATTCACAGAGAATTTTGGGACATGGTTACCATAGCAACTGGATACCTTATAGTATGGACCACTAGTGCCAGAAGCAGACAGATACTGGTTCATTCCCTGCTGCATGGGCATCCTGTGGCCAGCATATGATGGGGATGGAGCAGATGGCTGAGGTGCATTAGGGGCATATTGCCCAGCTTGGGAAGGGTACTGGCCACCCTGCATATACTGTTGTCCTGGATAACCCTGGAGGAGACACAAAGAGAAGAGAGCATAGTGAAAGCCACTTATTGACTGAATTTGTACACTGCTTTTCACCTGGGCAAGATGTTTCAAAGGAATTTATAGTAAAATAAGATGTAAAAATGATTGAAGTTGTTTTTTGAAGTTGTTAAACCTCCTTCTAATTAGCAGAAACTACCAGCAGCAATGAAACTTTAAAAAAAGTAAGGCTTCAGCAAAAGAGTGCCTTAACCCAACTGTGGAATGCCAAAAGGCTTGGAGCCCAAAATACATACCCTACAGAAGGGGATTCTACAGATCTAAAGCAACAACTGAAAAGGCCCTTCTTCTTGTGGGACCAAATTTTGTCTCTAAATATGATGGAACTCTCAGTACTGTTCCCACAGTTTGTTTTCAAGTGCATCCAGATAGATAGCTTCAACTGCTTAGAATCAAAAGGTACTGGGCATATATTCCATCTTTTTCCTAAATTGATTTTCTCTGATAATAAATGGAAGAAGCATTAGGAAACTATGGGAAGGTTACAAACTGAAGATGCTGCTGTTCAGACTTCTTGAGAATCTCAATGAACAGTAAACACCTCATTTGGAAACACAATTAAACCAACTACAAGGAGGTACTTGCAGGAATGTCCTCAGATGCTCAGGCTGAAGACTTGCTACAGAGGATTACTGCCATACTATATTCCTTCTGCAAGCATCAACTATACCTCATCTGAACACTCATGACAAGTAGAGGCTGTTGACTCCTCCTACACAGGGCCTACTCCCAATGCAGTGTCAGCATCTGTAAGGACAGAAGCAATTTATCTGCCAGATACCCTGCAAACATGTCACAGCAGGCCACTAAGAGTGAAATTTGAATAGAATTTAGTCTGCTTTGTAATGAGGCTCTGAACACTCAGAAAAGCTCTGTTAGATGATACTATGTGGACACAATAGTGACAGAGTATTAAGATTTCTTTGCCACTGTTATTTCCCAGAACAGATGTTTGAATGGACTCTAAAATGACCCTCACTGGATTTGCTCCAAGTTTCTCTACTCTGATGCTTAAACTGCTGTCCCTGCTTCTATACTGTACTCAGCCAGGGAGACACATGGACTCTAGCATGCTTGAGAGAGTTCCTTTGAACTTTTTCATAACTGTCAGAGTTAACTCTCTGTTCCAGAGACTAACTTGGCCTTTGACAGGCTAGCTGAAAGGATAAAGTAATGGTACCAGACCAAGGAAATGAGTTAGTAAATATGTTCACAGTAGCATTTTCTACAGATTTATTAAGGGACTGGTAGCTTTAAAAATTAGGCAAGCATGACTTTCTTCCTGTCTGTTCCAGCATTTGTCTTTGTGTGGTGTTTCTGATTTACTTTCGTAACTATGGGTTTGAGCCACATTAAGTTATTTGGACTCAGATCCCACTGAAAGAACAAGCTACTTGCCTGCAACTGTGTTTCTTTGAGTAATCATCTGTGAACTCACACAATTGGGATAGTCTGCACCTGGACAGCAGCAATTTGAAACCTACTATAGCTCTTCAATGGCATTGTGGTGGTAGCCATGTGTCCTCCCACAGTACATGACTGGCATTTTTTGCACCCAATTCCTCATTTTTTCAAAGTGTTGCCACAACATAACCCAGAGGATAGAGCCTGACATGCAAGAAGAGAGGGCATGTTTGTGTGACTTTACAGATGATCACTCAGGGAGCCACAGTTACAGGCAAGCAACCTGTTCTTCTTCATGATCTCTGTGACTCACACCACTGGGAGGTTGTACAGCTACACTCACAGGAGGATGGGAGCATGTCGCATTATCAGTAAAGTGAGAAATGCCCAATTTAAAGCCACCTCTTTCCTCTGGCAGATATCCCATCTATAATGATGGAGGAACATATAGGGTTATGCTCAGATTGTTGCATTGTTGACATCCTGAAGAGTCATCATCACAAAGGAGGTGTAAACAGCACTGGTGGATAGTCCTGTCTGTCTTGTTGTTGGAAAGTTGCATAGCTGACTGAGGACTTGAGAAGAGCCTCTATATACTGAAGGGTATCCACTGTTTCCAGTATTGATTTTTCATGGTTTATGATGAACCCAAGGTCTGTAATGAGGGACAGAGTGATGTGAATGTGATGGAAGAGACTTGGAGTGAAAAACGAACAGCCAGTTGTCCAGGTACATAGTGAATCCCTGCTGGTGGAGGCGGGTGGTTACAGCAGGAAGACATTTTGTGGATGCAAAGCTGACTAGGAACACTTAATATGGGAAAGTTTCTGATCCCAAAGTGAAGAGGAAAAATAAGCGGGGAATGCTAATGTGAAAATAAGTGTCTTTAAAGTGAGTTTTAGCAAACCAATCTCCTAGACATAAGGAGAGACAGGACTGCAAAGATTGTTGTCATCATGACATGTTTGATGATCAGAAACTGTTGAGGCTATGTAAGTCTATGATGGGCCACTTTCTGCCTTTGTAACCATGAAGTACCTGGAAAAGAAATCAACATGGTGAAGATCTCAGATGTGTTTGACTGCACCCTTGTGGAGAAAATGGGTGGTTTTATCTCAAAGCTTGTGCAACTGGGGAAGGGGGTAGAAAAGGAGGCATCAGAAGAGGGCATAGTACTGAATTTGATAGTGTTATTTATGCATAACACTATCGAATTGTCAGTGATAATAGGATTCCCACTTGTGATTGAATCTTGCAAGGTGGGAACCAAAAGTGGGGACAGAACTAAGCAGCTTGGCTGGCGCATCAAAGGTGCCAAAAGTCCTGTGTCTTCTCAAGAGTATCTGAACCTTGATGCGTATGTCAGACAATGATCTTTAGGACTGCATACTTGTGTTTGAGGATTGGGGTGGACATTACAAAGAATAGGGAGATTGGTACCAGCATTGTTGGTAGCGGAAGGTAAGTGCTGTTGGGAGACTTTCCATTTCTGTGTGTGGTCTAGCTTGTTGTAGGTCTTGGTGTTGAAGAGATCTTTTTCATCAAACACTCAGTCCTACATACTCACCCATACTTCAGATGACAAGTTTGAGATGTGTTGGCAAAGTATTACTGACCCTGCCATTATTTTTGCCTCACAGTCCACTAGTGGCCATGAAGTGGCAATCTGTCGGTTGGCCAGTTTTTTGCTGTGCCTGGTAATCTGCAATCCTTCAGGAGAGGGTGGCAGTTGAGTTGATCTTATGGCCCAGCATGTCCAGTTATACACCTTCCTTATCAAAGGAAGTAGTTTGTGGCTTATCTCTATGTTGGCTTTGAGCTGCCTCAGTGATAATGGAATTTAGAAGCAAGTGTTTGAAAATGAAGGCACACCTGACATCTTGGACCCTGTACAGATTTTTGATGTGGTGTGACGTGGGGCGGCAGAGGAGGGATTCTTTCATGATTGTCTGGAAATATGGAGAGACACCAACACTAGAAGGGCTACTGGTGCCACTGACAGCTTTCCATTTGAAAACTGGGTCTGTGATTGGAAGTGCTGCTGGATTAACTTAAGAGTTCTAGGTTGAGTCTTTGGTACCAGTAGCCAACTTTGAGAGGTGATGCTGCACTTGAGACTGTGGTGGCAATAGGCTAGAATGGAACTGGGGGCATAAGAGGTGTAGGTGTTGCGGCATGGATAGGATGCTGAATCCATGTCAATCTGCATGACTGTGGTACAACTGTGTCCAGCAGATGAGATAACATAACCATTGGTTGTCCGTGATGATGCAACAATAAGGCATGTCTTGTGTGGGATGGGGCAGAGTCCCAATCTCCTGGGGTTGAGTCTAGTGGTAATGGATACCAAGGGTTTGGGGGTGCCCATGGAGGTATCTAGGTTTGCTGGAAAAACCTGCCCATGGGTATGACACTGCATGCTGATGGGATGAAATGACAGAAGCTGAGGAGAACTCTCTGAAGGTATTGTGTTGACAAGGTCTTGATAGGATGGCGATTGAGAGGTCCTTGCCCTCTGACAAAGCATCTGATGTCACAAGTCCTAAGGTAGTGAAGAGGGTTATTGTGAGACAGCCTGGAGCAACAGGAGCTGCTTGATCTGTGGTGGTGAAAATCTCTTCCCAAGATACGCCACTTGATATGTGGGGACTAGTGGGGTGCCACAGGGTTCTGTCCTGGGCCCCGTGCTATTCTTCAGCAATGACTTGGATGAAGGAGTAGAGGGCATGCTGATCAAATTTGCAGATGACAGCAAATTGGGAGGGGTTGCTAATATGCCAGAGGACAGGGTCAAAATTCAAAATGACCTTGACAGATTGGAGAGCTGGACCAAAGCTAACGAAATTAATTTCAACAGAGAGAAATGTAAGGTCCTTCACACCTAGGCAGAAAAAATGAAATGCACAAATATAAGATAGGGGACACGTGGCAGGATAACAGTACGTGTGAAAGGGATCTAGGAGTCTTGGTAGATCAGAAGCTGAAAATGAGTCAGCAATGTGATGCATCTGTCAAGAAAGCCAACGAGATTCTTGGTTGCATCAATAGCAGTATGGTGTCTAGATCAAGGGAGGTAATGGTACCACTCTCTTCTGCTTTCGTTAGATCTCATCTGGAATACCGTGTCCAGTTCTGGGCATCTTCAATTCAAGAAGGATATCGACAAGCTGGAGCGTGTCCAGAGGAGGGTGACCAAAATGGTGAAGGGTCTGGAAGCCATGCCCTATGAGAAGCGGCTTAGGGAGCTGGATATGTTTAGTCTGCAGAAGAGAAGGTTAAGAGAGGACATCATAGCCATGTTTAAATATTTGAAAGGATGTCATGTTGAGGAGGGAGCGGGCTTGTTTTCCGCTGTTCCAGAGACTAGGACAAGAAGCAATGGATTCAAACTGAAGGAAAGGAGATTCCATCTGATCCTCAGGAAGAACTTTCTGATGGTCAGAGCTGTTCGGCAGTGGAATATGCTGCCTCGGAGTATGGTGGAGTCTCCTTCTTTGGAGGTTTTTAAGCAGAGACTGGATGGCCATCTGTCGGGAGCGCTTTGATGTGAGTTCCTGCATAGCAGGGGGTTGGACTGGATGGCTCCTGTGGTCTCTTCCAACTCTATGATTCTAAGTGAGAATACTGTCCACTGCCAGGTTTTCAGATCATACTAAACAAACCACAGCAAAATTCCCAAGATTTATTTAGTTGCTCTTGCTGCAAACAAGAGTGATTGGGCACAACAAATCAGGTTCATTCTGAAGTGGCTCCTGCTGCCAGCAGGCTGGAAGGTTTAACATGACATCTGAATGAGAGTTCATACCTTTTTGCTCCTTCTGCAAGCTAGGATCATGAAACAAAGTTTGTTTGTTTTGCAAAAACCAAACAGAAGTAAACAAGCCCCATGAATATGCACCCAGCTAATTTATAGTAACCCAGTATTTTATGGAATGCTGACTTGCTATTGTGTGTGAACGTGGCCTATGACAAATCAGGCAAATCATTTACTGCAGTCTTTTCTGAAATACTGTTTGAAAAAGAAACATAAAAATATACTGTACCTCAGGCAGAAACAATGGAAGGCAAAGAAGATACAAAAAATCTTGTACTCATTAAGAATACTGTCAGTTTATAAGTATGTATTTTATTTTGTATTTTGTATATAAAAAATCAAAAAAAATCAAATCAAAAACTTGAAATCATTGTGGTAAATAATATGAGAAGGAAAGGGAGCAACTCTGAAGTGTCTCTGTGAGGTTGTGCAATAACTGGGATTGTAACAAAGTTACAAGCAACTAAAAATAAATGAGGAGATTAATTATGGTGAATGGCCAGATATAATAAATCAACATCATTTTTGTTGTGCAGGGGCTTTACTAATGAGGCAGGAGATAGGAAACTACAGATAGGATGTGAGGCATCACAGCCATTTCTCCTAAAGAATCTTGAGAACAAAAGCACCTATTTTTGATGATGATATAACTTGCATGAAAAAAGGAAGCAGTGGGATCACCGGGGCAATCAGCACAGCTCATTTTTCCATTCCCAACACACTTTTCTGAGAGTGTTTGCTTTATTGTTTTGCCCTTGTGTGTCCAGCCTTGTAAAAACAGTGCAGAAGCTGCTACATTTTTAAAACCTGTTCCCTTCCCACATGCTCACCTCACTAGAGTAGGTCCTCTTGACACTTTGCCTGGGGATCTGCTGGCCTTGTGGGGGACCAGGGTATCCATGCTGGGGCATCCGTTGTCCTCCATAGATGGCATTCATGGTGGGAGGCCTCGCAGTGTTCATGCTCATGGGAGGCATCCCAGAAGCACCCATCACACCACCCATGTTGGCAGGATTCATCCCAGGTGGCACAGCTGGTCCTCGGGGGCCCGAGTGAGGGAGGAACTGGTTGCTGAAGGGCTGCCCAGCCCCCATCTCCAGTTAAAAAGAGAGAGAGAGACAGAGAGGAAGTTGTTTAACACTATGGCTGTTTCCGCACAAGACTGTTATAGTGCTATTATTCCACTTTCAACATCCTATGGAATCTTGTGGTTTGCAGTTTAGGAAGGGGCCTTTGAGGCCCTCCCTAAACTGCAAACCCCAGAATTCCACAGAATGTTGAAAGTGGAATAATAGCACTATAGCAGTCTAGTGCGGAAATGACTCATGAGAAGCCAGGCCCAATGGAAATGGGCTGATAGGTTACAATATATCCCAAACAAAACCAATTCCATTGGGCTTTGCCTCTCCCCACATTGTCATCCACAATCATACCACTAGTCCAAGGAACCTCACGACATTAAGAACTTGGGCCTGATCAGTCTTCCTGTTCTTCTTTTCCTATTCTATTCCCTTATCGTTTTGTGTATGGTCCTTTTAGACTGTAAGCCTGAAAATAGGATCTATCTTGTCTTTTATTTTCAGCTGCAGAGCAGGGCATAAATTCTATACATCAAAATAATAAATGATGGTGCACAAACCATTCTAACAACAAAATACCCTTGTATTTAATAAACAGCCTGGTAGCCACAGAAAGTAAGGAACTACATGCTTTAAGGTAGTCACTCTTGATATTTTCCATTGTTTTTGGAACCCCTAGGTATACAGAGGCTCCCTTGCAGTCTAACCCATCATTCATATGGCATCAGATTTTGTCTGCCACCCATTAAACTATCCTGTAACCCCCACCCCACTCTCCAATCTGCCAGGTTTTGCAGGGCCCCTCCAGTTGCCTATTTTACTATAACTATTTTAGATTATAAATCTCAGTTGCCATGTTGGTGGGGGATTCTGACAATTGTACCCTCCCAAAAGGACCTTTATCTAGTTACTTTTACATTATTTCTCCTCAGCTTTTGTCCCAACTTTCCCCAACCTGGGGCCTTCCAGACAGGTTGGACCACAACTCCAACCATAGCCGGGAATGGTGAGGATTGTAGTCCAGCTCATCTGGAGGGTCTCAGGCTAGAGAAGAGTAATATGCCTCCCTTTGGGAAAGTGTCATTCTCCTCCTAATGAATCAATCTATTGTGTTATGCAGTTTTAAAGAGATGGCAATCTCTGGGCATCATGCTTCCCTCCAGACATCACCACTTCCTGTTAGTTTCTCTTCTTCACCCTCAAAACACCCTGGGAAGCATCACACACTGAATCACAGACTCGGGTCTTACCGCTCCATACTGGCTCAGTTCCTGGCTCTGCTTTTCTTGCAAGGCGGCAACTGTGGCTGTGGCTGTGGCTGTAGCCGTGGCAGCAGCAGCTGCCACAGCAGCAGCAGCGGCAGCTTGGGTGAAGTCTGGAGCGGGTCTTCCAGTATGTGAAGGAATGCCCATTCCCCCTGGGCCACTTGGGCTGCCTGCATAACTAGAGAAACGAGGAGGTTTGGAGTCAAGGCACCAAAACGATGGCATGTCCAAAGAGTTGACCTACTCACAGCTCCCTGGGCAATCTTAAGTACATTATTGAACAACAGCAGCAACAAATAGCATTGAACCCTGCCAAATCATACTGCTGAGGTGGATGAAGTTTGGAGTAACCAGTAAGTGGTTTTTGACTTCCATTCAGTTCTGGTATGCCAAACTTCCATTCAGTTCTGGTATGCCAAACAAATTCCTAGGATCAGAATTTTTAAATTCATTTTGCACACAGCAAGCTCCAGCTGTTGCTGTTTTGTTTTTGAATCATGGCACTCTTGGTTCTTGCAAAAAATCATATATCTGTTCAGCCTTAACTCATCTCTATGTGACAGGCAGAACTTGGTCTCTGAAGTGAAATATATGATACTCCTTCAATCTTTGATGACATTAAGTTTTAAAAGGCACAGCTGTTAGACTTGTTAACACAGAACTGAAATGTGAGCCTTCCAACACAGTGTATAGCAGTTAGAAATGCAAATATAGAGCTTGGGAAAGTTACTTTTTTGCACTAAAACTGCCAGAATCCCTGGAGGATTCTGAAAACTGTAATCCATGACAGTAACTTTCCAAAGATATGTCTCTTGTGTTTATCCTTGCAGTTCCTGGTGTTTGCATCTAACTGTGTCTTTGCCCTGATATCCATACAAAGTACTCTCCTCTTTTACAACCTCTGCATGCATGAATGAGAGGTTGCATGAAGCACTGCATCCCATTATAGTCAATGGACGTAGCATGTGCATGTCTACGCTGCCGCAGTTGCACACAGATTGCATCCTCTGATAATAATGGAACACAAAACCTCCCATTTTTGGTTCTACACAGGGGTTCCTGGAATGGAGCCCCTACATATACAGAAAGCACATTGTATATCCCTTTCTTTTTTGCTTAAGAAGTTTTAAAATGAAGTCAAAACTTATTATAAATTTATCATTTAAAATGGAATGTGTGACTCTGTTAGTAACTTTTGGTAATGCTACTTTTTAGACTCTTTTTCTTTGGAAGGAAAGAACTCTACACCACTGTTTGTGTGCTAAATCCATGGCGTGATCACAAGGACTGGGGACTAGAGAATCACTTTTTGTGTCACACTCTGGGGTGATATTTTACTCCTATTTCATTCCAAGGCCATTTCTGCACTAGACTGCTATAGTGCTATTATTCTACTTTCAACATCCTATGGAATTCTGGGGTTTGCAGTTTAGGGAGGGGCCTCAAAGGGAGTTTAGGGAGGAGCAGTTTAGGGAGGGGCCTTCCCCTCAAAGTCCCCCCAAGACCTGTGCTACACCACAAAAAATAGAATCTCCTCTAGGATATTTGGGGGTATTTTGCCATGTTTTTAGGCCATTCTGTACCATTTTAAGCCCAAGAGAAGCCTTTAAAAAAAAATCAGAAAACAGGTGAAGTCGCTTCCTATTCATTTCTTGTTCCAAAAAAAGACCTCTCCTGGGTTTAAATTGGTTTGGTGGGGCAAAAATAAGAAAAAAAAATGTCTTCCACAGCACTTGCCAGTATTGTTCTTTGATCCCTGTGAGTGGTCACAGAAACAGCCCTGAAGGCTGCATACAGCCTATGGAGTGCACTTTCCCCATCCATGGGCTATGTTAATGGTCAGCTATTTTTGGCCCTACATATGTGGAACTGTAGATTCCATTAGCCCTTGCTACTGGATAGTGCTGATGTGAGCTAGAATCCACCATTACTTAAAGGGTAAAAGTTTGCCCATGTCTACCATAAATTTAAATAATAAATAGAAAACTAATTTAAATAAACTAATTTAAATAAACCACTGATATGGTTTTGTTACCACTGTGAACTTGCCTGGCCTTTGGTAACCTTAGATATCATTTTGATATCATAATTCGGCCCAGCTCTGCCACCAGCCAAGTGTTTGTGAGGCCACTGAACAAGCGCGAAGCTAGGCATGGCTACTATCTGCTGAGTCATATTTGTTTACACCAAGGCAAGCCAGAAACTGCCAGATCTGCTTTAGAGGACCTCCTGAGATAAACACCTTCATTGTAGATGCGTATTAATACAAAGAGACCTCTGCCACAAGAGGGCACCCTGGCGAGCTGAGCGCTTAAACTGCCACGCTGGCCGCATCTACATACTGGCCATACTATTGTCAATTCGGACCATAACTCAATCATGTAAATTCTGACCTTTCGGAGACATTGTCTCAAGCCCAAAACTCATTGTTTTAGCCCAAGACCAGGCTAGCCTACGGTCATTCTTTCCCTGATTAAAACCCCCAGTTCTGAGAGCTCCTCGGATCTCTCGCTGGACTTCGCTGGACTTTCATCCCACCTTGCTGCAGCGTCTGCGAGCTCCCCTCGGCAGCCACGCCAAGTTTCCTTCTCTCCAATTGGCTTCTACAGGACTGCGAGAAAGGTGACGTATCACCCATTCCCCCGAAACTCTTATTTCCTATTTCTTATTTAGTAGTGAGGTTGTGTTTTCTTATAAACTTGCCTGCTTGCTAATAAATATTCTCGTTGCTATTTTAACTGGTTGTCCGCTCACTGTATACATTGGGTAAAAGATCCCCGCTAAGTTACCCTGCCTCTCGCTAGCTAAGAGAGCGCTCCAGCTAATTTTCCCATCTTGTTTGTGTTTCTTTTGGTTATTTGGGCGCCCCTCCCGGGACCCCCGAGTCACAGTGTATGAATAATGATCGGTGTGAATTATACATATATAAATGGGAGAAATGACTTGGATTCTAGGATTCTATGACTTGTACAAATGAGTTGAGTAAAAGTATATATGAGGTTATCTCACGTTCTCTGGGAAACTTATTAACAGGACTAGATGTTGCACTCCAGGTGTTTTGTACTATATTCTCACCACCCTTGACCACTGGGGCTTTGGAGATGGAAGGGGGAAAAAACAACTCTGTGAGACAGAGCCTTAACAATATTAGAAACCCAGGATTCTGCAATACAACTGAAGGTCACTTGTGGAAAATTCTTTTTATGCTCCTGGACTCCAACTCTTGCAGAGCTGCAGACAGAACATCTTGGGGACACTTTGTTGGTTTTGACTGATTACTGGCTTGCACTTTCAGGAAATGTTGATGCCACAGGGATTAGAGTTAATGTTATCTCCTGTTTTTAATTCACTGGATGCAAGATTCTTGATTTTTAAAAAAATCAAACACAATTCTGCTGTGTATATATTGTTAACCATATGGAAGACTTGTAAGTTTTTTAAAGAACAGTATTATAAACACACAGACATACCTCTCCTCTTCTGCATTTTAATCATCATAACAACCCTGTGGAGTAGTTTAAACTGAGAGAGAGAGATAAGAGATACAAGAGAAAGACTGGCTCAGGGTCACCTAGTAAGTTTCATAGATCAGTGCTCTGGGACTTCAACCTAGATATTCCAACCCAGTAACCACTGCATAACGCTATTTCTCATTCATCTGAGACCTAACTTTGCAAAATGCTTTGCACCCCTGGCTTCTTGGTTTGTCAGTTAATCAACTCTGCCATTCTGTTTGAACCTTTGCCATCGCTGATAAAGCTGTATCTTCCCAACAGACCTCAGAAGAACAAAGAGGAAGGCACAGATAAATTGGCTTTTATAACTTGGATTGTATAGTCAGAATCCAGAATTTTGTTTGTGCAGTTTTATGGTACTGCTGAGTGTTTGGGTTTTTACACTTCTTCAGAAAGCACTAAATCTAGTAATCAGATTACCATTCCCATGATTCAGTGTCAAGATTAATACTCCCATCATTTCTAGCCATCATGGATGGGAGATGATGGGAACTTCAGCTTAATGTCTCTGGAGGCCACCAGGTTGGGGAAAGGCTGATATAGTGTAGCACCTCCTATAGACCTTTCAGCTCAGGGAAAAGCAACACCAGAGGCCATCTGGACAAATACTTAAGATGCCTAGTCAAAGGAAGATGACAATCCGAAGATGAAGTGTCTCAAAGATTAGACAACTGAGCTGGTGACCATGAGCTGGCAACCAGACCTACTTGTACACATGCCCTTTCCCCCTCCACTTACTCAGCATTGGTGACAGCATAAAGGTGATGACTCTTGAGACAAGTAGTAAAAGATGTCCTAATGGCTGAGCATTTGACACATCTGTTACCAGTCATCTTCTCCCAGCACACATAGGATTGATTCACATATGAAAAGGTCATTGAACATTTAAAGAAAAAGTCCCCTTCTGGCATTTTTAGAATCCAGAAGGAGAAAATGAACCCACACTAGCAAAGAGAAAAGGGAGGAAGATGGAGAATATTTCTGTGTTATTTGTTAGAGCTTAGAAAACCTACTTATGGACTTGCAACTCCCAGAATTCCTCATTTAGCCATTTTGGGTGTTGAAGTCTAAAAAGGCAACTTTTCCAAGCTCTGTTACTAGCTGTATGGAAAATTAAAACTTTGGCCCAGCTATCTGAAAGTTCATTCCAGCAACAGCTCTTCTCCCCTTCCTATTGCAAACTTTCTATTTACAGCATAACTCTCAAGACCAAGGCAAAGTAGAGTTTTAAAATGCATCTGAAATGGCTGGCTGAAGTCTGGGCACAAGACCACATCAAGATACATTCTTGATCCCCATAGTTGTGAAAGAACCTGGAGATCTGCCAAATTCTGAAGGTTTAAACATTTTCCTAAAACACTCACTGAGGGACCTCCTTAGGATGAGATGATTTTAACAGCTGGGGCTAAGTGGGATTTTGGGGTTGGTGAGATGTTAAGAGGCAAAACAGGATTTTGAATAGTGAATTTCATTCACAGACTTTATTAGGTTTAAGTGGCTCAGATACTTAAAACACATAAGTTAAACAGAGAGAATCTAGTTCCAGATAGGAAAACCATCCTTCTCCCAGATACAGATGTGTCTGTTCTTTCCTGATCCTAAATATGACAATCATTCATTAGAGTTGCAATGTTTGAATCAATTAGATCCATTAACAGTGCAATCATATGTGGTTATTCAGGAGAACATCCTACTGCATCCAACAGGACTTGCTCCCAAGAAACTCTGTTGAAGATTGCAGCCCCCCCTCATTTTTTTTCACAAACGCAGTCTTATTCCCATCTATTCAAAATTATGTCCCGCTTAGTCAAAAGCATACTACAAAGATGACCCAGCTGATTTTACATATGTATTATTTTCAACATAATGCTCATAAAAATAGCAGATGGTATCTACCATCTCTAAAAGTAGCATTCCCTATTTTCCCTTATGTAGGATGAAATAAGGAGCCAGCATGACGTAATGTTTTGGGTGTTGGATTAGGACTCTTAAGAAACCAGAGTTTGAATCCATGCTCAGCCATGGTAACCTAGTGAGTAATGCTTGGCAAGTCTCACTCTCTCAGCCTCAGAGAAAGTCAATGACAAACCCCCTCTGAACAAATCTTACAAAGAAAACCCTGTGACAGGTTTGCCTTAGGATCAGCAGAAGTCAGAAATGACATGGAAGCACATAATATACACCCACATATGATGGAATAACTCTTTTTTCTGATCCGATGTATCCTGTGACACATATGCACATTAACCAAACAAAGTATGCTGCTTGCTTCAGCAATATCATTTTACCCACATAACCATTGGGTGATTTCACTAATAAATCAACAGCAACTTTTGAGTTTCTACCAATGGCACTATCTTTCTGCACTGTTGGGATTGTGTGCTCCTGTGAAGGAAGAGACTATACTGATGGCAGAAGTGCTGCTGGTAGGGTCTCCCATGTCAGACAGGCTTTTGCTGAAGAGCAGACAAAATGTGCCAAACAGTTACTGAGCAACAGCAGTGGGGCAGGGTGACATTGGCAGAGGAGTTCTCTGAGATAATGACCGTGCCACCATAGCTACAACTTGCTAGTACTATTTCAGAAGGAGGCACCAGTAAATCACTTTTGAATGTCTTTTACCACAAAAACCCTATGATGAGATCATCCAAAATAAAGCAAGAGATGGTATTCAAAAATGAGACTCTCAGGCTGGATGACACTTAACCATCTACCAGAGCAGATCAGAGGATGGCAATGAGTAGGGTTGTGGCTAATGATGCAACTGGACTCAGGCTGAAAGGACATTCAGTAGTTGACGTGTTCAGAGGTGAAAGGAAAGTCTGAAGCTGTGCAACACATATTATAGGTACATGAAATGTTAGCAGCATGAATCAGGGGAAGCTAGACATAGTACAAGAAGAATTGGAACATATAATCATTGTAGTAACTGGGGTAATGAGCTAAAGTGGGCAAAAATGGGACATTTTGGGTCAGATAATTACACAGTGTTTATTCAGAAAATGAAAATCTAAGAAGAAATGGGGGTGGTATTAATACTAGGGAGAGATGTGTAGCAAAATCAGTCAAAGGATATAATGCAAAATCAGTCAAGGGATATAATACAAAGTCCCAAATAATATCAGTAAGACTTCAGGGAAAACCAATATAACCATAATCTAAGTTTATTCTCCAATGATAGAGACAGAAGAAGGATCAAGAAATGAAACAGGATACTGACTGATTCTGTTTTATGAGGCCAACAGTTTGTTCACTGTAAACATATTCTTCAAACAACCAACAACCAAAGAGGTGACTGTATACATGGACAGCACCTGATGGCCACTACAGAAATCAAATAGACTACATAACTGGAAACAGAAGACGGGAAAGCTCCATTCTCTCTGCAAAAACAAGACCAGGAGCAGAATGTGGCACAGACAATGAACTGCTAATATCAAAAATTAGAGTAAAGCTAAAGAATAACATTAAACCAACCACTGTGCTAAAATACAACCTCAAGAACACAAGAACACAAGAAGAATTTAAAGATAATATAAAAAAATAGATTTGCACTATTAAGCCTAATTGACCAGGAGCCAGAAGAACTTTGACTGAAACCAGGACATTGTCAGGGAGAAATGCAAAAGACACTATCTGCAGCCAAAAAGAAAGAGAAACACCAATGGTTGACAAATGAAACTCTTCATCAAACAGTTAAAGACAGATGAGAAACAAAAGTAAAAAGTGACAGCTGTTAACAACTTGCAAAATTAATACATGGGAAGACCAATCCACGGCAGATGGGAGAAAGAATCCATATTGTTTAGTAGTTAGGGTGCTGGGCTTGGATTGTGGAAACGCAAGTTGAAGTCCTCAATGAGCCATGAAATTCATGGGATGATGGTGTGCCAGTTACCTGAACTACTTTCACAGGGTTGTTGTGAGGAAACAGTGCAGAGGAAGAGAACCATGTATATAGTGCCTTGAGCTGGAGGAAAGATAGAATATCTGTCTAATACATAAATGTGTGAAGGGATCTCATGGTCTACTTCATCAAATGCCAGCAGACCTTAGTCTACAAAACCTTACGCTACCAAAATCTTTCTCCCAGATGGTCCCAAAAGTGCTACAAGATCCCTTCACATTCTGATCCAAACTATGTCTTTGTTTTCTAATAAACATGTGAATTAACGGTGGGCATATCATCATTGCCTATATACTGTCAGGCCTGTGCTGAAAACAAGTGTATACATCTGTCCATGGGTAGGTTTTCTCTCATTTTTCCAGCTTTTTCTCCATCACAATATCTAGAGAGCCATATGTTCCCCACCCTTGAAATAAATAATGGTTTGGCCAAGTTCATCAAAAAGCTACAATACTGGGGATATTCAAAACAGAAGCTGGAATTCTGTTGGGGACATGTCTAAGGTCACGCCTTAGGTCATGTTAAATATTTGAAGGGATGCCATGTAGAGGAAGGGGAGGGCTTGTTTTCTGCTGCTCCAGAGACCAGGACAAGGAGCAACGGATTCAAGCTGCAGAAAAGGAGATTCCACCTGAACCTCAGGAAAAACTTCCTGACAGTCAGGGCTGTCCAGCAGTGGAATATGCTGCCTCAGAGTGTAGTGGAGTCTGCTTCCTTGGAGGTTTTTAAGCAGAGGCTAGATGGCCATCTGTCGGGAGTGCTTTTGAGGGTGTTCCTGCATGGCAGGGGGTTAGACTGGATGGCCCGTGTGGTCTCTTCCAACTCTACATTTCTATGATTTCTATGTTCTGCATGTGGGGCCAAAAACTTAACCACTGCTCAATGGACATTTTCTGCTGATTGCAATGGAAGCAGAGCTACACAGACAACATGTTCACCTTTGCCTTGTCTTTGCAAGTTGCACCTTGTGCATTACATGCTGTCATTGTTCACCCTAAACTTTGCACTGTGGTTGTGCATTGGTGTTTTGTGCATTCCATAATGGCACCTGGTCACTGACATGCATTACTCAGTGTTGCTATTCTGCATGGGGGTTGCATAACGTATCTCCGTATGGGGGTATTTATGCTATGCTAAGGGAATATTGGATTGAGGCCAGAGTCTTTCTTTTTCATGGCTCAGTCTCCAGCTCTCTGACAGAACAATCAACCAGTCAAACTCTAATTGGGTGTCATGGTACTCAGGGTAGCGGTGTTGGATGAAGGAAGCTTATATTACTAAAGTTCAGTGCACAACAACAGTTGAGGCAGACAGGGCCTCCAAAGAGTACCTTGTGGCGAAGCCTGGCCCTCCAGGATAAGAGTTGCGACTGTACATTCCAGGCTGCACGTAGCCCTTGCCAGTGGAACCCTCAGGGAAAGGCTGTTGTCCCATAAATTGAGGTGAGTTCATTCCAGAGCCACTGCTGGCCACGCTGGGCATCATGGGATTGCCAGACGTGTTTCCCCCAGGGCCCATAGGGTTTCCAAAAACCTGCAAAGGAGCAGAGCCCAAAAGAAGCACTGTGAGGGAGCAGGGAAGTATGACAAGAGGTTCTGAACTCCATCTTCATCTGAAGTGCCCAAGTTTAGACCAGATCTGTAGTGTGTGCGCATTTGTTTCAATTCTTTGACTTAAACCCAATATTTTATCGAATGTGAAAAATATTGGAGGGGACAGCAACACACAGAATTAGGGAAAAGATGGCCTCTAAGCCCATAATCATCCTAATTTGCATCAGTACTGAGTGTAAAGTCCTTTTTCATAAAAATTCACTCCCACTTCTCTGTCCTATCAATAGGTTTCTTCCTCTCACCAACCTAATTTTATTGGGGTAAAGAACAAGAAACTATGGCAATATACTGCAAATCAGTCTAAGAACAACTAGGAGTTCTTGATCTATCTTTGGTCTTCTCCAAACTAGATGATCTCCAAGGTTCCTTCTGATTCTAAAAAAAATTGCTGTTGCACATCTTGGCATTAACTTGGAAGAGTAGGGTTTGGATTGCCATTTTAAAAACACACTGTCCCTGATCTTGTATCTTTCATACTGGCTGCAGCAAACAGAGCCTTCCCAACATCAGTTAAAGCTTTACCTGCTAAATCTTTGTATACAGAACCAGAACTAATTTTTTTTTTAAAAAAAAAGAAAGATAGCCATCCTTGGTTTAATAAGGCATAAGAAGTGAGGAAAAGCACAAGTACAAATGAGGTGGAGGGGTGGAAGATGAAGCAGAAGAGAGGCAAATATCAGAAGGATTAATGTACACTACCTACAGAGCAATGGAGATGCTAGAAGATTACAGCTTTGTCTCTACCATTTCATCTAGAAAGACAGTAAAGACAAGAAAGACAAAATGGGTATCTGGATTCATTCAGGTTATAGTTTGATGCTTTGCTTTTACATAATTTTGAGCTCTTTATACATTGTAAGCAAGCCCATTAAAGCCAAAATGTTTTAAGGATTATTCAAATGGCCAGGATTTAAACCTGAAAAAGAGACCGAAAGAGCATTTGACAGTGTTCATAAAACGAGACAACCCATGCATGGCTTGCAGGATAAAAGGATCCAACTGAAGAGGTGATTAGGAGTTCAGTTAAGACTCTCTATAAAATCCTGGCCTAACTGTTCAGGTCTGAAGTCTTGCAAGCAACTTTGTGAAAAGAAGCTAAAGACATTAGTGAAAGCAGATGCTTGCAAACTGTGGCCTTCAAGATATTGTTAAACTGCAACTTCTACCAGCCATAGCCAGTCAGTCAATGATGAGTGATGGGAGCTGTAGTCTAACAACTTCTGGAGGGTTATATGCTTGCTCACATGTAAATCACAATGAGTTCACTGAGATTTTAGTAAAATGCATAGCAGGAGTGGGCAATTTATAGACCTACAGATGATGTTGGACTGCTATTATCACCATCCCCTCAGCACTGGTGATGCTGGCTAGAGCTGATGGGAATTGTAGTCCAACATTTGAAGAACTGCACGTTGGTCAGTGTAATGTCTAGAGTTACAGCAGGTCTATATGTACTCATACAGGAATAAGACCCACTGAATTCAATGAAAGTAGATATGCATATAATTGTGCCACTAACTTTATTATTAACTTCATTATCTTTAATTAATAAATCAGCTGTATTAACTTTATTAATTAATTGCACAACTTGCAGTGTTGTTGAGCAAAGTAACAGCTGATTATTTTCCAAGCTTGCTTGCTTTCAGAGGTAAGAAATGTTATATTTATTGGATTGCAATCTGCAGATACTGGCTGGGGAATTCTGGGATTGGCAGATCAAAACAAGCCCTCTTCCAAGTGCTACTTGTTTTCATCATGAACCTGAGCTCAAGCCCAAAGCAGTTTAGCTTAACACTGTTTAACAACACTTCTTAGG
The DNA here is from genome assembly GCA_948472985.1 of Iguana delicatissima. Classification (NCBI taxonomy): domain Eukaryota; kingdom Metazoa; phylum Chordata; class Lepidosauria; order Squamata; family Iguanidae; genus Iguana; species Iguana delicatissima. The sequence continues at coordinate 461,645 of CAOKZL010001006.1, read as the reverse complement.
CAGCCAGACTAAAATTTAAATCAATCAAAGCCAAAACCAGGATAAGGTGATAATCTTTCAAAGTGGACAAAAGGAAAATATATATATATATATAAGACATCTCCTTCCCCAAATGGGAGGCCGGGTATGGCATAAGTAAATAACTGTTATCTTTCTTGCATGTTTAGTTTTTGAAACCAGGCGAGTAAGGGAAGAATCTTAGCCAGGGGAAAGAACCCTGATCTTCCTCCCTAATAGCTTGGAACAACATGGAATGCATTGGAATGATGGGACGCAGAAGGCCTTGGTGGGAATGGAATGTACATTAATCTTATCTTGTCCATGCTTTGCAGGAGAAGGGGAAACCCCTTCTGCCCTTCTCCTTACCTGCCAACTTTAGGCCCAAAGAACACAGGAGACAGAGTTCCTTTTGGAAAAAAAGGCAGGACGTTAATTATACTAATATAATTATTTTTCTCTTTCTGGAGAGAAACAGACTTAGGTTGCCTTCTTAAGCATGCCTACTGGAAAGCAAGATTTATTGCATACACTGGGACCAGCAGCACAAACCTGAAGGTCCGAATTTAATGAGGTTTACTCAGAGGTAAGTGTGTGTAAAGGGGTGGGGACTGCATGATCTTCCAGATACCATTAGACTGCAGCCCTTAGCCAGCACACCTTGTGGTGAGAGATGTCAGAAGATGCAATCTTAACACCTGGAATACCAGATGTTCTCCATCCTTGGTTTATTCAGAATTCCAGCCTTGCTTCTGAGTAAACCTGTTTAGGACTGTGCTGTTTAGGACTGAACCAGAATTCCAATTAATGAGAAAAGGGCAGTGGATGGTGGTGGTGGGGGGACCAAGGTTGCAGGGGAGAAGGTGGAAAGCAAGTTAGCAACAGTGTGTGGGAATGGATTAATGGAAGAGGGAAAAACAGGTAAATGTGACTGACAGCTTAGAAAGGAATGGCAAGACTGCTTCCTGATCCAGACCAGGTTATTGCATTTAAAAAATTTTTTAAAAAATGCTTTCTCGAGCAAATCATTCTTGCTGGAAGGACAACACAGACCTATGAAATATGACAACTTTGCCGGATTTTCCATGTTGAAGCTTAGGGACATTATAAAAAGGGTGCATCAATAGCAGAGCTGGCACCAAACTTTGCCAGTTATCTGCTGAGATTCATGTGGAATTCTCCAGACCCTTTTACCTTGCTGCTAATCCTCACTGTTGTCACTTCCTGTTCACCTGCCCTTTCCCAAACCAAGTGAGCACTGGCAGGGTCAAAAGGAGATGGAACAGCAGTCTCTACTCCCTCTTCCTTCTCTGTTTGGGCAGCAGGGCAGACTGGGCTCAGGGGAACAGGGCAAGCAAAAGGACAGGTGCAATGAAGAGAACGCAGAGTTAGTCAGAGAACCTTCCCCTCAGGTATGTTGGCCTCAGGGTTCCCCTTCACAAACCTAGAACTGACAAGGATGGTCTCCAGGAAGTTACTCTGGCAGTTCTGATAACAGAATAGTCTTTTAGGGTAGCCTCTGCCAGCACATTTGGGGATGAATGGCATGGCAGTCCCACATACCCGTACGTTTAGTGAAGGCTGTTCTCATGTCAGCTTAACAAAATGGCCAAGAATGGCAGATCAGATGCCTGTCTTCCATGTGCCACCCATACTGCTCTGCCCCACTGCTAGTCTGCCTTGCCACATTGTTTTGGGAGGCTGCAGAAGGTACCTGACTCTGGGATGTGTTGCTGACTCCCCACACCGTGGTTACCACTGAGAGAGATCCTGCAGGTTGATTGGTATTCTGTTGCCAAGGAACTGACTCGTAGGCATATGAACCATCACTAGGAGGAGAGAGAGAGGGAGGGGGAAAAAAATTAAGAGCAACACACCATAATTTAATTAGAAGCCCTGGGAAAGTGACAAAAAATATGTGCAAGAAACAGGACATGAAGGGATATTCCTGGTTGAACAAGATGAATAAGAGGGGAAGCATTTCAAAGCTGAGGAAAAAAATGTAAGGACAAAGCTTACCTAGAAGGGAACGGAACAACTCTTGGAAAAGTTTTATTTTTTTTAAATTTTTAAATCTATGGCTATGTGCTGGCTGGTGAGTCCTGAGAGTTATTATCCAAAAAAATAATTTTCCAAGCTTTGCAAAAATGCATAGATGTGTACTGATTGCTCAATGGCTGCAACACCAACAGTTATTTACCACAACAGCTAAATAAAAGCCTCCATATTCAGAAGCAGTGTATCACTGAATTCCCATTGGTAGGGGGGCAAACTACAAGAGACAGCTATTGTGTCCATGTCTTGTTTTGTAAGAACTTTTCCAGGAAAAAAAATTAACCCCTAGCAAGTTATTGTGTGAATCAGGATGCCAGGACTGAAGCCTTTAGTTTGAATCAGCAGGTTTTCCATTTATGATCTTAAGCAATTTATCCCCATTCCCAAACGAGTGGCCTCCAGTTGTGCTGGACTACTATTCCCATCATCCCCAGCTACAACAATGTAATCCACCACAGCTGGAGGATATCAGTTTGAGATGAGCAAGTGCTCTTCACAATGACCCACATAACAAACAGATTAGCAAGTAGAGAGAGGATTCTCATATTGCCTTCACATATAACCCTTCTGCAAGAGCTTGGATGAGTTACTTTGAGGCAGGGGGATACAATTCCTGGAATCCCCAGCCACTTGTAGTCCAAAAAGTAATCTTTGTAAACTCTGCCTTCCCATATCACTACAAGGCTCCTGTGACTTTGGAGTTACTTGAAGCACTGAGCACCCCACCTTATGTGCTGGGCATAAGCATTAAGGGCTGGCACCCAATTTTCTACCTCCCAGACCCACAGTGGGCTGATGTACCACCCTCCTCTGTTAAAACCAGGAGAGTCTGAAAGTTTAACTTCCAGTTTTCATCCCTTCCCTCTCCTCCCCTTTTAAGAATTCCTCTGCCCTTCAAAACAAGGCATGTGGAGGCTCTGTGCCTTTCTTTAAGAGAGAGTTGTACTTAAAGTGTGCTGTTAACCAAAATCTGTTTTGTGGGGGGACCAGTTAGGGCCACATGCAGCTGGCATGTTGCCCACTGGTGAGCTTGCCCAATACCATCTTTACAGTGAATGTCCAAAGCCTCAGTACCTCTCTAACCAAGGGTTCTTTCATACTACACAAGAGAAGCACTATAATTCCACTTTAACTGCTATGGCTGCATTCTGTGGAATCCAGCATAGGTAGTTGGTGGGGCACTAGAGCTTGCTGGCTAAGAATTCTAAATACCTTTCCCTAAAGTGCAAATCCCAGGATTTCACAGGATGATATCTGGGCACATAATATCTGGGCACAGGATGATATCTGGGCACATAATTCATACTGCTATAATAGTGTAGTGTGAAAGACCCCAATCTTTTTGAATTGGAGATGTCAGAAATGGAAACTATGGACTGCCTTCATGTAAAGCCAAGGTGAGCAACTGTGGGGGGGCGAGAGGACAATTTCCCTGCTAACTCCCTCTGCCCTGCTATGGGCTGCACCTCTGCCCAACTGCATGAAAATGCTTACCTTCCCTCTGTTTTTTGTCCAAAATGGTGCCTAAAAGTGACATCACCTCGCTTCCTGTTGCTATTTTGGAAGAAGATATTAGGGAGTGAAGGTTCTGGAGGGACTGAAGAGGAGTCTTTTACACATTTGGGGGACTTTGGTTTTTTCACTCAAAAAGCACATTGAGTTCTTTTTTAAAATGGGGGTTCAATGGGCTTTGAGGGCCACATATTCTCCACCTGATGTTAAAAGAGTTCTACCGCTATGCTGTGTAGAGCATCCATTGCCTGTCTGTTTTCAGGTTCCTTTACAAGCATAAGGGCTATAAACTGTGAAGTGAAACTTGTCATATCATGAGCAGAATTAACCACTAGCACTGCAGAATTCTTCTGCAGAATTGAGGAAAACACCCAGTCCAATTTATTCCCAAGAGTAAAACAGAGAGGAGAGTGAGTACACAAATATAGACTGTCTGAAACAGAAGGACTGCAAGGGAAGGCCAACTTGGCCATACTCACCCATGTGGGGTGGGTGGGAGCGATGGTTTCATTGGGTTCATTGAGTTCATTGGCTACAAGAAGGTGAAGGTGTGAGTGCAGGATCTTCCAAGGCAACCCAGTGAGAGCAGCAGCCTCAGCCTCTTGAGTGTGGTAGATCCAGCTGGGCTAGAGAGGAGGAAGCAGAAAGCAAGATATTTAAAAACCCTGATATTTTCAGTGGCCACAAGCTCCAGTATCTACCTCCAAGAAATCTTTCCAGCAAAGGAAAATCATAGCAACAAAACGGGATCTCTTTCATGCTATATAGTTACTACACTTTTCTACAACTTTAGTTTCCACAGAATCATAGAGTTGGAAGATGGCTCCATCCTGTGCAACCCTGGGATTTGACATTCTGTGAGGTATTTAGAATTTTCCAGGTCTAGTGCTTCACTGGACAGACTACAAATCCCAGGTCCCGTTAGTTGTCTAGCTAGGTCAGCATTGCAGGGTGCTGGGGTCTGAACATGGGGGCTTCTGTGTGCAAAGCTTCCACTTTGACACCAAGTTATGATTCTCCTCCCCAAACAGGAAATGGGAGACCAACCCAGCATCACTGTCTACCAGAGATCTCTCAACAAAAACTACTGGTGCCATTAGACAGGCTACCTGACCACTGTAGAACATGCAGTGCTAAAGCAGACTCTCTCATCAAGTGCTTTCTCAGTGAGGAATAACTGATGGTGAGAGCTGAAGATGCACTGTATATTTCAGAGACACGTAAGTCAACCTAAATACCATCAGATAAGTGAAAGATGCCCATCTAAATGTTACTGCTGCTGAAGAGGCAATCAAAAAGCCAGAAGTACAGTCAACTAGTTACATTTGTGCATTTGCAACTTCTTTTAATGTCTTCTGCATTACTGAACTGAACATGGATTGCACTGCAAGTCTGCTCTCAAATCAGCCTTTATTCTACACAATCATACAATCATTCTAGCTCACTTGTTCCACCTGCAAAGAAGCAGAAGTTACTTGCAACCTTTAAAAGGTGATTAGAGAAATTCATAGTGGTTCAAGCATTGGACTACAATCCTGGAGATCAGGGCTTGATTCCTCCACCTCAGGCATGTTGCATACCCAGAATACTCAGCCCCAGAATACTCTGTGATAGGTTCGCCTTAGAGCTACCATGAGTTGGAAATGACTCGAAGGCAAACAACAAAAACAAAAACAAAACCCAGCAGGTTACTAATCAGTATAGCCAAAAGCTCTGAAAAGGTACTTTTTGGAATACGTGTCCTAAATGCTGGTAATGCTATCTGGCAAGTCGCAATCCAATTCTAAGGTAATTGTATATTACATCCAGGATCAGAAAGACTGATCTGCTTTTGCATGAGCGCTGCTAAGCAACCTAAACCAGAAACAGTCCTGCTACTCTTGTGCCTAGTTTGTGGGTTGCTCATTGGCATCTCACTGGGCACTGTGTGACCAAGGCCATTTCACATCACATCATTTAGTACTATGATTCCAATTTAATTGCCATGGTTCTACTCTATGGAATCCTGGGATCTGCAGTTTAAGCAGCTAAAGTATTTAGAATTCTCAGTCACTGTGCTGTACTGACTGTGCTGTACTGTGCTGTACTGCATCCTCTAGGATGCGGCAATGGCAGTTAAAGTAGAACCAAAACGCTATACTTGTACGGTGTGAATGGCCACCCCAGAATGCTGGATTAGATAGGCTTTTGTTCTGAGAGAGAGAGCGACAGAGAGAAAGAGGCTCGTTTAAGGGCACCCATTGATGTTCTCTGGCTGAATTATGATTTGTGCTCTGGTTCCCCCTGTTCTGATCCAGCACCCTACATCAACCCACAAGCAGGCAAATTATCCTGGCAAAGTGGAGGAAGCTATGTCTGCAGAATCTCCTGAACTTATTCTGGGCAGGAAATAAATAAATGTTAATACCAACATGGGAGTTTGAAAGTAGATGTTCCAGCTATAGCCAAGCTGTAGCCATGGCCACCAACTTGGATGGCTTTAATAAAGGGCCTTTTGATCTATTTGTGAAGGATAAGGCTTCCTAGTCATGATGGCTATGTTATTTCTTGTATCAGAAAATCTTCTCAAATGCCTCTCAAGCAGTTGATAGCTCTCCTGTCAGTGAGGCAGGGAATCCACTTTGGGTTTTGGTCTAAATTTTAAGGGAGGATCCGAGATGCTGGATCTACTTGGTAGATAAGTTTTAAAACCTTCGACAGCCCTTTTAAACTGCAGACTAAAGCCTGGAGTGGATTCATCACCCTACTGCCAGGGAAGCCACCAGCCAGCCCTGCCACTATCACTTCAGAAGGACAAACAGGACATTGCTACTGCATTCACTGTCTGTTTGTAAGCTTTCCAATAGCATCTCATTGGCTACGTTAGAAAACAGAATGCTGGTCTAGAAAGGTCTTCAGTCCTGTACCAATCCTTGTATTGTGTCACTCCCACTGCAATTTTAAATTCATGCACCCTTTGTATAGTCTATAGGTACAGAGCTTGTGTGGGGATGAAAGTGGGAAAGGGGAGAGCCCCACACACTACCCTGAACTCATGGGAGGAAAGATGGAATATAAATGTGACAGACAGATAGACAGCCAAACAAGCAACCAATATCCAGAGAGCCCTACACTCTACAGGCTGTAATGAAACTTCCCCTTATGTCCTCAAGTATCCTCTTCTCCTCCAGTATCATCAAGGCTGCAAATGGGTAGCAGACTGCACTGCTACCTCTATCTCTCATGTAGAAGAGCAGGAAACATCCTCCATACCCCTGGTCAGAACAGGAGTCTCTCCCATAGATAACTGGCTGCCAGCCATGCATTCCTTTCCTCTCTCCCATCCCCGTGAGATGTTTTTCTTCCTCTTCACCCTGTCCCTGCCCCCTATAGCTCCCCACTGCCCCAGTTTTCCTGAGAGGAAGTGGTCACATTTGTTCAGCAGAGGCTTTTTTTTTCTCTGACTACTACGTCAACTTTATACAGCGGCCAGAAGGAACTTGGCGTTCTGCCCAGATCTGGCAAAACAAGGTCCTGGCAGGAGAAGCCTGGAGGGTTGGCCTAGTTACACCAGATTAACTCTCTGCTGCCCATGGCTTCCACAAACAGACACAACTCAAAGCTAGCTAGCAAACATGCTCCCCATTCTCCACACTACCTGGGCATTCACTACCCCTGTTCTTTATATGTCAAGGGCCTGTCACTGCCTTTTTTTTATTCAGGAAATGGGGCTAGGGTCGGGTGGGTTGGTCATGCACTAGGAGCTCTTTGGGGAGTCCCAGAAGCTAAGTGACAGAAACACACACTTTCGTGCGCTCAGACTCTGCTTCAACTCCTGCCATCTTCACTTAAAAAGTTTTGTTTGCTTCAAGACCTCAAAGGACCACCTTCCATCAAAGTAGATAGTAGCCTCGCTTAGAATAAGTTTTGTGTCTGTTTGAAGCCACATGGTTATGATCTGGGCAAATTCCTTTCCTCCCCTAGCCCTCAACATGTGGTATCTGATTGTGGTTAACTAGATGCTAGTAAAAGACATGCTGAACATGTTGAGAAGCAATATTTTGCTTATTATCTCACAGAAGCCAACCGGGAAGGATGAGACTGTGCTCTCTGTCCCCCTGCCCCAATGTCACACTATCATGCCATCACATCCTAGCCTCCCTCCACATGTCCGGGTCTTGGGGAAGGTCTGAAGTAGCTGAGAAATCTGCTCCATATGAATAAGTCTTTGCACAATTAAAGATCTTGGGACCGATTCACACTACACAATTGTATCTCTTTGATTCCTCTTTTAACTGTCATGGCCTATCCTATGGAACACAGGGCCTTGCAGTTTAGAGAGGGTATTCAGACTTCTTAGCCAGCAACTCTGTGTTTCACTGTTATTGTGAACCTTCAATTTATTTACATCTTATAGCAAATCTAAGGAAAAACTATTATGGGGTTTTCTTGGCAACATTTCTCCAGAAGGAGGTTGTTTTTGCCTTCCCCTGAGCCTGAGAGAGCGTGACTTTCCCCAGGTCTCGTAATAAGTTTCCTTGCCTAAATGGGGATTCAGACACTGGTGTCCCAGAGTCCTAGTCCAATACTCAAACTATTATACCACATAGCAACACACTGGCTCTCCAGTGCAGTCAAAGTGAATCACAGGGCTTTAACTATGTAGTGTGAAAAGGCCCTTGGTCACCAACGTCATGGACAACAAACCAGCACAATGAGGGCACAATGGAGTAAGAGGAGGTGAGCCAGCAAGCACAGCCCTGCCTATTTATTATGCCTTCTCTGATGGTTGTCCAATGAAGGAACAATGAAATATATGACTGTATTATGGGCACAGCTTGGAAATATTACTTTTTTAGACTATACTTCCCAGGCCCACCGGCCAGTGGCAAAAAAGAAATTCTTATCTATTGTCTATTGCTTACTCAGCCAAAGCACATGCTCTGTGGCACCACTTAAAGTTACTTTTGATAGCACATTTTGAGGGATGAAGCCCAAACATGAAAGCTGGAAAGTCAGTAAGACAAATGAAACAAGCAGCTCAATGCTGAGTGTGTTTCTTGCTAGCAATGGGTCTTAAGCTGTGGGCTGATGCCATGGAGTGGTGAGCAGTATTTGTATGGGAAGCAGCATTTGAAGAGCACATGAACTTGGTTATGTCCTGTACAATTATCTGAGAACTTGTTTCAGAGGGGCAGCTTGGACAAGATGCTATCCGTGGGCCATGCTCCCCAGGTGCACTTCCCTCCTCTTACTCACTGTTGTGGCACACGCCCATGGAGGAACCAAGGCATGCAAGGCATTTTATTGATCCTTCACTTCACTCTTCTCTTTGCTCATTCAAAGAAGGCAGGTCACTAGGTGATGGTAACAACAACAACAACAACGACAGTAGGAGCAGTAATATCATCATCATCATCATCATCATCATCATCATCATCATCATCATCATCCAGGCAGATGTGTGGCCAGAAGAATCAGGGGACTGGCAGTCAGGCCTATATTGAGAAGCATGGTGCTTAGCAGGTGGCCCAGCATGCCGAACACTGGCGCCAACCTGGATGAACTTAATTGCGCCACACATGCACGAATAAATGCTCAGAGGCGCCCAATAACTAACTGACTTGCCTGAAGTCAGTCACACAGGAAAGTTGTGGCAGAGCTGAACACTCAATTCCAGTTAATCTCCCACACTAACTCCAGTTTGTTTTCTCTCTTTGCCTGTGGATCACAGCTGAGTGAATGTATTGCTTTATTGCTGAGTGAGATAAAAAAGTGTCTTTGGCTTAGAACTGCTCCGACAAGCTTTTTTGGATCCTGCTTTGTAAAGAAAGTTTAAAAAGCTTGACTGAGCCAAGTGCCCTTGGCTAGGAACTGGGAGAGCAGGAATCTCCTTCTGCTGCTGTTTTGTCCACTTCTCAGATTATCTAGGCCATGGGAGTGTAGAATCAGGACGGCAGAGTTGAAAAACATCTTTGTGCAGACAGGTATGGCTCTCTGTGCTTTGCCCAGGGCCTGACCAATCAGGGAGCCCATTCCCCACTACCTCTGCTTTTCAGAACCAAAATAAAAATAGTGGTATAGAGGGATGGGGAGAGAGAGAAAGAGAGAAGGAGAGGGGAAGAAAGAGGGAAGCCAATGTCTGAATGCTTTCCCCATTCACCCTTGTGTACTAAAAAAAACCCTCAAAGCCAGAATAACAAATGGGGGAGCTTTTGCACCTCCATCTGGTCTAAGCACTGGGGTTCTTCTGCTCCGAGCACTGATGTTCCAGGACCATCAGAGCACACTTTTTCACTGTGGCAGGAAAGGTGTCCACCAGCAAAGAAGACAGAATGGACATTCCATTCCGCCATCTGTTGGCTGGAATCCTATTTGGAAACAAGGTGGAAAGACTGGCTGGAAGCAGCCCTTAAGGCAGGCCCCAATTTGTTCACATAGGAAGGCAGGGAAGGGGTTTGCTCCAGGAAGCCTGCCAAGCTAATCTGTGTTTTAGAAGTTAAGCAAAAATCTTTTTGGTTTGTTTCTGAGAGGGCAGGTTGCTAAATATTTTAACCTGGTCAAGCTGTGGGTGTCATCTCTCCCTCCACACCTGGTTTTGGGATTTTTGTTTGGTGGCTTTTAATTTGATGCTTTTAACTGGCTGATTTCAATGGGTTTTATTACTAATTTGTGGGAACCGCCTCAATTTAGAAAGCAGGGTAGACTTTTAAAACACTCACACAGTGAAAAAAGGGTTTTATGGTCAAGATGCTGAGATGGGTCAGGAAATGTTGGGGGTATATATACTGAACATTTCCCTTGTACCTCACACTTCCAGTGCCACAGGTTATCTTCTGTATTCAGAACTAAGTTGAAGGCAGGCTGAATATGTTTCATTTTCTGTGTTAAAACCACATTTCAGTCGAAGAAGGCATCCTTCATTATAACCACCACTGGCCTGGTTTGTTGAAATCTGGCTTGCTGTGATTTCACTTTCACTAACGAGCTATGATTTGTTAACCAAACACAGTTTGAAACTGTGGTTTGTTGTTGGCTTATGAGCTCCAGCTTGTTTTGTCTAAGACTACAAGCATGGCTTGTCACTGTCTTGTTTCCTTTGCTTCCCACTCTGAAAGTAGGACTTGGCAGAAGGCCCAGGGGCTGACAAAATGGCCGGGAAAGAAATAAAGCTGAAAAGGGAAGAGAAGACAAGGTTAATCCACCTGCTACACAATACTTGGCTTACACAACAAACCATGTCATATGGTGACATGTGAATGCATCATTTATGTGCATATCAAGATTCACTTGTTGACAGGAAAGAGGATGGAACTGCTAGATCTTAGAAGCCCTCTGCAAATACCAAAAACTACATAGGTCAATGGTTTGAAGCCTCTTTTATTTAGAACTGACTCTGTTCCAAAAAGAGTACATGATAACATGTAAATTTATTTAAATGCTCAGCACTTCTTTCATTTTCTTATCATTAGTGTCCCCTGCAAGATCTCACATGTGGGGACCCTCTCATATATCACGAATTTTGTAAACGACACTCTCGTTAGCAGCTGTAGTTATGCCACTAAACTCTGAGTGCTACCTGATTCAACGGTAACAGTTTTTAGGAACAAATAGTCTCTTTCTGTTCATTGCCCCCCACCCCATATGCATGCGGTCCTGTACAGAAGCCAAAAATGTGACTAGCCTTCTGCCCTTTCCCAATTACAAATCTTTTGGGGGCTAGCAGAGGTGATGAGATGCTGCGTGAAGAGAAGAAAGGCTTTAGCTAGTGTTTTGGCTACAAAGCCACGTACCTAGATAGTTACACTCCTGGTGTTTTCCAGCCCACAGGTGGCCAGTAAGTGAGGATCAGCCATGCTGTTCCAAACCTGTCCCACCCACTCCTTCCGCCTTCTCTGATGAGAGGAGGTATTGAGCTATGATGCAGGCACAGCATTACCAGGAATGGCCCCGTCTCCCCTAAACTAGACTTTCAATGAGGTTATCATGCACCAGTCCTTCCTTATCTTACACTTTTGGCTGCAGGTGCATCTTGAAGGGAAAAGTTCTGTTGCGATCAAAACAAAGCCAAGCCAAAAGCAGAAGGTGGGAAATTGCCTTCAGTTCTGAACTAACCAATAGACAGAATCTGACACAACTCCCAACTGTCAGTTCAAAACCCCATTTCCCCCAAACAAAGCTGCTGCCTCCTCTGGGAGTGACCGCAAGCTCTCTAATGGCTTTTCTTTAGATTAAAAGACAAGGGTGGATTTTAAAATAATCTTTCTACAAAGCGATATGGCACCGTATGCCAAGAAAGGGGGCAGGGAAGTGTCCATCAGCCTGGTATCAGGTATAGAGAAAGAGCACAATGGTAAAGAACACAGTGGTAAAGGAGGCAAGGAGCAGGCTGGGTGCACAGATATCAGAATAATCAATAGAAGGGCAAAGTGGTGGCAACGGTGACTCACATACATGGGGTGGAGAACTTCTCTTGGCCCAAGAGCCAGCTTCCCAGCCAGAAAACCTTTAATGGAGTACATGCCAACAGTGGAGGTGGCCAGAGACTAAAGTAGATGCAGCCTCCCACTCTCTCAGACATGCACACCCATCCACATTTCACTCACACAAACATCCCCTTCAAATTATATATGTGCGCTAGGGTTGCCAGAGTGAAAACTGGAAAGGGCTCCTGTACTTTTAGTAATTGTCTAGAAGCGAGAATTTCAGCAGGTGTTGATTGGCACACAACCAAGTAACAAGCAACACCTGAAATTTCCTCAATTCTTAAAAGTATGAGGCCTCTCTCCACCTTTTACTGCGGCAAACCTAACACACGCACAATTCTCAGACAAGCTATAGAGGTGTTATTTTGATTCCCACCATGGCCCTGGGGAGATTTAACTCTTTCTGTTCAGTATGCTGCTAGATGGAGGAAATAATGTCCCGTCCTCTCCTCAGGTGATCCATACCATGGAAATCATTATGGGGAGAGGTTGTGCCCTGGTGGAATGTTGTAGCCTGGAGCGAAGACTCATAAATCCCAGGGCCAGAGATTCCCTAACCCTGCACAAGGAGAAAGGGAAGTATAGGCCTAGAGCCAGCAAGTGCCCTTGCTGTGGCTCTTTGTTTCCAACTTATGGTGCCCCTAAGGTGAAGCCATCATGAGGTTTTCTTGGCAAGATTGGTCAGAGGGGGCTTGCCTTTGCCTTCCTTTGAGGCTAGGAGACTTGCCCAACGGATTTCCACGGCTGAGCAGAGATTTGAACCCTGGTCTCCAGAGTCCCAGTCCAACACTCAAACCTCTACACCACTTTGGCTCTACAGCAAGTACGCTATTGGGAGGATAAATCCACGCCAACATACTTATGCTGTCATCAGAGTAGCAGAGGCATAGCCTTTGTCCCCATTTTCTCTCTCATGCCAAAGCTTCATTCTCCATTCGCTACTAAGTGTGGTACTGCTCTTGCATCCCTTCCAGACAATGAGCAGTCTTTGCTTCTTCTACAGGGGCTCAAAGGTAACCAGAACGACTCTTCAGCACAGACCTCGGCCCAATAGTTACTGGATAACAGAGTTGTCCCTGGAAGCCCCCAGCTGTTCTTGCATGCTGGAGGCAACAACACTTGCACACAGAGGTTCAGTATACGTCTTTGTGCAATATCATTCAGTGTATATATTCCTAGGTAATGGAGAGTAATGCCAATGTATATCAACAACAGGATCCTGGGCAAGATGTCCCCAGTCATGTCTACATATTTGTGACTAGGAAAGATCTGTGGTAAGATCTGTGGTAGTGGCAAGGAGAAGGCTTTAAACATAAGGAAATGTATCACATGGAAATGAGAGTGGGTGGATGGGAGAAAAAAGTGGAAACCAATATAAAACTGATTTCTAGCATTTTCATCCCAAACTGGATATACCAAATAATGCAATCAGACTTAGGAAATCTGCAACAGCATTTTACCGTTCTTCTTTGTGGTCTCTGTGGGCCTTTTCACTCTACACTGTTATAGCACTATTGTTCTACTTTAACTGCCATTACATCATTCTGTGGAATTCTGGGATTTGTAGTTTGGTGAGGCATTGGAGCTTTCTGGCTGAGACTTCTAAATGCTTCTCCCTAAACTGCAAATCTCATGATTCCATGTGATTTTGCCATAGCAGTTAAAGTGGAATAATAGTGCTATAGTAGTATAGTGTGATAGGGCCCTGTGACTCACACAAATGGATCATCTGAATCTGTACAGTGCATCATTCAGAACCTTCAGGACATAGAAGATAAATGTTTTGGTAGTCATCCCTTCTCCACTGGTCCATGTGACCAGCTGGTTCCCACTCAATCCTTCAGTTCTTTTTTGCTCACTGCTGCAGCAGCATTGACAAGAACTGTTCTTGAACATTATTTTTGGCTTTTCAGAATTTGATCTTGGACTTAACTGATTACTCTTATCAGATTGCATTTTGGTTTCTTTGTTTGGTTTATGGACCTACCTGACTTCAGCTATCATTTTACAGCTTTCTTGGTGTTTTGGCTTTGGTCTTTGTTCTCACCTGCACATGCCTTTAAGGCCTTATGGATACTACCACCTCCTTCAAAAAGTGCTTGTCCTGCATGGCCAAAATCCCAGAAAAGGATGACACTCAAAGTACCTGTTGTGCTTTACTGAAGGACACAGGATGGGGGCCTGCAGGAATCAACATCCAGGACTGAAAGAACTCAAGAGACCATGGATTGCCTGATACCTGAACCACCTGCTAGATCCCAAGCACCTTCCACTCTGGGCAGATCGCTCAATACTGAAGCTGGTCACTCTGTGGAGTCTCAGCAGTGTGCCATCCATTGGAGGCACAAGAAAAAGAAAAAGGTCAAGGAGCGTGAAATGTTCCATCCTCTGTTCAAACACCTCAGCACCTGGAGCTGTTCTGCAACCTTCAGCTCAACCTATTTCTGTCAAATCTCAACATTCTTCAGTGCAAGTAGAATGCAAAACCCACATCCTGGTGCGAGGGCAATTCCTGCAGATTCTCTTGGTCAGTGGAAGGCGAGATCCTAGACTCCTCACCATGAGTTCCAACTCATTCTCTACTTCCAAACCATATGCATCAAAGTCCCCCATCACCACGTCTTGCTTGAGATCAACCTGCTGCTCTGTTTTTGCACTCATTGACACTGTTACCTCACTAGGTCTTCCATAGGTTCTATACTTCATACTCTGGATCAAGATCTTACAGGTCTTGATTCCATAGCCTGTAGTCACACAGATCTCCATCCTCATGTTAGTACCATTAGGAAATGTCTAGACATCAATGTAACAGCGCTTGCTATAGCAGGCTAGACACAGAAAGGTTCAGGGCCTATCATTATCGTATCAGTTCCCCCTACTACTATTATGAACGGTCTCTATCCCATGAGTACATTTACTGCCACAACTACGATTACTATCATTCTCATGATGACTTGGACCCTTGTTGGCTTGGCCATCATCCAACATTGACATTCAGATCTAACATTGGTTCTGCCTACCATGGAACCTAGTAGAGTGTGCCCACCTTCTCCAGCTTGATCCCATACTGCAATTCCTAGCTGGTCACATGCACCCTCAGCAGAGCTGGCTCAGGCCACATTCCCAAGCTGACAACACTAACAAAACTTCCTTTGGTATTGTCACCAAGTATGAGGTGCACTCCACTTCCATCAACATCCCCACTTTGTCTTGCCCATCAGTCCCAAATGGAGCTGTCCATATCGGAGGGAGACTCAGATTCTTCCCTTGAAGTCTTCCAATCTCTTGGCTACTCACTTGCTGCTAACTGTGTTAGAAGGCCATGATCCAGCTTCTTCCATAGGTGATGTCCATACATTTGCTGACTAGATGCTTCAGATGGCGAAAGCCCCAAATCTTGAGGTTAAATAGCCTGAACTCGCAATCTCTGATCCTATCTATAGACATACTCAGAGACAAGCCCCAGTGCCAACCTCCATACCACTGTTTTCATCTCTGCTCCAAGTAGCTCGGAAGTCTTGATCAGCACCATTTTCCATTCTGTTGGCTCCCAAAAAGATAGAGGAGTTATACCAAGTTGTGGAAACTGGCTCCAACTTTTTTTTTTTGCATCACACTAAGCAAAACTGTATTACAGTTGATATGGCACACTCAGTGTCCCTGCAGAGGCAACACTGGCAGATAGAGAGGGCAAGAAGTTCTATTCAACAGCTGTTCTCTCTTTCTGCATTTCCAATTTCAAGGTGTGTATGGGAGCCAATCAATAGCAATTTTGAGAGAAAATGTCATCTTTTCTAGACAAGCTCCCAGAAGAAGATCCAGACGGTAGTCTTGATTCTTCAAGCTGAGGCACATGGGTTGGCAGTCCAGCACATTAACACAGCCTGTTATGTCACTGACTATAGTGGGAAGACCTTGGCTGGTGCTATAGCTCTGCAGTGCTATGCTTGGCTCCAGTCCTCACTCCATTTTAAACACAAGCCTGGCAAGCCTGGGATGAGGAAAGCAAGAGAATGGAAAAAGGGAAATGGGGGGAAGCATGTGCCGCACAAATAATCAAATTCGCACAGGTCAATGTAGAGGGAGGCCTGTACTTCATCACGTCAAAGAACGTTGGACTGTGTCCCATTCTGGAACCTTGAGATGTCAGTTTCTGTATAGTGCCCAGATGTTTTACAATGATCTTTCTCAGCTCCATCTCTTCTGCTGCAAAATGGAAACTGGTTTGTGATTCTTGATCTAAAGGACACATACTTTCACACTGCAAGGAGGCCAACAAACAGACTTCTTTGTCTAGGGAGAAGAGCTTACTGTTTTTGCATCCTTTCCTTTGTTCTACACTGCTCCATGTGTCTTCACAAAGTGTACGGAGGTGGTGGCCACTTAGCTCCTACAACAAGGAGTCATTCTCTTTCTATACATCAATGACTGGCTTATTGGAAATATTCCGCTCACACTCCACCTACTAGACTAGTTGGGACTCATCATGAACTTCAAAGTCTCACTTGGAGACATTCTAGCAGGTGAGATTACAGAGGTCCTCTTAGAATCTCAGGTTCCCATGGCCTTTCTACCAGATGACAGGTACCTCATGCTCTAAAAAACCACTCTATGGTGCCTACACAATCACTGTGCAGGCCAGCATGCTGTTATTTCCTCCACGAACCACAGTAGAGGTTCCCACAGATATGTAGTTGGACAGCTGGGGAGCTCATCAGCGTTCTCAAGATATTAGCGGTAATGAAAGCCTTCTAGGCTTTCAGGCTCTTTCTATGTGGCAAGACTGTTCAGGTACTCTCCAACAATACCATGGCAGTTCAGTTTTTTATTTAAACAAACAGGGAGGGACAAAGTCAGACCCTCTAATTCTACCTCACCCTTCTTCTGTGGGAGTGGTGCATTCACCAACGCATCTCCATCTCTGCAGTCCACCTTCCAGGAGAGGAGAATGTCCTAGCAGACACTCTCAGGAGGATACCCATGTCGTTTCATGAGTGGAAGTTGCATCCAGGAACTTTTCAAAAGATTTTCAGGCAGTGTGGTGCTCCTAACATACATCTCTTTGCTTCATTCCAGAACAAGCAGTGCTGGACCTTTTGCTCCAGAACTCAGCATGGGAGAAACTCACAAGATGATGTCTTTATTTTTCTTTGGGGGGGTCCCATTATATATGTTTTTATTCCTTTTGCTCTTGTTACCAGGGTGATACAGGACACAGTGCATCCTGGTCAAGCTGTGGTGGCCCAGACAACCATGGTTTGCACCTTTTTTCATCTGTCTTGAGGGGAGTTTCTCAAACTGCTAATATAATGGCAAGGTAAGATACCCAGACCTACAAACACACAGGCTAACAACATGGTTCTTGTTCCTGTAGCTTCCACCAGATCACAGAATCATAGAGTTGGGAAGAGACCACAGCGGCCATTGAGTCCAACCCCCTGCCACGAAGGAATACATACTCAAAACACACCCAAGCAAATGGCCATCCAGCTCTGTTTAAAAACCTCCAAGAAGGTGACTCCACCACACTCCAAAGCAACACATTCCATTGTGGAACTGCTCTTACCATCAGGACGTTCTTCCATATGTTTAGGTGAAATCTCTTTTCCTCTAGTTTGAATCCATTGCTCCAAATATTTAAACATGGCTATCACATCACCTTTTAAACTTCTT
This sequence comes from Iguana delicatissima, assembly GCA_948472985.1. Taxonomy (NCBI): domain Eukaryota; kingdom Metazoa; phylum Chordata; class Lepidosauria; order Squamata; family Iguanidae; genus Iguana; species Iguana delicatissima. Next base: position 443,943 of record CAOKZL010001006.1, on the reverse strand, counting down.
TTCATCAGGCTAAATACATCTAGCTCCCTAAGCTGCTCCTCCTAGGTCATGATTTCCAGATCCTTCACCATTTTGGTTGCCCTCCTTTGGACACGTTCCAGTTTGTCAATATCCTTCTTGAATTGTGGTGCCCAGAACTGGACATAGCATTCCAGGTGGGAGCTAACCAAAGGTATTATTCCCTTGATCTCAACACTATACTCCTACTGATGCAGCCTAGAATTGCATTGACTTCTTTAGCTGCTGCATCACACTGTTGACTCAGCTTGTGGTCCACCGTCAAATAACTACAGCTGCACACAGTCCTCCCACTTAGCATTCTAATGCATATACATGGAGGAATTTCCTCTCCTTATTGCCCCAAGGAATTTCTACTGCTCAAGTACAAACTGATCACATGTTAGAGTTGCTTATATCTTTGTGATCTCCTGGAATACACAGACCTTCAGCAAACCCTCTTACTTCCAGCATCCTTTGGTGAAGAGGTTCCTGAAGGGATAAAAACCCCTCCAATCCCCAGTGACTGGCCCTACACATCACTGGAGCCTTAAACTGGTTCTGGCCACACATGACCTCAGGCTGCTTATCTGGAAGACAGATATCTTGGTGGCTATAACTTCAGCCAGGACAATGGGGGAACTGGGTGTCCTGAGAGTTGACACTCCCTATCTTTGCTTTCATAGAGACAAAATGGTCCTCTGACCTGACATATCTTTTCTACCCAAGAAGGTTTTGGCATTCCACCTCAACCAGGACATTGTACTACCTACTCTAATGTAGAATGCTGCCTATGACCTGGAGCTCACCCTCCATCCTCTGCATGCTGGATGGGCACTAGTGTTTTATGTGGACTGTACCGCTTCCTTCCACAACTCCCAAACACTTTTCCTTTGCTACTCAACTGACAAAAAGGGACTGTCGGTCTCCACAAAGTGCTTTTCCAAGTGAGTCACCTCCACTATACTTCTCGCGTACATCCTACCTAAAGAGGGAGACTCTGGTGCAAGAAAAGAGTCATTCCAGCAGGGCTATGACTGTGTCAGTCACTTTCCTGAGAAACATTCCACCGCAGGACATTTGCAGAGTAGCCACATGATCCTAGCCTTCGAACTTCATAATACATTATAGACTAGACATAATACATTATAGACTTTCCAGGAAAGAATTTGCATTTTAGAGAGCTGTCCTTTTTTCCTGCCTCGCATGACACTTCCTCACTCTACGGTGAGTAGCTTGCTAGTCTCCCATTTGTGTGAGTCACAGAGACCACCAAGAAGAAAAGGTTGCTTAACTGTAACTGTGGTTCACTGAGTGGTCATCTCTGAACTCACACATCCCCATTTTCTCCCCTCCCTGTGTTCTGCTCTCCTTAGATCCTTGGCTGCTATTCTGATGTCCAGGGAACTGGGAGACTGATCAGGAACCCCAGTGGTCACATGTACTGGTGGAGGAGAGGCTACTGCAAAAGGCTTATCTCCTAGCTCTGAAAGGTTCCAAATGATGCACTGCGCAGCTGCAGATGACCCCTTTGTGTAAGTCCACAGATGACCACTCAAAGAACCACAGTTGCAGGTAAGTAACCTGCTGTTCACCTGCTAGCAATCTGTCACCCACCCTCCAAGTGCTTGATTGTCAAAGTGGTGTTATTTTTTTTACCTGCTTCTGCTTCTAAACCTGCAGAATTTCTCAGATAACACCTCTCATTTCCATGCCCTGAAAATCTTATGGTCAGTTGGCAACCTTATTTGCATTACAGCTAGAAAAAGTATTGAAAAGGGCAAGCCAACTTACTAAGGGACTGAAGCTATTTCACAAGGAAAGAAGGTTAAAATGTTTGGGGATATTTAGCTTAGAAAAAGAGCATGTAAGGGGAATTTGAAAGAGTTGTGTAAAGTTAATGCACTGTGAGGAGAAAGTTGGAAGAGAGACATTTTTCTCTCTGATAAGACTAGAAATTCCAAGGTTGTAACCTGAAGTCAGATTTAAACAGCTAAAAGGAATTACCGCTTTCTATTGCACACAGTAACCCTGTGGAATTTGCTACCTAAAAATGTAGTGACGGGTATCCTGGGCAACCATATGAATAAATTCCTGGAGGACAAGAGTCAGGGCTTCTAATGGCCTCTAGTTATGAGAGATATACATATGCTCCAACATTTCACACTAGAAAGCCAGGTAAATGTTGCCAAGCAACATCAGAGCGCGTTCAGATTATCAAAGTTATTAATGAAGAAAAACGAACAAGCCAGAAGAGACTGCGGCTGTTTGCTTTTGCCCAAGCCTACTAAAAAGGGCAAAATTCTGTTCCTCCTCTTCCTCCTGCTGAACTGAGTGCAAACTACCTATGCACTTTGAACTTAGTTTGTAGCACTTGAAGTAAGCTGAGGACAAAGTCTGCAGTTGTAAAATAAGAAATACTACTTCACAATTTAGAAGGGGAAATTGTATTTTCAACCACCTTAAGCAACCCTGAAGTAGCAGAGCAGAAAGATTGAGACTACAACCTTTTCTCCTGGTGCCAAGTGTTTTGTTTTGACCTGCAGGGAGTTTTGAAGTCAGGCAACATAAAAAAAAAATGTGGCACTCATATAGTCCAATCTATGACTTCAGGATTCTTCAGTGAGCTTATTCTGTTGCAAATTTGCCACAGGCTTAAGACTGCCAAACAGTTTATACGTAAACAGTGTGAAAAACAATCCCACCACACTTGATTGCAAGGATGTGATCCACTAATCCCCTGTGGCAATCACTGGAAATGAGCTGCACTGTGAATAGTCAAGATGCAACGTTCACACTAACACTGATGAGTTGTGGGCTACTAGCTCTGTTTTTCTAGAATACTGTTGATTATTTGTGCTTCCTTCACATTCTTTATTTTATGGTATGGCACAGATACGAATCTGGCCTTCCAGATGCTGTTAGACTACAACTCCCATTATCCCTTGGTTATGCTGCCTAGGATTGATGGGAGTTGCAGTTCTGCAGCAGCTGGTGGGCCACACAGTCACTGTAATACAGGACTCTCAGAATCACAGATCTTAGAAAACATACATATTTGGACATCAGAATCCCTGGTCACAGTGGCTGATGGTGTCTCACAGCCATAGTCCAAAAAGGAACTTTCCAATCTCAGTGCTTAAGTTAAGCAGCATGTCATGCTCAGAATTATTTTTTTTTTGGGGGGAACCCTAATATTTGGAATTCATATGTTTACTGTCTGTAGGATTCATAACCTCAATCTTTCTTTTCCCTTCTCTATTTTTTTAAAAAAGTATACAAATAAGTCTAAACCAAAAAATACCATCTAAAAACACAAAGCCCTTATGCAATATCCCCAAGTTCAACTATGTCCATGCTTTCACAGAAGAGCATGAAAGATTGCAGGGAATCCTGGACTGTCATGGGTAAATTGCAAGCCTTGCTTTTCCTGCAAGTATCTAGATAAACTTTGCATGCTTTGTTTAGTTGCATTTCATTTAAACCAGTAATTCTGATTTGTTTCTTCTTTTGCAAACCATGACTATAAATCAAGGTTTGTACTTGGTTTATAAATCCTCACTTGTAAGGGAGGCAACAAACCAGGATCCTTAATGCTCTCACATTAACCTCTCATATAAGACATTTCTCATTTTGTTTAGCCTCTCACACTGTGTGCACTAAAGCACAGCTAAATCACCATAAACTACAATTCCCCCAAATCCTGGTATCATTCTATGAGAACACAGCCTATACAACACAAAGCTGGATTGTACGACACAGTTAGAAAAAAACACTTCCTAACATTGTGACACAAAAGGAAAATAACTTTCCTCAAAGTAGTGTAACCACCTACAGTTTCTGTGTTCAACTGCATTAAAATAAGGTGCTACAGATTTATTCAAAAGTCAATTAATATAACTGATAGACTTAACAGTACTGTGTGGTATTTCTCCCCTTCAGTGTAAATGTTAAGATTTATACTATACAACACTAGCAGCTGCTACTTACATGGTTGTATACAGACTCTCTTGGGTGTCTATTGCAGCCTCTTCCAGTCTGGTACTGCTGACAGACCTTGTATTTGGACTACAATTCCCAGAATTCCCTTGCCAGCATGAACAGTGGTCATGCTGGCTAGGAGACTCTGGGAGGTTGTAAATGTCTTCAAGCTCTGAATTTCTGCCCACACTCAAAAGCTACTTTCTTCTTCAGAACTTGTTTTACACTTCCCCCAGCTGCGTTCTGACACTGGATTCAGAGGGTATTGTCTGACTCAGATTGAGCTCTAGTTAGAAGATGTCTCTGATACTGCCCCTTTCCCTTGCCAAAGGCAGCCCAAGACATTTGCTGTCTCAGGCAAATGACAAGATGGCCCCCATTCCATTCTATGTATAAAAGCTACCTAGAGGGGCACTTGAATCTTAAAGAGTCCTCAGCTGTCTGCTCACAGGGGTACAGGCCAGGCTGTGTGGCACACACAGCTCTGGCCACCAAGAGACAGAAACAGCTAGGGAGCCTGCCACTGCTGTTCCATCCCACAGCATCCGCCACCTGAGGTGGTTGTCTCGCTCTGCCCGATGAAGGGCCAGCCCTGCCCCTTCGATAAAAGGAGTAGGACCAAACCTTATGCAAAATAATCGAAGCAGCAGGATCCCATTAATTCAGATAATAAGACTCTTTTCCTGATAGAGACTGGCCCAGTCATGGGTGGTGGTGGGAGTGACAAAGCCAATGGAGAGTTAATTTGGGACAAATCTGTCTGAAGTCCAAAGTATAATACAGTGTTTATAACCTGATCCTAGCAACCCAGTTTTCTATTTCTGGCATCTTTTGCAATTTAATTTAATTAAACAAAGCTTTATATATTTTTATTTTTCTGCTATCTGGGTAGAACTGGTGTTTATACATAGACTACACAGATGGGGAGAAATCTAGGGTTTTACTTGAAAAATAGCCAAAAAGTGAATTCTGATAGAAATTAGAGTGCCCATTTTTAATGCTTCAGCAATCCTCTCATATTGGAATTGTAGTGTAATGTGTGTGTTGAATAATGAGGACACAAAGCCCCAGTTCTGCCCAAAGAAAGAGAATAGAGTTTCTTTTGAGGTTCACTGAAGTCACAGGGTTGGATAGGGTGTGGGAAGTAGATGTGAAGGTAAGAAGACTATCTCTACCATTACAACAACAGTAACAAGACTTGTGAAACATTAAAGACTAAAAGATTTTTGGTGGCATAAGCTTTCATGCACCAAGAATAGTAAGGCTGGCTCAAGAAAGTTTGCTGCCAGAAACAAAGGACAAGACTCCCCTCACCCTGTGTTTAAAATATCCCAGTTTCTGTCTCATCCTCCTACTTTTTTTTTTGTCCTCAACTGACTTCAACTGCTGCAAAATAAGTCCAAAGGGCAAAAGCAGTTTATACGCCATCAAGCAGCAGGAGGGAGAAGAAACGAGGGGCTGGAATCTTGCCCATCCCAGCAGACTAAGGCAAATGCAAACTGCTGCAGCTTCTTCTGGTGTGTCTTTTCTTCCTCATTAATAAAGTTTGCCATCTGTGAAACTTGGCTTGTACTTCAAATCAGCTTCCTCCGCCATACATCAGGCTGTGAGGAGGGGAAATACAATGTGCCCTCCGTATATGCGGGGGTTCTGTTCCAGGAGGCCTCATGTAAAACAAAAAATGTGAATGCTCCATCCCATTATCATCAATGGACACAATGTGCAATCACACATCCTGCTCCAGGCGTGCTCCTGTGGCATCTACTGATGATAATCAGACACAAGGCTTCGTGCAATCTTGCATTCATGTGTGCAAAAGTCATGCCAACAGAGGGTGCACAGTACTGGGAACCCCATCCCACCAAGTCCTGCCACATCTAGGGGTGGAAGGACTTGGTGGTCTAAAGTGGCTACTTCAATTCTGCCCAACGGTAGGGCTGGCACGGAAGACTGACCACAAAAATAAAGCAATAGGATTGTTCCTTGATGATTTACAGTAGAAATGCAAGGGTTTCTTGCTCTTTAACTGTTTAACAACAGAAACAAAATGCTTCCTGTACTCCTTCAAACAGGGGTTATTTTTTCCCCCATGATGTCTCATGATGGGCTGCAGTTGTGCACATTTTATTTTATTTTATTTTGGAAAAATGCAACCAGGAAGTCACTTCCAGTTTGGACTTCCAGGGGTTTTTTTCCAGCTATTTTTGGCTGAATTTCTATGTCTAAAGCAAGTTTTGAGGGCCAGGTATAATGTCTGTTGTTGCCAAAGGATCAGGAACAGGGATACACTTTACAGAAATATTAGACCTCACCAGGGGGGATTATTTTAGTGTATAATGCTGCTCCAGAGGATGTTTGAAGCCATTTTATGGGCAGGTTTCACCCGGGAAAAAAATGGGGGAAGGTTGCTGCTTCAAGAAGACTATAAAAAGGATGGCAGGCCGTGCAGGCTGCCCTCTCCCAACCCTGGCTTTAAAAGTTGGCTGTTAAGATATAGTAACCCAGACAAAAACTTTTAGCTTACATGCAAATCACCCCAATATATGGCATTTAGATGAAGTCACTAACTAGTTCCACCTCCTGAACTCCCATCTCGTACCTCCTTCTGCCCACTCCAAGACCCATTATGTTGGACTTAGTTCAGGTTCTAGAAAGAAAAACCAACAACTGAACAGATCCCCAAAGCCTGGAGTCTATCTTTGCTTGGCCTAGAGCGCTACTACTCAATGGTGATTCATGGACTGATGCCAGTACACAAGCTGTCAACTCTTGGTCGCTGAAGAGTTTCCAGGAAAGAAAGAAAAAGAATTGTAGGCAAAGGAAATATATATGATACCAGTCCCTGGAACACTGGGAAAAAATGCTGGTTCTTCTTGCACATCAGACAGCATAAGAAACAGTGATCTAGAGTACTACTACTCTAAGTGTTGGTCTCTAAGACACTGGCTGCTAGTCTCCAGAGGATTTCCAGCAAACAAAGAAACACTGGCAGTCAGTGGATAAAAATATATCAGTGACTGGTACACTGGAAAAAAAAAACATTAATTCCCCATGTCCCACATCAGATAGCTTGGGAAGCACTGGCATAGACCATACTGGCTTAGACAGCATGTGGCTAAATAGGATGTCTTCTACCATGAAAACCTGTGACACGAGTTGTAAAAGCCACAACTTCTTATAATGCCTGAAGACATCTGTCAGCCTTCAGAGGTTTCCACAAGACCCTTGGCTGTCTCAGCTGCAAGTGCCTTACATGGCTCCCTCCCTGGACTCTGCATCATTAGTAGAGGAAATTTCATTAAGCCTTTCTGACGCAGGCAACTTTTTACAAAATCAGGCCACCTAAAACCTTACAGGGAGAGCAATTTCAGCGCGCAGGGCACGACAGCATAGCAATCCTGCTCCTCTTGGCAACAGCAAGAGAAAGGATGACCATGTCTAACTGAGGACACAACTCTTGATGGCTTTGTGTACGTACAGAAGCCAGAGTGGGGTGGGGTGAGCAGGGAAAATCTGTCCTGGCACTGACATTCATGTTTTTGGGGGAACTGCTTTTCAAGGTTATGAAGGAAGGGGGGAGATTCTCTTCTTTTGCAATTTGATCACCCTGCAGAGAAGGTAGAACAACTCTCCACAGCAACAGTGACACAGTGTCATCTCACGCTCTCCCCTCCCTCCCTTCCCTCCTCCGAGCCCCAGCATCAGGCGCACTCTGGAACAGCACGTCCTGCTCGCTCAGCTCAGCTGCCTCCCCCGTTCTTCCTCCTGCTCCTCCTCCTCTTTCAGCTGCGAGAGCCAGTCAGCCAGAGCAGACCACAAGCAAGCAGCACCCAGAAGCGGGTGCTGCTGCCCTCCCCCTCCTCACCCCCACCCTTTCTCTCTCTCTCCTTCCCTCCCTCCAGTGTCCAATGCGGAACAGGACAGCAGGGTTGGAGCGGGCAGCATGGGGTGGGAGACGATCACTGTAGGAAAACATAGTTTGCCTCTCGCTGACCCCAACATTCCAGGAAAAAAAGGCGCGCGCGCACACACGCACACACACAAATAAAGAGCTAAAGAGTAGCCTAAGAGAGAAAGCAAACAGCTTCCCAGAGAATCCTCCTGGCCAGTTTTAAGTGACAGTTTCCAATCCACCCACAAGCCTGAAATGTAATCCCAAATCTATCATCCTTGTTTTTGTTTTAAATCCTTAAAAAACAGAAGAAAATTCTATTCTGCTACCCAGTTCTGCTATAAGCACTCTCACCATCCACTTCCAGCTTTGCTTTCTGCCTTACAAAGGACCCATGAATTTTGATTACGACTAGAAATAGGATTTCAGTAACTGCTATTTTTTTAAGGGAGGCGACCAGCCATTGCTTCTTTGTTTCACCATGCCTCATTCAACTGCAATTTTTTTAAAAAAACTTTGTTTATTTACTTACTTACTGAATTTATATGCCACCTTTTCTCCCAAAGTGGACCCCAGGCAGCTTCCAAAAGGTTAAAAAATATTAAAAGCATATAAACATTTAAAGCATTAAAAGACATATCAAATTATAAAACTTATAATAAATTTTAAAAACTGCTAATAAGTAAGTAAAAGATCTCCAGTTCACTCATTAAAAGCCTGGAGGCTGGAATGGCGGTGAGACCAAGAGAAAGCCTTCTCCTGCAGATCTTAGGGCTCTAGCAGGTTAATATAGAGAGATACAGACCTAAGCAGTGCATGTCTCCTTGGAAGTAAACCCACCATAATTAAGTGGAGCTTATTTTCAAGGCAGTGTACAAATGGCCACAGGAGCCGAGATCTTATGCACACTTACTTGGATTACATCCATTAAGATTGTGCTGCATAACTATAAAACATTTCTTCCCTTCCTTCTTAAAGATGTTAGAAATGTCAGACTGAGACTAATAATGTATTTTTCTCCCTGTATGACTGTTGTTTTTCTGTTAGAATCCAACCTAAAGAAGAGTTTGGGGGAACTCAAAAGCTCAAAAAAGACAATTTTGGATTCATCACAGACCATTTTATCTTTCAAAACCAACTTCCTAACAAAAAGCAAAACTCAGAAATATTTCACCCATAGAATTTTGCTTAAACCCCAAGAGCTTGGAAAATTACTTGATGGGGGCAGGTTACCTGGGAAGATTCTAAGAGTTGTCATCAAAAAAGGAAATTTTCCAAGCTCTCTTTCTGTGTTAGCTTTGCAGAAAAAGCTGGTGGCTCTTCACCTGGCAATTAGCTATACATAGCTGTACATCCAAACAGATCTTATTGAAAAAATAAGATCCTTTTGATTTACCTAGAGCAGTGGTTCCTATGCATAGGTTCCTGGATGATCTTGGACACTAGCTCTCAAAAACTCCAGCCAGCATGGTCAACAGTCAGGGATACTGGGAGCTATAGCCCAACAACATCTAAGGATCCGTATCTGGAAACTAATGATGTAAGCAATGGAGCTAGAAAGAGCATCCCTACAGGGAATGGATTAATAATTATTTAGCAGCAATGAGGGCAACAGCAGACTGGAGCTGAAGTAATTTTACTTTCTCTCTTTCTCTGACAGAGTCAGAAGGAACCAGATTTTAGAAGCACTCTTATATACTGCAATTTCCAGGACCCATGATGGCTGGAGGATAATAGGAGCTCCTCCCACCCCCAAAAAGGAAGTTTTCCAAGCTCCGTAACAAACCTTGGAGGTCATGGGCTCTACCCATTGCTCAGTGTAGAACTTATAATGCAGAATGCAACTACAGTTGACAGATGGCCATCCAGCCTCCGTTGCAATACCTTTAGCAAAGGGAAGCCCAACATCACTCCGCTATCGAACAATGCTTACCATTACAAAATTTCTCCTAATGTTTAGCAGAGAACAAATCTGCTCCACAGGACTGGCCCAAGGTATTTTCCTGCATTTTGAAGAGAAGAAGATGACATCCCCATTAATTCCATGTCCAGAAGCCAAAAGGACTGGCAATTAGATCTTATTTCAGTGCTGACTATTATAGAGTTCTTCCACCACACATGAAACCAGCAAATTAATTTAAAAGGTACCAGACCAACTGGGTGGAAATACAGGAAATACAACTGGGAGGCTCCCATTAGCTGCCCCTCCATCTGCTACTCAAGCCTACTGTCTCACTCTCTCTAATGACAGGTCCTAGGTCCTATGGGTCCTACAGTTCCATCTTCCTCCTGATAACTCTTCCGACATCTCAGGACAGTGATCATGTAGAATGACAAGTCTGTATCTTTCAGTGTTTACAGTTACACAAGCATCATGCTCTAAACCTAACAGTTACCTTGCAAAGTAAGTTACTATTATTATCCTCTATATTGCAGAAGGGGGCCAGCACAGAGATATTATGGCTTAATAATCACAACAGAGGCTAAAGGACTTTCTGAATCACAGCTCAGCTGCTGGGGGTGGGTGGAATGAAGAAGGAAAATAAGACTTTCTTATATGAAGTCAAGTTATTTATCTGTCTAGCTCAGGGATGAGGGAAATACAGACTGTAAGCAGTCCTAGTCCATTTTTATGGCCCCCAAGTTACCCAGGAAACCCTCAAAGCTTCCCCAGATGAAAAAAGAACCACAGGCAATTTTTTGTCCCCAAATAGGCCCAAACACTACCAAGCCTGCAACATAAGATGCTGCATTTACATGGGTCACAAAGACCACAAAGAAGAATGAAACGACAGTACTTCTGTCTCCCTGTTGGTGCCTGTGTAAGGACTGAGGTCTCAGGTGGTGGGGGGAGGCTCTAGGTCTCACCACTGAGGCCAAGACACTGTGAGGTTGTGAGAGAGAGCCTCCTTAGCCATGCTATCCCAATTATGGGTGCCCCGCACTTGCAGGCCTGATTGGCACCAGGAATGGCTTCATTTAGACACCAGATAAAACCATGGCGGTTTAGCAAAGCTGTTGGATCTCATTACTTTACTTCAAATGCTGTGTGCATTGTTTTAAACCAGTTTAAACTTTTAAACTTTTATATATATTTTAACTTCTTAATATGTGTAGTATGTTTTGGTCAAAAATATTTATATTGTTTAGAATTATTTTAACCTGTTTGTACTGATTTTGTTTGCTGCTCTGAAATCTTTTGATATAAAGCTGGATAGAAATATTTAAATACACAGATACATACACACATATGCACATACTGGTGCTGCCCACTAGGTAGGATGGGAGTGAAAATTCGCTGAACTTCCAGAGTGATTCCCCATCTCCAATTTAGCCCATTATTCTTTACTCTGAGACAGCAGTGTCTTTCTGAGTTTTAAAAGCAAGTGTTGAGAATGTGGAGCCTTCCATGCAGTTCCCATGATCCTTAAACATTGACTACACTGTGTAGGGTTGATGGGAATTGTCATGCAACAACACCTAGTGCAACATTCCTCATCTCTGCTCAAAGGCCAGCCTTGTAAATAAGATGACAATAAGAGACCAGCCTGCCAAAGGGAGAGCTGCCCTTTGTCAGCCACACCGGATTGAAAGTCCCTCCATGGAGACCAGGGGAATGTAGACTACAAGCCTCTTAGTTGGTTCAGCTTAAGAAAATAAAACTTTCTCCCACATAGGCTGTTGGAGGGAAGACTGCTACTTCCTTCCTTTCACAGTCCATTGATTCACCTGCTTGGAATTCCTGGTCACCTCTAGTGATCAAATGAGTTGCTAAATAGAAAGAGCTAGGATGGCATAGTGGTTTGACTATTGGACCATCACCCTGGAGACGAGGGTCTGATTCTCTGCTTGGCCATGGAAACACACTAGGTGACCTTGGGCACATCACACATTCTCACCCCTCAGAAAACCTCTGTGATAGGTTTACCTTAGGGTCACTATATGTTGGAAACAACTTGAAGGCACACAACAACAACACCAGAGAGAACACTCTCCAGTCACCTGATACCTAAGATCTTTCTAACTGGACATTTTAAAGTTTGAAATGTGGACTTTCTACATCAGTGCTGGTAAAATTGTGGCCCAAAAATAGAATGTATCTCCCAAGCGCCTTGATTTTTTCCTCCAAATGCCTCATGGGAATGTGGAGGCCATTGTCTCCCTGTTTCGCCCCTCCATCAGCCATTTTAGAGCCAGAAGAGGCCTTCCTTCCAATGGGATCCTGACTTCTGGATTTTTCCTGTTAGATAGAAGGTCTCCCCTAGCCCTAAAATGACCAAAAATGCGGCTAAATCCGTCCTTTCACTGATTTACACAGAGGGCATCTGTTTTTGTTTGTTTTTAATTTTCACTTACGTTTCCAGAATGGGATGGGGACTGCATGAGGGGCAGCTGACCCCATAATTCACAACTGTTGCCCACCCCATCCTATACCCAAAGCATTGCTTTTCCCCTAGGCTATGGGCCATCCCAAGGATCAGAAGGACCAGGGCTCTTGTGCATTTCATAATTACAGGTTTCCCCCATAACACAGGCTGTTAGGGAGTTTTTTCATACAGCGTATGTGTTGAAAGGGCTGGCAGACAAGGATCCTTCTGTCTCTCCACCCAGGGACTTGTGATAACAAACAACTAGTTTCAAAAGCGAGAGGGAAGCTTTAAAAAGCCTGTACAAAGTGCAATAGCCAGTGTTCATGAGCACTGCTTAAAAGAATGCAAAGTATTCTTTAAATTAAGTATCACCCATTTCCTTACACTGTAGCTGAGCAGAGAAAACTAGATCTGTAGCAGAGTTCTGTCTGGGATGGGTACATAAGCCATTCTGGTTTTGATTTGTTCTTATTGCATGGACTGAAGTTCCCCAAAGTTTCACCCATACAGCCTCACCCATTTATCATCAATTATTATTATTATCAGTTTCAGCCCAAATCTGGAAATAAAACAGGCTTCATATAAAAAATAAATCTATGAAGGAAATAAGAAAAGTCATAATGCTGAATGTACCAATCTGCTTTATAACAAGGCAGAGCACTGCACTATCTGTCTTGATGGGCTGAAGATCTACAAAGTCACACAGGCAGAGAAGGGAAAGGATTTTTCCATCTTACTGCCTTATGCTTTGTTGTAAGTGAAAGAGAATGAACCTTGGACCTTTTGCATAAACTATGTGCTCAACCACACAGCTGGAACCTCTCCCCACCCTGTGGCACAGCATTACATTGTGAAAGAAAGGAAGGCCTTCAAACAGTAAGGCACCACTTCCCTTAGTATACATCACTTTTTTTTATTTTGGAAGGGAAGTCATTTGTTTGGACATTTACTTGGACTCTCCAAACTCTAGATCTGATGATCTAGAGTAGTTTTGCATCCTTCCAGATAGTGCGGAAGACTCTTATCAGCCTGACCACTGGCTCATATCCATACTAAAACAGTCCTGGGGACTGTTTTGGCAGGGACAGTCCCAATTAATCCTCTATCATCCCACTTTTTCAGCTGCTTTTAAAAATGTACCAGTTTCTCTTTTCCTCCTCTCATATTTTCTCTTTGTCCTGAGCTAACTCTCATTCATGCAAACTGAGTTCAAAGTGCAAATGTAGTTTGCACTCAATTAACTCAGTAGTGGGGAGAGGAGAAGGGGTGGATGTTGCCCTTCCCAGTAGACTCAGACAAAAGGAAGCTGCTGCAGTCTCTTCTAGTTTGTGTTTTCCTCCCTGTTAATATCATTTCCCATCCTGACCACACTCTGGATGTTGCTTCACCACACATCTCTGCTTTCATCTGTCAAATATTGGAGGGTATGTTGGCTATGCTGGCTGGAATTGATGTGAATTATATCTTGCAATATATCGAAGGATAGACACTAGGGAGGCTAACCCTATAGCTTTTGTGGATCAACCATGAGGAGAAATTCAACAGAAAAAGACTACAGTCATCCCTCCACGTTTGCTAGAGTTAGGGGCACAGGACCCCTGTGAAACTGGAAAAACTGTGAACAACTCTAGGCCCTCCCAAACCATATTTAACATACAAAAAAATATGATCACTATATTCATCCCACCATTGAGTCCTTCGAGGCATCAGGGTCCCTTCACAAGGCACACCATTTTTAATAGGGATTTACCAGCCTTGTTCTCAGTTTCTCAGTCTCACGAGGCTTGCAGTCCCTATTTAAAATGGCATAAGGAGGCAGCAGAGGTGATAGCAAATAATCCATGAATAATCAAATCTGCAAAAGTGAAATTTGCAAATGTGTTGTTGAAATGTCAATAATCTTAAGACCACCTTATGATGCACATGTAACCAAATTTCTTCTACCTGGGTTCCTCTAGATCAGTGGTTCTCAACCTGTGGGTCCCCAGATGTTTTTGGACTTCAGCTCCCAGAAGCCCTGAGCATTGACCATAGTGGCTGGGGCTTCTGGGAGCTGAAGTCCACAAACATCTGGGGACCCACAGGTTAAGAACCACTGCTCTAGATGCACACTGGAAACCTTGAGGGGAGGTGTTAGGTCAAATTGTCCCCTTGCCCCAGCTGCAGTTGCCACCACCTAGAGGAACTTTATAGTAGATAACAAGATAACAGTGTCTTTCTGTGCTACACAGGCCTTTTGAGATCACAGACAACAATATTTCACAAGTAACTGGAAGGCAGCCGTGCTTATTGGCCGTTATGTTGAGCTTGAGGGGAATTGGAGGAGAGGAAGGAAGAAAAAGAGTCATAGGAGTAACCCTGGTTTTGGTGCTTCTTTTTAGGTGAGGTTAAAGAAATGACTTCTGAAATATAGCACCACCCACATTTTGTTGGTGTAGTGGCATAATCTGATTGCACAAATAGCTATCAACGACAGCCTGTGTATTGCCCATCCCACTTCAGGTATGTTGGAATACTTCTCCAATCACCCAAACTTTGCTGGGTACTACTTGAGGCTAATGGGAGCCAAAACTTCTCAAGCGGGTAGGAAGCTGCTCTAAGCAATTACAGATCTAGACTTGGCATCTTGTTATATCTAGGTTTACTGATTCTCTTAACTCAAAACTGCAAGATCCAGGTGGATTTTTTTTTGTCTTTTGTATCAAGCTGGCCTGCATTAAAAAAAATTAAACTGAACAATATACATCATCTGTTCTTTGATTACTATTTTTATTATTTTTTAAAAAATTCCTTTCCATAGCAGTATATAGAAGAAAAACAAAGGAGGGGTTTTTGTGATGGCAAGGAAAACAGATTATCTAAAAAAGTTCAACCAAGAAAATTTAGTCACAAAAATGATCTAGTATTTGGTTTGGACTGCATAAAATAGCCTTCTCAGTTTGATGCCTGCTAGCTGTATTGGACTACAACTTCTACCACTGAGAGTAAGTGCACAAAGGGGAAGACAATTTTTGTACTTTCAGATGGGCTTAACACAGCTTCAAGCTGTGTGCCTTCATGTCCTTTCTGATTTATGATGACCATAAGGTGACTTTATCACAGGATTTTCTTGGCAAGATGTGCTGGTGTGTGGTGCTGCCATTGCCTTCCTCTGAGGCTGAGAGAGTATGACTTGCCCAAGATGACCCAGTGGGTTTCCATGGCCAAGTGGGGATTAAAACCCTGGTCTCCCAGAGTCCAAGTTCAGTACTTAAAATACTACATCATGCTGTCTCTCTAAACACAGCTTGACACACAAAGAAAGGAGAACAGCTGCTGAAAAGCTGGCTTCTACGAAAGTGATCCAGGTACAGCAGCCCTACACCTCCTGTGCAGTGGGGGTGGTTCTACATTTAATAACTAAGATGGTAGCCCCATACACATTTATTTAGATATCAACCCACTGAACACAGAGGGAGTTACTCCCAAGTGTCCAAGGTGGTGGGACCAGGCTGCAACAGAACATAACATTCTGCCTTCTATCATATCAGGTTATTTTTCTATCTAGGCTAGTCCTGTTCATTCCAATTGGGAAATGCTCTCCAGTATCCTGGGCAAAGATGTCTTTCCCATCCCCTGTTATCTGACCCTTTTAGCTGGAGATACCAAGGACTGAACCTGAAACCTACCACAAGAAAAGAATGTGCCCACTACTGAGCCACAGAAAGCCTTATATAACCTTTTCTCATCCTTAATTTTTTTAGAACTACAACCTGATCCTTCTTAATTTCTAGAATTACCAAGAAGTAGTGCACATATAGTTAAAAACAAACACAGAATATCAGAAGAAGAGGAAGAAGAAGAACAAAAATGGCTGCAATGGAAACAGTAAACCAGCAAAATAAATCAATTTAATTAATGTTTGACAAAGGAGAATGAAAGAAGAATTGAAAAAGATATAAGTGGGCATCAGACAAACCAACCCAAGAGGAAGTGTTCCATGGATGGGAAGCCACAACCAAAAAGATCTTGTCTCTGCTTTCTTACTGTCTGGCCATCAAACACTGGATCAACTGAGAAGCTTCATTGTGGATTACCACAAAATATGGGCAGTTTGGTGGGGGAGAATGCATCTGTTTACTCATTTTCCACTATTCTGTTAAAAAGCACTCTAAACAATCTTCAGGCATCTGGGCCAAGTCACATGAGGCTTTGAAGGCAAGGTGTTGTAGTCTGAGCATTGGACTATGATGCTGGAGACTATGGTTCAACTCCCCACCCAGCCATGAAAACACACCAGGTGACGCTGGGCATGTCACACTCTCAGCCCCAGAAAACCCAGTGATAGGTTCACCTTAGGACTGCCATAAATCAGAAACCAAGTTGTTCAGAAACCAAGTTGTCTCTTCTACAACAGCAACTACTACTACTTTGATTGGGCCCAGATATACATTTGCAGCCAGTACAGTGATGCTAATACCAGCAAGATGTATTTCTTCCTTTGTTTGTTCCTAATTAAGAACACAGCATAGTCTTGCTTTTAAGCAATAACCTGACAGTTACAGGCATGTGCCAGTGGCTGTGGAGGGGCAGATGGTGGCAATGTCTTGAGAAGGGTTCCTTGGTGGTATCACTCTGTACACATAACTTTCTGTCCAGAGATGTTAGCTCATCTTCCTCTGATTTTTAAAAGTTTATTAATTGATTCTATGTTATAATACAATCCCTGATTCTACCCTCAACAGCAGTGCACAAAATTACTTTTCAATTAAGTTACATAGTCATAACGCCAAATTAAAAGGTGTCAAAAGGGTTTCATTATACAGTCAACCAAAAAGAGTGCAATGTCTTTAGAAGACCCCCATCTTAAAAAAAGGGGGAGGAGGGGGAGGAGGGGGAAGAGAAACATGACAGCACCTTTAAGACTAAGTGATTTTTATTTTCATATGAACTTTTGTGGATATAAACACACTTCTTTGGATGCAATACCACTTGAAGAAGTGGGGTTTTTTCCTCAAAAGCTCATATGAAAATAAAAACTCAACAGTCTTAAAGGTGCTGCCACATCTCTCTCTCCTTTTCTTCCCTCTTCCATCCTCCTTTTTATGTTGCAAGAGACTAACATGGCTTCTTCTTTGAAAGCTACCATTTTTGAAGACTGACATTCTGCCCCCCATTCCTCAAAGCCATTCCAAATCACAATAAATTTTTTCTTTGTTTCCTTTAGATATTTGAAGTCTGTTAGTTAATCTGTCAATAAAAGCTATTTGCCACATCTTATTTTACCAGGTAAATATCCCCTTTAAATCTTTCCAGAATCCAGTGGGAGCGAATTTGGCAGCTACTACTAAACTCTTAATAACCAGTTAAGAGTTTGTGAGATGCATTGTCTCCTTGAAAAAAGCCGAAAAAAGGCCAGAGGGCATTTTCTTCTTTAACTGAGCATCAGAGCATGGGCAAATTACCCTTTGGACAACAATCTCCATAACCCTCCAACCAGCATGGGAGATTCTGGGTGTTGTTATCAAAAAGTAACTTTCCCAAGCTGTGGTACGCTCTGCTGGCAACTGAAAACCTTTCTCTTTAAACAAGAGAGTGACTGTAGTTGTCCAATTTCATTTATTGATTGTCCATCTTGTCTGTATTTCTGTCGCTACTGAAGCTTCCTGCTTGTTATAAATATGTTTCACTGATCAATGGTGTTATAGTTTATAAGCCTCTATATCAGAGATGGGAAATGTGTGGCTCTTTGGCAGATCTGCCCTAAATCTGAGCAGCCATATGTTTCTGAAGCCTTTATGCTTGTATATTCTGCAGCCCACTTCGAGCAGCTCTTTTGCTGGAGGGGAACACACGTCCAGCAGAGAAGCTAAGCTGCTGCTGTCAGCCTCTAGCACAGTGGTTCTCAACCTGTGGGTCCCCAGATGTTTTTGGACTTTAGCTCCCAGAAGCCCTAAGCATTGACCATAATGGCTGGGGCTTCTGGGAGCTGAAGTCCACAAACATCTGGGAACCCACAGGTTGAGAACCGCTGCTCTAGCAGGACTAGGGTTGTTTTTGTTGTTGTTGTGTACCTTCAAGTGGTTTCTGACTTACGGTAAACCTATCATGGGGTTTTCTGGGCTGAGAGTGTGTGACGCTCCCATAAGGTCACCCAGCAGCTTTCTGTGGCCAAGAAGGAAATTGAACCCTGCTCTTTAGGGTCCATAGCAAGACTGAAAATTGGACAGTGCCCCTTTATCTTTACCAGTTACGTAGAAGAGGGAATTTCAGTAGGTGTTGCTTGTTACCTGGTTATGTGACAATCAACATCTACTAAAATTCCTTCTTGTATACCACCATTAGAGGTACAGGAGCAGTCTCCAGTTTTCAATCTGCAATGCTAAAGAGAATGGGTTGTTTTTTTCTGACTGGCTACTAACTTTTGCAGACTTATTAACAAGGCTGGAAAAGCAACTTATTTTGAGCTAACCAAAACTGCCAAGTAGTAGTCTTCAAAGGCAGAGTCTGGAATAACTCAATACAGGAATCTAGCCTGAGTGCGAGTATCTCAGGGACTCCCCCCGCCCCAATCTAGGAAAAGTTAACATCTATGTAATATCTACATGCTATCAATGCCAATGAAACCTTCAGCAACAGATAATCTGTCCATACACCCAGATTGCAAGCCTGATTCTTAAGAAGAGAAGCATAAGATCATCCAAAAGAAGCTGCTTGGTTCCTTTTTACTTATAAGCCACCTTTCTTCCTGTGAGTTCAAGGCAACCCAAGCATCCTGTGAGGGGGGCCACCCTGGAAGCAAGTGGCCCAAGGTCCACCCAGTGCATGTCATGGTTCAGTGGGGACTAGAACCTAGATCTCCCAAGTCCTAATCCAGCTGGCATGCCATGGCCCCATTGAATATGATGAAAACAAGATACAGAGATAGGGCATTAACTTCCAGAGTCTCTCACCCTGAGATTTTATATAGATAGCAGGGAAGACAAGATGAACCGCACAGCATTAGTCTTGGATCCAAGTTACATTTTAGAGACTACAGCACTGTAAATCTGGTCATACTGGCTGAGAGACTCTAGGAGCTGTAGCCCAAAACGTAACTTTTCCAAGTCCTGTCTCCTAGCCTTATCTTCTGAAATTGGCTGCCAAATTGAAGCAGTATCACTGACACACAAGACCCCGAATACCCTACTTAGACAGCCTATCCTAAAAGATTACCTTCCTCACAGCCACTCTGAAGATAGCTTACTCCCATTTTACAGGTTGAGAACCAAGGATGAGTGAGTTTGTGACATAGTTAAAGCCACTGTATCTGAGCTGGAATTTGCACATAGGAGGGGACTGTTTGCTATAGGGCCAATCATGGCATTGGACAAGGCCCTTAATCCTCTTCGCTTTCTCACATCAGCCAAATATGATCTGAGGACCAAGCAGAAATAGGTTATGGTTTTGTGATTTTAAGCATCTGAAACTCACTAAGCAAACAAACTCTGCTGCTCTGTGTGCTCACCAGGTGGATAATATACAGTGTGGAGAAAGAGGCGGCTTCTATTTGCTTGCAGGGAAGGCAGCAGATGATACAATCGCAGTTGCCTAGTATCAGCCCAGGTGTTCGCCCAAGCTGGATAAACATTTCAATGCCCCTTGCCTTTTCTGGTTCACATTTCTTCCTTTACTGAAATCTTGTGGCAATGAGTTCCTCAAGTCATTGTCTCATATTCATTTTCATGTGTGTCTGTGTGTATACAATTAAGAAACAGAACTAAAAATATATATAAAACTAGTGTATTTACTCAGCATTGTCCGAGGTTTTTATTTTCCTCTTAAGAACTCACCGAACTGTCTTCTCCGTTTCCTGTAAATTTGCTCCAAATTTCCCAATGCAATCTATATTCAGAGTTATTTACATACACAGTTTGGGTTCCTGAGGGAGTACACTGTTCTCCTTGCTGCTAGGCCTCATGTCCATAGCAACCGGCCTATTCCAGTACCTGCAACTTTTCCCCATAGTCCCCAGTCCAATCTGTGTTCTCTGGTGATGATGATGCACTGGCTTTTGATTTTTTTTTTGCTTTTCTGTTGAATTTGTATGATGCCTTTATATTTTTCTGGAAGCATTTTTTTGTTTTGAATTTCAACTTTAAGATTCCTCACATATGGAACCCATACAATCTACTATGTGAGGCAAGAAGACCTTGTAACTATGTTATGTATGTCATTTTAATTTTTCTCACATACGCCACCAAAATGTTTTCTGGCATCCTTATTGATGGTAGGCCTCATCTCCATAGCAACCAGCCTAAGGCCCAAGACCTCTCTGGCTGAGAATTCTGAAGGCCCCTCCCTGAACTGCCAACCCCAGGACTCCATGGAGTCTTCACAGCCAGCCAATCCTATGAGGTCTTCTCGCCTCACACAGCCAATCATATGAGGTCTTCATCTGCCTGATGCAGACAAGCAGACAAACGCGCAGACAAACATTGACTTTTATATAGTAGATCGGCAAAATGTTTCAGCTTCCACATTCTTCAGTATGAAACAGAGTGGCATCCAAGGTGGCAGTTTAAAGCACCCTCTTTGTTAAAAATATATATACAGTCAGTCCTCCGCATTTGGAAGTTTAACTTATTCTCTAATCACTGCCCTCCCCGCTTCCACCTCAGGCACTTCTTTTCTGGGGGAATCTTCCCTCACAAGGGTGCCAATCAGGCCATGCAGCCCTTTAAAAACCTGCCTCTGATCATCCTCATCCTCGTCATCCTCGTCTTCCTCCTGCAGCCACTGCCTAGCTAGCTAAGGACAGCTCACAGCCCCATTTCTCAGTGCCATAAACTCTCTCTTTATGGCTCCCCACACACTCAAGGAAGGAGATGGGTGAGACAGAAGAAATATTGGGCCACCATGCTGATCCACTTCCCTTCCATCTCCTTTCTCTGACCTGGTTTGTACCCTAGGTGTCCATTCTCCCCACTATGCCTTAGCCCCCTTCCCACAGATATACACACAAATTTTGATATTTGTGATTTTTCCTCTTTTGTTGGGGTCCTGCATCCTTAAACCCTAGCAAATGTGTGTGTGTGGGGGAGGAACTTTATATACTGTATATGTTATTCCCCCATCTCCTTTTTTCCCCCAATATTGGAGAAAAGGCAGGATGTAAATGAAAAAAATGATCATCACCATCATCATCAGTCTTGAGTATCTAGATGGTTGGACCACACAATCCACCATCGCCACCCATTATGGCCAATGAATATACATGCTAATACATATCTAGGAATCACTGATCTAATTAATGGCTTTTTTAAAAAAGGATGGGCGTACATAAGAGTTGTGGCACGGGGAACAGATGCTCTCTCTTAGCCTGGGTATATTCCTTTAAAATCTGTGTTACAGTGTTCATAGTTTCATTATCTTACATTGTATTTTAATGATGTATTGGCTTTCTGGGCTATCCACAGAACTAATAGTTACATTTATTGGCTAAATAAATTTGGAAATATTCACTTACTAAATAACAAAAATAAGCATTGGCCAGTAGGTTGCTGCTTTACATAACAGAGGAGTCTGTCTGTCATGCTAAATTAGCTGGAGAATTTTGGCATTTTCCACAGCCATGACCTCTAAGGCTGTTTTTTGAGATTGTCAGGAGTAAAAAAAAAAAATTTGCTCCCAAATGCCCCCAAATATCCTCTACAGGTCTGGAGGGCATTTCCACCATCTTTAAGATTCCCCTGGGACCCCCGGGGGAAAATCATTTTTTTAAAAAAAAATGCCCCCAAATGCCCTTGGGTGTGTGGGGCATTTCCACCTGGTTTTTTTTTTGGTGGGGGCAGGGGTCTGGACCAATGTAAGACAAGGGAAACATTTTTTCTTAAAAAAACAAAACAAAACAGGGAGTAAGTTTCCCTGTGAGTTTTAAAATGCCCCAGGAATGTCTCAAGACATAGTGAAAATGCCCCCGTGTTCCCTAAAAGACTTTGAAGGGCAAAAAAGAAAACCCTTTGATTTTTTTGGAGGGGAGTACAACCCTATAAGGTCTCATGGGGGATGAATGTAGCCCTCTAGCTTTCCACAGTTGCCCATCCCCAATCTAAACAAAATTCCCCTTTCTAAGTGTAACATAGTTATTATAACCACACAAGCTAAGTCCTATCCTATATCTGGAACCCCAGGATGAGACAGAATATCTTGACCCATTAAAACTGGCTGCTTTTTGGTCTATTTTGGGGACTCATTACCCTGGTTGAGGACATATGCCAGAATGAACAAAGGGAATTTGATGAGCCTCAGCAACTTTTGATACCATCAGTCATGTATTTCCTGTACAGGTCAGGAGTTAGAAGCACCACATTCCAGTAACTCCATCCCAGAGCTTGGAAAAGTCACTTTTCAGGGTGTAACTCCAGAAAAAAGTCATGTCACTAGCTATGCTGGGATTCTAGGAATTGTAACACAAAAAAATTGACTTTTCCATGCTCCACTGTTGTTTGCTGGACAGGTGTCAGAGGATTCTACCCCTAACCTGTTGAACCTTCCAGAGTGGTAGCCTCTGTTACCCTGTTGCAGCAAAAACAACAGTCATGTGGCACCTTAAAGACTAACAAGTTTTATTTGGGGTATACTTTTGTGGACTAAAGCCAATGGCTGTGGTCCATAAGGGTAATACCAAATAAAACTTGTTAGTCTTGTGGTGCCACAAAACTTATTTCTAGTGAATGTTTTAATTAAGAATTGACTGTGTTTGCTTTTTTCATTTTAACGTCACAACTACTTCCTTTTGTGTCATCTCATTTGGACTGAAAACCTGTCCATAAGAAAAATTGTCCCATTTCTCATATTTGTAAATCATTCTTGGAGATTTTTTTGGACAAAGAATGGTATAAAATGTGTTAAATAAACACACACACATACATACACCACAGGAACCATCCATTCAGGTTCCACCAGATTCTATCTCTGCTCCACTGCCCTTTAAGATTACATGAAATCACTGGGTGAGAGTTTATGGGGATTTGGAGTTCCATGTCCTTTATATGCCAGCAGGGAGGACGCCCTGACCCAGTGTTGAGCTGGATAAGAATAAATAAACTGATACCTGATACAGATATAAATGGGATGCTTGATGGTGAGCCATCTAATTAAACTCAGACTAGGTGAATGGACTGTTTTGGATTAGACCCCCTATACATAATCAGTCTGATATAGAATTCATGGATAAACTACATTTTTAAAAAAGTTTCCTTTTTTCTGTTGTGGGTTCATTTACCCCTCTCTGTGTACCACCCTATACTGGGAGATGGAAGCAATAGGAAGGTTACTAGTTTTGCTTTCTCCTCTCATGGTTCCTCAAACACTGTATGAGCCTGGTTATTTACAGGGAGATCCTGCTCAAAACAGGCCACTCACCTAGTCCTTGTTCAAATGAATTGCTCATCATCAAGAACCCCATTGAAGTTTGTATCAGGTGGGGGCAAGAACAGGGCAGGTACAGAGTAACTGCTCTGCCCATATGCTTTGAATTGCAACTCCTAGCAGCTCTAGCCAGCACAGCTCATCGTGACAGATGACAGGAGCTGCAGATCAACAATCTCTAGGACACAAGTTCCCCTCTTCTAGAACACTAAATAGCTCAAAGTCAGTGTACCTTCAGAATAACCCTCTCCCAAATATATCTTTACATATAGTGTATTAAAAGCTTGGTGGGGGGGAGATCCCTCAAAAATACAAGAAAGTATGATAAATGGTGCCTTCTTGGTGATTTCTCTCTTACTTTGGAACTCAGCCTCATCAAATATATCCATATTCACCTTCTGTTGATTCTATATGGATTATTTAAAGAAATTATTAATGGTGACTTTTTAGGTTTTGTGATTGTTTCTAAAAATTCAACAAGCTGTTTTGAAATTCTTGACCAAACGCAGCCTTCCTGAACCTGGTACTCTCCAGCTGTTTTGGTTTATAACTCCCATCATCCTTCACTATGGTCCCTACTTTCCATGGGTTAATGGAAGTGGCATTCCAAAATAACTGGGGGGTAACAAGTTGGGGAAGGTTAAACTAGCATGGGGTTTGGGAATAACATAAAACCCGTACCCTCAAATGATTGTTTTCTGCAAGTTTGGTTTCTGCGGCTCCATAGACTAAGGACACTGAGCAATGGATCCAAATTACAGGAGAAGAGATTTCACCTAAACATCAGGAAGAACTTCCTGACAGTAAGAGCTATTCGACAGTGGAATATGCTGCCTTGGAGTGTGGTGGAGTCATCTTCTTTGGAGGTTTTTAAACAGAGGCTGGATGGCCATTTGAGTGTGTGTTCCTGCATGGCAGGGGGCTGGATCTGATGACTACTGTGGTCTCTTCCAACTCTATGATTCTGTGATTAAACTCACGCAGAGTCAGTGTTCATTCTTTTTTTAAAAAAATCAAAGTTATACCTAACTGTGGTCAGATAGACCTCATGACGAAATTAGTAAATGGAATGTGATGATGAAGCCAATTCATTGATTAAAATTCTTCTTCAATAAAAGAATGTGGGTTTTTTACAGTACAAATGGCATCAATATCCAAAAAGATTGTATCTTAGCTTTCTAATGATCCTAGGATTACTTTTTATGCTGGCCTTTTGAGAGTCCAAGTACCTTGGGAACATGGAGGCTAATGAACAATTAGAACAAGGACAACTACAGAAGAGAACTATTTTTAACTGCATTTTATTTCCTATAGCTATACCTTGCAAGCCATCCTAATTCCTCTGTGGAAGGGTATGAAAAATGTGTGTGTTATTTCTTCACACACACCCCACACACATATGCACACCATGTATAAAGAGACTGTGGAGCATTGTTGTTTTTAAATACAGTGGATCTTCCATATATGCAGGGGTTCCATTCCAGGAACCCCCACGAACACTGGAAGTTGCAAATGCTCGCATCCCTTTATATTTAATGGCAGTGACATGCACACAGATGCTTCAGCATGTTTGCGTGCACATCACCACCATTTTAGATATATGATATAACACTCCATGGTCACTTGAAATCACAGATACAGAGATCGCAGGTAAGGAAGGCCCAATGTAGTATGTGGATTAAAAACAGAAATATCTGCAATAGTTATATGCATCTTGTGACAAATGGATGCATGCTATCCTTGTTCATGTAGACATATACATTGAGGGCAATTTCATGATTCTTAACTCCTGAACTCAAAGAGCACTGTTGTTTAAAAATGCTAAGCAGGCCAAAATTAATTTGGTGAAGCTCCTTCCCAGCTCTGCACTTGTGAGCCAAGGAAAGCCTTAGCTACTGTAATTTCTATGTGCCCTGCAGCTGTTAAAAAGCAGTGGGGCCCTTTCAGGGATAAAAATGGTAACTCTTATCCAGTCAATTTAGCAGCAACTGATTGTGGAAAAGAGGTCAAGTGGATTTTAGGAGCTGCAAATCAGGGGGACTTCTTAAAGATTATCCCTAAGCAAGCTCACACAGACACAAAACAAAGCAAAAAGTCTTCCAAATGGAGACTGTGTGTTGCCACCTAAATGATGACTGGAAAGTTTTAAAGATAAAAGGTTCCTTCCAGTCCTTTGGATTTGGGGGTGGGAACAATCACGCACACGGCAATCTGTTAGTGCCCTTGGTTTGTGGTTTCCTTCCCCCACTTACCCATGTGTTTGGGGAGACCACTTGTTTGGATGGAATGGTTCCGATCTGAACAAAGGAGGCCCATCTGAGGTCCTCCAAGCTTTAACAGCAGCCTTTCCACAGAGCTATGTGAGGTAGCTCCAGCAGTGCAGGAGTTAATTGGATCTGTTCCAACTGGCAAGGCTGGGTGTGGGAGGCCGGGAGTTTTGGAGCAGCAGTTGGATGTGGTATGCAGAGTTTTCTAGGGAAGTAGAGGAGGGGGGAGGAGTTTGCTGTGGAGAAGGGGGAACAGGGACAGGCAAGCTCATCCTTTCCAATGGAGTATCCCAGAAATTATTAGGAAAGAGTAAAATTATTCCTGTCCTATAAAATCTCAAAACCGAATTATGCAGTGATGGGGACTGGAGTGAGAAGCGATTCCTAATCTTCATGTGCTGGCAAGCCTTACTCCACAACCCAGGTATCTCTCAGAGATACTACGAAGCAAAGCGAACAGCGGCATCCCTAATACTATGTGTTTTCTGACCCCCAAGGGGAGGACTATTCACCAAAGACCTCAGTCCTACAAACACTTACTTGGGACTGACTTCTGTGGAACTCAATAGTATCTGAATCAGAGTAACATCTACAGGACTGGGCTGCCCATTTCAATAACTTTCCAACTGATTTCCATAAGGCTAGTGCTAAAGAACAGAAATAACTAATCCCTTCTGGTTGTGGTCATGTATAACGATAAATAAAAATTCTGGCTTAATAAACCATGGTGTTAGTGCACACAGTCCATTTGCTCCTTCCACTGCATGGGCAAGTTGTGCATACCAGCACGCCAACTGTTCAAATTGTGGGTTATTAAGTCAGAACATTTGGGATTTTTGACATGTGGGAAGGTGCCTGCTCTAGACCCTGCAAGTTCAATACCCCACCTTACTGTTGACTGCAGTTTGTACAGAAATTGTGGGGCAAGTAAAGAAGGATGAAACACAAACACTGCAGCCCACAACACTGGAGATTGTTCCAAAATCTCAAAGTTTCGTACTCTAGATGTTTTAAGACATAAGAGTCATAGAATTTTAGAACTGGAAGGGTCTGTAGGGGTCATCTAGTCCAACGCCCTGCCATGTAGGAATACACAACTACAGCACTCCTGAAAGATGCTCATCCAGCTTCTGATTAAAAACTGCCAAAGAAGGAGAGTCTGCCACCCTAGAAAGCAGTCTATTCCACTTTCAAAAAGTTCTTATGGTAAAGAAGTTCATCCTAATGTTTAGGACTAATCTCTTTTCTTATACAGTAGAGTCTCGATTATCCATCCTTCGGTCATGCGACATTCCGGATTATCCGACGTCGCGGCTGCTTGGGGGCGTGGCTGTAGGCATTTCCACGCCCCCAGACACACCCAGACACGCCCAGACACGCCCCAAAACATGGTGGCCGCTACGGGCCTCCGGATTATCCGACATTTTCGGCTATCCGACTATCAGCCTGCCCGTTTATGTCGGATAATCGAGACTCTACTGTAATGTGAACCCATTGATTCATGTTCTAGTCTCTGGAGCAGCAGAAAACAAGCTCAGTTCATCTTCTACAAGACATGACATCCCTCCAGGTATTTAACTCTGGCTCTCATATCACTACGGCTACGTTATCACCTAAGATCCAGTGTGGTGTAGTGGTTTAATCACTGGATTACGACACTGGAGACCAGAGTTCAATTCCCCACTCATCCACGTCAACTCACTGGGTGACCTTGGTGCATCACACATTCTCAGCCCCAGAAAACACCTTCATAGGGCCACCTAAGGGTTGCCATAGGCACAGAACAAAAAATCATATCACCTCTCGGTCTTCTCCAAGTTAAATATACCCAGCACCCTAAGTTGTTCCTCAGTTCCCTAAAATCTTTCACTACTGGCCATTCTGGCTAGGAGTTCTGGGAGGTGAAATTAGCAACAATAACAATGACAACAACAACAACAACTACTACTACTACTGTAAGGTGTTCTCAAGTGTCCAGAGTCTCTTATGTGCATAGTCCATTTATAAGCCTCACAAAGGCCCAATAAATTAAATCAGTATCACTACCGCCTCACACGCCAGATGAGGGGGCTGAAGACAGTAGGGGAAGAAATCTGTGTACAGTCATTTAGTGAATTGATAGTAAAAATGAGATTCAACCTGAGGATCTCTTAATTTGCAGCTTGATCTCTTTGATGTTAAGCAACTCAAAAGAGTTTGAGACACCCAAGGAAGAGTACTTGCTTTCTATTGCCATGGATGAGTGGGGAAAGTGCCTTAGAGGCTCCTCCCTAAACTGCAAACCCCAGGATTCCACAGGATGTTGAAAGTAGAATAACAGCACTATAACAGTCTAGTGCGGAAATGGCCATAGTAACTACTTCTGCAATGGTTAAGTACATTGGTTCAATACATACCCAGCATACCTTGCTCATCTCCTATGGCAGGAGCTACGCATTCTGACACTCAGCCTGGCGGATCCCAAGTTTCTAGTACAAAACAAAACAAACTCAGATCCAGAAGCCTGCCCCTCCCTGTTCTAAGCAAATTACTTTTGCTGTTGCTTAAAGAGAAAAATAGCAGAAGCTGGTGGTAAACAGTACAGCAGCCAAGGGATAAAAATGTGATGTGTGCATAACTAGCAAAGAATGGGACTCTCCCCACCTCCACCACACATGCACTGAAATGGAGGCACAGGGTACATGATTCAACATTACAGAAAAAGGATCAATGTGGTCAACACTAGGAAGCAAAAACTAAGGCAGGACTGGCATCATACAATGTAGGCTACTGCCATATTGTGCACAACAATGCACAAGGACTCTATATCCCAATTTTGGCATCTGTGTGGGTGCTTATCAGCACCTCCCTTCCCTTGCAGAAAACTTTGCAAGTTTTGTGGTTTATCAGCAGCCACGTCATTTCCAATAAAGTGTGTTCTGACTTGAACTGAAACTGAACCATATCGGGCACTGCTGCATTCAAGCACAAAAACCCAGCATGTCATGTTGAAAAAGAGACAACCTCATCCTCCCCTTAATCAGTTCTGCAAAGCCACACACACATTTGGAGAAAGACTTACAGCTCGGGTAAGCAACTTCTGCTACCAGATGTTGTTAGACTGCAACTCTTAACATCCTTCACCTTCAACTATGCCGGCTAGGTTTCATGGGACTTGTAGTCCAACAACATCTGGAAGGTCACCATTGCCCACCCCTGGCCTATGCCAATCATTTGAAGCAAAGGCTCCAACCTTTCAGTCCCCAGATGTTGGAAAACTACAAATCTCAGAAGTCCTAGCCACCATTTGGGAACTATAATCCAACAACATCTGTAGTTTTACATACTGGGAGTCACTAGTACAGAGCCTATACCAAAGGTGAGCAGATTCCCAAGAGGCATCCCATTTTGATGCCTGACAGAGCTCTGGTAGGCTGCAGCATGACATTCCAGATGCCAGTTCTGTCTGTCAGAAAACAAACTGCATCACTCTGTATCATTTACATGTGAAAAAGATCTAGGAGTCTTAGTAGACCACAAGCTGAACATGAGTCAGCAGTGTGACATGGCAGGTAAAACAGCCAATGTGATTCTGGGCTGCATCAATAGGAGTATAGTGTCTAGACCAAAGGAAGTGATAGTATCATTCTATTCTGCTTTGGTCAGACCCCACCTAGAATACTGTGTCCAGTTCTGGGCACCATAGTTCAGGAAGGATATTGATGATCTGGAATGTGTCCAGAGGAGGGCCACCAAAATGGTAAAAGGCCTAGAAACCATGTTCTATGAGGAACAGCTTTGGGAACTGGGTATGTTTAGCCTGGAGAAGAGAAGCGACATGATAGCTATGTTTAAACATTTGAAAAGATGTCATATGGAGGATGGAGCAAGCCTGCTTTCTGCTGCTCTAGAGACTAGGACATGGAGCAATGGCTTCAAACTTCAGGAAAAGAGATTCCATTTAAACTTTAGGAAGAACTTTCTGACAGCAAGAGCGATCCAACAATGGAATACACTGCCTTTGAAATGTGGTGGAGTCTCCTTCTTTGGAGGTTTTTAATCAGATTTTGGATGGCCATCTATCAGGAATGCTTTGATGGTATACTCCTGCATGGCAGAATGGGTTTGGACTTGATGGCCCTCATGGCCTCTTCCAATTCTATGATTCTATGACTTTTAGAGTTGCTGGGATGGGGCCGAAGCAGTTAAACAAATCATTTTGGAGAATATTTTGGTTTTCTTTCCTCAGAAATATTTTTGCAGCCCAAAAATTTGTGTGTACGTTGGAAGCTGAAGGGGCAGTGGGGCTCTAAATGGCTGCTATGAGCCCCCTCCCTCTGAGCTCCATGCACTCCTTAAGCTGCACAGTTCCCACTGCAGCCAAAACCATAGGGTGGTAAGACACAAGGGTTTAATACATGGAAAGGCACAGACAGCCACAGCAGGCTTCTACCTTACTTAGGCTAGTGGTGAAAAACGTGACCTGTCCCCACTATAGCATGCCAAGCTTTCCTTGCCCTCTGGGCTTCATCCACTCCTGTTTTTGATTCCTTCAGACCAACTCTATTACATGGAGTTAGGACTGAACAGGAAGGAGGTATCGCCTGCATCTTCCTCTGTTTCCACAGAAGAAACAGGCCTCAGCAGCAATTTTGACACTCACAGAAACCACATTTCTTTGGGCGCACTGCCCCTCAGAGATCTCCCAGTCTAACCAAAACATGCTTCTCTGGAAGCTAAGTCAATCATCCATTCAAGCCACTCACTATAAAGATGTCTCATTCCATCACAACAATATTCTCCCCTAAAAAGAAAGAGTACAGGAGCCAACTCAAAGGCACCTGTTGTTGGTGTCTTTCTCTATAAATAGTGCTCTGATTGATCAGAGATAATGCAAAATGGGGGAAGGGAACGAGCTCTAAAGAGAAAATTAGGAAAGAGCTGTGGCCTGGAATATGCTTTTTAGTAGAGATGGGCCAACCGAATCCTCGGATACTTGAATCCTCAGCAAGGATTTGAGATTTGCAGATCCAAATCCCAGTGCCAAAACCGGCAAACCGAATCTTTTGAATCTACCAAACTTTGTTTTTAAAAATTGGCACTTCTGGAGCCCGCCAAAGGCCTGATTGGCCAACAAGCTCTTGGGTACGTGAAAATCACAGCATAAAGCCTCATGTGCATGGGAGGCTGCCTGTGCCCGCTCGTGGTGCTGCTTGTCCCCATGGCTGCCTCCCTCTGCAAGGTAATAATCTCTGTTCTTTTGACTTGAGACTGGAGGGTAGGGACTGGGAACTATTGAGACTGGACTAGAGACATGGTTTGAAAGTCCCTTGCAGGACTTGAGACTGGACTTGAGGGCAGAGAATTGAGACTGGACCAGAGGCTGGTTTTTTGTTTTTTTGTTTTTTAAGTGCCTTGTTACACAACTTGAGACTTGACTTGAGACTGCGAGGTGCAGAATTGAGACTGGACTAGAGGCTGGTGTTTTGTTTTGTTTTTTAAGTGCCTTCCTTGTTGCAGGACTTGAGACTTTTCAAATGCTGCTTCAAAAACACTTTGCAGTAAGTGCTTTCTTTCCCTTGCTTTTTAAATCCTTTTTTAAAAAAGGATTTGAAAGATTTGAGATTTGTGATATTTGTAGATTCCCAGAACCTTCCAGGGATTCGGATTCAAAAAATTCTGGATTCATCCCATTCCTATGTAGTCTGCACTTCCTTGAAAAATCTGTGAAACAAACAAGAAAGGAACTGCAAATGCACCAAGGTCTCAGATATCTACTCTGGCCAGAGGCATGGGCATGTGGCCTGCAACCTGCATGTGGCCCCTACTTCCAACTCTGTGGTCCCTAAATCACCCCCACCCCAAATTATGGCAGATTCATCTTTTCCCCTTTCATCACGTCAGGTGATGAATGGATGTTCTATGCTTCAGTCTAACAAGACTCTATTATGCAGGAAGATACCAGAGGACTCTCTTGTACCATAGAGGCACTTCAGCAGCAACTGTGGTAGTGGCAGCAAATTTCACCATTACTGCCAAATTTTGGCTACAGCAGGATTTCTGTCAGTGAGGCAGCACCCAAAGAATTCTGGAGTGTCCACCACAATCATCTCTACATTGTCATGTTTCTTATCTCTCCTGTAGGCACAGATTCTGCTAGGCCTACTTCTTTTAGGTCCCAGGTTAACATGAATGTTAAGTGAGCACTGTAGCCTATTTCTGTAATGCTCTTCAAGAGGGTGTGCAGACACATTAAGTCACAGTGGCAAATGAAAAACTATCTCTACTTGTCTGTATTTGTGGCTAACATTAGCAAGTTGATCTGTAACAGTTGATTTAACCAGTGACCTCAGTGTGGTACAGAGATCTGAGTGCTGGATAAGGATTCTGGGAAACCAGGGTTTGAATCCCTGCTTGGCTATGGAAACCCACATGGTAGCTTTTGGCAAGCCACGCTGTCTCAGGCTCAGATAAAGGAACAGTGGGTCTTCCATATCTGCAGGTATTCCATTCCAGGACCCACACAGCCACCCACACACACACACACAAATGGGAAAAAAACCACAAATGCTCTTGTCCCATATTATTAATGGTGGCAACATGAGTCCAGATGCTTTAGTACCTCTATATGCATGTTGCCACCATTTTAGGTATAGGATACTCCACTCCATGATTGCTCAAATTCTCAGAACTGGAAGTTGCTTATGTGGTGGAGCTACTGTAACAGCAAACGGCTCTGAGCAGATCTTGCCAAAAAGGCCCATAGGGTCACTGCACATCAGAAATGACTTGAGGGCACACAACAACAACAACAACAACAACAACAACAACAACAGAGCCCATTTGTATTTGCTTGAAATCCTTGGCTCTTTCAGATGCCTCTGGGAATACAGCTTGCTGGATGACTGAGTAAGTTCAGCAATGCATATTTCAGCAGCAAACATCTGCAACAGTAAGGTGGAGGCTGTGGAGGGTCCAGCTGCATCTCCCCTGCCTGCCTCAGCCAACCCACTGTGTATGACACAGCAAGTACTCATGCTTTCCCTCTGAATGCTGAGAGCCTCTCTCTGAACATGTTCTGAGAACAAGGAAAAACAGGCTGTTCCATCCTGGAACTACAGCTTGGAACAGCACTGCAGGAGGTAACCAGCTAGTTAGGCAATGGGCCTTGCCCAGAGGCAAAGAATGGCCTCCTCACCTTAATTTAACCTAACCCCCCTCTTGCTTTCCACATGACAGTCAATCAATGAACCAGTAGACTGCTTAGTTTCTGTTTAGATTTACAGAATGGCAGAGGAAATACAGGTCGCCCTCCACATTTATCGTTTTAACTTTCCAAGAACTGATCATTTGCAAGTTTCTCCAACCCCTTCCTCCCCTGACCTCAGGCGTTTCTTTTCTGGGGAACCTTCCCCCACAGCAGCTCTGATCAGACCATGCAGCCCTTTAAAAAATTGCCTCTGCTTCTCTTCCTCCACCACCAGCCACTGCCTAGCAAGCTAAGGATGGCTCACCACCTGATTTCTCAGCACCACAAAACCTCTCTCAATGTCCCCCCACACACCCAAGGAAGGAGACAGGTGACAGAGAGGAAGGATAGGGTCACCATGCTGACTCGCTCCCATTTTTCACCTCCTTTCCCTGACCTGGTTTGGACCCTGGGCATCCATTCTCCCCACCATGTCTTGGCCCGCTTCGCACAGACACACATATTTTGATATTTGCGATTTTTTCCACTTTTGCAGGGGTCCTGCACCCCTAATCCTAGCGAATGCGGAAGGCTGACTGCACACACACAAACATACTTCACAGGATGGTAGTAGGAGAGATGTTTCTCTTCAGCTTAGCTGAAAATAAGCAACATTCATTATGTTTTGCAGAGCTGAGACATTTCTGCAGTAGAGAATATTCCCTCAGAGGACATTGCAAATGGTGAAAACTTGGCCTGCTGTTTCTAGCAGCAATTTCTATTTACTACTCTCAAGTCATTGAGAGCTCTGGCTCTCAACGTTAGGGTGGTTTCCTGTTCTTGTCTCTGTTTCCAGACCCCTTTGCTACTACTTCCTCTATTGGAAGGTGGGTTTTACTAATCCCAAAGCAGCAATCTGCAGCTGGCCTTGTGAAAGCTAAAGGAAAAGTTATCTTGCTTTCAGGAGCAAGATTTGTCACAATTCTTCTACTTTAGCTACGGAAGCAGAGGCGTTTTTCATCCTGATGGGCCTAAAGCTACCTTTTAAGCTGGAAGGGAAACAAATTGTTTCCCCATTGCTTTTACAAAAGCCTGGATTTCCTTATTACAGGGTTCTGAGTGCAAAATTAAAAACCACTTTGTTTAGGGGATGTGCCCCTTGACATATCCAGCCCTTTTTTCCTTCTGGCATTCTGCATTTCAGCCCTAGTGCCCTACATTTAAGAAACTGGTACGCTGGAAGTCTAGATACAGAGCACGAAATTGTTTTTGCCACCCTGCAGGGAAAGGGAGGAGAAGGGGTTAAGAGGCCAGGAAGTGCCTCAGAGGCTCCAGTTCCTGTTGTGGGCTCTGGTGGTCCCCCCACCCTTGAGAGCAAGGCTGCAGGGGCAGCAGTGTGCGTAAATGGTAGCAAACATTGCACTCTGGGAGCTGAAAGCAACAACAAAGAAGTGATGGGTGTAATCCAATAGTCCTTGGGATCCAGGAACGGATGGGCACCTCCTTCCTGTCCGGAGCTGTGCCTTATCTCTTGTGTAGTGAAGAGAATTTGGGAGAGAAGAGAGTCCAAACAGGGAGAGTAATCTGCTGAGCAACACCTACCTCAGCCAAAACTTTTCCAGTTAGATAATTTACCAGGCCACTGATCAATCAGTTAACCAATCAATCAGTATGCTGACATAATTGTAAAGGAATCAAGATGCATGTCAAGGTTCAGACAGGACCAAAGTGAGCCCCAATATTAGGTACCCACTTCAGACAACAGGCTGGAGAAGTAGCAATGTTAGATATTTAATCTGTTGTTACAGTATTTTTACAGTCAAGGATAGGGAGAAGTGTTGGTGGGGCTTTTGTTGTTCATGATCATCAGCCTTGCTAACTAGGAGACTGTGTAAGATTTGTTGTTGTTCTATGCCACCATAAGTCATTTCGGACTTATGGTGATCTAAGGCTACCCTACAAGAGGATTTTCTTGACAAGATTTGTTCAGAGGGGGTTTGCCTATGCCCCCCTCTGAGGCTGAGAGAGTCTGATATAGTTCCAAAAAGTAACTTTCCCAAGCTCTGTTCTGAAGTGACACTCGCCTTATTCTCCGTATAAGGAGCATGGATGTTCCGGCAGGTCTGGGAGGAAGCAGGTGTATTGTGCTTTCAACCCCCACCTGATGTGTTGCTTTGTTTTGTTTTTTGTTTGTTTGTTTTGGTCTCCTGGGTCTCCTTCCTGGGCAGAGACCTGGGCCTAGGAAACTGATCTCTTGAGGCTGTCAGTTGTGGACTTTTTTTCCCCCAGAAAGCAGCAGTGATGCTTTAGAGTGCAGCAGCCAACAGCAGTGGCAATGACAGCTGGGTCACCTGATCCCAGGAACAGAGAGACATCCTAGCCTTGGCAGAGAATATGCATCCAAGCACAGTTCCAGCTGAGAGCACAGCTGGCAGACTGCCACGAGCCTGCGTTGCGGCTCTTCTGGCTCTCCTGCGTGAAGAGCAGACGGCAGCAATCCTTGTGTTTTAACATGGAGGTGCTGGCCCCAGCAACTACAAGCCCCAACATGCAGTGGTTTCTGCTTAAGGGGGAAGTTGCCTGGCTGGGAAAGGACTGCATGAGTGCAAGGGAGGAAAACACAATTGATGGCCATGCAGCTAGCTAACTGGTTTCCTTGAAATAAGCTGAAAGGCCAGAGACTGGTACACACTGAAAACAGTCCACAAATGAAAAAGAAACTGGTAGAAAAATCACATACACAGTGAAACCAAATTCAGAGACTGAGAGCAAGAGAGAGCTCTAACCACAGGTCTCAGGCACAAGCTAATTTGGAATATGATGCCAGTTCTCCCATGTAAACTCGGTAAGCTCCCAGTGAGAGCTAGTCAGTGTGTACACTACCTGTGTCTCTACACTTCCGCCTCTCAAACTGCCATGGCACCATTAAAGGTTACTGTGTGTAGTATTACATTGCCGCAGTTTACCAGATTTTGCTTCTCCTGAATTGCTATTCAGGAGCCATTCTGTGAGGCTGAAGAATCTCTAAGAATTTGTAACTGAGTTTTATTTTCACCTTTCCATACCTTGTGTTTCATGTTTTTGAAGCCTGAAAATCATGATATCATTTATCACATAAACGTAACAGGTAATAGGATGTAACATTGATATATCATTGTTAACCTTTGAAAGAAGAAAGGTTCTTTTCTATTCTTTTTTGGTTGTTGGAAAAATGAAACAAGTGATAGGAAGAAGAGAAGTGCAGGATATGATCTCTGAGAGGCTTGAAGTAATTTGAGTGTTATACACCATTTCAAAGAAGAATGGAAATCACCTTTCTCTTTATTCTTTAACTTCTAATTCTTATGCTTTAGCCCCTTTTTGTCTTTTTTTCTTCTGTCCTTTTGTCTTTTCATGTATTTGTAGAATGTTAGTGTTTTTTAAAATTAATAAAGATATTGTTTAAAAATGATTACAAATGCCAGTTATGGCCCTGCTGTGCAAATCTTGCAGAACAAACCTCTGAGAAATCTGAAGTTAAGTGACAGCCTGCCAAATCTCATGATCTACACTAAAAATAAAAGATTTAGCTTCTTAGTGCACACCTGTTTCCCCATCTCTTCCTACAATGTTGCCACTACTACTACTATCATCATGGTGTTCTGCCTTTTCTCAGTTCATGACTCAAGGTGATTGAGAACAGTTTTAAAGACAGCCAAAAATTCACAGCATATAAAATTTAAAAAAAAATAGTTACTATGAAACAGTTAAAACCAATTAAAAACATAAAACCATTAAAAGAAAACAAAATAAAAATCTATCATGTTATAAAAGCCCCCACACACACTTTTTAAAGTCAGTTTTCAATAGCCTTTCAATAGACAGTCTTCACCTGCCTGCGAAAACACAGTAAGAAAGCTGCCAGTCTAACCTCTCTAGGAAGGGAGCTCAAGAGGCTGACACCACAGAGAAGAACCTCTCCCATGTTTCCCTCAAGTATACCTATGAGGGTGATAGGACAGAAAGAAGAGCCTCCTGAGAAGATCTCAAAACACAGGCAGGTGTGTAAGGGAGACTATGCTCCTTTATGGCTTTTTATGACAAGGCCAGCATGATGTAGCAGTTTATGGTGACAGCCAGCATAGGTAGTGGTTTGGATGTTGGACTAAGATTCTGGAGACAAAGGTCTGAATCCCTGCTTGGCCAATATGGTCCTTTATGGCTTTTAATGGTGAGAGCCAAAAAGTGCAGTGGTTTGGGTTAACACTCTGGAGACCAGGGTTTGAATCCCTACTTGGCCATGGAAACCCACTGGGTGACCTTGGGCAAGTCATACTTTCTCATCCTCAGAGGAAGGCAAAGGCAATCCTCCTGTGAAAAAATCTTGCCCAGAAAACTCTGTGATAGGGTCACCTTAGGGTTGCCATATGACTTGAAGGCACATAACAATAACAACAATGGTTTTTTATGAAAAGCTTTGTTAAAATACCAGCGTCAGCCATGAATTGACTTTGTGGCCAAGAACCACTATAGTTTTGTTGCCTTTGGCTACAAAAAAGAGTTAGTAGCAGTGGCTTTCCACTCAAGTTTCTTGAGAAAACAAATCATGTGAAGACTGTGTAAATTCATTTTACGTGCTAAGAAGTGTCACTGATACAATGAATACTACTGGCCTCAATAGCTTATTGTTGCTTATGCATTCCTGTGTAATTACTTTACTGAGAGTCCTTCATATAGTTAGGCCTAGAGGAAAATGTCCTGAGTTATCAGCTAAAAGATAATCATTTCCGATGTCCTCAAATAACCCTTCCTCAATATTCTGTCATTCAGACTTACAACTTCCTTAAGCTGAAAAAACAAATCCCCTCCACCCCAATTTCTTTCAATTATCTTACATCTTTTGCCAACTGGAAAACAGGAGAACTGTTTTTTCCCCCTGACATTTTGGTTAAGCTTTGTGACTTGCTAAAAACCGGGATTAGAAACACATGGCCTTTCCCTAGTTTTCTTGCTTCCAGTCTTAAAATGCAGTAGGCCACAGGAAAAGACAAGTCCCAACAAGCTCAGTATTCTGCAGTTAGATGCCAATTCTTTGGAAAATATTAACTCAGTTTGCTGAGGTCTATGCTGCCAAAGAGCAGTTGTTTGCAGGTTCATCAGCCCATAACTTTTGGACTATAACCAGATAGAGAGTAACCCTGTCATGTACGCTATCAAAACACAACACCACATTCAAGAGTCCACAAATACCTTTACCACCTCTCCCAACCATCCTTTCCAGGTCAAAGATTCTCCTCTTCAAGTTCTTTGTACAGGTATCAAAAGGAACAGAGGGCAACTTCCAGCCTTCAGTCCTAATCTGACCCAAGAAGCTTCCCCGTCCAGCCCACAGAAGCCTGCAGTCAAGCTACGCATGGGCCTGCCCTGAAGGGATTCCTTGCTATTTCTGACCAATAAGATCTCAATACCATTGAATACTGAAGTTAGGATTGTCCATGCCATCATATTTCCAATTTCTGTGTATAGTTGTGAAAGTCTGACAATGAAAAATGCTGTAGGAAATAGAATCAACTCATTTGAAATGTGGTGGGAGAGTTCGACAGATACCCTGGACTGCTAAAAAGACAAATGAATGGGTTCTAGAGCAAATCAAGCCTGAACTCTCCCTAGAAGCCAAGATGACTAAACTAAGGCTGTTGCGGTCATATCATGAAAAGACATGACTCCATAGAAAAGACAATAATGATTGGTGAGGTAGAAGGCAGTAGGAAAAGAAGAAGACACATTACAGATGAATAGACTCAATGAAGGAAGCCTGGGCCTTGAATCTGCAAGACCTGAACAGGGTACTTGATGACAGAGTGGCTTGGAAGTCTCTCTTCCATAGGATGGTCATAAGTTGAAATGAACTTGACAACAGTTAACAACAACACAGTCTCTTTCAAACTATGCAGTTATACCCTTTTAATAGCATTTTAATTGCTATGACTCCATGTTATAGAATTCTGGGTTTTCAAGTTTCAAGAGCTATAGAGACTTCTCTGCCAGACACTTCTTGTGTCTGCCCACACTACAAACCTCAGGAATTCACAGGATGGCAATAAAAGTGAGATGAAACTGCTATAATGTTTACTTTTTAAAAAGAGACCTATATAGACCTAATTCCTAGTTGCCCACGGCTACCAAA
This sequence comes from Iguana delicatissima, assembly GCA_948472985.1. Lineage (NCBI taxonomy): Eukaryota > Metazoa > Chordata > Lepidosauria > Squamata > Iguanidae > Iguana > Iguana delicatissima. The sequence continues at coordinate 404,711 of CAOKZL010001006.1, read as the reverse complement.
TCAGTGCTTAAACGTGAAATAAAGCAAGACGATTTCAAGTCTCCACAGAGACACAGATCTCACTGAGTGACCTTGGCCCAGTCACTTGCTCACAGCCTGATAGACATTATTGGGGGCCCTTCACACGACTGAATTATAGTGCTATTACTCCACTTCAACTGCCATGGCTTTATTCTCTGGAATCCTGGGATCCATAATTTCATAAGGCAGTAGAACTCTCCAACTGAGAATTTTAATTATCACTCCCTAAACTGCAAATCCTAGGATTCCACAGGATACAACCAAAGGAGTTGAAGTGGAATCATAGTGCTGAAATTCTATAGTGTAAAAGGGACCCAGGTTTATTGAGGGGACAAAAACCTTGTATGCTACCCTGAAGAAAATCTGGGATATAAACATGACAAATAATCAAGACACCAGTAAAGCAATAAATACAAGGCCAGATTTAATTTTTAAGCAGTCTGTAAATGAGACCCAGCATGGTGTAGTGTTGGACAAGGACTCTAGGAAATCAAGATTCAAATCCCCACCGAGCCACAGATACACACTGGGTGACTCTGGATTAGTATTGCCCTCTCAGCCTAAATTGAAAGCAACAGCAAACCTGCTCTGAATAAATCTTGCCAAGAAAACCCTAGGATAGTGCTGTCTTAAAGGCACATTGCAACAGCACGTCTTTGTCAAAGCAGTGATTCACAACTCGTGTAGACTATCCTTCCACAATGTGGCACCTCTCAGATGTTTTGAACTATAGTTCCTGTCATCCCTGACTATAGAATAGAATGGCTGAGGCTAACAGGAGTTGTAATCCAAAACACCTCTGTGAAGGATGTGCTTGCTGGGCAGATTTGGCTGAGAGCAGCCCAGGGACTGCTCTGAAGGGGGACTGTGAGTGAAAAGCACATAATAGAAACACAAGCAGTTTCTGCAATACAGTGTTATAATGCTATTATTCCACTTTCAACATCCTGTGGAATTCTGGGGCCTATAGTTGACCAAGGCCAAAGATGCCCCTCCCTAAACTTCAATTCCCAGGATTCCATAGAATGTTGAAAGTGGAATAATAGCACTATAACAGTGCTGTGCAGAAATGGCCACAGAGGCTGTCTCTTGGAGAGCAGGCAGGGTATGGAGCTGATAGCAATAGGGAGCGGATTTGACAGAGATGGACAGAATTGACAGGGATAACACTTAGACTTCTCAGAGACAGGACAGCTAGTCAGAAAGGAGAACTGACTCTGCTCTGGGGAGCCATGTCAGAAGAGATTGCTCAAGAGTTAATGCGTTGTATTAGTGAGCTTCAATAAACCTACACTTGCTATTATTTTTTATAACTGTCTCTGACTTCTCTTTCAAACCTGATAAGGAGTCAGCTGCACCTACCCAAAAGAACCCACATGACAACAAAGGTCACCCTCAGGCCAAGGAACCCAATCCAGAAAGGGATTCAGTGGGTGAACAAGGGTAGGGTGAGCGGCAGGATTCCAAGGGCTGGAACTGCAGGGCCAGCCTGGGAAAAGGAAGTTGTCACAATCTGGTTCGGGAAAGCTGAAATATTCTAACAAAAACAAATTATGCTGATCTTACATGGTGCTGCTATTGCTTAGACACTCTCTCTCTCTTTGTATACCATTCAACTGCAACTTTTGTGTTTCCTTTTGAATTCGTTATGACAATTAAGTATTAACTATAAATTTAACTTGCATCTGTACCTTTCTAACTCCAGTCCTAGCACTTTCATTACACATGAGTCAGGCTAGAATCCATTTTATTCTACCAGGGAGAAGCTGGTTCTACAAGACTAAAGGATGGAGGTACATGTGTTGTGAATATCACATAGTGAATATCACTACCACCTCCTCCAAAAAAAACAAAAACAAAAATAAAACACCAAACCCAAACTGAAGTTGGCAGCTCCACAGGAGATGCACTCTACTGGTTTCAAGGCTGTTATTGGCACAGTTTTTCCACGGGTTGGGCCTACGGTACAACAGAGAAAAATGACAGGCACTCCCTAGAAACAGAGACCTCAGTGACACCAGCAGCCAGTCAAACTGAAAAAGCTCTTGCCAAGAATATTCTCTCTTGCAAGACTTTCTTTCTGATGTAGTTTATGTACTAGGTCTGAGTAATGTGAGAACAGGAATCCACTTGGGAGCCCCACATAACATTGTTCTGCAGCCCTCCGTGGTAGGCTATAAAAGTAAGAAAAGGAAGAGATCTGTCTTCAAGCAGAACGGTGGGTAAAGTGAGCTTTTTCTCTCCTGGAAGGATTTTAAACTAACCACCATTGCTCTATGTTGTGTGTGTAAGACTTACTTTGTAATATAAATGAGTTTTTAAACATTGTACAGCACTTGGATTGCAAAGAACATCAAAGACAAAAATTATAGCAAGTAGGAAACAACTGAAAAAAAAAGCCAGTTTTTATGTTCCTAAAAGCGGGGAGGGGGAACCATTGCTCCTTTAAATTCTGTGTGCCTTGCTTGCTGCAATCTGAGACCTTTTTCCTGCACCAGCCTCACTCTACCGTAATGAAGTCTTCAAAACACCTCCCCTAGTCTGTCTTAAGAATGTTACAGTCATAGGCTGGGGCTTTTCCACTGTTCCCACAAAAACCCTCTCTCTCCTCTCCCCATTTCTTTCTGCACTTAACAGATACTTTGTTTTTGTTTTTTATTCTTTTTATCCAATCAATGACAACATTAAAAAAGCAACAAGAAAATATAATAATACAATACTCTACAAGAAAACATCCTCAAGTCCCGGCTTATTCATTATTTCGCGTGGTATTCCTTACCTAAATCTGCTTACAACCACATAGACGTACACAACACACACGCCCAACCCAACTTCACAAATACAAAAACAATGTTTAACAGATACTTTGGAGAACAGTTCTAGTAAACTTAAAAACCAGTGGGGTATTTACTCTGTGATTAACTGGTCCTAATATAGGCAGTATGCCATTCTTGCTTTTGAAAACACTACATCAGTCTCTCCAACCTGGTATGTCCCCCAAATGTGACTGTGTGTTGGTAGGAGTTGCAGTCTAACACATCTTGAGGGTACACTGGATTGGGGAAGGTCACATTACATAGCACTAATTTTAATTTTGCAAGCAGATAAATTAATAAACATTGTGTTTTAGCATGCACACGCACGCACACACACACACACAACACACACTCTTAAGTAAACAGCCAGAACATCTAGTTTGTTTTTAACAATTCCTGCCAGGTGGCAATCCTTGGCAGACTATCTTGGCTCAGCAGGAGAGGCTGCATCTGCACTATACTCTCTTCCTCCTTGTCCTCCCCCACTGCCCAAAACAAGCTTCAACCTGTCCCAACAGGAACTACCCAGTCAAGGAACTAGCCAGGAAGTTCTTCATATCCATTAAATCTCCCAGAATATGGGGTGGGTTGGCATCAGGTTACAGGAGAGTGCCTGGGTGTGACGTGAACACCTCCTGTGCTAGGAGGAGGTAGATTAGACCACACTTGTTTCAGCAACTGCTGTGATTTTATTTGGGGGGAGGCACCCAAGAGGCACCAAATCCCATCTAAACTTGGAAACTAAGTAGGGTCAGCTCTGGTTAGAATTTGGATCAGAGACTGCCAGTGAATACCAAGTGCTATGGGCTATATTTCAGAAGAAGGAACTGGCTGGCTATGTGTCTCTGCCATCAGAAGTGGCTTCTTGGGACAGTGGCTTCCTGATAGGGGCAATGAAACTGTAGAACTCTCTCAAGTGAAGTTCATTATCTCCCCAGTGGTTTTAAGACACCTGACATAGATTGTATTATTTCTGAAGTGTTGTCAGCATACTGTGGTGCAGTACGGGGCCTAAATACTCTAAAGACACCAGATCCGTCTGATCTTGGAAACTAAGCAAGGTCAGCCACTGGGATATTGCCAATGAAAACCAGATACTATAGGCTGTATTTCAGAGGAAAGAACTGGCAAAACCGCCTCTGAGTATTCCTTGCCCAAGAAAACTCTATGAAATTAATGAGGTCGCCCATAAGCTGACAGGCATGCACACGTGCACATGCACGCGCACGCGCGCGCGCGCGCACACACACACACACACACACACACAGAATGGGATGGACCTGCACAGATGAGGAAAGTGCAAGAAGCCATTAGTGAGGTCAGGTAAGGCCCAGCTGAAGTACTTGGAGGCATGGGACACAACAGTGCAGCACTGTTGTAAAACTAGGTAATGTATTCACTTTAGACGGCAGATGCTGAAAGTGGTAAATTTTCCACTCCCCCTTCCAATTCCAGCACAGTCCCTGCAGCCCTGGAAAGCTGCCAGTGGTCATCACCCAGACACCTGCCAATGCTCACCCTGCCCAGTGCTCCAGAAAATAAAATATATGTGGTGGAAACTGCATCACTCACCCATTCCTGCTACTACAGAGAGAGGAAGACACACAGCTCCCATGTCAGGGAAGAAGGTGGTATCAACTGCACTCTCTACCCTGAATAGTCCCCCTGCACCCCTATGGCATTTAGTGGCACAGTTAATCTCTGATGTTGTGGGGTCCCAGGGCATCATGATTGCATGCTGTACCACTTTCCTAGGGGAGGGACACTGCCTTCTGAGGCACGGCAGGAGGCACTGGCAATGCCCTTGCATCCTCTTCCTCTGGTGGCAGAGATGGTGGGTTTTTCTCTTTGGTGGTGGTGGGAGGCACCATGGTTGCCTTCTTTAAAGCAATCACAACTGCCATCTTCTTTTTCAGTGATAGTAGATGAAGAAGATGATGCCACCATGTCCTCATCTTCTCTTTCTGGTACAGATTCTCTTCTATCTCTTTCAGTATGAGGGGAGGGTACCCCAGGATGTAGAGGGTGGGGTTGAGCTGCTCTAGGAAATGTAGGAAGCTGCCATTGTACCAAACTAGAGTATCTGTCCTTCTAGAACAATGGTGAGAACCATGTGGTCCTCCAGATGTTTATAAACTGCAAATACTGCAATCCCTAAATAACTTGCTCAACAGTTATGCAGGTGCTGGCAGAATAAACCAAGTTTCTCCTTCTGAGATGCAACTGGAGATGATGGAAGTTACAGCCAAACACATCTACAGGCTAGGATATACTAATCACTTGAAATATGCAGTGCCCAAGATGTTGCACTGCAATTTCCATTGCTCCCCAGCCAGCATACAGAAGGGTGTTACTTTCCAAGGGTCTTATGATCATCTTATTCTTTTTTTCTCCTAACTAGAGAAATCCTTGCACCTGTGTGTGCAGAGGTCATGCCAGAAGAGGGCACACTTTAATTCCTTGCCTAAGAGAACACAATGAAATTCTTGGAGTCACATAAATGAAATAATCATTGATCATGTACAAGTGGGGGAGATGTTTTTTGTTAACAATGAGTGTAGGATGTCAATGAATTTAATATACTGAAGAATTATGAAAATTGCAGCTAATTATTTATTTATTTTTATATACTTATAATATACAAATATAACTCAGTTAACAAATCCTCTAAGAAAAGAGCTTCTTTTTACAAAATCTTTTTATGCCTGCCCAGCCCCTTTCTTCCTTGTCCTCTGTTTAGCTAGACGTTTACAGCAGCATTGGCAAGAGAAAGATTGTAAAGGGGGCTGGGAAACACAAACGTTCAATGTTGGGTTGCAAACCATCTCTGTACTAAACAATGGCAATAAAGCCTGGCCAGGAAAAGAGCAGGATTCTGCTCTAGCTGGTCCAATTGTGTTGGTACATGCCTCCTTACAACAGGCAAGCTGACTTTGGAATCCCTTACTAAGCATGTATGGAGAGGAAAACAGAGAGACAAGGAGAGAGCACGTTTGCTCCAGTATGTTAAAAAAAAAAAGCATAGATCTTTAAGTTTAGCCACCAAAATGCAAATTATTATAAAAATGGACACTGGGGGAGGAAAACAAAAATTATCTCTGGATACATTTTGGAAGAAGCCTTGAAGTCGTCTCTAGAAGATCCCAAGTGTTTTTGTTTACTCATCCAATGCTTACTCAACATGGTTGTTTCATTTCACCTGTGCACATCTTTTTAGTTCTGAACAAAAAGACTTCTGAAACATGTTAATGCTGCTCTTCTTTTTTTGTGGTGCAGGAACCTCTCCCTATTCCTTCCATGTTATTTCTGCCTCTGGTACCAAGGTTTCTGTTAAAGAAGTACCACCCAGGAGCACACCTACTTCATTAATGTTTACTCTTAACCTATTTTAAGAGTAAAATGTTTATATATTTTAATTAAAAAAAAACTAAAAACAAAACAAAAACAAGAAACAGCAGCCCTTGAGCACTTGGTCAAGGTGAATAATTCCCCCAACAGAAGTTGCTCACTCTTGGAGTAGGTGTTCTATCCCACTCTCTAAACCAATTATTTCTACATTCATTTTACTCAAAGCTTGCTTAAGTTTGCTTTTTCCTGTTTCTTGATCTCCATGCACATTCACTTTTCCTAACACTTGTTCTGAATCCCAGAAATACCTGCACTATCTCTTTGATGTGGATTCCCTGGGTTTGAGGTAACTGGTTACCAGTAAATGGTTGTTATTCAGCTACCCTGCCTTTCTCCCAATAGCAAGACTCAATATGCTCAAAAATATAGAACAAGATACAACTATATCAGATTCTGACTGTAATATAAAGAGGGATAACTTTGGTCTTTTTGCAGTATAACTAACTTTTTAGTTACCTTCACACTTGGAAATTGTGACCTCACTAAACTATCTAGGATGATTATCACATGACTCATGTTGTGCCCTGTGCTGATGCCTCGGGGTCTGTGGTTGGTGTAGAGGAGGTGGATACAATTCTTCAGTGGCTTGTAGTATTCAGGGGAAAAAACAACTTTTGGTTAATTTTTTTAAAATGTAAAAGTAATTAGTTACCATTTCAAAACTGAAACTACAATGGAAATTGATTAAATTGGGTGGGCTTTGGAACTTTAACCAATTACTTTGTAACAGTCCAGGTTCTGTATATTAACATTATATGTTCTAAAGTGTGGTTAGATCTTTGCACAGTAACTCTGGGTACCTGTTTAGACTCTCTGTTTTATGGACAATATGCCTAGGTAAGTGTGGAGACAACCTGCTCTAATTTCAGAACACTCCAACCAATGATTTGCAAACAAGGAAGAATGTTTCCTGTAGTAAAACCCACAATAAAATTAGAAGGTAAAGCTGTGTATGAACAGGGAGAGGGAAGTATGGCACATACTTCTGCAATGTATCTGTAGTATACAGGAGAGCCCCCACTTTTTGACTCCTCACTATTTGATGCTTCTCAAATTAAGGACAAATTCCATTAATTCGGCAGGAGTTCCACTCTTTCATCAGTTCTCCTTGCCTACAGAGGCTCACTTGGAACCACTAGCACACATACACTAGTTGCAAAGTGAGCTGAAAGGGCAGAAAAAGGGGCCAAGTGGGTTGAGAGACTTTGCACGCAGCGCATGTGTGGCTGGTCCTAAGTGAGCCTCTGTAAGACCTTCACGCTTCCTCCAATACAGTACATGGATTCCATTTTACAGCTTTACAACCAATTCAGTTTTCTGACACTGTTCCTGTCCCTAACCTGTCAGGGTCCATGAGGGAAGTCTATATGGTGATCGTGAACAAACACGCTCTTGCTCCTTCTAATTCCTCTCAGGGCTTAATTTGAGTTTACACCCAGAATTTGGGTTCTCCAACTCTCCTAAAAGCTAAGTTTGTATCCCCAGACTTCACAGCAAAAAAAGGAAGACTTCGAGAGCACTATCCACTTTTGAACATTACTACTAGAGATGGTAATTAATAAACAGTAAGACAGGTAATTATACTTCATGTTGCAAGGAATGTAGGCAGAACCAAATGGTTAGGCAATATATGGTAGATTAACCATGTGCTTTCAGATGTAAACTAACAAAGGAGAGTTGACAAACACATCAGCCCTATTTGCCAAGTGGCAACTTACTAAGGTGATTTTCTGGTTAGTCAGATTTTTTTTTCTGAATATTTTTTTTTTGTTAGATAGATTTTATTAACAGTATTACTAATTCTGCTGAAAAAAACTGTTGTTATTATTTTTAATACAGACTCATTAATAGGTATCTAAAATTCATTGGAGAAAAAACAACCAACGAAGGAGTTGGAAATGGAAGCAGAGGTATGGAAAACTCAGGTGTAGCCAGAAGTCCCCTGGCACAATTACATTCTCTGTACCAGTTTGTTTGCCAGACCTTCCAGACTAGTTATGGTGATCCATATGTTACCTGTTTTCCTTCTTGATTACTCTAACACAGACTACACAGGGCTGTCTTTAAGAAATTTCAATTGGCAATGCTGGTTTGAGGGATGAACAGGTTGCATGTAACTGTGGTTTTTTAAAGTGGTCATCTGTGCCCTCACCACTAGGATTTTTGGCATGCACCGTACCGTTGGGAAAAATTTAAGGTTTCACCTTCCAGGTCCCCCCCCAGGGCCTCTGAACAAAAAACCCCCCGACAACGGTCTCCCTTCAGTTCTAAAGTCTCCCAAAAAAGGGACCTAAAAGGGGGGACGACGGGCCCGGGTGTGTGTAGGGCACAGATGACCACTGGGGGGGCCCCAGTTACAGGTAAGCAACCTGTTCTTCTTCTTCGTGGTCTCTGTGCCTCACACACTAGGAGATTTTGTAGCTTACCAGAAGGACTGTGGGTCCGGTCCTGGGTACGGAGGCCAGCACCGCTCGTCCAAACCGGGGTTTCTCTCCGGGACCGGCAGTCCAGTCGGTAGTGGTACATGAAGGTTGAGGGCTGGACCAGGGGGGCCCCCAAAAAGGGGGTTTTTTTAAGTCCACACCTCACAGGAGGGCTGCGGGGGAATCCCACAGCTCTGGTGAATCCCCCGAAGCAAGGCTGGCGGAGGCTGCTTGGCCAGCTTAAGCCACCCAGGATAGTCTGGGCCACCCTTTTGGGGAAAACCGTTGGGTGGGCCCCTTTGGGCCTCTGGGCCTTTGGCCCCGTAGCACACAAACAGGTGCGGGGTCTGTGGGAAAAGTCGCAGTCCGGTGGGTGTAGAAAGCCAGGGCCCGACGAACGTCAAGAGAGTGGGGCCGCTCCAAATGGCAGCAGCGGGTTTGGGGGGAATTGGAAAATTATGTCCTGGTTAAGGTGGAAGTGTGACACCCCCCCTTGGGCAGGAATGAAATGTCCGGGCAAAAGCTCCTTTTCCCCCCCTTGGAAAACCAGGAAAGGCTTGTTGGCCCTCAGTGCTGTCAGCAACTGGCCTCTTGGCTGAGGTGACAGCTCCAGGAAGGCCGTCTTGATGGTAGGAGCCTGTCATCCACAGTGGCCATAGGCTCGAAGGGTGGTCGCGTGAGCGGCGACGGGTCCCGGGGACAGAGACCAGGGCGGTAGCGGTGGCGATCCAGCGGGTACAGGTGTTGCAAGCCCTTCATGAATTGCTTCATGGTGCGCCCCGGGAAAGAGAGCTGCCACTGGGGAGCCTCGAGGCTGGTAAGCCACGATGGGCAGAAGGTAGACCTTCAAAGAGGGAAACGTGAGTCCCTGCTGTCAAAAGTGGAGCGGGAAGCGGAGCAGGGGTCCCGAGGCCGATAGGCAATCCCGGCTCACCTCGCCCCTCAAAAGGCCACGAATTCCGCCACTTGTAGGCATAATTGCGGTGGGTCGTTTCCCTTTCCTGGCCACGGTTCAGAGGGCCTGGATGGTGGGAAAATCTTTTAGGGAGTTATCCGCCAGGCGTGGAGCGCCAGAAGGGGCAGGTTGGGATGGAGAACACGACTGCCTGGGGGGACAGCAAAATCGGGCGCTATCAGGAGCCTGAGAGGGGGGCCCCCGAGCGCCCCTGCCCGACCCAGTGTTGCCTCGGCCGCCGGGGCTCAAGGATGATGTGGGCCCCAGTCCGACAGGTCTTGGGGGCCCCCGTGGCCTAGAAAAAGGGAACGGAGGGAAAGGGCATAGAGGAGCACGTCAGTCCATTCGAACTGGAAAGTGTGCCGGAGGCTGGCCCCCCCGGCTCCCGAGAAATCCGGCAACACTTCGTGTTTGAATGTGGTGGCGAAGAGGTCAAAAAGGGGGTCCCCCACCGTTCCCTTGTATCATCTGGAACACCTCGTCCGAGAGGGACCACTCATGATGAAAGGGGGTGTCCCTGCTGAGGGCGTCCATTGTGGTGTTCTCCTGGCCAGCCAGGGGGACGGCAATCGGGGGGCCCCTGAAGCAACACACACCATTCCCACAGTTGGGGGGCGATGGTGAGATGTGGGTGGAATGGGCCCTTCCTTGGGGTTGATTAACAGACGGCCGTCGTGTTGTCTGTTAAGATCAGGACTGAACGCCCGGGGGCCCAAAGGTTGGGGAAATGCCCTAGACCCCCTTCCAAATGGCGAGCAGCTCGAGGGCACTGATGTGAAGCTCGGTCTCGTCGCCGATCCAGCATCCCCGGACTCTGAGGTCGTCGCAATGCGCCCCTCTCTGAACAGGGAGGCATCGGGTTCACAGTGAGTCGAGGGGTTGGCTGTTGGAACGGCATCCCTAACAGGAGGTGGGCGGTGGGGGGCCCCCCCCACAGCAGGGAGTGGCATACCTGTGGTGGAATTCAAAAGGGGGGCCCCCTTTTGGTGGTCTCGGAGCAGATTGAAAGCTCTGACAAACCAGTGTTGGAGCGGGCGCGCTCGGAGTAAAGAGGGTAGGTGACTGCCATGGGGGACCCCCATGTCCCCCAAGGAGCTTTTTACCCTTTTCCCCGCCGATTCGTCGGGGGGGAAAGGGTCCGGGCGGGCCTCCGGGGTCGGCCCCTCCAGGGGCCCTTGGCTTGGCAGAGACCAAGTCCAAGGTTGCCCCGAAAAAGTCGAGCACCCTCGCTGGCTCGAGGTGTGACTTCTTCGGACGGGCGGGGGGACCGGGGGGAGGGAGATGAGTCCTGTGAATGTCCGTATAGAGTTTGTGTTTGCAGGATACGCCCAACAGCCAAGTCGGGGGTTTAGGGAAAGATGGAGATGCCTTTTGGAGGTGGGATACCACTGGGGCCATGCATTTCGTAAAGACCCTGGGAGGGGGGATGACCAAATGGCAGCCCCCTGTTTTAAAACAGGTCCCGTTTTTGAAAACCCAAAAAGGTTTCACCTTTGCTGCAGACAGATGGAGATGTAAAAATAGGCGCCCCGCAGGTCGATGGATGCGAACCAGTCCCCTCGATGAAAAAGGGAAAAGGGAAAGGGTCGATGACAGTGTGAAATCTTTAACCTCTTGGGGGGGACTATTCGTTTACCCCTCGAGGGGCCAGGATCGGTCGCAGGGTTTCCTAAATTTGGGGCCTAAAGGGGCCCGGGGAAAAGAACCCCCGGGGGGTGGTGGCCGAGGGCGGGCCTCCTTGTCCCCCTTTGCCGGGGGCTGGATCCTTTCCTTAAGGGAAAAACCGGGGTGGCCGGGGTGGAGAAAAACCTCACGGTGGAATACCCGAGAACTCGGGGGGTAACCAAGATGGACGATGGTGAGCACCCAAGAGTCCGAGTGATTGAGCGCCATTCGGTGAGGTGTTTGGGAGGCTGGGGCAATCTTTCAGGGCTGCTGGCAGTTGGAAAGGGTTTGGGTCTGGAGGCGACCTGCGCAACACATCAAAAACAGGACTTAGTCCCGGACAAACTTTTTCGGGGAAAGTCTGGCGACTTCAAGGGGGGTCTTCATGAGGATGACGCGGTCAAATTTTTGATGGGGCCAACTGAGGTGAGCATGGCTGGAAGCTTGCCCCAAAGGGGCCCGCCCCGGCCCGGGAGAGCCAAGTTGCAGCGGGGTGTTTAAAACTTTACCGGTCCCCCTCTTCTTGGCTGTTAGTTGAGCCTTGACGATGTGGTCCATGGCCTCATGGGTTTTGGCCCGGGGAAAAGTCCCCTTTTCCTTGAAGGGCAGGTCTTCAATCCTTTTCCTGGGGTCCTTTTGGAGGTCTGACGAAAGTTGGGCCCTTTTCCTCGGCGCAAGGCCCCCAGGCCCACCATAACGCGGGCGGCCACCTCGACAGAGTGCCGAGAGGAGATGATCTGTTGATTGGTGAGTGCTACCGCCTCGTGAAAAAATTTGGGTTTGCACTCGCCCGGGTTTTCCTTGGGGGGCTGGACAGGATAGGATGGAATTGTCTACAGGGTCCGGGGTGGCCGTGAGGCTTGCTTTATTGGGACCCCTGGCTTAAGGGGGGAGGGTAATGAACCTTTCCCTTTCCAAAATGTAAGGGTGCCCTCCTTTTCTGTTGGGGGGGGAGAGTGTGCGCCCTGGTGCCTCCCTTGGCCCCCAGCAAGCCCGGGCCCGGCAGCAGATGAGTGAAAAGGGGTCCCTCTTTGGGGGCCTGTAAAATGTTCGACCAGTGTGGGTCCGGGGGCCCAACCGGCTGGGCCCATGGATGTTTTAGAGCCTCCATCAGGGCAGGCAGGAACGGTAGTGAAGCCATCGATGGTGGCCGGGTATCCACGTAGTGAATCTGGATCCCGTACCCCTTGGTTTTTGGGCCTTTAGACCCAAGGCTGCTGACATCCAAAAGGGGGATTTAAATTTCTTGGAAAATCCTCTGGTGCCGACTCTGGTTGGATCTCCGAAGGCCAAGGGGGGGAGATTCGTGGAAAATAAAAATTGAATTTGGAATCCGAAATCAGTTTAAACCTGGGAAGGTCCGAAAAAAGATTTTGCCAGTGACTTCCCCCGTCGACAGGCGCCGGGGCGTAAAACAGGGTGGGTTGTAGGCAGCAGTGGTGGTGGCCAAAGTTGAAGGAGGTGCTGTGTCCGTTGCCCCAGGTGGAGAGCCTTCGTAGGTGGTATCACTGTTGGAACTGGGTGCTGGATTGCCTGGGTGACCATAATGGCAGCGGTTGAGGGCTGCACTGGCACAGCCTCCGAGGTTGGACAGGAGACTTTGGGGATGACCCTTGGTGATGGAGGGACCACTCGATAAAGAGGCGTGTGCTCATGGGATCAGTGAAGCATGTGCTCACGGGATTGGCGATGGTGGGCGATCAGGGGTACGCGAGGGCAAGAGCTCATGCCGTGAAGGGTAGGTTCTGTGTGATGGAGAGCGGGAGCGACGGTTTGGGGGCCACTACCTCACATCAGGATGGTACTGGTCCCTGAGGCCGGGGAGTAGGAGTGGTACAAGGGGGGATCTTTTCCAGAGGGGTGTCTTCCGGCCCTCAGGTGTGGGAGGGAGAGGAGACGGTGAGCAAAGGGGGGTCGAGACTATCCGAGAAGGCTTCCCGGTGGCGCGGGAAAAGGGTGTCTGACCCTCCCTTCCGGTTCCCGGAGAAAGGGGGTTTTTCCTTTTTGGAACCTCAGTGATGGCGCGAGGGGGGGGTGAGCTACCAGAACAGGGTCCCGGGGGGGCTGCCATTTTAGGGCATCCGGGAAAACGACCACGGCTGTTAATACAGGCGGGTCGGGGGCATCGCCGAACCAGCAGTTTCTTCGGTGTCAGAAACCTCCAGGACCTCCTGGGGTTTGGGTTTCCCCCTGGGGTTTCCCCGGGGGAAATTAGTCGGAGGAGGGGTAGGAGGAGCCGGTCTAGCCGGAGAGCCGTACTTCCCCTTCCTTTTTCTTCCCTTTTCCTTCTCTTGATTTCCCCCGGGGGGGCCCGGGGGCCCGGTCCCGGGCAGTCAGGGCTTGGAAGGCCCCGGCACCCTGCGAGCCCGCAGGGGCCTTCCTGGAAGCTGAGGCCGAGGAATCTTGGGGATCCTCGGCAGGGCTGATGCTGGAGCCTGTTGCGACGGTACCAACAGTACCATCGCTGTGGTTGGGGGTCGGGAGCCCCCCGGGGCCCAAGTCGCGGTTTTCCCGGGCAGCTCGAGGTCGATTTGGACATCCTCGAGGCAGACTGGGCTGACTCTTGCGCCGGGGGACTGTTCCCAGCAATGAGACTTGAGGGGGCCCAACCCCCGGGGTTTTGTGAGGGAAAGTTTTGCAGATTGGGCAGGCCTTGATGTTATGCACCTCCCCCCCAAACACAGGAGACACTGGCTCGCCCATCGGATAAAGCAACCTTGCGACCACACTTCTCGCAAGGCTTAAAGAGAGCTGACATAGAAGTCCAGGTGGAGCAAAAGGAGAAGACGAAGGGTCGAAAGCAACGAGATGAAGCCAAAGGCGAAAAACGGGGGGGGGGGGGGGAAATCAAAAGGGTTAGAAGTCCAAAAAAAATGGGCAAAAAACACCAGAAATGCCAAGTCCAATCTGAAAAGCAAAAGAAGTGAAGTCCAAGTACCAAAACCGAGTGGATAACCAGAAAAAACTGACTTGCCAAAAAAGGCCAAAAAACAGCAACCAAGCTCAGAACCTCCAGGACGAGAAAGAACTGAAAAGGGAGACCGTTGCTCGGCGGGTTAGGGATGTCATAAACCATGGGGGAGGGGTTCCCGCCAAGTGCCTAAAATTTAAAAAACCCAATTTCCGGAAAACCCTAGGGGGGAAAAAACAAAACCAAAAGAAAAATTTAAATTTAATTCAAAAGGAAATTTTCAAAGCTTGTGTTCTAAAGTGCAGCATATGGCTGTGGTCTATAAAGCTCTAAAAGGACTTGAAACCAGTTTCTTAAAAACCATCTTTAATTCACCAGCTTGGGGAAAATAAGAGTTCTGCAGAGTTTCTTCCTTCTGTCCCCCTCAGGCCTTTTGATGGCAACATGTAAGAGGCTTTTTTTCTGTGGAAACCCCCATTTTGGGAAAATTACCCTATCCATGGGGATATTTGCATGTTTGCAAACAAAAAGTTTGAAAAAAGGGGCTTGCAAAACAAGAGCAAACAATGACTAATGGGCATACTGGATTTTGAAGCTAAAGGTGAGCAAGGCAGTAAACGTTGCTCTTCAGGACAGTATTAATCAACTGTAACAGACTGTTGTCATTGTGTGCCTTTGGGTTCTTTCTGACTTATGGCAACCCTAAGGGGAACCTATCACAGAATTTTTGGGGACTGAGCGTGTGTAATGCACCCAGTCTCACCCAGTGGATTTCCACGTCCGAGCAGGGTACGGAACCCTGGTCTTCAGGGCTGTAGTCCATTTCTAGAGTCGTAGTCTTTGGAACTACTCAAACTACTACATCATGCTGGCTCTCTGTAACAGATTACCAGGTAGTAAAATGGAGGTCTAGTATTTTCTCAGTGCTTTTGAGCATTTGCAGCACTGAGAACTAACAATGGTTGTTTGATAAGTCTGAATGTACATGCACATGGATTCAAACTGTTGTAGCTTTTAAAGCTGTTTTGCTTAATACGTTTTTAATACTTGTTTCAATTATCTGTTTTTAGTTTGGAAGATTAAATTGTTCATATTGTACTCTGAGATCCAATCACAAAGAGTAGGATAGGAGTATTTTTAACAACAACAGCAGCAGCAATAGTAGTAGTAGTCATAGTCTTAGAAAACTTTCCAATGGCTATCCGTCCCCCCATCTCTCCTATGGGCACTCATCTTCACTGCACCATTTCTGCCTCCCACAACTTCCAACAACACAATTAAGACACAGAGTAGAGGCTGATCCCATCCTCCAGCCCAGTCATGCTTGCTGCTGTGAGTAGTCAGAGTAGTCACCGCCAGATGCAGTGCCTGCACACTGGGGGAGGAATGACACAGACCAGGAGGCTTGTGCTAATCAGCACTGAGAATGCCAAGAATGAGCAAAACCACCTCCTATCCATCCCCCACCCACGGCTAGTATCCCCACCTTACCTCTGGGGGGGGGGTGAGAGAAAAAGGAGAGTTTCCGCCTTCCCTTCAACACAAAAGCTAGCAGAGACCTGCATATTTCAGATAAAGCCTGGCAAATTGTACCAACAGAAGGCCCAAACTCCTAAACTCCAAGAGTAGACTCCAAGAGTAGACTTCTGGAAGGTATTGCAGAAATAACAAAGGCCATTTCCGCACTAGACTGTTATAGTGCTGTTATTCCACTTTCAATATCCTATGGAATCCTGGGGTTTGCAGTTTGGGCCAGGATTCTATAGGATATTGAAAGCGGAATAATAGCACTATGGCACCCTACTGCGGAAATGGCCAAAGAAATAAAAAAGGCTTCAGAGCTATGGCTGAATTGGATGTGACACAAAAAAACCCTGTACTTCTGTACTCTGCTACACTCTAGACTGGCTGGGCTATCGCTTTTATCATCCCAGTGGACACTGAGATGATAGGATATGTAGTCCAGGATATCTGCAAGCCACTGCATTGCAGAAGGTTGCTTTACACAGCAAGCCTGTTGGAATACAGAGCACTTACTAAATACTATTTTTTTCTGTTCAAAGTTCTGATTTATAAATCTCAAAAACCAAATTTAAAAAGTTGTACTTTGACACAATTTATTGAATTCCTTGTTTGACGGCTGCATGCCACACTTCAGTCAAGGAGCTCTAAGCAGCCTAAGGTACTTTATTTTATTATATTTTCACATGCACCCTGTGAGGTAGGCCAGGAGATAATGACTTGCCTGATGCCAGATAATATACTTCACAGCTGAGTTGCAGACCTGAATGGGGTCCTCCTAAGACTTCACCTGGTTCTGATCAACTGAGGTAGCAAACACAATGAAAGAACTACACCATCTCAGAGTGCAGATAGGAATTAAGAGCCTGGGATGAAATGTTCCTCTCCATATAGAAAAAGAAAAAAAAATCCCTGTCCACAGAAAACTAGCATGAAAAAGGCTTAGAGCCTTCAGCTTTCTCCCCTACAAGCTAACTTTCTCTGTGCAGGAGAAAGTATTCCTTTTTTTCAAAATGGAGGAGCATTTCAGCCTGCGTATACCGAGTTATTCCAAAAGTGTTACAATCTTAATCTGCAAATTTAGTGTGAGATGTGGTCTCTCTGTCAGAAACGACCTGAAGTCACACAGCAACAACAAACTAGGCCTGATGTTCCATCTAATACAGCCAGCCCTCCATTTCCGCAAGTTTAAATTCCACATTTTGTATTTGCAAATTTGTCTAATTCCTGCTCTCCCCAAACACATCTTTTCAAGAGGAACCTTCCTCTCATCAGCTCAGGCCACACAGCCCTTTATAAGCCTGCCTCTGGTCCTCTTCCTCTACCTTCAGCTGCTGCTCACACCTCAATTTCTCAGCACCACGAACACTGTCCCGATGTCTCCCCACACCCATGGAAGGAGAGAGGCAAGAAAGGGGAAGTGTAAGGCCACCATTCCAACCCAACCCTTTACTCTGCAATTCAGAAGAAGCAAAATGTTTTTCACACTCAAACTTTCTGTCTCTAAGCTTAAAACCATGCCATTTATCTGAGGGGAATGGTTGCTGAAAACTTCACAGAGACAGAATGCCAGTGGTTTTAATTGCCAGAGAAGAGTTTTCTGGGGATAAACCACCAACTACCATTGTCATAAAGTGAAGGATGGCTCAGTTAAATGCAAAGTCCTCTCATCACACAGCCCCATGTTTTCACTGCTTCTGCTTCTCCTCATAACATCCCTTTAGCAGAGCTTGCAAGAGTTACAACTCCAAGAGCCCCCTGCCAGCAAGCTCAACATTTTAGATGGGACTAGTGAAAGCTCCATGAAATCCATAGTTAACTACCAGCCAGAAATTCCAGGAAATGGGACAGGATTCATATGTTGGTGTACTTTGCAAAAGAAATTACCAACTAACCTTCATGTACACCAGCTGATATCCCCATTCCACTCATAAATAGGTATTGCTGAAAGAATACAGCAGACATACCACTCTTTAAGTATACTGAGAATACTAAAGGTGTTACATTAACAAATCCACATTCAGTGTGACCTTGCATATGTGTCCTGAAAAATTATGAGTCAAAAGCAAGCAGAAATTTTGTGCCTTCTCTCACCCCAGTTTGCAGGCAAGGTTGGAAAGACTTAATTTGACAGTTTTATTAAAGTTACTTTTGAAATGTTAGGAAGATCCAGAAAGCTTGCACACACACACGTGTGTGTGTGTGTGTGTGTGTGTGCGTGCTTTTTTGGGAAGGGGGTGGCCTATTAGCTAAATATAAATTTTGAATTTCATTTCTTGATAGGTGTACCCTCTAAACCTAACGATCCAGTGTTTCTTTCATGGAGACTCCCCAGCCATCAGCCCACCTCCACCTCCACCTCCATTGCATCATGCTGCTAGTTGAGTCTAAACAGACAGGCACGAAATGTGTAAGATGCAGGGACTGATGAGATGGTGAGTTTGGCGAGAAACAGTTCCCTTCATGGCACATGCAGTGGCTTCAAATCCAAATTGTAATGGCTGACCTTGGAATGAGAGCCAAGGCTACATGTTGATTTCCTAGCATATATTAATTAGACTTGTTCTGGACAACAGTCCCTCCTCTCAAAAACACAACTCTGTAATTTTTCCACTGGTTATCTGTTTATCTCTTGGATATTTGCTTCTATTGCTTATTAAAGCATTTATATTTACCTTCTGTTCAGGGAATGCTGAAGGCAGCTATCCACAAATTAAAATTCACAATAAGTTTGTTTTAAAAGAAATTATTAAGTCATAGTGGTAAAATCACCACCACCAAGACAGCAAATGTATTTACAGAATGTCATGCAAGGATTAGCAACTGTGTGTGTGCATGTGCTTTCAAGTCACCTGTCAACTTATGGAGATCTCATTAATTCATAGGGTTTTCTTAGAGAGGGAATACTCAGAGGTGGTTTTGCCATTCCTTTCTCTGAAATACAGCCTATAGCACCTGGTAGTCTCCTATGCAAGGACTAACCAGGTCGACCCTGCTTAGCTTCCAAGATCAGACAAGATTTGGTGCCTTTAGGGTATTTAGACCCTTTGCTATAACTCAATCACACTGCTGGTAAGCCTTCTAAAACAATACAGTTCATGTCACTAGGCTAAGGATGAAATTCACTTGGGAGAGTTCCACAGTTTCAGTGCTACCATCAGGAAATCCCTGTCCAAAGCAGCCACTTTTGATGGCAGAGAAACCTAATGAATCTTTCGAGCGCAGGTAAGACGTACCCCTCCATGAAAATGTCAAACAAACAAGGTATCTATGGTTATGCACAGGTCACAAAGGCATGCTTCTTCTACACAATTACCAAAATGATAATGCAGTGTGATTTAGATTAGTTGAAGGAGAGAAGGAATGCTTTGTTGGGCAATGGCACAGGCGGAGAATTAAGGGTTTTACTGCTCCCACACCATCTTTCAAAAAACAGCCACTCTCCAGATAATCAGTTGTGTTGCTTCTAACTAGCCTTTCCACCTCACTTACTCCATCTTACTCTGCAGCCAAATTAGCTGGAAAAATGCTTCCGTTTGTTCTCTAGCAGTGATTCACCACGATAGGGATTTGGAACAAACAAAAACAAGGGGTGGGAGGGAAGCATCTGACAAGGTCTGAAGTGACACAGAGGCCAACACGCTTGGAGAGGAGTTGAAGAAAAGAAAGAGGGAGGAAGATTCAGATGGAAGGAGAATGGAGTGGGTGGCCTGCTTCACCATGGGCCTACCATTCCACATGAATGCAACCAGTGCATGGTTTTCAGCACATGACTTTATTTCTCCTACACAGGGACCTACATAGATACTCACTGCGCTCACATGTATAGAGCTAAAGATGCCTACCTAAATGGGGCTGCCAGAGTGAAAATTGGAGGGGGCTCCTGTACCCTTAACAGCTGCAAGAAAGAGGGGCATTTAGGAAGTGTTGCTTGTAACCTGGTTGTGTAATAAGCAGCATCTGCTGAAATTCTCTCTTCTACACAACCATTAAAGGTATAGGAGCCTTCTCTAACTTTCACTTTGGCAACCCTGTACTTAAGTCTTACCTCTGCCTTCACTGCCTGTCCAGCTTCTATTGAAATGTTAGCATTTAGCAAAAAGCTCTGAACAGGACTCTATAATCCTGGTCTGCTGAACAAAGTTACAGAGATTCACACAAATTTGATTACACAGTCTGATCTTTACCCTTAATAACAATATCCATGCTAACACATCTAAATACACCTAACTCTCAGATCATTCTCTGGGCCAGAACTTGCAAACATGCCTTTTTTTGGATTGCATTTCCCAGAATCCCACAATCCAGCATGTTCTTCCAAGTTGTGGACGAGGCACAGGCAGAGGAGGGTTTTAGATCTACTGTTAGATTGCTTGGTGACTTGGGGCAGATAACAAAATTTCTGGACTCCTAACTGTCAACAATACCAGCAACCATCTACGTTACTCTATTAAATTAAGAAAACTGAGGAAGAGAGAAGAAACGGCAATCGGTAGCAGACATGTATGTCAAAGTACAGGGAGCCAGCATGGTATAGTGGTTTGAGCATTGGACTATGATGGAGGCAAGGGTTTGAATCCCCACTCAGCCATGGAAACCCACGGTATAACCTTGGGAAGTTACACTCTTTCAGCCTCAGATAAAGGCAAAAGCAAACCCCTCTGAACAAATAATACCCCATGACAGGGTCACCCTTAGGGCTGCCATCAGTCAGAAATGCCTTGCAGGCATACCACCACCACCACATGGAGCTCAGTTAGTATACTGACAACAAATACTTGGTTTGAGGTATGGTACCGTTTCTTCATTCTAGCCTGGGTATAACTGTCCTGATTTTGCACTAGACTCCAACTGATAGCCCTTGAGATTATAATAAACAAAGTAGATCCCAGAAGCCTGAAGTCTGCCCATCCATGCTCTGGGCTGTTTCATGCACAATACACTTTTCTACAAGGACACAGGAGGATGATTTTGAAGATACATGTATATATCTAGATCTCAGTTTCAAGGCTCAAAATAAGACATAAGAAAAATAAAATCATGAAAATAGCTCTGGATTAGGTGGATACAAACTACCTCTACCCCAAAACCTAATCTGTGATCTTTGTGTAAAATCCAGGAAGACATGGGCAATACACACACTGCTGGTACAATGGAAAAATCTATGTGAATCCCCTCTTTATCCTGCATTTGACGTACATTATAAAATAAGTCTAATTGTCCTGTCTAGAAGACTGCTTAGGCCAGGATAATCACAATAAGCCACGGTGGTACTCCCTCAAGTGCGACATGGGACTGATATATGGGACAATGCTACCCTACAGCAGTTGAGACCAGTCATAATAGGTTCTTGAAGAACTACTGAATGTTCCTCAGGGGTTTCCTCCTCACTGCTATGGCTGGAAGTTTATCTTCCTTCTATCAAAGAAAGAACACATAAAGCATCTACACTTATGGAAGTGATGGGCAACTGTGGAAGGTTAGGGGGAATATGGTAGCCCCATCCCAGGAGAACCCGGAGGATCACATCTCTTCATCACACCTCCAGCAAGAAAAAAAAATCAATACTGTATATCAAAAAAACGTTTGTGTATGAGGCATTTTCACCATATTTTGGGGGCTTTTACTATTTTAATAATTTAATCATTAACCATTTTAGGCCCAGGAGAGGCCTTTTTCAACAATTAGAAGTGAGCAGAAGTAATTTCCTGTTCACTTCCTGTTTCAGAAAAGGGGGGGGGGCTTCTCCTAGACCTAAATTTGTCTGGTGGAGGAATGTGGTAGAAATGCACCCCATGCCTCCCATACGACATTTTGGGGCTGTGTGTGTGTAAGATTTAAAACATTTTAAAAACTAAAAGAATTTAAAAATGAAAAAAATGTTTTTGACACTTAAGGGGCCACAGAAGTGCCTGTACTTTGCCCACCTTTACTTTATGGGAAAAGACTGATGGACTCAAAGGAAAGTAATCCAGAGAAACAATGTTTCATTGAACACACTCAGGATTGATGGGCCCATTACTAGTCAACAATTTTCTTTCAATCATGTCCAGTTCTCTTTAATTATCATTTTTAATTATTAGAAACAAAATTGGGGTAAAGTTGATTTTTAGAAAAATGCACTTGTCAGCCAACTTCAAGTATTCCCTCATCAGTGTAAGAGGAGTATTTTCAACAGTACTTCCAAGACCTAATCTTTGTTGCCCTCACTGCCCTCCATTTTCAAACAATGCGCTCAACTTACTTGGAAAGAAGATATAAGGGATTCCCCAACGCACAGCAACTATATATTTGTGGCCCTCGAGGTAGAAGACCTAATTCATTATTTACTGTGCTGCCCCTTATACAGTGACTCCATGACTTATTTCCTGAAAGGTCTTTTAAGAAAAAGAGCTGCATGAAGGTTACCTGATATTATATGTGACCCTTTCACAGATCAAACTAAATCTATCCCTATCAAAGTTGACACCTTTGCAGGAGCAGCTGAAAAGATACACTGCAAATCTCTAAAGACATTGGCAATGAACTGTTGCCATTACAGGTTCACTATCCCTTATCTGAAATGCTTGGAATCAGAGGTGTTTTGGATTTTTTTTCAGATTTTGGAATATTTACATATACATAATAAGATTACACATCCTTCTTTCACTACGGGCTCTGTTGTTTTGTCATTCTCCTCCTCTTACCTTCTTTCTGTAGGGAACATGAGGGAATTACTGATGTTCACTCAGGACTGTGCACAGCTTACAAACTCTCTCAGTTACCTGGGTGCCTTTCCTCCCCTCTCAGAGCGCTTTGGACTGTGTGTGCAAGCTTCTTGCTAAGTGAGCTGGGGGGGGGAAGGAACTAAGCCAACTGAGAGACTTTGCAAGTAGTGAATGTGCCCGTATACACTCTCAAGCGAGCCTCCATAATTCCCTTACATTTGTAATGGACAATATACCATATACAAATAAAAATAATAAATAAGCTAAGTTCACGTTAGCCACGATTTGTTGCTTCAACCATGAATCCTCCTACAGTTGACTAAACCACCATTTGTTTTTACTGTGTCTGTTTTGTTTCTCTTCTGAACTTTTTGTCAAGTCCTATTTCAGAATAGGCAACTGGAGACTTCCGGTGGAGGAGACGCGCCGTTTGGTTGGGAACCTGTGGAGCTGCAGAGTTTCTGAAGTCCCGAAGAGGTCGGAATCTCCGATTGTAAACATTTTTGAGGGAGAAAGAGAACCCCTGGTAAGGGGATCTTGGGGGCGACTCGAGGGGGACCCAAGATCAGTAGCAGTGGCAGGAGAGAGGAGAGAAGGGGCCTGTTCACGGATGCACTGGCGGGATCGCAGAGCCGCCATTACCTCTTCGGGAAGCCTTTTAGGCTAAGCCGCTAACCACCGTTGAAAATAAGCAGTCCATCGGAACATCTGGATTTATTATAGATTTATTTCACCATTGGGGTAAGTGGAGCCAACGTTATCTTTATTGAGGAGATCGAAAGGAAATTTGGACTCTAACTTTAGAGAAAGCATAGGCTGGGGAGAAGTGATTCCCAGAAACGTGGAGCGAAAAAGTGACTTAAATGTCTGCAGGACTTTAAAAGTGAATTAAATTATTACAAATTGGTTTAAAATCTACACTTAAAAGATCGAAATTGAAAGAAAGGGAAAAAAAAGATAGGAAAGCGAAGAATTTAAGAGTCAAAGTAAACAGTGAAACAAGTCGGCTCGGGGGTTAAAATGGAGGCTTGAAAACGGTAGGAAAGACAGAGAGAATTGGATGAGTGAAGGAAAGCGGAGAGAGAGGCGACGAGAGTGGCCGTGGGACGAGTGAAGGAAGACGGAGAGAGAGGAGACGAGAGAGACCGGGGGATGAGTGAAGGAAGGTGGAAAGAGAAGCGACGAGAGTGGCCAGGGGACGAGTGAAGGAAGACGGAGAGAGAGGAGACGAGAGAGACCGGGGGGCGAGTGAAGCAAGACGGAAAAAGAGGTGACGAGAGAGGCCGGACGAGGGAAGGAAGGTGGAGAGAGAGGCGACGAGAGAGGCCGGGGGACGAGTGAAGGAAAGCGGAGAAAGAGGAGACGAGAGAGGCCAGGGGACGAGTGAAGGAAGGCGGAGAGAGGTGACGAGAGAGGCCGTGGGACAAGTGAAGGAAGGCGGAAAGAGAAGCGACGAGAGTGGCCGGGGGACGAGTGAAGGAAGAAGGAGAGAGAGGCGACGAGAGAGGCAGGACGAGTGAAGGAAGGCAGAGAGAGGTGACGAGAGAGGCCGTGGGACAAGTGAAGGAAGGCGGAAAGAGAAGCGACGAGAGTGGCCGGGGGACGAGTGAAGGAAGAAGGAGAGAGAGGCGACGAGAGAGGCAGGACGAGTGAAGGAAGGCGGAGAGAGAGGCGACGAGAGAGGCCAGAGACGAGTGAAGGAAGGTAGAGAGAGAGAGGGCGAGAGTGGCCGGGGAACGAGTGAAGGAAGACGGAGAGAGAGGCGACGAGAGAGGCAGGATGAGTGAAGGAAGGCGGAGAGAGAGGCGACGAGAGAGGCCAGAGATGAGTGAAGGAAGGTAGAGAGAGAGAGGACGAGAGTGGCCGGGGGACGAGTGAAGGAAGACGGACAGAGAGGAGACGAGAGAGATTGGGGGACGAGTGAAGGAAGGTGGAAAGAGAAGCGACGAGAGTGGCTGGGGGACGAGTGAAGGAAGGCGGAAAGAGAAGCGACGAGAGCGGTCGGGGGACGAGTGAAGGAAGACGGAGAGAGAGGCGGCGAGAGAGGCCGGACGAGTGAAGGAAGGTGGAGAGAGAGGGCGACGAGAGAGGCCAAAACGAGTGAAGGAAGGAGAGAGAGAAGGGACGAGAGAGGCTGGGGAGACGAGTGAAGAGGTGGAGAGAGAAGTGACGAGAGTGGTTGTGGGATAGAGTGGAATTGCAAGCTGAAAGTGTGTGGAAGTTGGTAATAGTGCAGAAAATATTGTTACTAATAGAGGGTAGAAAGAGATAGTGAAATAATAATAATAGTCTTTCTTTATCCCTTTTTTTTTACTTTCTCTCTCTGGGAGTGTGTGGGGAAGTGTGGTTTAAAACTATAGTGATATTGGAAATTTGTTTTAAAATTTGGGAAATTTTGGGTTTAAAAATTATGGGAAATTTAAACTTTTTGGGGAAACATTGAAGAAAGGTATAGGTAAAAAAAATTTAAAATTTAAATTTGAACTAATTAAAATATAAATGTGAGGAGTGATGGGGGAAAAATTTAAAATTTAAAAGAAGAAAAAAATTTAAATTTAATTAAGGAGTTTAAATAAACTGGAAAACAAAATGATGGGAGCGGGAAAAAAGAAGAGCAGCAGCTGGTGCTCAGACACAAATACAAACATTGTTAAAAAAAGACCCTCTACAGAATTTAAGAAAACTACAGAGACAATACGGTTGGAAAGTCAAGGAATGGCTCAGAGTGGAGGAACTGACATTATGGAAGAAATAAGAAGATTAACTATGATTTTTAAAAAGCGAAATGAGAGAGACAAGGACAGAAATGAAGCATATGAGAGCAGAGATAAGAGCAGATGTGAAGAAAGAATTGGAGATGTTTAATAATAAATTGGAAAAATATTACTGCAGAATTAAAAGGTGTGAATGAGAAAGTTAAAGAAATAAAAAAGAGAAGACAATGAGAGGGGAGGAGCAAGTAGTGAAATCGGAAGGAAGGATAGAAGATTT
Source organism: Iguana delicatissima (assembly GCA_948472985.1). Taxonomy (NCBI): domain Eukaryota; kingdom Metazoa; phylum Chordata; class Lepidosauria; order Squamata; family Iguanidae; genus Iguana; species Iguana delicatissima. The sequence goes on along the minus strand of CAOKZL010001006.1, from coordinate 379,293 downwards.
GGAGAAAATAACATTACTAATAGATTTTAAAGATTTAAACCCAAATCAATAAAATGAGGTTTAGGGAACAGCCACAAGAGGATTTATATGAAAGTTTAATTCAACCATTAGCACAATATATTGATTGGACACCAGAACAGTTTGATCTGGAGATTGATAGGATATTCAGAGTAAATTCGGCAATTCCCAAGAAAAAGAAACATCCCACAAGTTTTGTTATCTATTTTCTTGGGAGAGAGTGAAAGGATTTGGTTCTACAAGCAGAGCTATGTGAAGATATTGGTGATAAGCGGAAGTGAACTTAAGATTTTCAAAGATGTGCATCCAACTTTGTTAAAAAGACGAAGAAAATAAATTTTTTTGTGACACAAGCTTTAAGGGTTTAAGGAATTTCGATACACATGGGAGAGGATAGAAGGGATTTTTTTTTGGAAGCAAAGGAGAGTAGTATTTAAAAACAATCACAAAAGCAAAGGAGTTTTGGAGGAAGCATAAAAAATGAATTAAGTAAGGTAGATGAGGAGGTACAAGGAAAAAAAAAACAAAAGAAGAAATCATCAATGATAATTTAAATCCATCCAGGAAATGGGGAAAAGGGGAAAAAGACAAAAGAGAGAGAGGAACAAAAGACCAAGGACAAAAAGAAGAAATAGAAGGGGAACAAGAGGAGGAGACAGGAGAAGAAGGAAAGGTTGCAGAAGGGAAAAATTGAAATCTATTGATCCTGAAAAAAGAAGAAGAAATAGAAGAAACAGAAGAAACCGACGAGTGAACTAGAAAATACAGGTAAGAATGAAATTGAAAATATTGACTTTGGGAAAGTTCCCGGGAAAAAATTCTCCATATAAAAGGAAGCGGGTATTTCATCAGCTAGAAAAATTAAATGCAGATATAGTGGCAATAAAAGAAACTCACATTAAAAAAAAAAGACTTAAAATATGTTAGGAACCCAAATTGGACAGTCACTTCTTCATCAATAGAAAAAAAAAAAAGGAGTAACCATATATGTAAGAAAAAAATATGAAGCAAAACAAGGGATTTTGTGGGTCATCCCGGGGCATTGGATAGTGGTAGCAATAAAAGGTTGTAAGTTAATGATAATAGGAGTATATGGACCATTAGAAAATAGAAGTAGATTTTATTTAAAATTATTGGAAAAATGTTAAAATTTAAAAATTTGGTAATAAAGATAATTATGTTGGGGGTTTAAGGGGATTAAAAACCCTACGTGGATAGGTCAAATATTAAAAATAAGAAAGATGCTAGTAGGAAAAATCAAGGGAAAACTCCCCAAAAAACCCTTTTTTTATTTATTTTATCAGCTACGTTAGTAGAGGCTTGGAGGCAGATAAATGGGGAAAAAAAAAGATTATACTTATTTTTCGGAACAATTTAAGTCGTGGTCCAGATTAGATATGATTTTTGTGTAAAAAAGAAATTTATAAAAAAAAATAAAAGAAAATTGGAAATATTACCCCCGAATGATTTTAAAATTCCCCCCGTTTTAACAACAAATTTTCCAAGGGGGGAAGAAAAGTTATAATTGGAGGTTAAATGATAATTTGTTGAAAAATGAATTAGTGGTAGGGAAAGCAAAAGAAGAGTTAAAGAATTTCCTGGATAATAATTTAGACAAGGATCAATCAGAACAAATAGTATGGGAAACAAGTAAGGTTGTAATGAGGGGGTTTTTTATAAGTCAGCAAGCATGGATTACAAAGTGTAGGAAAGAGAAAGAAGCTAGAATATATAATATGTTACAAGATAAAAAATTAGAACTAAAAAAGGATCCAAAAAATCACAAAACATTAAAAGAAATTACAGATATTAAAGAAACAGGTGACTCTATTAATGACAGATGAAATAGAAAAGAAAATGAAATACGTAAAACAGAGACAGTTTGAACATGCTAATAAGATAGGAAGATGGTTGTCATTTAAATTAAAGAAAGAAAAGGAAAAACGTTATATTAAGGGATTAAAGGAGGGCCAAGATACCTTTCATCAACAAGATAAGATCAAAAATATTTTTGTTAAATATTTTGAGGAATTGTTTAAAAAAAAAGTACAATCAAAGGAACAAGAAATTAAGACAACGGCATTCTTAGAACGGATAAAGATAGTAAAAATTACGGATAATCAAAGAGAGAGTTTAGATAACCCAATAACATCATTAGAAATTAAGAAGGCAATTAGTAAATTGAAAGTGGGGAAAGCCCCAGGACCCGATGGTTTTACGGCATTCTACTATAAAACATTTCAGGAGGAATTAATACCTTTGTTAGTTAAAGTTCTAAATTCAATTAAAAGTAATATATTTCCAAATACTTGGAAGGAATCAAATATAACGTTGATCCCCAAAGAAGGGAAAGATCCAGCAGATAAAAGAAATTATAGACCAATCGCATTACTGAATATAGATTATAAAATTTACACACAGATATTAGCAGATAGGTTAAAGGGAATTTTAGATAAATGGATTAACGAGGATCAGAATGGATTCCTACCAGGAAGACATCTGAAGAATAATATAAGAATAATTATGGACACAATAGAATATTATCAGAAATATAATCAAAAACAATTGGCTTTAATTTTTTTGGATGCTGAAAAAGCCTTCGATAATGTTAATTGGCATTTTATTTTCGCGATAATGAAAAAAATGGGAGTGGGAAATAGGTTCATGGAATGGATAAAGGCTATATATAATGACCAAAAGGCATGTTTAGTCATAAATGGGGAAAAAACAAAACAATTTGGAATGTACAGAGGTACAAGACAAAGGGATGCCCTCTTTCACCTTTGTTATTTATTACCTGTTTAGAAGCTTTAAATAATAACATTAGAAATGAGAAGATAATAAGAGGAGTTAGAGTAAGGGGATTCAAAATAAAAATACAAGCTTATGCTGATGATTTAGTTATAATTTTGGAGGATCCTATGAATAGTATTAGAAAACTGATGGATGAATTAGAAGAATTCGGGGAGGTAGCTGGCTTTAGGGTTAATAAGGAGAAATCTCTGATAATGAATAAAAATATAACAGCAAAACAAGAGAGCGAATTGATAGAAATCTCAGGATTTAAAACAACTAAGAAGATAAGATATTTGGGGATAGTATTAACAAAAAATAATTCAGATTTATTTGATAATAATTATAAAAAGGTTTGGGGTGAGATTACGAATGAAATGAAAAAATGGAATAAATTATATCTCTCTTTATTAGGTAGAATTTCAGCAATCAAAATGAATATACTCCCAAAAATGATATTTTTATTTCAAAGTATACCCATAATACATAATGAGAAACCATTGAAAAAATGGGAGCAGGATTTGTGTAAGTTTATTTGTAACGGGAGAAAACCAAGAATTAAAATAAAATAAAGATACAAAAGCAGAATAGAAAGAAAAATAAAGACGTAATTTAGTCAATGGTGATAAAGAAAGAAGTCAAGGTATGTATGGAATTGAAGAATGTATGTAAATGTTTTGTGGTGTGTATGTGTGTTTTGTGTAAAAAATTTGGTATAATTGTGTTTATTGTGTTTACTGTATAGCATTATATAGTGTATTTGAGTGTATGTAATTAATTGTTTGTATGTTTTTAAATGTGAATTTGATAATAAAAATTATTTTTAATAAAAAAAAAAGAATAGGCAACTGGAAAACAGGCCAGAGACAAGCCATGGTTCTGAATTCAGACATAATGACAAGCCATGGTTTAAGGCAAACCAAGGCACATAAGCCAATAATAAGCCATGGTTTCTTACTGTAACTTCTAGCAGGCTAACAAATCACAGTTAGGGATGGAACAAGTTCAAATAGAGTAACACACCAGAATTCTAGAAACTATGACCTGACTTACTGTTATGTGTAAACCCAACAACATCTGTATGAGTCACCCACTGTCACAGGCACCAACAATTCTGGGCTCTTCCCAGGTAATCTATGTTACAGGAAACACCAACTTAATTCTCACTGCAGATTCCACCGAAACCTAGGATATCATGTGGACATCCTACACATTTAACTACTGAGGCAGAATACTCTCTGACACTAACCTACTGATGCCCTTTTAAAATAAAACTGGAATCTTAGGTCAGATTTGCCTCAAATGGGCCCAAAATGAGTTAGGGAAATCCAAAATCTCAGATGGCATGAACAGAAGCCAAGTAGTGTAACTAAGCCTTTGCAACCTCAACAGTTTAATATTTTCATTCTGGTAGAGAGAGGTTTCATTTTGGCTATTTTAAAATCTCCAAAGGACCTTGGTTGCATCTTTTATTTTTGAACTCTTGCACCTTTAAGTAGATTTTCCCCTCCTATAGTAATTCCCAACCCTTTCTTTTTTCAAGTGATGTTACTATCAACTATGTTTACCAAATGTTACTTAATTTTAATTACCAAAAAAAAAAAAAAGCAAAGCAGAGCAGAATGCCTATAGACTTCAAGGTCCCCTTTTAGGAATCTTAGCTCATATTTCATTAAAAATATATTTTTAGCTCTCACAGAGCAGAAAAGATTCCAGAAAAAGTCTCCCAAAAGAAATAAAAGGCAGCACACAAATCTGAGTTTCTGAAAAGGAGGAACTACTCAAATACTCGTAGAGATGTCAACATAAACTTATCATACATCTCTTGCTCATTATTAGCTTCACTGTGGCCCTCAAAACCAAGTAGGAAGCCAAGCACCGCTTTGGGGTGGAATCTTTCCTGTCTGTTGGGCAAGCAGCATTCTTAAAACACAGAACCTTTATTCTGGATTAGTTAAACCAGAATAACCACTGGCTGATCTGATGGGAAGGGCTGTGCCTCTCAAAAATCTGTTTGAAAAATACACCCCCACACTTGAAGCAATCCAGATGCAAGAACAGCATAAGCTTTCGTGCCCTTTTGCAGCTGGGTTGGAGAGAAGGTGGGTAAAAGAGGAGCTGGAATCTCCGGCCTGGGGCTCCATACAGAGCCAATTATGTTCAGCTGGGAGGTGGCTCAGTGCGTGCACTCCCATCCCCCAGCACAAGGAATCCTGGGCTGCTCTGACCCAGATTTTCAAAAGCCTTGCAGGCCACGGCTGATCAGATGATACTTCAGGACTGCTCCCTGCCTGGCCTCTTGTCTGCTTAGCCTCTGCTTCCTCAGCTCATTTACAGCCTCCTCTTTCTCCTCTCTCATCCCACACCACCTCCTCCTCCTCCTTCTCAATGCTGCTACAACAGTCTCCTTCTATGCAGCTTGTGTTTTTTTACTCCCCCTGATCAGTTTTACCCTATTGTTTCTCCTTCGAAACCACCACCTTGACACTTCTAGGGAGGAGTTAACCAGCGAAAAGAAGTGCACAAATTGCCCTGGAATCTAGGAGCGCTCACATAGGAATTACTGCAACCTCACTCATGAATCTGACCCTGTTCCTTCACTGACACACAAACATGAGACAACAGCTTTCTCTCTTACTTGCAACAGCCATATTAATTAATCTACTCTTGCTCACATTTCCAAATTCCTCTGTAATCTCTCTTCCTGCTGCATATTTGTCTGGAAGCATGCATGGAAAAGGCAGGCGGAGGAGAAAAATTCACCCTTTGACCACTTTTTCATCTGGCTTGGATGATAAAACTATATACAACTTACAACAGAAGGTTTGCCAACCGTCCACTAACCCTGCCTGTTGGTACCTCAGTGGCATGAAAGCTGTTGAAAAAGCCCACAGTTACAGGAGAAGGGACTTATTTGCATTTAGTGATGTCAAGAAGCCACACTTGGAAGGTTTCAAAGTTCCCCACACAACTTCTGGGGAAAACACAGAAACAAAGCTATGGCCACTCCTAAAGAAAAGGATGGGTGGGGGCAGCCCACTATAGTGAGACAGTATTTGCTCATCTGGGAATCCCCAAGTAGTATTGTCGCTGAGGGTAAATTCAGTACCCTTGGTTTCTGTGAACGACTTTTTGCTTCCTGGAGTTCTGCCCTATTTGCTACTTGCTATTTAGGCCAGTGGTAGTTTTTTCATGGAACATGTGTGAATAAAAAAAAGCAGCCATTGTATTAAATTACAGTATTCAGTGCTGCATTCTGAATTAGAATTATTAACTGAAATCATGTTCCATTTTTTTTTAAGGACATTATAACGCCAAAAGAGGCACACATTTTCTTGAATTAAATTACATTTACTTGCTTCTAACAATACAGGCACCCCAAGATAATTACTACAGAAAATGTGAGGAAGAGTGGCCATTAAATGTTTTATTTAGTGTGTTGTCTGACTTAAAGATCTTGGCATATTACAACTAGTTTGTTTTTATCTTGTGAATCCTGGCTTGCCTAAGAGTAGCATGCCCTCTATTCTTTGTGAATCCAGTCAGTGCCATGTGACAGGGCAGACTCGATCTCATGGGCAAACATAGACAAACTATCTCTTAGTTTAATCAGATTGTGGAACCAACCTATAGAATTTCCTCCCTAGACCCTTCCTTTCTTATGAGGCTGGGCACTGATAGGGTATGTCATCCAGAGCAACTCTGACAGAAGACAACATGAAAACATAAGGCTAAATTTCAGAAATAGCCTTCAGACGAAATTTGGGTGTGGGCAAAATTTTGGGGGATTATTTTTTCAAAACAAATGAGGACCAAGGGCACCCATAGGGCCTTAGGTGGTCCTGATCCCCCAACACCCCCCTTTTTGCCAGGAAAAGGGTGAATTGCTTCTCCTGGAAGTCTCCAAGAGCAGCCTACAGAAGTCACCTTTTAAACAAGGCTGTGAGGTCTCCCTGCGCAGATTAACATTTTAAGAATAATCATTTCTAAAAAACAAAATTAGACTTCAGGCCACTTCTGGCTTTTTGGTTTTGTTTTGAGGTTTTGATTTTCTTTTTTTTTTGTAGTTTTGTAGCCACTGAAAGTTTCCAGGGTTAGAAATTGGTCACTAGACGGGCCAAAGTTGTCTATCCCTGTCTTGGAAATTGACGCATAACTCCCCCAAATTATTCCAAATTCTGATTCTCATTTGCTTTCTTGAACTCAATTAAGTTTGTCCCTAATCAAAATACTACAGCCTCTCTTCAAGTGTTGTTGTGGTTATGTGTCTTCAAGTTGTTCTGGACTCATAGCAACCTTAAGGTGAACTTATCAGAGGGTATTCTTGGCAAAAATTTTCAGAGAGGGTTTGTCATTGCCTGCCTCTGAGGCTGAGAGTGCATGTTTTGCCCACAGTCACTCAGTGGGTTTCCATAGCTGAGTGGGGATTGAAACCCTGGTTTCCCTAACACACCATTGTGGCTCTCCTCATCAAGTACACTTGCCAAAATGCAAGATAAGAGACAATAGCCCAAGGCCCTGAAGCAATATTGGAACTTTTTTTGGATAGGATCCAGCACACTGGATAGCTCTTCTAAAGTCTGGACTAGCAGCAAGAGTGAAATCGTTCTTCCCACTGACACGGAAGCCACCAGCCACCACTGGATGAAATAGGAATAAGCAAACTGCATGATCCAACATGCTGCTTATTTTGGATGTAAAAATTCATGGATTAAAGTGGCACATGAACACAAAGAACTATGCGTTATTTTCGATGTAAAGTCGAAGGCTTTCACAGCCGCGATCCATAGGTTGTTGTGGGTTTTCTGAGCTTTGAGGCCATGTTCTATTAGTATTTTCTCCTGACATTTCACCTGCATCTGTGGCTGGCATCTTCAGAGGATCTGATCCTCAAAATAAAAAAGCTGAAGCAAGAAACAGCTCATGGAAGACAATAAATATATTGTATGAACACATCCTGGCTACTACAGGTGACATATGTTGGAGCCTTTTACCCAAATACATCATTACTCATCTCTTCCTGTCATGGTGCACAATTAAACCAGAAATTTAACCAGAGTTTCCTATGTATTCTAAATTTGAAAAACATGATTGCCAGTCTTGGAAACATACTGTAAAACCATAATTTAAAGCTGCATTAAGATCCTACCAACCTTTTTTAAAAAAATGATACTGTAGTTCTCTAGTTCAAAAGAAATTGGAATTTATAGGTAACTAACACCCTGGTTCAACTGTGCTGCACCACAAAGGAAGGAACAAAGGAGACCTACGGTGCAGGCAAAAGGCTCATTCACTGCTTAATAAACGAAGACATGATCATCCAGACTGGGTCATTTAATCTCCCTGCTTAGGCCAAAGCCTTAGAAGAAACGTGAGAGATACCAACACTGCAGAGAGTGAAACTCCACTCAGAAAAATGCCTAGCTCTTAAAGACTCTATTGTCACAAAGAAGGATTTAAGCCTTGTCAGAAGACCTTTCACCTCTGTATTGTGTATTTTACTGCTACCTAATAATACCCAGCCAACAGGCCTTCACTCTCTAGATTCGTCACAGATGTCACCCAAGACAGTTTTGAAAATAGCAATTTTATTTCTGAACAAAACTACCACCCCGCGGTCCTATATACACAAACAATAACATAGAAAAGTTTAATGTATTTCCCTTAAAAATAGCATTGACGGTATGAAAACCTCCAAGCTCACAACACTTAAAATGTTAATTTAAAAAAACACAAAAAAATAAAAATAAAAAGCAAACCCTCACACACACTTTTTTGAGTAGAGACCACTTTTTGAGAAAAGTTCAAAGCAATTTACAGTAACTAACACAACTGAAAATGAGCTATAACATAATTCAACAGTAATACAGAAACAACTACAGAAAGCAATACCGAAAGCAACGTATTTATCAAAAATATAAAATATGAGGGGTCACAGGCAAAACAATTGCCACCTGACATTAAAACCACACAGGTGTTGCTATGCACTCTTAGCCTTTTTACATAAAGCAGCAGCCATGCAAGTTTGTGAAACAGCTGAGCCAATTTTAACCATGCCAGCTAATCCCATCATGTTCAAGGAGATTAACTGGTATGGTTAAAATCAGTGCAATGGTGCTGTGAGCTTTTACAGAAGCACCTAACCACAGACAGAGAGTAGTGCTATGTTATGTGGCTTGTCTTTTTGGCAGCAACTGTGCCACCACACTAATAGGTATACAATGAGCCCCACTCTCTGCCTGAACAAAGAAATAAAAGAGAGGCTTTTAAAAAGGAACTAATCAACTGGGATTGTAATGATCTTGGTTATAGTCCTACTGGACAAAGTAGCACCGCAACTCAATTTCTTTTCGTACCTGCCAAGTTTTACTTTGTACTCTCTGGGGCAGAAGTTCACTCTTTTCTATTTTGTAAAGCAGAAGCACCTTAAGGTTCCACTCTACTCCTCTTTGTCAATGGTGAGCAAGGGAGATTATATCCTTGTTGCTTTGTGCCTTCAAGTAATTTCTGTCTTCTGGCGATCCTAAGGTGAACTTATCACAGGGGTTTTCTGGGCTGAGATTGTGTGATGTGTCCAAGGTGAGCCAGTGGGTTTCCATGCCATAAAACTTATCTCAGGCAGCTGTTAACCACTTTCAGAAATTTAGTACTGTATATGTGTAGACAAGACACTTTGCACAAAGAGGAACACTAACTCTTCATGGATCCCCTCACACGGAAGAGTTTACATATGCACAGGTCTGTTCATGCCATCATACATATGTAGGTTTTATATATATGTACAACCTAACCTGGAGAATTAATTTAGTGTACGTAGTAGAGTGGTAAGCAACTGAAGTCCTTCAGACATTTTGGATACACCTTTCAGAAATTTAACCACTGGCAATGGTAACTGGGGCTCATGGGAGTTCTAGGCCAAAGTATCTGGAAAGCATCAGTTTGCTTGGCCTTGGTGTGATGTTTAGAGTGTTGGACCAGGACCAGAGAGAGACTTGAACACAAATCTTAATTCAGCCATAATGTTCATTAAAAACTAACTTTAAAAATGTGAATAGTGTAGCTATAATAGTTAGCCACACATAAAAAAGCTCCCTTTTTCTCAGTCTCCGATGTAAGCAGTTGTCATCAAACTACTGCTTTACCAGGAGGAACAAACCTTAAGTTCAAGTATGAATCAAGACGTCACGAGTCAGGTAGTTTTTGAACCACATAAAAGCCATTCCACATACACAAATTGGATCCTACACTCATGTCTGACTCATTTTAAAAGAGGAAGAAAGTTATTGTCCACTCTGATGAGCACCTACAAAGTGTTGCTTGGAGAGAATGCCTCCTAACGGGCTTGTGAAGAATCCCCTTAAAGCATATTTGTCCGGGAGAACAAAGGCAGTGACACCTGTCAAGTTCACAGCTTTTCTTTCAACAGTTGCAAGTTCAAGACAGAAAAGATTTACATGTCCTGATAAATCATAGTTTGTGCTAATCACAGATTATCACTGAAGCCATGAATTGGACAGCAGATTACCAAATAAACCATGACTTCTTGTCTCAATTTCTGGTTTGTTTCTCTTGTGCAACTTCTGTCATCTTCTGTTCTGCTAGCTGATTCCTCCCTCTTTATCAGAATCCTTTCAACAGGAAAGACATTGCTGCTGGGCTTGGAAATATGAAATACAGTCCTACCTGCACATTTGCGAGTTTGAACTTGGTGAATTTGATTATTCATGAGGTGCACGTGCCCCCCCTTCATTCTTTTCCTCCCATTTCCTTGCCTTTTTCCTGGGCACACATGCCCTCCTTCTTCATGGCCAGGCAAAAGGAAAGTGAATGGGAGCGGGGAGACCCAGAAGGAAATGGCAGCTGAGGTACGGGGAAGGTGAGAGTTATTTGTAGTTTTTCCATTTTCACGAGGGTTCTGCTCCCCAAGCCCTTGCAAAATTGGAAGGGCCACTGTATATACTGAGGTCAGGAAAGTTAAAGAGGTCATACGCTCTCTCAACAAGTTTTTTTAGGTAAGGGTGGGCATCCCTGGTAGGACCAGCAGCTAACCTCTCTACCCCATACAACCACTGGCCACACCTGCCACTCACCATCAAGATTTGGCAATGGGCAGACAATGAAAAGTGTGGGGGAAAACTCCCCTATGTTTTCCACAAAGTGCATTTTACATGAGAAAAACACATTCTGGGACTACATGCCTTCTTTCAGATAAGAATCATGTTCTCAGAAGCCTTTGGGAAGGACAATTCTACCAAATAAGGCAGCTGCTCATAGAACAACTTGGGGAGAAATGCACATTTCTGTAGTGCTGCACTGCCAACATTCAGCAACTGTCCATGGGGGGAGCTGGGGAGGGGCAAAAGGGCCTTGGAGACTACATGCAGCTCACTGGCACATGCTGCCCACCTCCACTTTAGACCCATGGCTAAAATCCAACAACCCATATTTTACTATAAACACAAAATCACACTTCTACTTTGCTTTAATATTTCAGAATAACTTTGACCCATACATTCATTATTATTGTAGACAAACTTAAAATGCACACTATGTCCATACTTTTATATTGGAAAGTGAATAAAATTCAGATTTTTGCCACTCTTTAACCGCTTCTTAGTTTGCATTAATTTTGTGGAAACAACCACAGCACCCATTCCTTGTGCCAAAATGCCACAAGACTTTTTACCCTTTCATCCTGCAACCAATGCAAAAGTTTCAAATACCTCCTTGCTTCCTTGACTGTTCATTATTATAATTAAGACTTACCTCCAATGTGGCTACGGGAGTCTGGCTGAGGTGCTTATCCAGAAGTTCAAGCATCCACAGCCATGCCCTCAAAGAGAATCCAAAAATGCAGGGAAATGTCTTGTTCCATAGCAACAAACCATTCTAGCAGTTCTTCTCTCCACTGAGGAGCAAGTCTTTTGTAAAGCTAATGGGTCTTACTAGCTCAATTAAGACTAACTCAGCCCATAATAATTTGCATTAGAACAGGACAGCTCACAACAATATGCAGCTCCTGGGATAACTCACACCCACACCTCTACTACTGTAAGGGCTGCAGCTAAGCTCAGAGGGGTGAGGGATGCCTGAAGTGGGTGGCAGATAACATCACCATCCCTGCTAATCAAAAATCCTTTGGTCTACTACATCACTGTGTTTAACAATATATAAGAAAATATATAAGAAAAGAAAAATGGGAAAAATGTGTGTTTGTTCAACAAGTACCACCAAATCATATCAATCCTCACCCTGGAGGTTAAGCAGCTTTTACCTAACAAATATAAATGATATTTTCATCTCTCATACAACAGATTTTTTTCAACCACTAAATTGCATTTACAAATCTGTTCTGTTCATCATAACAATTCCATTGCTGTGTGGGTGGCACAGAAAGGGATATCTGACAACAGTGAAATGTGTCTCAGATTGACTCAGAGGTGGAGTCCTTACCATCTTGCTCTTTTCCATTTCCTAGAAAATTTTGGTTCTGTTGTATGGGCTCTATAACATCCACATTTGTTTTCTTTCCATTCAACAAGCTCTATATGAAGCGGCTCCTTATTTAGGAAAAACTAAACAAACTAGGCAGAATTCAGGTACAAGTGACTGGGGCATTACTGAAAGCCAATCTAAGCCTCATAGAGGCAGGACTGCAGAGCTTCTATAATGCCCAGCAGGGATTATCTTTTGGCCATGGTTCCAGATCAGGAGTCTTCCTATACACAGAAAGGTAGCATGTCAGGAGGATGTTAGGCTATTTATTTATTTATTTGCAGGCAGACTCTGAAGAAACTATATGCCTTACACAGAGCCAGTCCACAGCTGGGTCTACACTGTCAACATGACAGTTCTATCAACCTGATCTGCCTAGCAACATGATCTGTCTAGCTGAGTACCATCAACACCATGGACAGACAATCTAGCACCCTCCAGATGCTCGGAATTACAACTACCATTATGCCAGCCAGTGTGGGTTGAACCTGGTATATTCTGCATATAAAACATATCCGCTATCATGAGCTGCAGCCTTATTCAAATAAGCATTCCCTACACACTCACAAGTAGAATAGGCATCTCTTGGGAAGGCCTGCAACGCATGGGGTACAGAATTATTTCTCTCACCTTGGTGAAGACCACAATCACAACCTCGAGGAAGAACTCCTCAATAAATACATCAGTCCTTTGACATACATGGCATTTCTTGATGGTATTACTTTTTTCTCACAGCCTCTTGGCAAGGAACCTACATTGTTCCCTTTGAAATGTCATCACAATTTTAACTTCTTTCAGCCATACCCCACCATGAGCATTTCTACTCTAGTACCAACTTCCTTAATAATGGAGCCTATCAAAGCAATCAAAGACCAATATGCAGAAGACCACCACACTTACACCCACAGAACCATCCATCACCCAAGATATAAAATCTATCAGTCATGTATATATCCTGCTGCAGATATAGCACACAAATTGCTCTGAAAAAAATAACAGCCTCTTTCGATTTAAAAGCAAACCAGTTTCCCATGGCATCCCAACCAGATGCTACAAAACTCTCACCCATGGTTGGGATGTAACCAAATGAAAATACGTTTATGGAAGTCAGTGCCACAAGATGTGGTGATGGACAGCACATCAGATGACTTTAAAGGGAGTCAGACAAATCTATGAAGGATGTCTATATTAATGGCAGAACATGGAAGTTACTTCTTGAAAGTAATCAGTTACAGTTAGGCACTTAACCCAAAGAATACAAAATTTATCTTATAGCTTGCTTCTTGGAGTTCTAGCCCAAAAACCATGGAAGGCTATAACTTGCCTAACTCACTTTACACCAACTTGAGAGTTAAACAGTACTATTAACCTATTTATTGCAGACTGTGATCTGAGGAAGGGAAGAGAAGACTACTTCATAGTTTGCGGTAAAACTGAGATTTAAACCAAGGACTTGCCAATCTAGGATACAGGCTCATAGCCTTTCTGCTACAACACTTCTCAATCAACTGTCCTACAAATATACTAAAACCTTTTATGGGTGTAAACCACTGCTATTTGGAAGATGCTGGGATTTGGAAGGTGAGATAGCCAGAGCGTTAGGTTGTTTTTTTTTAGTGTTTTCAATATGAATACTATATTGAGAGCCAGTGTGGTGTACAGGTTTCAGTGCTGAACTATGACCTTAATAAAGCCTTGCACACACCCCAGGATTGGCATGGTTTAATTGGCAAATAATATTTGATTGGCACCATATTAATTGGCTTTCATATAAATGATACCGAACCCAAAGAGTGATCACGAATGGTTGCTTCTCATCCTGGAGAGAAGTGACTAGTGGGGTGCCACGGGGTTCTGTCCTGGGCCCAGTGCTGTTCAATATTTTTATCAACGACTTGGATGAAGGAATAGAGGGCATGCTCATCAAATTTCCAGATGACACCAAATTGGGAGGGGTTGCTAATACGCCAGAGGACAGGATCAAAATTCAAAATGACCTGGATAGATTGGAGAGCTGGGCCAAGGCTAACAAAATGAAATTCAACAGAGAGAAGTGTAAGGTCCTACACTTAGGTAGAAAAAATGGAATACGGAAATATAGGATGGGGGACACGTGGCTGGACAGCAGTACATGTGAAAGGGACCTAGGAGTCTTCATAGACCACAAGCTGAACATGAGTCAGCAGTGTGATGCGGCAGCCAAGCAAGCCAATGCAATTCTCGGCTGCATCAACAGGAGTATGGTGTCTAGATCGAGGGAGGTACTGGTACCACTCTACTCTGCTTTGGTTAGACCTCATCTTGATTACTGTGTCCAGTTCTGGGCACCCCAATTCAAGAAGGACATGGTCAAGCTGGGGCAAGTCCAGAGGAGGGCGACCAAAATGGTGAGAGGCCTGGAAGCCATGCCCTATGAGGATAGACTTAGAGAGCTGGGTATGTTTAGTCTGCAGAAGAGAAGGTTAAGCGGGGACATGATAGCTATGTTTAAATATTTGAAGGGATGCCATGTAGAGGAAGGAGAGGGCTTGTTTTCTGCTTCTCCAGAGACCAGGACGAGGAACAATGGATTCAAGCTGCAGGAAAGGAGATTCCACCTGAACCTCAGGAAGAACTTCCTGTCAGTCAGGGCTGTCCGGCAGTGGAATATGCTGCCTCGGAGTGTGGTGGAGTCTCCTTCCTTGGAGGTTTTTAAGCAGAGGCTGGATGGCCATCTGTTGGGAGTGCTTTGAGGGTGTTCCTGCATGGAAGGGGGTTGGACTGGATGGCCCGTGTGGTCTCTTCCAACTCTACATTTCTATGATTCTATGATTCTAGGTATAGGATGGGGGATACTCAGCTCAGCAAAGTAAAGGACGTTGGAATTACTGTTGAACTTAAGCTGAGCATGAGCCAGCAGTGTGATGCCGCAGCAAAGAAGGCAAATGCTGTCTTAGCTTGCATTAATAGAAATATACTTTCCCAGGCATGGGACATAATAATCCCACTATGTTCTGCACTGGTCAGGCCTCATCTGGAGTACTGCATTCAGTTCTAGGCACCTCATTTTAAGACATACTGAGTGAGTTCAGAGAAGGGCAAGAACAATGATAAGATGTATGGAGAACAAAACAGACGAGGAGACATTAAACGAGCTGGACATGTTCAGCTTGGTGAAGAGAAGACTGTGGGGTGAGATGATCATACTCTAAATTCCTCAAGGGGGGCTACAAAGAGCAGGGTGCCAGCTTGTTCTCTGCTACCTCAGAAGGCAGAACTAGGCCTAATGATTTTAAGTTAGAGGATGATAGATTTCTATTGAGTATTAGAAAGAAATTCTTGACAGTGAGAGTGGTTCAGCATTAGATAGGTGCTGAACCATTTCCCCAGATAGGTGGGGGAATCTCTTCTGAATGTTTTGAAGAAGAAGCTGGACAGTTACCAGTAGTTTGCTTAGGTGGCTCTGTAATGATAGAATAGTATTTTCTGCCTTTGTTATTTTCTCTTTCTCATTATAGTTTGGTTGTGGAGGGGGTGAGGTCAGAGCCTTTTTGTGTTTTAGAAAGTTAGAATTTAATTAGTACGTTAGTGTATTAGTAAGTTAGTATACAGTAGATTTTTTTAGTTTATTGTTTTAGTATGGTGTTTTAATTTTAGTTTATGTCTATGTCAAAAATGTTAGTATGTATTTATGAGCTTTGTGTAAAAACTGATAAATTAATATAAAAAATAGAAGAGGAGGCTGGAGAGCTACCAGCTGGGATGCTCTAGTTGGAGATCCTACACTGAGCAGCAGGTAAGACCTGATGGCCCATGGAGCCCCTTCTATGGTTCTATGATTACCCGACCTGGTGCCCTCTAGTTGTTCTGAACCACAAGTCCCACCACTGCTGACCATTTCCAGAGGTTGGATGGGATTTGTACTCCAAAACATACAAGTCCTTTCACAGCAGCTCCACTGGCTATCAAGCTGCATAATTCCAAGTACTGATTATGACCTATAAAGCCCCACATGATTCAGTCCAAGTTATATGAAAGATTACATTCTCTCATATGAGACTGCCTAGGTTTTGAGATATTTAGGATGCCTTCTCTCCATCTCACTCCCCCTTACAGGTATTTTGGGTGGGAATGTAGGAGAAGGCTTTCTTTGTGGCTGCTCTTGGGCTTTGAAACTCTCTAGAGCAGTTGTACCATGTCTTTCTAGAGACAGGAAAAAAATTTTTTTTTTTTTCATAATCCTTTGGGACCTGAGTACTCATATGAAAAGTGCTTTTGATAATGTGCTGCATTGGCTATATTTGTTTTGAAATGCAAATTTAAATTTAGAGGGTTTTTTTTTTTCAGTTTAATGTGTATGCTCACAAATGGCCTTTAATTCTACTCAGTTTCATTATACTTTAATTTTTGGATGAATAGTGAAGTAACTGATGTCCCACAAAGCATGAGAGACTGCCTTATCATACCATACCTTAATGTCATGTTGTTCCACTAGAATCCCACTATAGCCATTCCTGTGATTGTATCAGGTTATTAACACCCTCTACTGCACCCTTTTGACATCTGCTGCAGATGAGTAGTGTCATTTGCACTGTCCTTCCCTCCACATTACAGTGTCATTACCCAATCCCTTTCCTTGCCCCACACCTCATGATTGGTCTGGAGGTTATTGGGCAGAGATCTTCTTGGGAGTAGCTGGGGGAGGGACAACCTGGGAATGCCCACACCTCACTACAGAAGGAAGCGCTATAAGGAAACCGCATTCCCACAGCTGACTGCACTGTTGCAGAAAAGGGGACCATTAGTGGATTGTTTACAGTGTGAAAAAGGGCACATTTCAAATGGATTGCAATGCAATAGTTGCCGGTGAGCAACAACATCGTGTGATAGGACTGATTCTGAACCAGGAATACCGCATTGCTCTGGCACAGCGTGACACCTTCGTGCGATAAGGCCCTGACTCTGAATCCAATTCACGACTTGGAGAAAAGCAGGAAATTTATTATAAAAACATCTGCATTGCCTACTGGTTTGTTTCTGGGACCATTTCAAGGTGATGGTTTTGATGCTTGCACACATGTATAGTCTGAATGCTAACACTAACAGAAGCTTGTTCAGGACCTTAAGGTCTTTCAATACAATCCTGCTCTAAGTTCTTTCTTTGAAAATGACAAATTGGTACTAATACATTTTTATTCTATCTTTCTGCAAAGTAGGTCTAGATGATTAAAATGGTCCCATCCTCATTTCATCCTTACAACAATCCTGTAAAGTAGGGTGCATGATTGGGCCAAGTTTGCTCAGTTTGTGAAAAAAGATATCCCTGATTTTAATTCAACATTGACCCACACCTTCCTAACCGTAAGTACCCCAATGAGAGCTAGCATGATCTAGTGGTTTGAATGTTGGACTAGGACCCTGGGAGATCAGAATTTGAATCTCTTCTCAGCGATGGAAACCCACAAGGTGACCTTGGGTGACTCATACTCTGTCAGCATCAGAGGAAGGCTTCTTTTTCTTCTCCTTTGAAAAAATCCTGCCCAGAAAATCCCATTATAAATTTGCCTCAGGGAAATGAAAGTACATAGCAGCGCAAGTACCCAGTTGATGCTGGACTCCAGGTCCCATCACCTCTAATAATTTACTATGTTTGCTAGGGATAATGGGAAATGTAGTTCAGTAGCTGAGGACCCATAGTTGGGATGCCAATAAACAAACCTATGCATTTTGCATACAGTGGCAATTGAGCTGTAGAACATGCTTCTCCAAGCTTAGGCCATTTCCGCAGTACACTGTTACAGTGCTATTATTCCACTTTCAATATCCTATGGAATGCTGGGGTTTGCAGTTTAGGGAGAGAGCTCTTTGGCCTCAGTAAACTACAAACCCCAGAATTCTACAAGATATTGAAAGAGAAATAATAGCACTATAACAGTGTACTGCAGAAATGGCCTTAGACTCCTTTCACAAACAGGGAAGTACTTTCATTCCAGCAGGTATATGGAAATTAATACACAGCACTGCTGTTTCATGTAGTTTTACATGTTTCCTTTTATTAGCATAGTTGCATTGCTTTTATTTTGCAGAGCTACTTCTTATTTGTATTTTAGGTTTACTATAAATCACTAGTTTTTCTGTCAAAAGCTGACATACAACTTGTGTTTGTTTTTGCCATATGCCTTCAACTTATTTCTGACTTACAGCAACTCTTAGGAGAATCTATCAAAAGTTTTTTGGAAAGATTTGTTGGGGGGGGTGCCTTTGCCATCCTCTGAGGCTGAAAATGTGATTTGCCGAATGTCAGCTAGTGGGTTTCCATGACTGAGCAGGGATTTGAACCTTCATCTCCAGAGTCATAGTCCAATACTCAAACCACTACACTACATTGGACCTCTCTGACCCACAACTACTATAAAATAAATTAACAAACTGGCATCAAGCTTCTTCTACGTGAATTGCTATAAAAGGGATAATGGCTATAAAGTTTAAAACAGTGCCTCCATTAATCACTGCTGGTGCATTAATAATATTGGTACACTTAACCGGTTTGTGCCAACTACAAAGGCTTTCCTGGATTTATACTTCTGAAAATATCCAAGGAGGTAAGGAGAATTTCTACCTGTGCAATTCCTTTTATTAACTATTTTTAAGTTATCACAAACCTGGTTCTCCAGTTGTACCAATATACAGGAATTCGGTTGGGGATACCACCAAGATGTTGCTACAACTGCTTCATTCATTCAAACCCCAGAAACTAGTACTATATTTGAAAATTGTTACAACACTAACAAATGCCAGATTTAATTCTGTAATATTTCGATAAATAACTAGTTAATTTTTGGGCTGTCTATCACTGTTCTTTACAACATCAGCACAGAACAAGGTTAGATCTGTTTTAATCCCCAAAGACACCAAGTGCCGCTAATCCTTGCAAAACAATTATTCCCTTGTTGACACTCTAGCCATGAAAGAGAGATGCTACAGCCATCAATTTCCATCCAAGAAAAACAAATCTAAAACTTTAATCCATATCACTGGGTAATGTATGCTGCTTCCCTGTAGGAATGTACTCCCATGGATACAAATTGGCTCTGAATACAAATACATTTAGCTCAGATTGAGAACGGAGTACATGGAAACTCTGCAGGGCTAAGGAGCAGCCTGTAGCTCATGCATGTCCATCTCTTGCATGATGAAAAAGTTTTCCCAGATCAAACTTTGCATGGAGGAACTTTCAATCACTTCATCTCCCAAATAATACTTTAAAATCAAAATTGTTCATGCCTGCAGTTACAGGTTTATTTGATATCCTGTAATGAAAAACTGGTGGTGGCAAAATGACACACTAGGCCCCTCTAAGATGTTCAAGCCAAAAACCAAGGCTAAGATTGGTTATGCAGGGATTGGAGAGAGATGCTAACCTATCTTCTCAAGAGTTGCAAACTAGCCCAGTGAAAAGTTGACCAAAGGGAAAAGAAAGTACATCATACTGTCTCCAACCTCCACAAACTTATTCACATGCAAAAAACTAAATATTAACTGTCATATCCTACATGTGTACTAGAATTTCTAAATTAGCAAGGTGGTAAGAGAAAGCAATACAAGAACCAGAGAGAGGCAAGACAAGCTTTGCAAAATCAACCCAACCTGCCAAATTCCTGCTGAGTGCTCCCTGGTCTGTAATGTCTCTTTTCATTCAAATTTTCATGAAATGTGTCAGAGTACTGGGACTACAAACTTTCTCTCCTTCCTACAGTTGCTCAACCAGAGACAAGGGTATTTGTCATGACAACTTGGTAAGAGGATCTGCTCTACACCCCACTGCTGTCTGAGGTAAGACTGGATATGTAGAGGACAGAGGTTGTTTGTCTGTGGCACCCAGGTTTGTGGAATTCTTACTCTCAGTTTTGTCTTCTACTCCAGGGAAGAGACATAGCTCAGTGATAAAGCTCATATTTAACATGCAGGGTGCCCCTCTCCAAATAGAGATGGAAAACACACCTGTTTGAACCCTGCAGACCCACAGTCAGTAACTATAGACCAGGAACTGACAACTTAACTCCATCCAAATGTTGTTGAACTGCAGTTCTCAAGTTCCCTCACCAATGGCTATGCTAGCTTATGTTGAAGTAAGTTGGTCCAACTTTGGGAGCGCCTAATGTTGCCTATCCCTGATGCAGACAAGTGATCCAAAACCTTCTGGTCTTCCAGATATTTTGGACATCCAATCCTAAAATCCATTACCATTGCTCATGCTGGGTGCGGAAGTCTCATATGGAAGACTGCAAAGATTGAGAACTACAAGTACAGAGGATGCTGAGTTAAATGAATAAAAGGTCTAACTTGCAATCAGAAAGTTTCCTAGTACAAAATTTTTTGACATGTGTTTGAAGTGGTGAATATTAAATGTGTGGAGCCCTCCTCTCTGTCTTTTCTTCTGTTTTGGAATCACTGTGGTTTATTTTATTCTTGTTTCATTCATATTGTCCTCCCTCCATGTTTTTATCTGACTCTTTGGTTGCTTTGGCCGGTCTCACTAAGGCCAACATTTAGGCTATTAATCTTTTAATAAATAAAATTAAAAGGAGAAAGGAGACCTCTTATCTTCCCTCACTCTGGGAAGGATACTGCTTGAGTCTTCATGTTTTCAGAATACCCACTTATCCTATGAATCTCAGTTTCAAATAAACTTGGGAAACTCTTCCCTCATATAGACTAGTCATGTTTAGAGAAACAGAGTGGACAACATGAGCTCAGCAAGTGGCAGCATAAAGAACTGATGCCCTCCCCACCTTTTTCTATATTCAATATATATTCAATATCTATATTCAGTACTCTATATTTCTATATTCAACCATTCAGACCAATAAAAGAAAAGAAAAGAATGCTAGAGAACAAGACTAGCAGCAGAAGACAATTTGTTCCAGTTGTAGATGTATATTCCTCCACAGTAGCAGATCACAGTCAGAGTACAAAACAAGAAAAAGGTGAAATATCACACTTGCATTAAAGTAAAAACAAAACAAAAAAAGAACTGTTTGTTTACTTTAGAGGATTTTAAAAAACCAGCAAGTTAGCTAGAACAGACTGGAACTGCACAAATATCAGAGAAGAACAAGTTACTAGATTTACCAGGGGCATTGCCTGATCCAATAGCTTGGCATCTTCTCATTCCCAACTCTGTCTGCACTCAGGTAGCTAAATACCTTTAAAGAGAGGAAGCACTAGGAAAACACTCTCTCTAGCTCCCTTCCTTGCATTTTCAACTTAAACCCCACAGCTTTTCACCCCAACAAAAAGACCGAAATTCTGTCCAAGTCCTCTGCATCTAAGATCTGTTCTCCACAAGAGTGTCCTGATTAAACACTCACCAGTTCGTGTATAATACTTGACCTTCTCACACTATCGTTCAGGGCAAAATTTATTTCCAGATATAGCACTAAAGAAGGGTTCCCCAATCTCGTGCCCACCAGTTATTTTTGACTGCATGGCCCATCAGTCTCAAACAGCATGTTTCATTCAATATTCAGAGATTATGAGAGCAAGTCATCCAACTCCTCTGAAAGGCATCATAATGGGGGAAAACTGAACTATAACACAGCTTTATGATAGACTCTACAGCTGTTCTACAGGGATAGGCGCTTCTTGACATTTTAAGTTTCCCCAGCATCAAGGGAAAACCCCTCAAGTGCTGCTAGCTGAGAAAGACAATTGCTTCTGAGAACCAAGGCATCTCTCTTCAAAATAAATAAATTTGTAACAGAGGTACAGGATGCCTCATTCTCATATCCAAAGAACGCTATCTTTCCACCACAAACCCCTTCATCTCTACAGCACAAATCAGCCAACAGCTGGACAAACAGGAGGTGCTCTTTGCCACCACTTCATAACACCCTCCACAGTGCCCACATCTCTCAGGGCAGGTGCCACATCGTGCCCACATCTCCCTATGGCATCACTTTTTGTTGCCATAGAGACACCTCCCCCTCGGTTTGGCATCCCTTAGCCAAAACCACCAGCCAGCCAAGACGGACGGACAGATACAATTTTCTGGAGAAACAATAAAACATGGCAGCCTGGCTGGGCCGAGCGCCCTCAACCGCTGGGTGAATGTCTCTCCTCCGCCGCCGCTCTCCGTGCAGCCCCTGCGCCCACCAATCCCTGCCAGTCGCCGGAAGGGACGGAACACACCGGGGAACCCAGCCAGCGTTATAGCAAGGGGGCGAGCGTTGCTCGGCGGGAGGGTGGCCACACGCACCCGCGCGCTCTACTTCTTGTCCGCCCCCAATCCCTGTCCCACGGGGGCACGTCCAGCCCCCCGCCGCCGCCAAAGAACCTTCGTCCAACCTCATTCGGAAACCGCCGACCCGCCTTGCCCTTCCGTGCCCACCGCCCCTCCGCTACCCTTCACCCACCAGCAGGCTGAGGCGGCAGAAAGGGGGGAAGACACACCAAGTTAAAATGGCCCTTGCCTCCTCTTCTTCGCCTCTGCGTCTCCCTCCAGACGCGATGCCTCTTCTTCCTTCCCTTGGCTCGAAGGAGGGGGCGCTCCGAGGAGGAGCCGCTGCTCGCCCTTCGCTGTTGCTCCGCTCACAGATCCCGCTGCCCGGGCTTCATCGTGGCCGCCTCGCGGAGACTGCTGGCGGCGCCGGAGGAGGGGAGGCGGTGGTGGAGGAGGACGACGGCGGCGGGCGAGCGGGCGGGCAGTCAAGCAAGCAGGCAGGCAGGCAGTCGCTCGCTCGCTCGGGCGGCGGGAGGGACGGTGGGAAAATAACAAAGCCTCCCGGGGAAGCGGCGGTGGCGGCGGCTGTCCGCCTCCGGCTCTCTGCTGCGGCTGCTCTTGCTACTGCCGCTGCCGAAGCCCCAGACCGACAAGCGCATCGCGACAGCGGCAGCGGCGGCGACGGCTCCCCACCTCCATTCTGCCTGCGCTTTTCACCTCACGGCTCCAGTTGCACAATAGAGGCCGGGCAGCCTCATCAATATTCATTGCCCGCCTCCCCTCGCCTCCTCCGCCTCTGACGACGACGCTATAGGCAAAGGCAAGAGCAATAGAGTTCCTATCTCCGGCTCCAGAGGAGGAGGAGGAAGGAGAGGGGGAAGGAGAAGGTGGGAGGGAGACTGGGGGGGCGCTCGGCGCCTGGCGCAGTCCTTTATCTGCCTGGCCCTCAAGCCCCACCGGGGGCGTCCGGAGGCAGCTCTAGGAGGCAAGAGGGCGCCCCGGGAGATGGCTGTCGTGGGTGGGAAGGTGGCTCGGCTCTCCCCGGGGAGCGGCCCTTGAGCTGGCGCTTGAGCGTCTGTTTTTCGCTCCCCTTTCTTCCTCGGTCGGCGCTCTGCGGGGGGAAGGTGCTCGCGCGCCCCTTCTTCACGCGCTTCGAGTGACGGTTGGGTCGGAGAGGCTCGCGCCGGCGGCGGCGCCGTTTTAGGCGGCTCTGCGCCGCGGTGCTACGCCAAGGATCGGGGGGCGGGCGGGTGGATGAATGAGGCAGGCGGGGAGGGCGGCGAGCGGGCGGGTTTGGGCCAAGCGCGCAGCCTGTTAGCGGAGAGGTTTCGTCACCGCAAGGAAAAAGGCCGCCGCCGCCCCCCCGGGGGCCTGTCGGGGGACGGGGGCCTCCAGGCCGCGAGCTGGAGACAACGTCGTTTTCTGGCGCGCGGCTTCGGGGGCCATTTCCGCACTGGCCTGTAATAGCGCTGTGACCCCCCTTTCAACATCCTATGGAATCCGGCCGGCCCCTCCCGAAACTGCAAACCCTAAGATTCCATAAGATGTTGAAAGTGGAGTCATAGCGCTATAACAGGCTAGTGCGGAACTGTGCCAGGACACCGCGATTCCAAGGAATTAGCAGGAGGGGGCCGTTTCAGGGGAAACACCTCCCTCCCCCATGCAAAGCCACTGCAGCCGCGAATGCAGCCGGGCTACAGGCTCCTCAGGCCGCACCTATGGAGAGCGCCAGCCGCTGACCCATCCTGAGCTGGTAGTGGTGCTGCTGGCGGTGACTCTGCTCCGTCTTTCAGGCCAAACTTTAAAGGAGCTATTCAAGATGCGGAACCTAATTTGGGCGCTAAGATTCAGCAGCTCAGATAAGGTTGTCAATACTAAAACCCAAGAGTGGATTTGCTCCCTGTCACCATTGTCACCAGCCTCAGGTAACAAAACCTTGCAGATAGTGCTCTAAATAAGGTTCTCTCTCCAGCCTTCTCTCCAGATTAAAAGATAATGGTACAACAGGGTTGTTGTAAAGGTTATTTTGAAATCCACTGAGGTATATTGTTTAGAACACTGGTAAGGAACCTTCCAGATGTTGATGAACTACTTTTCCCATTGCACTTCACCCCTGGCCAGGCAGTTTAGCACTGAGGGGACCTGAAGCAACAACATTTGTACAACCACAGACTCTTTCTTCACTTGTGATTAGTGTCAGAACAGGGCTGAGAGCTCTAGGTTCAGATCTTCACTTAACTGCAAAGTTTGCTAGGTGACCATTACAGCCACCCATTATTTCTCAATTTGACCTGCCATAGTGGTTGTAAGGATGAAATGTCTGGTAGTGGGAACTACATATGCAGTCTAGACTAGTGCAACTCAAAGTGATGGACCAGTGGCTGTCCTAGAACCACTGGCTGCCAGCTCCTGGTGAATCTCTGTGTAAGAAAGACAGAATTGTAGGCAATGTTCATAAATATGGTGCTAGTCCCTTAGCATATTTATGGGGCAAGGAGGAATTTTTGGGCCCTTACATCAGGTAACCGGAGAAACACTGGCATGGACCACTATGGAGGAAAGTTATTCTATAAATGAAGTAAACACAGTCAGCCCTCCACATTGGCAGGTTTAATTGTCACAGATTTGATTATCTGCAAGTTTCTCCAACCTCTGCCTCAAGTGCTTCTTTTTCTGGGGAGCCTTTCCCTTTCAGCGGCTCCGCTCAGGTCACATGGTCCTTTAAAAACCTGCCTCTGGTCCTCCTCCTCCTCCATCAGTAGCTGTCTGGCCAACGAAGGACAGCTCAAAGTCCAGTTTCTCAGTGCCACAAGCTCTCTCCTGATGCCCCCCCACACACACAAGGAAGAGATGGCGGTAAGAAAGGAAGTATAGGATGACAATGCCAACCCACCTTTTTCCCTCTCCTTTCCCTGATCTGGTTTGGATGCTGGATGCACTATGCCTTGGCTCACGTCCCACAGATACACACACACACATTTTGATATTCACAGTTTTTCCACTTCTGCAGGGCTCCTATGGCCCTAACCCTAGCAAATGTGGAGGGCCAACTGTACATTCAATAAATTATTGTAGGTGTGTGGTACTTGAACACTCAGCATAGGTTGATATTTTTATTCTCCAGGTAATTTATGGCAAGATACTCAATTCTTCCACTCTTATTCTCACAACAACCCTGTGAGGAAGACTAAGCTAAGAAATAATGAGAGACCTGAGGTCATTCAGCAAGCTTTGTCATTGGCGATTCTCCCTTTGCTTTCTCATGTAATGGAGTTCAAGCTGTTATGCAAACAGTTCCTGTTGACACATCTGCTATGCAAGCCCCAGAGGCTAGTGGCCTCCACGTCAGTGGATGGTGAATCCATGCAAAGTTGTAGTCTGAAGTTCCCAGTGTTTAGAAATTCAATTCCCAGAAGTCCCAACCAGTAAGGCCAGTGGTATGAAATTATGGGATCTGAAGTCTAACATAGTCTTCAAAACCAAAGATTTCCTGTCCCTGCCCTACATCCATCTATGAACGAGGTGGCAGTTGTGACCATCCAAGGTGTTTTTTGGCCTCTGACTTCCATCAGCCATAGTGATTCAGGGAGCTTGGTATGTTTAGCTTTGAAAAGACAGAGGTGACATAATAGTTATTTTTCAGTATCTGAAGGGATGTCATGTGGAACAGTGGTTCTTAACTTGTGGTTTGGGGACATGATATCCTCACAGGGGATCCACGAAGGCTTGAAAAATTTTTACAAGTTTTTACAGTTAAAATAGGAAGACAGACAGACAGATTCTCATACATTGATCTTAAAAAGCAGGAGTCTTTTGCCAGTGATAGACATCATTTGTACAATTTTTCATTACAGTATTTCACACTTTCTCTCCAAATTTGAAGACTCTTGATGAGCAATTTTAAATATTTTTGATGCACTTTTAGGTTTTAAATCTTGAGTTAACTCTTGGTAGTTTGCAGCAACAAAAGATATTTTAAAGGGGTCCACAGGAAGGGCAAGAACTGCTGATGTAGAAGATGAAGAATGCTTGTTTTCTGCTGCTTCACAGATTAGAACACAAAACAATGGATTCAAATTACAAGCAAAGAGGTTCTACCTAAACATTAGGAAGAACTTTACTGTAAGTGCTTTTAGACAGTAGAATAGACTGTGTCAGAAGGTGGTGGGTTCTCCATCTCTAAAGATATCAGAACAGAAGTTTAAGGAAGCCACAGCCCTGAGCTTGCAAGACCTGAGTAACGCTGTTGTAAACAGAGTGACTTGAAAGTCTCTCCTTCGTAGGGTCACCATGACTCAAAGTTGATTTGACGACAGGTAACATCAACCAACAGAGTACTTTAGTTGTGGATTCCTATATGGCAGGAGGATTGGACTAGATGGCCCTTGTGGTCCTTTCCAACTCTCAGATTCTATGACTCTGTAATTCTAACATCTGTAAAATGAGTGTGTTGCCTTCCTCCTGGTAGAAGAACTCAGAGCCTACTTGAATTCTACACTGCTTATTGTTTTCTCACATAATCTGCTCCAAAGCTGATGTTTTTTAAAATTATACATAGGCCAGAATGTGGTTGAGAACCAAGGAAAAGGCAGAGGCAGCCAATGTGGACTGAGTCCATGGCAGAACTGTACCCAAGCAGCTGACCGGCAGTGCCATTGGGAACTGTAGGGAATCCCTTGGGTAAAAAGACCTTTACATAACCAAAAATGCATGTGGTAACACAGCCAGCAGTTGTTCTAGCATACAGCAGTGCCAGCTGGTGACTCTGGCATCAGTGAGACAGTGAATCCACTTGAGGCTTTAGCCCAGACTTTAAAGGTGCTATCCATGGGGCTGAACTCAACGGTGAGCAGCTGGGACAGCTCCATTAAAGTCTGCACTAAATCTCAGAGGGGATTAATTGCCCCAATGGCATTTAAAACATTTAGATTCTGGCTGTAATAGCATCATCACCATCATCATTATCAGTTTTACAGTCTACCAAGTGTTAATGACTTCAGGTTTAGACTAGCCATTCCACAGAATCTAGGAATCAGTGAGGTATCATTAGATAATGTGGCACATTCCAAACACTGTTCCTTTTTGTAACTGAATGAATGAATGAATGAATGAATTTGTCATCGATAGCACAATCGCATTATTATTGTTGTTGTTAGAATTATGATTTACACCAAATAGAGAGAGAAATCCCTCCACCTTTTTTTCTCAAGCTTGCTGTCATTCCCATCATGTGCAGAACCTGAAGCATCCTGTTGAAAACACTGGGGCAACCATGGTGACTGACTATCCTTCTAGGCCCCCCCCCTTTTTTTTTGCGTAACTACAAACAATTCTGAAACTTCTCCACAAAACTGAAGTGGCCATAACTTTTCTTTTTTAAAAAAACAACAACATGTACCTGAAATTTGAAGACATGGTAGCCCTCTTACAGGGGGTTAATCCTGCCAGGTTACAAACAAATAGGCACAGGAGATTTTTGTGCCAGCAACCTTAAGGTTTGCTTCAAATAAACCATTATTCTTTTTTTCCCCCCATAATAATGCATGAAATTTGAAAATAGAGTAGCCTATTTGGAGGGGATTAATCTTGACATATTCTAGGCAGATAAGGTCAGGGATTCTTGAATCTTTGGGGGGCTTTAAGCTTGCACAAATGGCTAGTTGTGCTAGTAGCTGTACATTTTATGGGCTTGCATAAGGATTGGAGGACCTCCTTATGAAGTATTTTGCATGGTGCTACAACAATCTGTGGCTGCTTTTCCTACAGTGACACATAGGCACAGATCTATTCTCCTCTCAACAATCTGACAACCTCAGTTCTCCTGGCAATCTTGCAACGTTATGCTGGTGGAGTGTTCTGCTATGCTGGCTCTCAACAGAATTGTAGCCTCTGTGTGAACTACTTTTAAAGTTTGCTTCAGTATATTTAGTATAAGTTTGCTTTAATATATTTAAATCAGGGGTAAAGCAATTTGCCCCCAAACGCCCAGCCAGGCCATACCTGCACAGCAGTGCAGGGAAATGTGTCAAGTTTTCAGTTGTACGCTGATCAAAATGGTGACCAGAAGTGATGCTGTATCATTTCCAGAGGCCATTAGGGCCAGTATGTGGCTGCAAACTAAGGTATTTTTGACAAAAGGGGGTTTCTATGGGGGTGTGAGGGAGTGCTTTGGTATGTTTTTAGGTTAGGGGTAGAGTTTGAGGTTCTTTTTGGGTGAAATACAGTAGTTGCAACAAAAATGAATACTGAGGAGCTTTGGGAGACTGGAGAAGAACTTCACAGGCCACAAACGTGGGCTTGAGGTCACATATGGCCTACCCTTAGTTTAAATTTGCTAATATGTATTACTTTCCTGTGATGTTTGTGTGTTGCTTGTATATTAAGATTTACAGTATGTGTGCAAATACTGCAGACAACTGGCAAACGCTGCAGGCAAACAAAAAGGAGATTTTTTAAAAGGCAAGGACACTGAAATCAAACCCAAATCTAATCTTAAAAACTAGGGCCAAAATTAGTGGAGTTAAAGAGATAAGGGAAATACCAGTGCCTAATTAAGTTAGGCCATTTCCGCCCTACAGTGTTATAGTGCTATTATTCCACTTTCAACATCCTGTGGAATTCTGGCGTTTGTAGTTTCCTGAGGCCAAAGAGCTTTCTGGCTGAGAATTCTAAAAGCCCTTCCTAAATTGCAAACCCTAGGATTCCACAGGATGCTGAAAGTGGAATAATGGCACTGTAACACTATAGGGTGGAAATGGCCTAAGTGTTAAAATGCTATGAGACCAACGTGCGCAAAGCAAATAACACACAAGTAAAGAAGGGGATGAGACTGGGCTGAGGAAGGAGAACTGAGGTTGGTACTGGTATGATAAAGGAAGGAGAAACTCGGGCTGTTGTAAATTCAAACTACATCCAAGCTCCAGAAGAGCTCTTTCCTACTTGGAGAAAACTAACAAAAGGATAGAAGTATCCATCCATGGAGTGGTGCTGAGATCTGTGTCTGTTTGAAAGCTAGAGCTGTCCATAAGTCCAGCTCCTCTCCCCATATTTATGGTGGTGCTTTACAGCATTATGAAAACATGGTCTGGCTTTCAGGCCCCTCCCTAAACTGCAAACCCCAGGATTCCACAGGATGTTGAAAGTGGAATGATGGCACTGTAACGGTCTAGTGCGGAAATGGCTACTGTCTGTGTTACTGAATTGGCTCAGTGTGATTCAGAGCAATTCAAACAAATGTGATCCAGTTCAGTTTCACTCTGGATCCATCTGATTTCATCTCATTTCTATATGGGATTCAGTCAAATGGGTTGCACATTCCTGGACTTGAATACATGATGGGCCAGCCTACAGAGGCAGCATGGTAGTGGTGTCACTGTTGGATAAAAACTCTGGCAGCCCAGAGTTAGGGTACCTACTCAGTTGTGGAAACCCACAGGGCCAGGCAATGACAAACTTTCTCCATATAAATCTTGCAAACAAAAACCTAAGTAAGAACTCACTTAAAGGCATGTAACAACAACCTGTAGAGCAAGGATAAATAAATGCAGCAGGTCGCCATCCCAGAACAAAAGCTGAGAATGACCACAGATGTACTTCTAGTTCTTTACATTTGTGTTTTGTGTATGTGTGTGTATTTCAATTTAAACAGTGCAGGGAGAGCCCTACAACCAACTGAATTGCTTTTAAAAGGCTTCTGTGAGGTGCAGATCACTTTTTATTTCATTTTAAAACTGGCGGTAAAAAGGAGTAGTTTGTGGAATTGTCAGGGGCTAAAGGGAAACAAAAACAGCCTTGTGGGGTTTCTCGTGCTCCAAAGGGATCGTTTTGGCCACTCCTGCTCTATACAGTCAGCCCTCCACATTTCATGGATTTCATTGTTTGTGAGTATGTCTGACCCTTGCCCACCCCTGCACCTCAGGTGCTCCTTTTCCAGGGCAACCTTCCTTTTTTGTGGCTCTGAGCTGGCCATGCAGCCCTTTAAAAACTCTACCTCTGGTCCTCCTCCTGCTCCACCACCAGCCATTGCCTGGCAAGCTAAGGACACAATGCGGCCCAATTTCTCAGCACCACAAACCCGCTCCCATTGCCCCCACACACCCAAGGAAAGAGATGGGCAGGAGAGGAGGTTTACGGCTACCATGCCAACCCACCCCTTTCCCCTCTCCTTTCCCTGACCTGGTTTGGACACTGTAGATTCCCACGTAAACAGACATTTTGATATTTGTGGTTTTTCCACTTTTGCAGGAGTCCTGCCCCCTAACCCTAGTGAAGCCTGACTACTAATAAGGAATTCATTCTCTGAATACAGATCTTCATGTAATCAAAATGTCTTTTTATGCCATTATTTTTAATTAGTTATGTACAATTACCAGAATCCCCTAACAAACTTACTGATTGGGAAATTCTGGGAAGTATAATTCAAAAAAATATTTTTAAGCTCTGAAAATGATATTATTTGACTTTTTGGAAAAAAAAGTACTGGAAAGTTGGCATCATGTGCTGCCTGTAAGGTATTGGTGTGTCACCTCCCCAGCCAAAAAAGACCCCCTACTGGAGCTTGGCTGCTGCTGTTAATCTCGCTGGGGCCTTTCCCAGCAAGAGCGATGGCAGCGGGCAAGGGCCGGGTGGGAGGGGGCTGCCTTTCCCCCTGCTGCTGTTCTGGCTGGAGCCTTTCCTGGCGAGGGTGACAGTAGCGGGCCAGGACCAGTGGGTGCTGCCTCACCCCACCCTCAATACACCTCTGGGTACCTCCAGTTTGCTAGTAAAGCTGAATTACTGTGTCGCGAAATGATACATGTCAAAAAAGTGTGCCACCAACATGAAAAGTTTGGAAAGCTCTGCAGTAGAGCAATTGTGTCTCCCACTTTGCTGCTGTCCAGCCAATGCCCAGTTCCAGGATAACCACAAGAAGGGAAGCAAGTTGCCCGTTAACAGTTGGCACCTGGGCCACAGACTGGGGTGAACTTGTCACAGTCTTCCTCACTATGCTATTCCTTCCAGATACTAATTGTGTATATGTGGTTTCACATCTTCCACCCTATGCTTTTCTTTTTAATTACAAATTAACACATGTGGCTTCAAGTCTACTGTCAATTTTTGGCAACTCAATGTATTTCATAGGGTTTTCTTAGACATGGAATACTCAGACATAATTTGCAATAGTATTCCTCTGAAATATACTCTACAGCACCTCGTATTCCTTGGTCGTTCCCTACCCCAGTACTAACCAGAGCTGACCCCTTTTAGCTTCCAAGAACAAATAGGAGCTGGTGACTTCAGCACATTCAGCCTCATGAGTTAGCATACACAAAATTTGTTGAATGCTCTCTCTTTTATCCTTTCTGTGTATGAGAGAGGTACTTCCTCGTTGAGGGAGAGGCACTGAGAAAGTGGTCACACACCTTCTCAGGCCCTTTTCTCACGTGGGGGGGCCGAAACGGGGCAGCACATGCAGGGGCGGAGCTTACCTACTTGCATTTTGCTCCGTCCCTGCTCCGTCCCTGCGGGGAATGGATTTCGGCTCAGTGGCGCCCAAAATGGCGGCCGGCGGCTTCCAGCGGCGCTCTGCTAATCAGGGCAGCGCGCCAGCCGGAAGCCCACCCCCAGGGCAGATCTGCAGAGACACACTACCGTGTCTCTGCAGATTCTCACCGGGAGCTGCCACGGATTAGTGCGGGCGAGTTTGCTAAAAAACTTGCAGCGCCACCCCTGCGGCTGGGCTAGAGCAGTTGGAGGTGTGGCGCCTCACCGTTTGCAACCGCGCTAGCTTATCTCGCGATGTGAACGACCTCCGTCTCCGGTCGTCGGACCGCGGGCTTTTACCCCCATGTGAAAATGGCCTCAGAGTATTTTATTTTATATTATTGTTTACTGATGCCATTTATATCCTCACTTTCCTGCAAAAAACTTATGGGTGAGTACATGGTTCTTCCATCTCCCCCATTTTTATCTTCACAACAACCCTGCAAGGAATTCTAGGAGGCAGTGATTGGTATGAATTGCATGAATGGCAGAGTGAAGATTCAGATTTGGACCTCCACGGTCATAGTCTGGCATTCTCCCCACCATGGCATGCCTGTTCTAGTTATCCTTTTATTTATTGTACTTGGAGATTACCAAACAATGTAACAATGTAACTGTTCTAGGAAGAGTACAAGCAAATTAAAAACATAAAATACAAGCCAGTGAAACAACAAAACAAGAAACCACTGGAGACCTTACAGCATAGTATCCTGCGAGCATATATGGCACATGGAAATACTTGAGATTTTATAGCATGACTTTTAAGGTGCTACAAGACTGCTTAATCTCTTAAAAACAAGAACAATAGGTTTTATTTAATTAACTAAAGACGTTGTTTTTCTGTGCCTTCAAGACATTTTTGACTTATGGCAATCCTAACATGAACCTATTATGGGGTTTTATCACAGGTTTTATTGGCAAGATTTACTCAGAGGGGGGTTGCCTTTGCCTTCCTCTGAGTCTGAGAGAGTGTAATATGCTCAAGGTCACCACACAGGTATCCATGGTCAAAGGAGCATTTGAACCCTGATCTCTCCGAGTCTAAATCCAATACTCAAAACACTACACCACACTGGCTCTCGTAACAAAATATGTTGTTGTTGTTGTCATTGTTGTTGTTATGTGCCTTCAAATGGTTTCCGGCTTAAGGCGAACCTATCACAGAGTTTTCTGGGGCTGAAAGCGTGTGAAACACCCAAGATCACCCAGTGGGTTTCTCGGGCCAAGCAGGGAATTGGATCCTAGTCCCAGAGTTGTAGGTCCATGCTCAAACCACTATACCATGCAGGCTCAACTAAATGTGTATGTTGGAAAAATGTGTACCAATGTGATTTAGTCAATGTAAGAAAAGTTTATAAAAGTGCATTAGGAAAATATGTTCTCAAAATTGCAGAAAATACATGTGTATTTCCATGGAGGAAAAGGTATCACAGTTTGATACAAAAATGAGAATGAAGACAGAATGCCAGTGAGAAATTGAGAAACTTGAGAACAAGATGGACAGATGTTCACTTCTGTGCCCTAAATGCAGCAGGACTCAGTTAATTTTAAAGCAACTGTAATTACTCACATTTCACCATCTAAAGAGGAAGTCCTTCTTAAGACTATTGACTGCAGAGCCTAGAATTACCTAGCCTGCTGGGACGCGTATCAAAAGAGCAAATAAATCAAGTAAACCTAGTTACTTATTTTTCAGAACTAAGAATCCAGAGGAACCTCCAACGTTTGCAGATCTGTCAGCTGTATTAAATAACACCCTTTCAAAGGCCTAGAGGGCAGGAAGCTACAATACCCCTTGACTAGTTGGGGGCAAAGAGAAAGTGAAGGGCTGCTGGATGAGGTAGGACCCTGTCACCCTGAGAATACCTTCCCAATAGTTGTTGTTGTTGTGTACCTTCAAGTTGTTTCCAACCTATGGTGATTTTAAGGTAACCCTATCACCCTATCATGGGTTTTTCTGGGGCTGAGAGTATGTGATGTACCCAAAGTCACCCCGTGGGTTTCCATGGCTGAGCAGAGAATTGAACCCAGGTCTCCAGCATCACAGTCCAGCACTCAAACCACTACATCATACTGGCTTATGCACATGGGTTTTTCTTTTTTACTTTGGAATACCATGCTTATATTCTTCTTTATACCCTCAAAGGTTCTCAAAACAGCTTAGAAAAGATTATTAATATGAAAACATAGTAAAAACTAATACAGAAACATAAATCTCATAGTGGCCGTAGGATTCCCCAAATCAATGCTGCTTTGGCTACTTGATCTGCAGGGCTGTCAAATATTTCTTCCAAATGTGCCAAGGACCAATTTCTATGCATGGTCATGAAAGCTAGACAGTGAAGAAGCAGAGGCTGGATGGCCATTTGCTGAGGGTGCTTTGAGTGTTTGTTCCTGCATGGCAGGGGGTTGGACTTGATGGATATTGTGGTCTCTTCCAACTCTATGATTCTGTGATTCTAAGAAAGTAGACAGGAAGACGATCAACTCGTTCGAAATGTGGTGCTGGATGAGAGTTCTATGGACTGCTGAAAAGACCAATAAGTGGGTCTGAGAGGCTGAATTCTCTCACTGGAATCCAATTAAACTGAGATGGTGGTACTTTGGACATATAATGAGACAATATGGATTCTTGGGAAAAAATAATGCTTAGTAAAGTGGAAGGCAGAAAGAAAAGTGGAAGACTGCAGTCCAGGTGTATTGATTCAATCAAGAAAACCACGGGCTGGAATTTCTGAGACCTGAGCATGGCAGTTGATGTTCAGGAATCCTAGAAGTCTCTCGTTCATATTATCACCACAGGTGGAAGCAGCTGTTGTTGTTAACTGCTGTCTAGTCGACTTCAACCTACGGTGACCCTGTGAATAAGTTACCTTATCTTCAGCTGTCCTGCTCAGGTCTTGCAGATTCAGGGATGTGTCTTTCTTGATGAGTCTGTCCGTCTAAAATGCCGTCTTCCTCTTTTCCTACTCCCTTCTACCTTGCCAGGCATGATTGTCTTTTCCGGTGAATCAGGTCTCCTCATGATATGGCCAAAGTATGACAGCCTCAATTTAGTTATCTTGGCTTGTAGGGAGAGTTCAGACTTGACTGAGTCTAGGACCCATTAGGAATTTGCAGTCCCACCACCATGGAAAGGTAGTGCCATTGGTGAGAAGGGGAAGTTGACAGCAAACACCAACAATTTGAACACTATGCCTGTTTCTTTCCTTTCTGGAAACTCACCAGCGACCAGTGGTGAGTGGCTCTTTCCTTTCTGGAAACTCACCAGCGACCAGTGGTGAGTGGCTCAGGGACTGGCACCAGCCCAGGGATGCCCACTTTTAGTAGCACCGCACCAGATGCCCCACAGTAACCCTGCCTTCCTTCCCTTATTCTTTTCCAGCCTGGTAGAATAGCTGCCTAATGACAACTGAACAAGAGGCAAAGCTTGATGTTCACTCAGACCTTAGAACTACTAATATTAAAGCAGATTTTTTAAAGTATTCCTTCAGAAATTAAGTTCTCAGCGTTAACCATGTTAGTGGAAATTATACATTAATTTGTTGTGTTAATCGTTAATAACCCATTAGTAACATATTACTTCAAAATCTCCAGAAAATCTAATATAATTAACTAATAACTTGTAATGCCCCTCCCCAAAAACCTTTGAAAAAATCCCTCCAAAATAAATTAAAATGAAATGAAATTAACCAGTACCTAACTTTTTAATGCTTTTGTTGCTTAATGTTAAAATAAACACTAGCTTTTAAAATTTTTGCTAAAGATGTAACAAATTAGGAGTAAAGATTTAATTTTAATGAATTATTTCTGAGTTCTTCTGATGCTT
Source organism: Iguana delicatissima (assembly GCA_948472985.1). Lineage (NCBI taxonomy): Eukaryota > Metazoa > Chordata > Lepidosauria > Squamata > Iguanidae > Iguana > Iguana delicatissima. The sequence goes on along the minus strand of CAOKZL010001006.1, from coordinate 343,435 downwards.
TATATTTGTTATATGTTTTGAACAGCTCTTCCCATCTAGGCAGCAAATAAAATGGGGTCCTTTTTCCAATTGACTGCCTGAAAGGCTCTGAACCAAAGCAACTTCTGCGAAGGAGCAAGAGTGACTGCTTAAATGTGTCTTTGTTTTGAGATGGACACCTAAAGATACTAGCATATCTGGAGAAAGGGTCATAAACAAAGGATGCAATTAGCATCACTAACATTACCCATTTTCCCTTGCCGCAGGGCACAGAAGGCAAACTAACAATGGGGTGATCGATACTTATCTGAGAACACTAGTGTTTAATGATCACTCAGGACAAGTGCACAGAGCATTAGAACAGAAAACACTAGGGGACCAGGACAAAGAGTCTTGTGGTACTCTCAAGACTGAAGCATGTTGTTGTTGTGGTAGTGGTGTGCCTTTAAGTCATTTCTGATTCATGGCAACCCTAAGGCAAATCTATCATGGGGTCTTCTGGGGCTGAGAGTGTGTGACACACAAGGTCACCCAGTGGGTTTTCATGGTCAAACAAGGAATCAGGTTCTGGTCTCCAGGGTCATAATCCACTTGCTTGGCTGTCACTAAAGCATGAGCTTCTGTTATTTAAAACTCGTTAGCTGAAATACACTTAGGGACACATGCACAAGTAAGTCATGCCATATCATGCCTAAATACCATAAAAGCACCAGATCCTACCTGATAATGGAAGATAAGCATAGTCTGCCCTGGTTAGTACTTGGATGGGAGACTGCCCAAAAAATACCAGGTGCCATATCTGTCTGTCTGTCTGTCTGTCTGTCTGTCTGTCTGTCTGTCTGTCTGTCTGTCTGTCTGTCTGTCTGTCTGACTGACTATCAGAGGAAAGAACTGGCAAAACCTTCTGAGTATTTCTTGCCTAAGAAAACCTCCTGATATTCATGGGATTGCCAAAAATTGATCGGCAATTTGAAGACCCATACACACATGGGTCATACCATGTATGCGGCACCAAAATTTCACCACTGCACAATGGATATATTGTGCTGATAGAGAGCAGAAGTGGAGTTGCACAGACTCTTAATCTGTGCCTTATCTTTGCAAGTTGTGCACTGTATATTGTGCATTGCTCCCAGTCATTGACATGTGCATGGAGGTTGTATAGTGCTTCCATGGCAGGTATTTATGCTATGCTACAGTGATGTTGGACTGAGGTATGTGTGTGTGTGTGTGTGTGTGTGTGTGTGTGTGTGTGTACATTTGTGTGTACAGAAACTCACATGCAGTATACATATAAATTGGGGAATAGGATGGTAGACAGTAAGGTCAGAGGGGAATGCAAGATATATTTAATTGCCCTGCAATGGTTATCTAGCATATCTGACACCTGATGTGGATCATGTTTTTAACACACACACACCAAATTATTTGCAGTAATAATCATGAAATGAAACATATAATAATAGCCAGAAAAGAAATGCAGACAATAAAAATGCTCTTTTATTGAACTTTGTACATATAATGTGAATAAAAACTAATTAATTAAATAAGAAATAAATATTATGGTACAAAAAAGAAAAAAGTAATGAATTAATACATTTAAATTACATAAATAAAAAGAAAATTACTGTATTTTTGAAAAGAGGGGAAAAAACTTATCCAATGTATGTTTGTAATATGATCTGTAGTGCCTCTTCCTTTTATGAACCCAGCTTGGATATCTGGTATTTCTTGTTCCATGAAGGACTTTGTTGTAAAATTCTGGGCATCACTTTGCTTGCATGGAAGTTAACCGAGCAGTCCACTAGTAACTGCAATCCCTAGTGTCTTTTTTCCTGGGGATTAAAATGTATCTTGAACTTTCCCAATCTATAGCCATTATTTTGTTTTCTATATTTGTTGGCGAATTTTAGTTAGAATTTGAGTAGATTCTATCTCTGTAGCTTGGAACAGCTCTATTAATCCACCACCTGTTCCTGGTGATTTATTTCTCTCAAGTGCTTCGTGTGAAGCTTCCACTTCACTTTCTAAAACTGTGGGTTCATCTTCAAATAGTTCTTCCTCTAATTAATCTGTTATCCTTCCATCTCTTGTATATATTTCTTCAGCTTATTGTTTCCGTCATCTTTTTATTTCATGATGATGTTATGTGTTCTGCTGATCGTATACCATCCCCACTTTTGGTTTAAATTTCCCTTTGATTTCTCAGATCTTGAGGGAAAGATCTTTTGTGCTACTTTTTTTTTGTCACCTTCTATTTTTCTGTATTATTATAAAAGTTATCTTTGTCCCTGTGCAGAAGTAGAATTCTGATGCTATTTCTGTTTCCTTTTTCTTTTGCTTCTTGTCTGACCTTAACTGTTTGAAGAATTTCATTTGTTATCCACCAAGGCTTTTCTTTCTTTTGGGCTGCAGATAGTAAGTTTTTTGTATTCTTTCCTGACAACATCCCTGGTTTCAGTTGTTGCATTGGAGGAAGTTAGTTGATATCCACAAATGTTGGTGCTAAAATATAAATCACTTAGCCTTAAAGGGGCTGCTAGATTCCTTTTGTCTCCCCCTCCCTTTTTCCTTCCGCAGCAACAGACTAGCAGGGCTACGTCTTTGGAACCAAGGGAAGAAAGTGGCATCAGAAGGAAGTGGCATCTATCATTGCTCCATCTCCTCCCTTGCTTCTGCCTTACACAAGGAAATTCCATTGGGAGGGGAGGGAACAGGCTTGACTTGGTGCAGATTGGGAGTGTCTCCTGCCCAGCTCATGTTTCTGGCAGCCAATGTCTGTTTCCCTTTTCTGGAGCCTCTGTGAGGGACGGGAGAGTGAGGAGCTAACGTTGCATCTGTCCCCCTTAGAATGCCACTGTTTTCCTGTGATCTCATTGTATATACTCCTAGTAACAATTCAAGTTTAGAAAGTTGCTTTTTAAAGGCAAATAGTTACAGTTACCGTTAGAATGGCTCAAATACTTAAAGCTATAGGTATACTTGGTAAAATGAATTCTTTATTTATCAATTTTTTAAAGGAACTAAAATAGTTAGCTTTTAGTTACTTGTTAAATATGAATGCACAGCACGCAATACAGCATAAGCCAGGACTCAAACCTTGGGATATTCCACCTGCACCATTTTGTGAGACCATAGTCCCATAACTATAAAAGTAACTAAAACATTAAAGTCACACTACAAAAGGAGTGATGTGTTCTGCCATTTTCTTATGACAATAATGTACCTTAGCTGTATCATTGTTACTGGAAAAACTCTCCCTTGGTTCTGTAATGAGAAAAGGATTCAGTTGGTTTTGCTGCAAGTTCCCCTTGGAATGTGTTACTTTTGGGAATGAGTAAATGAGGGCCGGTGTGTTGTAGTGGTTTGAGCATTGGACTACAATCTTCGGGGTTTAATATCCTGCTCAGCCATGGAAATCCATTGGGTGACTTTGGCGCATCACACACTCCCAGCCCCCAGAAAGCCCTGTGATAGGTTTGCCTTAGAGTCACCGTAAGTTGGAAACTACTTGAAGGCACCAACAACAACATCAACACCAGATAGACTATGCTCTACAGTACTGTGAGTGGGAGAGTTCTTGCCCAACTTCTTTTTGCAGCACTGAAAGCCTCCTGGGACTGCCTTCCCAAACTCAATTAAAAAAAAAGTCTGAAAACCACCAAAACCACCACAAAACTGCTCTAAAACATGACATTTCTCATAACTTCTCATCATGTCACTTCCAATCCTCCCAAAATGCACCAGTGTGGTCTGCCTGTACAGGGGAGAAACAGGTCAGTTTCTGTAGTACAGGCATTTAGCTGGGCAGAATATGCATTAGCTGGCAGATCCTTTGAATACTGGAAGAGATTTCTGACTTCCAATTGTTTCACAAAAGTGATAACAAAATAGCTCCTCACTCATCTCCACTGTCCTAAATTATCCTAGGGAAATGAAGGAAGCTTGGGGTAACACCAGAAATGAATTTTGTGTGTTAAATCCAGGGTTAATCAGACCCCCTACAGCCCCAAAGTAGTTTTTTAAAATACATGCATATGTGTGTGTGCATGCAGACACACATCTATAACTCATTGTTTTAAAAAATCTGTAGGTGTGCCCTGCAACATAAAAAGTGTCCCTGAATGCTCCCAGGTTACCCAACCCATGTTCAATTAATGTCAGGTGCTTTAAGTTCTGGCACTCAAACCAGACTCCTGGGCTCAGGATTCTTTCATGCTAAGCTTACAGTATGCCCTTTGCCCCAGGCCGATCTCTACCTTCTAACAGAAAAAATAAAAAAACAGATTGGCCCACCTGTGTTCCACAGGCAACTGTCACAGTCATATCCTGGCTACATGGCACTTGGGCCTCAGCTGCTGGGGAGAGAGCTTCAAGAATTAAAAGAGAACTACCAGTACAACAATAAACAGCAACATACATTTCCTGAGTTTGACAATTTCAAACCTTTCATGTCAGATCAATGGTAGGGAACCTGTGGCCTTTCCAGAACCTGCTGGACTCCAACTCTCATCATGCTGTTGTTATTGTATGCTTTTTAGTCATTTCTGACCTTATGACATACCTGTCACAGGGGATTCTTGGCAAGATTTGTTCAGAAGGGATTTGCTTGTGCCTTCCTCTCACGCTAGAGAGAGTGACTTGGCCAAGGTCACCTCATGGGTTTCCATGGCTGAGCAGGTATTTGAACCCTCATTTCCAGAGTCATAGTTCAATGCACAAACTGCTATGCCATGCTGGCTCTCCAACTCTCATAATCTCTTACCACAATTCAGCTGATAGGACAGAGATTCTCTAAACCCACCCCAGAAAAAGGCATTGTGAGAGGATGGTGAAGATTGTCTTGCCTCATGTAGTACTGGGTTGGGTTGGACTAGATGATCTATAGGATCCCCTACATTGCTACACTTTTACAGTTCTATGTATGCATGTGCTTGTTGATGCTTCTGTTGCTACCATGCTGCAAAGTACGGTAGTGTCCTCTTTGTCTTTTTACATATGAAAGGGGCTTGCAGAAGTCACTCAGTCTGGGTTTCCCCTCCTTTTTCCCTCAATACTGTATATAGAACTGTGAGAATTGTTTATCTATTACATGTATATCCTGCCTTTCCTCCAAAGTAGCACAAGATGGCATATGCAGATATTTCCCCCTATTCCTCATTTAATCTTCACAATAACCTTGTGTGGTAGAGTAGGCTAGCAAAAAGTGTATGGTTTTATGAGATTCATCGCGAAGATTAAAACTATCAGTCATAGTCTCATACTCTAGCCTAGGAATGGGGAAGCTATAGCTTCCATCAGCCCTAACAATTGGTTGCGCTGGCTGGGGCACATGGGACCTGGAATGCAACAAGATCTGGAGGGGCACAAATTCCCCAAACCTGCTCTGATCCCTACATCCAAGTATTTCCTTGCTAAACAGAGAGAGAGAGAGACTATTGCATAGAGCAGTTTAAAGCAAACTCCATGTTGATCTTTCTATGATAAAAGGTCAGTTGAGTTGACACCATTCCCCCCCCCCACTGCCCCATTCCATGGATATGCCATTTCCCTTGGACACTTACATAGAGGAACATAAGATGTGAACCAGGGCAGTCACTGATATGACTGGTAATACTTTTCCTGGCTACTGTGATTGTGAGAAGTGCTGCTGACAACTCAGTTCACAAGTGCACATTTGTCATGAATACATAGGCCCAGGAGCTGTCAGGAACAGCTGCTCATAGTGAGAAAATTGTATGATTTGACCCAGCCCAAAAAGCATGCCACATTTAGGTGACAGTGTGAAAGACTAAATGCTGTCATGATTTTACATGTGATATTATCACATTTATGGAGTCTGAAAAGACCCCACCTAACTGATCTCACCTTCTGAGAGAATCCTGAGTACTCGCTCCAGTTAATCAGGATTTCCAAGCTCCACAGGCATCCTAGTGTGTGACCAAGGCTTTCCCTTGGTTCCAGAAAAACTGGTTATGACAGCAAAGGGAGCTCTCCCATGCAGCAATTGCCTTTAAATTACTTGCTTTGGTGGTGGGACCCACCCAGCAGACATTGAAAAGAAGTCAATGCTCTGTCATAATCTGACCAGATGATATACAGAATGCACAATCAAGAGAAATGCAAAGTCTCTGACTCTTGATGGTCTTTTTTTTTTAAATTTTAACACAAAACAACAAGCACAAACTGATTTTTTAACATGAACTAAAATTAAAACACTGTACTAAAACTCTAAAATAAAAGCTCTGAATGTTATATTCACTAAAACACTAACTTACTAACTAACTAAACACGGACTGAATAAACATAAATGAGTTCTGGCCCCATCAAACCAAACTGTAATGAAAAAGAAAAATTTTTTAAAAAAGAGAAAGAAAATAATATTACAACTAGCACATTCCTCATGCCGAAACCACACCTACCCACCACTTTTCCATGTATCACCATCAGAGGCCCACTCAAAGGAAATGATACCTGTTGCCTGCTCATCTCAACTGGAAAACAAAGAATGACTAGAACTTCATTACAGGCAGCTCTCCAGTTCCAGTTACTGCAACTTGAAGAAAATTAATCTCTCATGGGCCCTTTCACACTACACAATTCTAGCACTAAGGCCATTTCCACCCTACACTGTTATAGTGCTATTATTCCACTTTCAACATGCTGTGGAATTCTGAGGTTTGCAGTTTCCTGAGGCCAAAGAGCTCCCTGGCTGAGAATTCTAAAGGCCCCTCCCTGAACTGCAAACCCCAGGATTCCATAGGTTGTTGAAAGTGGAATAACAGCATTACAACAGTCTAGTGTGGAAATGGCCTAACATTCCACTTTAATTGCTTAGTTCAGTCCTATGAAATCCTGATATTTATAGTTAAGGGAGGAGTATTTAGATTTCTCAGCCAGAGAACTCTACTGCCTCACCAAACTACAAGTCCCAGGATGCAGCCATAGCAGTTAAAGTGGAATCATATTGCTGGAATTGTGTAGAGATGCTAATGTTGCAGGACTACTGTGGGCTGGATTGGAGTCGAGGAAAAAATTGCTACTATAAAATAGATTATTAACTTTGTTTAACATGAAAACAAATCCATAAGCATTTCTGGAAAGTTCCAGTTAGCTAGGTGTTATTATAGTGTCTACAACTAATAAGTTGTCATTTAGGATATGGTAAGTTGTAATTTAGGATAGTGTTAAACCCCAGAAGACCCTGTGATAGGTTCGCCTTAGGGTCACCGTCAGTCAGAAATGACTTGAAGGCACACAACAACAACAACAACAGCAACAACAACAACAACAACAGTTGAGTATAAACATTAAAGCAGGGATGTGCAACCAAGACCCTGATGATTCTGTTAAACAGCAATTGCCATCAGCACTGACCAGCAGGTATTTATATTTTCTGCAAAGGATTTCAGTTCCAAAACAGCACAGGAATAGATCTATGCATGAAAAGATTTGTATGCAAATCCTACTTCCCGTACTCACAACATATTTATGAGTTGAGCTTGTGCTCAGAGGCTACCAGTAGATGGTACAATTCAGAAGCAGAGATCAGCCATTCTTTCTTGGTCCTGGAGTGCATTGCAAAGTGTGATCAGATTACTAGTGATCATTCAGCCTGCAAATCTCCTTTTGAAGACTGCATACTCCCCAACTGTTACGATTTTGGCAGAGACAGTCCTAGGCCATTTCTGCAGTACACACTTATAACAGTGCTTTTATTCCACTTTCAACATTGTATAGAATCCTGGGGTTTGCAGTTTAGGGAGGGGCCAGGTGGCCCTAAACTGCAAACCCCAGGACTCCATAAGATGTTGAAAGTGAAATAATCACGCTACAAGAATGTAGTGTGGAAATGGCCCTGATTAATCCTGTATTGCCCCAATTTTCAGCTGCTTTTAAAATGTTCCAGTTTCTCTCTCGTCCTCTCCTTTCTCCCTTTGTCTTTATCTTATTTCAAATACTGGAGACTGAGTTCAAAGTGCAAAAAATAGATTTCACTCCGTTAACTCAGCAGGAGATTCAGAATCAGACAAAAGCAAACTCCTGTAGGCTCTCCTAGCTAGTTTGCCCTTCCTCATTAACAAATTTTACAATTTTGACTACACTCTTGATGTTGCTAGGCCACATATGCCCCGGTTTTGATTTGTGAAATGTTGGAAGGTGTGAGACTGTACCTCCTGGTCACAACATCTGACCAGATTTTTGGACTTTGCTGTCTCTTTCCCATCTTCTGCTGTTGTATCACTGAGCCTGATATATAGAGTTTTTAATAACAAAAAGCTTCCACATTTTTGTGGCACTTTGGGTGGCAACTGCAGTGGGTCCTGGATGACTGACACCAGATCTCATGGCTCAGAAGGACTAGAACTTGGAACCTTCACTCTAACCACTACAACTTTATGGATTTTAATATTTTGTTGTTCATTCATGATATATCAAATCTGCAATCTGAGGAAACTCCAGAATGAAACAATACTGGACCTTTCTCCATTATCTCCAACATTTCACAGATGAAAACCAGGACCCATGGGGCCAAGCAACGAGTATAGTCAAAATGGCAAAAGTTACTAATGAGGAAAAAGCTAGGAGAGGCTGCAGTGGTTTTCTTTCATCTGAGCCTTCAGAGAAGGGCAAGTTTCTGTTCCCTCTTCTTTTCTCTCCAGCCCCACAATGTTAAGTAAGTCCAAACTACTTTTGCATTTTGAACTCAGTTTACAGCAACTGAAGTAAGCTGAGGAAAACGGGAGAAAGTGAGAGGAAACTGAAACATTTGGAAAGCATCTGAAAAAATGGGATGACTGAGAATTAGTTGGGACTGTCCTTGTGGAATCATGACAGTTGGATGGTATGTTGCTCATTCAGAGGCCCTTGGGAACTGAATCAGGGACTTTCTGCATGCAAAAGAAGTTGAAGGGCCTCTGAGCCACACTCCTTCTTGTTTCTCCCTGTTCAACCAACCTCGAAAAGCTTGCTTGTACACCAGAAAAGTGTGTGTCTGAGCTGTTCATGAGAAATGAACCACACATTGTTATTTGCGGCAAGAGTTCTCTGCCATGCCACCTTTTTGCAATGTTGCTCTTTCAGACTGTAGCTCCTTTGCCACTGCCATGCTGGCTGAGGAGATCACATGATCTCCAAAATTTCACAGATGAAAACTGGGGCACATGTGACCAACCAACATCAGCATGATATCCAGATGGCAAATGTTAGTAACGAGCTAGGCCACATCAGCTAGGATTGGTGGTAGCAGTTGCTTCTGCTTCAGCCTACTGGGAAGTGCATGATTCTGCTCCCTCCATTCTTCACTCCCCACAGGGTGCAAACTGTTTTTGCACTTTGAACTCAGTTTGCGGGAACTGAAGTAACCAGAGGATGAAAGGTGAACATGGGAGGAGAAAAGAGAAACTGGGACATTTTAAAAGCAAGCGAAAAAGTGGGATGACAGAGGATTATTTGGACTGTCCCTGTCAAATTGGGATAGTTAGAGACTCTGGGACTCTGGGAGCTAAAGTCCAAACCAGGAAGTTTTCAAGGCTCAGCCTCCTATACTGTATCTGAGCCTCTCTCACCTCCTCCATCTTTTCTTTTTTCTTTTGCCTTTCATGTGGGTTAAGTTGTGGCAAACAGTGACATTGTTCAAGGAAGACAGGGGCTTTCTTACTGCAGTTTAGGCCTACCTGGCGATAGCACCCGATATCTCTTTGATATCATAATTCGGCCTTACCATAGCACCCCTGTCCACGTGTTTGTGAGGCCCTCGGACAAGCACGAAACCAGGCTCGGCGTTTAACTGTTGAAATATTCTCAAACAATACAGGCACGCCAGAAATAGCCAGATCGCAGCTTCAGGGACCTCCCCGGCAAACACCACATTATGTATGTATGCTACCTACAAAAGGCTCCCTCCCCTGAGCAGGCAACTTGACAGAGGCTGAACCATCCACTGTCAAGCATTGAGTGTTTACATACTGGCTACACCATTGTTGATTCGGCACTGATTCTATCATGCTAAATTGTGACTTTTTGGAGACATTGTCTCGCACCCAAAACTCACTGTTGTCCCTGAGTAAGGCATAGCCTGCAGTCACACTTCTCCCTATAAAAACCCCTGATTCCGAGACCTTCCTCGGATCGCTCCCGAGTTCCAGACCGCCTTGCTGCCGCTTTGCTTGGCGAGTTTCCCCTCAGCTCCACATGCTGAGTCACACCGAACCCCAGCATCGCTCTCTATCTTCTTCCGGGCTTCAGGAACAGGTGTCGTATCACCCAAATCAACTATCCCTCTGAAAACCCCGCTATCTTACTCACACCTTTATTTTCCTTAGTTATCTGTGTGCGTGGGTTGCTTACATTGTGTGCCTGTATTTAATAAAGATCATTCATTATTTTCAAACCGGTCTGCTTCTTGGCTTGGCCTGACCCCGTAAACACTGGATTACAAGATCCTGCTAAGTTACCCTGCCTCCCTGCTAAAGCAGTGCTCTGAGCTAATTTTCCCCACCTATAGTAGAGCACATTCTGGTGTCCCTCCCGGGACCCCCAGTAAATAGGGTAACAGCTTCCTGAGATAGGACTCAACCATTCCACATCTTTTTCTGCCTCAGGAAACCATCCTTCTCAGGAATTTAAAATGAAAGCAGAGGCAAGCTGCTTTCACCTTGAATGACCTTTCACTACGTATGCCAGAGAACTGTTACTCAGCCGCTCAGCAGGGCTGACGTGATTTCTACAGTCAGAACATCCTCGCAATGCATGTGGGTGTGATGAGAGAAATCGAAGACAAGAAGGCAGCCTTCTAGGATCCCACAAGAAGCTTACTTGGGGCTAACCTTTTCAAAAGAAGGGCCGTTGTGTATCCTGTTAGCCTGGCTCTCTAGAGAGAATGTGGCCTACCAGGGGCATTGCCCTCATCGTAAATCTATTTCCCAGCACCCCTGGTCTATTCACTGTTCTGAGAAGGTACTTTTTGGACTGTGATTCTAAGAATCCGCCAGCCAAGAGAAAAAAGAGTATCATAATTCAGGGTGTGATAGAATCTCTGCTGCCCAACTGGTGGACCAGCTGCAAGGTGAGGATAAAGGAGATTTGCAAAATGACAGAAAAAAAAGGAAAACAGTCATGTAGTGAGAAGAAATTGGCAAAAGTGGGGAGTCAAGGACTGAGGAAAGAGAGCTACAGAAAAGGCATGGGTTTTGAGAGAGAAAATCAGCAGCAGAACATGAGGGGAACAAGAGGATATCTGAGGGGAAGAGTACAACAGGAGTTTGTTGCAAACCACCTCAGGTCACATACTGGGAGAAAATTGGGAGGTAATATAAAGAAACAAACAAAATAATAAACATATCAAGATACAGAGGAGCCCAATGGTTGTTGTATGCCATCAAGTTGCTTCTGACTTCTAATGATCCTAAGGAAATCCTGTCATGGGATTTTCTTTGCACAATTTGTTCAGTGGATGCTTGCCATTGTCTTCCTCTGAGGCTGAGAGAGTGTAACTTGCCCAAGGTCACCCAGAAGGTTTCCACAGTTGAGTGGGGATTTGAACTGTGGCCTCCTGGAATTCTAGTCTAACATTCAAACAGTATACCACACTGGTTCATCAGGGGGCACAAGATAGAGCAGTAAATGGTGCCTCTCCCACATCAAAGTCATGATCATGGCACATAGTACCCAAGGACGTTAACTTTATTCTGGCATCTGAGGTAGAAGCTCTCCCAAACACATCTTTCCCACATTGATAGTACAATGACAATGGTGTATGTAGGCTTAACAGCACCTAGGGCAAGTGTGGAAGTTGTGCCCCTAGGTGCTTCTGCCGCCCCCAACACCCCCACACCAGGCCAGGAAAGACCCTGGCAAGGGCGATGGGTCAGTGGTGGGCAGGGGGTCAGTCAGCAGCAGTGGGCAGGAGGGCTGCTGCTGCCTCTGCTGCCATCCACTCCCTGTACCAGGCCAGGAAGGACCCCGGCAGGGTCGGGGCAGCAGTGGGTGTGGATAGGGCAGCCAGGAGGGCTGCTGCTGCTGCCGCCGCCACCCCTCCCCACACTGGGCCAGGCCTGTTGTACAGACACTTAATCAGAAGTGGGCAGTCTGTGGCATTCCAGTTGTTAGACTGTTACCCTGAAAATCTGGGGGTCCCTGAGGGACACCTCGATATGCTCCAAGTAATGGGGAAAGGAAGCTCAACGGAGCACAAGCAATAGCAATGCAAGAGGCAGGGTAACCTAGCAAGATCTTTTACGCAGTTTTTACAGGGCCAGGCCCAGTCAGAAATCGCACAAAAAGATCCAATTAATGACTTCATTAAACAGTAATAGCACTCATCAACGCAAACACACATACATCCAAGGGCTAAAGAGAAATAAAGAGTAGAAATAAGATAGAGGGATTGTTGAAAGATTCGTGGTTTGGGTGATACTGCACCTTTTCATGAAGTCCTTGGTCTGGAAAGTAGCAAAAGAAAACTCAGTGAAGAGACACTGAGGGGATCACGCGGTTATCTGGAGGGGGGAACGGTCAGTTGGTATGACTGGAAGGTATCCAAAGAACTAGTCAAAAAAGGGGACTATTTGTAGGAAAAATTTACCTTGAGGGCAAATCCTTTCCTGAGGAGAACAAAGGGGATAGCAACCAAAAACAACTTCACACCAGCATCTTCTTTGATATTGGAAGATAGCAAGGTGTTACCCAAGTGTCAGGATCTTCCGCCGATTTGGGTTGCAGATGGATGTAGATGGATTTTGCCTGGTAAGGTTTTATTGCTTCCAGTGCCCAACTTTGCGGGAAAACTCTTAATCCCTTCAAATTGGCTCCTTAAAGGCTGATGATCTTTAGTCCACTGTGGGTTGGTACAGCTTGAGGTCTCCTGTGACTGAGGAGTTTACTGGCCTGACCTGGTTCTTTCGATCGTACGACCATTGTTGCCTAAGTGTCTGGGTGACCTCTCTGGTGGGTTAGATTAATTTTATATCAAAGTTGTAGACCCTGGGACAAGGTTTACCAAGGGGGCAACAAGACTCTAGTTCCCATCAACCCCAGACAATGAGCAGGGATCATAGAGGCTATAGGCTAGCAAAATGCAGAGAACTACAGATTCCTCATCTCTGTCTTGGACGGAGATCCTGTATTAAGTGCACATACGGATTTTTCACCATTTCTCATGATGTCAAAAGAGGAAACCACTACGCTAAACAGGAGATTGTTGTTTACTGATAAAGCTGGACATGAAAGTGATCATCAGGAAAGAATATGACTATGTTTCCCAGCAATCCTTTGCCATCAATCAGTGCAATGTTCTGTTTTGCATTGTGAAGCAGAAAGGGAACTGCTTGATAGCTTAGGACCACCTCTGATATATCTCTTCCCCCATGAAAGTTCATAAATAAGGCCTCTTATTTGGAACAGAGAAGTATCCATTGTGTGTGCGTGCGTATGTGTGTTTGTGTGATTTTGAGTTCTGCTTCTCCTTCCTGATCCCTGAAAGATAAAGGCTAGTGTTTTCCACAGAAGACTCTTCAGTTTTGTGGGTTTGACTGTAAGACTGAGATTTAGAACCACCCACTCTAATAAGTGTTACATGCAACCCAAGGCTTTTGGGGCCAACCGCTAACAGTCCAAAGGGGAGACAAAATTCCCTCTGATGCATCAGTTTGGTGAAAAAGATGATCTGAAACCAGATAGTTCAGTGGAAATAGATAATCCCCTGCCCCTGTCCATTCTGATGTTTCCTAGTCTGGGTATTCTTCTCTGAGTCAGGGATACCTTAAACACATATATATGGAAAGAAAGGGGAAAATGGAACTGGATGCCATTTACATGGAAAGATATAAAGGAATCCTGTAGCAACTTTGAAACTAGTTGAGAAAGTAAAATTTCTGTGTAATTTTTCATGGACCTCAGTCCACTTAGTTGTCTTTTTTCCTCCATTAATGTTACAGGATTCCCTTCCCTTGTTATGCTGAGACACACTAACATGGCAGCATCTTTGAATACTACTACCATATACATAATTAATCAGAAGTATGTCCTTCTGAGTTAAACTGAGCTCACACATTTAGCATGCTGGTCTTGTGTCCTCTACAGGCCACCATGGCCATTTCCACACTGGAAGGTTATAGTGCTATTGTTCCACTTGCAACACCCTATGGAATCCTGGGGTTCCAGACAGCCCCTCCCAAAACAGCAAACCCCAGGATTCCATAGGATGTTGCAAATGGAACAATAGCGCTATTTCAGTCTAGTGCGGAAATGGTCCATGTGCCTGTTATACTCAGCTTCTCACATTCTTCTGTTGGTTTTCTATCTCAAAACCCATCTGCTGCCTTTTCTGTAGCTCTCTTGCTTTGATTATCCTCTTTACCAGACACTCTTAAATGCAACTAGATGATGTTAGACCCCGGTCAGAAAGGGCTTGGTGTATTACATCACTTTTTTCAAAATGTGGTATGCCTGTATAGTTACGTTGCTGTGTTTTTGGGGGCCCTTTGGCTCATTTGGCTGAAAGAGGGCCTGGCACATCCTCCAGCTGTCTTAATTTGGCAGGATTTGCAATTAATCTTTAGTTATCCCAGTTTTTCAACTGTTTTTAAAATGTTCCCTTTTTTTCTCCTCCTCCCACTTCCTTCCTTCCTCCTCTGCTTATTTCATCTGTCGCAAACTGAGTTCAACGTGCAAAAGAAGTTCCCACTCTATTAACTCAGGAGGGAGGAGAGGAAAGAGGTGAAATCTTGCTCTTTTCAGTAGACTCAGGCAAATGCAGACTTCAGCAGCCTCTCCTAGTTGATGTGTTCTTCCTCATTAACAATTTCTGCCATCTTGACTACACTCCGATGTTGCTTGGCCACATGTCTTAATTGTCACCTGACTGAAATATTGGATGGCATGTATTGCTATAATTGTGTAGCACTGTGAATGGGCCTTTTGCTGATGCAGTGAAACATCCAACTTGCTTTGAAGCTGCATTAGTCTTCTGGGACTTCTAAGAATATTGTTTGACTTTGCAACAGGCAAGGTACATGTGCCTTGTTTTAAAGGTAAACCTCCCTTCTTTGGTGTCCTGCTACCGAAATTCAGCAGCACTATGAAAAATTTCATATCAAACTTTCAGGTTCTTCCCACCAATTTTTTTAAAGAACTCAGTGTACATTGCAAAGTTCTTGTCAAAACTCAGGCCGAATGATATTTTCTCTCATCCTTAGTGTGGAAAATAAGACATTAAAACATTATAGCTGAGATTCTAAATCACAGTCTATATTTTGTAACTTTAGAAGTCTGTTGCAGCAATGGTTTGAAATCTTGTCAGTGAATTGTGAAGGCGTGCATCCAGGCAAGAATGCTGTGATGTGCTTTGGGCACTCTTATTGTGCTCCAGCGTTTCCTAGATGGTGTTCTGATGTGCATGGGTGCCCTTTTGCACTGGCCCATTGTGCATCATTCACTCCACGGTCTACCACTGTGCAGCGGACATCTGTAGGTAGTAATGTCACGGTAGGCTCAAGGTGAAAACTGACGTTATGAAATTCCTGGATTCTATTTCCTGCACATAAGTCCACTTACAAAGATGTCGCTTACTGAATTCCAGCCAGTAAATGCTGACCTCTGCTGAAACAAATGAAAATAACTTATTCCAACATTTCACCACTGTGAAAACTACTCTTTATGATGAGTGGCTTTGGATCTCAAGGGAGATTCTGGAATTTATGCCTACCTAAGAACATGGTAGTATAGCACATGCTAGAGAGAGAGGGATAGAGAAAAGCAGAAAATTGTCCCAACAAATACAGCTGAAGTTCGTATGACTTGAAAGACTAACAGATTTGTAATGAAGTAAACTTCCATGGATGACAAAGTAGGTCCTGTCCACAAAATATGCCACATTTAAATGTGCCAGTCTTTAAGGCATCACATGATTATTTGCCATTGCTCTGTGTGTGTGCGCGCACGCGCGTGCATGTGTGTGTAAGCAATACACAAGGAGTCCTGAGTTTCTCCAGCTTTGCAGCAGCACCACACAACTCCTCAGCTCACTCATGCTTTAAGCACATGATAGCTCTCCAGCCAGTCCTATTGGAACATTATCTATTTAGGATGTTCGTCAAATTTGCCCTTTTCAGGTACTTTGCACCTATTTATACATTATTGTTCCCACTGTTGTTTTAATAGTGTAGTTGTGACTCTGGTAATGTACCACGTGTTCACATGATTGTGCATCAGTGATAGGGCACTAGGGGGCATTTGCATGTGGCTGCATGTGCTATTGGCAGTAAGGGTGGAAATAATTTACATGACCATTGGATCTTAATTACCACCATTTTGATTCTGCCAACTCCTGCAGCTCCACATTAGCCAGTTCCACTTGAGAGAACAGAAAATTAAGTGCTATAAGGGGCCAGATTAAATGTTAGCCCCCATGCAGGCTAGGGTGAATCTCTTACTCATACTAAATAGAGCTGCATTTAAAATCTACTTCCCTGCATTTTCTGTCTGCACTGTATGCCTCCAGTACTGGTGCTGTGGCCCAGGGATTTGGAACATGTGGCTTTTGAAATTTTAGTGAACTACTGCTCCCATGATCCCTCAGCATGAGATGGCCAGATGAAAATGGATAAGACTCCTGCAGCTCAAACGGCAGTGTGGAAAAGGGCATTTTGCCAGGTACTGGTTTTGTGATTTGCTACACCTGCTGAGCAACCCTCTTTTACCCAACCATTTTAAAAATAAGAAGCCCAGTTCTCTTTTCACATGGGGCCATTCTACTCGCTCCTGGCTGTACTGGCAGGGCCTGATAGGAACTAGAGTGCAGTATACAGATGGTTGTACATTCTACTCTTAGGGCACTACTAGCATGCAGAGTTCACATCTGACCACAAAGTATTTTAGCCTGTGAAATATGGCAGAGGCACTAGCTTTGCCTGATTTTTTTCTCCCCTAAATTAGACAAATGTGTAAGAAGATAAGTTTATTGACGGCTTCTAGTCATGCTGAAGAGCCAGTGTGATGTAGTGGTTTAAGTGTTGGGTGAGGACTCTAGGAATCCTCACTCATCCATAGAAAGCTACTGGGAGACCTAGGACAAGTCACACTCTCTCAGCCTCAGAGGAAAGTAATGGCAAATCTCCTCTGAACAAGTCTTGCTCAGGCCATTTCTGCACTACACTGTTACAGTGCTATTATTCCACTTTCAACATCCTATGGAATCCTGGGGTTTGCAGTTTAGGGAGGGCCTTTGAGGGCCCTCAGAAAGCTCCATAACAGGGTCACCTTAAGGCTGCCATAAATCAGGAATAACTTGGTGGCACACCACAGTAATTACGTCTGACACATGGAACCTCCATGATCACAGGTATGGATGAATACCAGTCACTGGCGGAGTGAAGGACAGTCTTATTTATGGCCTTCCTGGGGGAGTTGCTTTTTGCAAGCTTCCAGGAGGGAGCCCTGTGGTTCTGGAAAAGAGAGACTTTTACACAAATTCTTAATTGCCAGGAATCTAGCAAAATTCCACTTGATGATTGGGTTGATATCCATTGCCCGCCCGCCATAAGGACTACATCCCATCTCATCTACCCATGCCACTCCAGTGGTGGCAAAGACCATGGCTCTGTAAAACATAAAGCTTTCATGGGTGTGATTCTTCTTTTAAACAAGGCACCTGGCCCTATACACCTTGTTTACATGTACAAAAGTGGTAATTTTGCTGCTGTCACCACATCAAATGGGACAAGGGGGACCACAAAAAGGATCTGATGAGAACTATATGTGATATTATGGCCACCTGGTTCGCACCTCTGGTGTTAACAAAAACACGATCTAAGTCTCTGCACTCATACACTTTTTTCTGGTATTCCCCAAAATAACCGCAATGCTTGCCTAAGGCGGGGGGCAGGCAAAATCATGCAGCCCTCCATGTGTTGTTAGACTGCAGTTCTTAACAACGCTATCTAGCATAGCCAATGGTGAGGGATGATGGGAGCTGCACCTGGAGAGCAACATGATGACATCGCACTGGCTCCCCTTGGCCGGATACTCACTCATCAAGTAGAAATGCTTAGCAAAATTACCAACATGCAGGTTACTGTTGGTATCAGACCACAATCAACATGAATGCTGTTTGTTTTTAAAATGCTATTATGACATGATTTCAACAAAAGCATTTTCAAATACCTCAGTCCCACGTTGTTGAATTTCTGGTTGCAAGTCAACTGTCTATGTGGGCTCCTGCTATACAACCTCTCGAAGGCTCCTTGGCCAACCCCGGTTCTTTGCAATTCCTCGCATCTGGGCCCGGTCCACCTTAAGAGTCCGCCGGTGCTACCTTAATCCCCCCCCCGCCCCGCCGCAGCCCGAGGAGAACCCCGGAGGCTCTGCTTGCGGATCCATCCATTCCACCAGGCTGAGAGGGGTGCAGAGAATGGACCGGAGACCTTCGAGTGCCGGGGGCGGGGAAAAGGTTCTTTGGTGGTTGAATGGGAGCGCGCAGGGATGATTTAGGCCCGCAGCTTAGCAAGTCTAAACTGAGAGCAAAGTCCTCCGGCGCTGGCTAGATTGGCAGAGGAGCCAATCTGACAACATGTGAGAGTCCTGGGCGAAGCCGGGAAGGCTCAGTTTTAACCCTGCGGAGGAGGAGTGGAAAGTCCGAGGGCTGTAAAGAGTTTAAAGGGACAGCGAGCAGATGACAGAAGAAGCTCCTGTATTCCGAATCGAGCCCTTGGTCATCTAACGTAGCTCATTTCCGCACTAGCCTGGTATAGTGCGGTTATTCCACTTTCAACATCCTATGGAATCCTGGAGTTTGCAGGTTAGGGGGCGGCCACGGGTCTGCGCGGCTCGTCCTCTCTCTCCACTGAGTCAACAGAGTGCGAAACGTTTCGTACTTTTGTACTGAGTTTCTGTACTGTCAGCTCGGTTTGCGCCACTTGATGTAGGCCAGGAACAAAGGAGAGAGAAACTGGGACATTTTAAGAGGAGCTGAAAAAGTGGAATGAGAATGGACTAATCTGCTAAATCGGGACAGCTGGAGGGTATAGGCAGAAGGCCAGAGGGAGGAGGAGGAGAAGGAAGCCGGGAAGCCCCACCGGGCAGGGCGGGGCAGGGCGATGCACAAAGGGCAAGCAGAACGAGTCACACCACACTTCCCACTGGGCACACTTCATATGCCCAGATTCTAACACAGACTTGAGACGGGCTGGAATTCCTTTCTTCCAACTACATCTGTTTTGCGCTGCAAGTTGGCAGGGTGTGATGTGAGTTTACGTCTGGGGGAAAAAAACTTTTTCTGAGTGTGCTTAGGCTATGCAGAGAAGAGCCTTTTGTTTTTTTAACCTCTTTGGAAGACGGTAAGCGCACCATTCTCTCTTTTTCCAAACACGTTTCTCTTCTTCCATGCCCCAGTTCGTCCACTCTTTACTTTTCTCTGGTAGTAAGGTGGAATCCACCCAAATAAGCACAGGGGGAAAAAAAAACCTTTCGAACCACCAAAGGAAGTCCCCCACCAACTTAAATCGCCAGGTGTGTGTGGTAGTGGTGGTGGGAATTCATAGTATAACACTTCCCAGCTGTGTTGCTTCTGGAAATCCCCCACCCAGCATGGCAATGGGGCTTAGAAAAACCATCTCATTTGGTACCGCTTAACATCATCAGCCCTCAGTCTTCTTTTCTGATTAAAACCATTAATGAGAACATTCAGAATACCTATTTTACTACTGGATTAAAGCCAGAGTCATCAGAAGTGACAGAAAGGCTTAACATGTCACGATACCAGGGATGACACTCATGTGCTCCATGCTTCCCCAATCTCTGACAAAGGTGGATAAAAACACCCACTAGAGAAACCATGACCATTTCCATACGAGATTGTGACAGCACTATTATTCCACTTTCAACACCCTATGGAATCCTGGGGTTTGCAGTTTAGCAAACCCCAGGATTCCATAGGATGTTGAAAGTGGAATCATAGTGCTATAACAGTCTTGTGCGGAAATGGCCCATGCAAGCAGCCTCCACCTTCTGGTTTTGCCCCTTCTGGTGCAACCAGATCTGTCACTTATCTGAAGCACACACAGCAGTCACGCTCAGAAAGAACAGAAAAAGACAAGCAGATGTCCTCAACTATATAAGGCTATTTGGCCTTCCTTATCCTAGCACTAAGGAGAAACAATTGATGTCACAGTTCGTAAACCAGTACTAATATTTTCATCTTTGCCAGAAGCAGGTCTTTTGAAAAACGAACGGCTTTTAGTTGCATATTTGAGACTAAACCATTTTGGACTAATGATAGTGGCAGGTCACAGCTTGCTGTTTCCCCTGCTGAAGGTTCCAGAAAAAAAGGGAACTTGAGGTGGTGGGGTGCTGGGAAGAAAGAAACCCTGTAAGGCCCTGCTTTGGGGGTCCCAATATCTTTATGGTTTGGATGGGCACCATACCTAATTGGTATCATATGCAACACACTTTAATTGGCACTAATATCAAATTCAAGCCTGAGAGGTGACGGAGAGGTCGATCATTTGTCAGGCAAATGCACACCATTCCTGTGGATAATAGGCTTAAAGAGAAGCTGCAATTTTCCAGGGAACCCAACTGTGAGGAACCTATCAGGACACCGATTGACAGATATCTGTCCCTTATACACCTAGACTCCTTCCTCTTTCTCAGAGCACCCACAGCAGACAGCTATCACAACATCTATCATGCTTTTGTCAATCAAGCACTAAGCCCATCAGTAGGGGAAAGACCCATTGTCCACAACAGATTCCCTTTTGTCTTGCGTCTGGAAGCTTCACTCGCACAGGCTACTTTCAGAGTACAACTACCACTGATTTACCCCTGATTTCAGGATGCCCAGTGCAGTCTCTTGCCTTTCTGAGCGTCACTCTGGCTGTTTGATTCCCAAACTGAGAACTGCCCTTGGGTCCAGTATATGAGTCATTTTGTCGCACTTTTCCACTTTTTGTCGGATCCAGAAAATACCGCCCATACCCTTCACAGTCTCTGTCTGCTTTCCTCCCTTTTCCTTCAGTTAGCTCTTGTGTGAATGTGTGATTGTGTGTCTCTTGTGTGCATGCATGAGTGAATTCCCCTCAATAAAACAAATTTTTAGCTTACTTTTGAATCTCTGGCTGATTCTTTCCTGCGTGTGCCCATAAACACTGGTAGCAAGATCTCACTAAGTTGTCCCCGCTCTTGCAGACTCCTGATTTGAGCTAATTATTTCCCCACTTTTTCAAGGAGGTATTTGGCATTGCAGGATGGCTGTTGTGGCACCTGTTAACCAAAATGTCCCAGTTAGGCACTTAGATTCTGCAGACCTAACCATGCCTCCCATCATCCCTGACCATTGTCTACACCGATTGGACTCACGGGAGTTCCAGCCCCCAATGCCTGGAGGTCCACAGGTTGCTAGCCACTGAATTAAATCATAAGGAATACAAATAGCAGTGAGACAACTGAGAATTGGTGATCAGTTTTTGCTTGGCTTGTCATGGGGTTTGCTCTTTTTTAAAAACTGAGTGTGTAGATTTTGCTAGCAGGCAATATCCCTCTAATGGGGAAGGAAGAAATGCAGTGGCTGCGGATGGTCTCCTTGTGGGGACACACTTTTTGCATCCTGCTTCCCTGCCTACAGGCCAGAAGGAATGTTGTTGCCATGGTGACAGCCTGGCTAGTGATCTGCCTTTCCTTGTCCTAGGTCTTGCCGCACTCATTTGCAAAACAGCCTTAAGGGGGTCTGAAATCCCTAGCTGGTCACAGTGAGCCGGCAGCTCGTGGGTGTACCTGGCAGAGCTGACAGAATATTCTCATACACCATAACCAAGCTGCACAAAGGGCTGTAGAGGCGAAAGGAGAGGCTGGTGACCAATTAGGTACTCCATCATTGATTCTCAGGGGTTACTTCCTTCTTACTGTAGCCCCTTCTCCCTTTAACGTTTGCACATGTAAATCATACTCCACAATTAATTCGGAGGGCAAAGGATTAAGCTGTCCATTTTGAAATAATACTGTCATTTGGTAAGCATAGACCGATTTGTCCATGTGATAGACTTTCATTGCGTTGGTTAATTCAGGGCCAGCTCTACCATTTGGCAAAGTAGATGGCCAGTGGCTGGGAAAGGAGTAGAAGTGGCAGCCTCTCAATTGTTGTTCTTGAGCCTCCCTCCCCACCTTCATCTTGCACCCCTTTCATTAGTCTGCTGGTTTCTGATGAGATGAGGTAAGATTCAGTTGCCATCTTGACTGTTGACTTCAGTAGCAAAATTTCTTAGGCCACTCCTGGTTTAATGAATAGAGAGCTAATATCCAGAGATCCAGAAGAGGCTTTGTATAATCTGCTGGATTGTCTATTTGTTGTTTTCTTTTTCATGGTTTATGTTTCTAACTGGATTTAATTTAATTTTTTGACACCTTGATTATATTTTTAACTTTTGTATGGTGTGATTTTTTTGCCTTTTTTTTTTAACTGTTGTAAGGCAAGATATGAAGGAACAATTACATTTTTGTTGGTCTGTGCCTTCAAGCTGTTTATGGATTTATGGTGACCCTAAGGCCAGTATCGTTCAGTGGTTCGACTGCTGGACCCTTCTTGGCGACCCTTCTTGGCCATGGGGAAACCTGGTGACCCTTCTTGGCCATGGGGAAACATACTGGGGTGATCTTGGGCATATCACACACTCTCAGCCCCAGAAAACCCCATGATAGGTTCACTTTTTGATTGCCATAAGCTGGAATGACTTGAAGGCACAGAACAGAAACAAGGTGAGCCTATATTGAGGTTTGCCATTGCTTTCCTTTGAGGGTGAGAGAGTGTGATTTGTTAAAACTCACCCACTGGGCTTCCATGGTTGAACAGGGATTCAGTCCTGGGCTCCCAGTGTCCTAGCCCAGCACTCAAACCACTACAGCATACTGGCTCTCATGACTAAATACATATGTTGGAAGCATAGATTTTGCCCCTAGGTCTGGTGTCCCATGACTTTGCTTTTGAAGGACTGAAACAAGCAGTGATGACAGTAAGAAATAGTGCCCTTCCTTTACCTTTCTTCCCTCCTTCTGCCTAGTGGAGCCAGTGGGGTCCAGAACTGGTGAGCAAGTGAGGAGGCAATTGTGATAGTGGTGCCATCCTGCCTGAGGCTGGCTCCCTAGACTGGAGCAGCATTCTCTTATCCCTCCATCCAATAAGCTGGGTGGGAGAATTTCAGCTCGTCATACATTTTGGTCTACACTTTCCATCAGCCTCACTCAATATGGTCAATGAAAAAGGATAGTGGGAGCTGTAGTCCAAAAGATTTGGAGGGGTAAAAATTCCCCAACTCTTCCTATGCTGCAGGAGAGAGCTGCTCTTGGCAGAAGGCAATGGAATCCCTGGTGTCTCCCCTGAAATGCATGACATACCCTTATTGTTTGTGCCATGTGTGCCATTGACTCCACGTTAACCATTTTAACATTTATTGCTCTTCAGAGGAGAGCTACTGCTTCCTTCCCCACATTAGCTCTCCATGCACTTCCACACGCAGGTTTCCAGATGCTTTCAGAAAACACTGGTGTACTGGTTAGCGCTAGTTCCAGATGAGTAATTGAATCAATTGTTCAATGACAATTGAACATGTGGATAAATCCCATTAATTCAAAGGTCTACACTAGTTTAGAGTAACTGAGGCCATTATGAGCAAGCTGCTGGTCAAATTCTGGTTCACCTTGACACTGACTCATGGTCAAGGAAGAGACCGCCAAGATAGGGCTGGCCAAGATATTTTGGAATCTGTGACAGTAAATCCTGTAAATGCCTCTTCCTGGGAGAAAACAAAACTATAATAAATTAAACAACAATTTACTGCTTTTTCAGGACATTCCAAATTGGCTGTTCGAAGTGATCTCTTCCCTCTGCCTTGCATACCTCCAACATTTCACAGATGAGAACTGGGGCACATGTGAACATGAAAGTGTGGTCAAGGTGGCAAAATTTATTAATGAAGAAGGACATACAAGCTAAGAGAGGCTGCACTGGGCACATCAAGACACTACCCTTCCTCTTCTCTCCCCTCTGCTGAGTTAACTAAGGCCATTTCCGCACTAGCCTGTTATAGCTCTATTATTCCACGTTCAACAACCTATGGAATCCTGGGGTTTGCAGTTTAGGGAGGGGCTGGCTGGCCCCTCCCTAAACTGCAAACCCCAGGATTCCATAGGATGTTGGACGTGGAATAATAGAGCTATAACAGGCTAGTGTGGAAATGGCCTAAGTGCAAACTATTTTTGAACTTTGAACTCAGTTGGCAGCAACCCAAGTAAGCTGAGGATGAAGTGGAAAAGCAGGAGGAGGAGAAAGAAACTAGGACATCTTAAAAGCAGTTGAAAAAGTGAGATGACAGAGGATTAACTGGGACTACCCATGCTGAATCTGACAGTTGGAGGGTATGGTTTCACCATAGAAGCAGCTTCCATCTCTTTTCACCCTATTAGACCTAAGTGGCTTTGGTAGCTACGAGTTCATCTATCAACTCCATCCCTTTTGCCAGCTAAGGTTCTTGCTGGATGAGAGTGGTCTAGCAGTGGCTTTCTTTGTGCCCATTTCTACAGTAATAGCATTTTTTTAGCATTTATTTCTATACCGCCTATCAACTAGAGTTATCTAAGCGGTTTACAATGTATTTTAGCTAATTGCCCCCAACAAGCTGGGTACTCATTTTACCGACCTGCGAAAGGATGGAAGGCTGAGTCAACCTTGGAGCCTGGCAGGATCGAACTCACAACCTTGTGACTGCAGTACTGGCATTTAACCACTGCGCCGCCAGGGCAGTAGTAGAAAGTACGATTGCAGACCTGAACCAGGCTGGAGGGTAATGCAAAATAGTCTTTCAGTGGCAAATACTGCTTTTGAGGTTTCTTGGGATGCTGTTTGAAGATTTTTCTGCCCCCCCTTTTTTTTCATTGGAAGAAAGGAGACCCCCAGGTTGTGGTTGAGCTGCATGTGGCCCATGGGCTTCATGGCACGAAATATATATCTTCCAGCAATCCCAGTGTGATAGGCATAGTCGTGATTAATCCCACTTTTTCAGCTCCTTTTAAAATGCACCAGTTTCTCTTATATTCTCATACTTTTCTTGTTTGTCCTAGCTTACTTCAACTGGTGCATACTGAATTCAAAGTGCCAAAATAGTTTGCATTCAATGAACTCAGCAGGGGGAGAGCAGAAGAGGAGGTGGAGCCTTGCTCTCCCCAGTAGATTCAGGCAAAAGGAAACTGCTGCAGCATCTCCTAACTTGTGTCTTCTCCTTCATTAACAGTTTTTCCTGTCTTGACCACACTTTGATCTTGCTTGACCAGATGGTTTTCATCTGTGAAATGCTGGAGAGTGTGTAAATCATGATCGTGCTGTGAGGTTTCTCTCCCTATTCTCCTCGAACTCTCTATTCCGATCTCTTTGCCATCAGAAGATCTGCAGAGATGGACCACAGATCTGGTCTTCCTTGTGGTGGCAATCTGGGTTTGGGACTTTCCTTGCCAGAGTGGTTTGGCCAGTGCTGACTTTGCCATCTTTTAATTGCCCTTCTAATTTTTCCTGCAGCTGTCAGCTATGTTTTCACTTGTTTAGGTTGCTATTGAGCTTTATTATGTTGTTCTGCATATTAGTTTTTGTTCTACTATTTCTAGACAGAGAGACAGATAGGAAGCAGCTCTTACGGTTTTGTATTAAAAAAGAGCCTGGCACAAATATCTAAGGGGAATCAAATATATTTGGAGAAATCCACTGAAAGCAATAGTTTTGGTACTACCTTAAAAATCTCCTAGGGTGTAATTAAGACAGATGCCATCTTGCCAGCTGATGGCAGCTGCAGTTTGTTTAGAGTTCACAAGAGGCACTTTGAGCTTGTCCTAGACGGTGATGTCTGCTCACAGTCTGCAGCAGAAAGAATGCCTTTTGGACTCTTGCCCACAGAGGAGCAGTAGTATTTCAGTTCGTCCTGATTATGCGGGCATGAACATCAGCACACAGTACCAACCGGTCCTGAACCTCATCTGCAGTGGCATTGCAAAGCAAAGGATAAAGGGAAGAGCTGGGTTTATGCTGTGTCTCAAGAGCTTTCCTTCCTGTCCACGCTGTCCAAAGGGGTGTGGACTGTGATGCCAATGAAACAAAGTGTCCCTACAAGCGGAGATCGTGCTGTCAGATGCTGCTGTTGTTAGTTAACTGCCGTCAAGTAGAGATGTTGACCTATAGCAACCGTATGAATGAGAGACCTCTAGAATACCCCATGGTTAACAGCTCTGCTTATATCCTGCAAACTCTGGGGCTGTTGCTTCCTTTAGTGAGTTTATCCTCCTTTAATGGGGTCTTCTTCTTTTCCTATTGCTTCCCACTCTACCAAGCATTATCATATTTTTTGATTAGTCAGTCTATCTCATAAAAGGCTTGATACAGGTATGAATTAGAAATAATAAATTAGAAATAAAGTAGAAGCTGGGGGCTGCTGAAGTACAACAGCCCCAGCTTGACCATTTTGGCTTCTAGAGAGAGTTTGGGCTTGCTAGAACACAGGCATTTAACAAAGCCAACAAAATGAAAAACAGTCTTGATCCACTTTTCTTGTAGAGTAGGAGTGGGGCAGTTATGTACCTCCAGATGTTATTGGGCTGGAACTCTCATCAGTCTAAGATAGGTAGCCAGTGGTAAGGAATGATGGAAGCTGTAGTCCAACAGCATCAGGGGGGCTGCCCCCCATCCTTGTTGCAAAGTGGATGGAACACATATTTTGTATGGGAAAAGTCACAGGTATTAATTCTTGGTCTCTCCAGATAAGCCTGGGACACACCCCTTTCTGAAATCCTGAAGACCCTCTGCCAGTCAGTGTGGAGTGTGCTACTTGATATAGAGTCTGTCTGACTCAGAATGAGGCAGAGTCCGGTGTGCTGACATTCAGTACTCAAAAAAAAAGAAAAAGACAAGACAAGACAAGACAAGACAAGAAAAGGAAAGGAAAGGAAAGAAAAGGAAAGAAAAGAAGAAAAAAAAAAGGATCATGCTGCCAAAAACAACATGAACAATTTTGAAGTGGTCTGCTATGGAGAAGACCAACTTGTATATATTTAATTTAACTGGAAGCAACTCGCTTTGTATTAATAAAGTGGGGTTGTCATAGCTGATATGCATATTTCTGTTATGAAAATAATGTAATGAAAACAGATGTAGTCCTCCTGCACAAAAGTATGACAGGAGATTTCCTGGCTTAGAAAGAGAATTAGCAGTGGCAGAGTCCTAGAGGTGTCACATCAGAAGTATTTCCCACTGAGTCCAATGGGACTCAGATCAGGGGAAATTGCCATCAGTAATTACTTTCCTACTGAAGTCTGTTACAGTGATAGAATTATTACTTCCAGAGGGATAACTGTGTTAGCCTGCTGTAACAAAACAACAACTAGTCTTGTGGCACCTTCAAGACTAACATATTTCTTTTGCAAAATATAGTCTCTATGGTGTACACATTTGTGAAGCATTACCTGAATTAGAAGCATTCACATATGCACACATATAAATGCATCCAGGGTTGCTGAGAACAGGTAGAGACCTCAGTGAAATATTTTTGGGAGGCAGGTCCCGCAGCTGTTTGCTAGCACTCCATCTGTGCAACAGGTGGGGATTGCCAGTGGGTGCCTGTGGGTAGGCACCATCAGTCTGGGGTGGTGCTTTGGACCAAGAGGGAGGCGCTGTAGCTGTGCATGAAAAAGAGAAGGGACAAACCCTCCAATTGCCCTAATTTGGTAGCGACAGTCCTTATTAGTCTTCTGTCATCTCACTTTTTCAGTTGCTTTTAAAATGTCCCAGTTTCTCTCTCTTCCTCTCACTTTCCTTCTTTATCTTTGGCTTACTTTAGTTGCTGCAAAATGAGTTCAAAGTGCAAGAGTAGTTTGCACTCATTTAACTCAGCAGGAAGAAGAGTAAGAGTCAAGAATGGAATCTTGCTCTCCTCAGGAGGCTCAGCCAAAAGGAAACCGTTGCAGCCTTTCGGAGCTGATGTGTTCTTCCCCATGAATAACATTTGGCATCTTCATCATGCTCTAATGCTACTTGGGCGCATGTGTCCCAGTTTTCATTTGTGAAATGTTGGAGGGTATGGAATATGGAGGATTGGAGTAAGGGATTATTCTCTAACTTCTCCCTCCTTCTCTGACTTCCTGTGAGTCGTTTACCTGGGGCCTCTTTGTGGGTATGCCTGAACCATTCCTAGCTGTAAGAAAGATGGGCAGATGGACGGGGCAGGGGAAGGAAGAACGTGATAGCCATTTGGTGTGGTGAGTGTAAGAACTGGGATATGCTCACTGGTGCATGGAGCA
Source organism: Iguana delicatissima (assembly GCA_948472985.1). Lineage (NCBI taxonomy): Eukaryota > Metazoa > Chordata > Lepidosauria > Squamata > Iguanidae > Iguana > Iguana delicatissima. Next base: position 315,136 of record CAOKZL010001006.1, on the reverse strand, counting down.
GCCTAGAGCCTGGTTTGGTTGCTGTAGGACTAGGCCACTTTGCTTGGCTGCTGCAGGAGTGACTCTCAAGAAGTCCAGCTTCCTTATTTGTCCTGATCAGTGACAGTTTGGAGTCTCTGTTGAACCAGTGAAACATCTTTACATGGGATTTCAAATTTTAAATTTTATAGATCAGGTGGTATATTGGTTTGAGCATTGGACCATCATCCTGGAGACCAAGGTTTGATTCCCTGTTGAGCCATGGATATCCACTGGGTGACTTTCAGCAAGCTACACACTCTCAACCCTGCTAAAACCCATGATAGGTTTGCATTAGGGTCACCATAAGTCAGAAACAACTTGAAGGCACACAACAAAGTATTTTCTTTGAAATTCACCAAATTTATCATAGATGTCAAAAACAATAGAGAAATAATCATACATGAGAAAGATAAAATCATATGGAATAAAGTTGGGCCTGGACTATATTCTGGACTGCAAGGCCCAAGTACTATGTACCAGCTTCCCCTTGCCCTCATCCACCCTTGGCTGACACTGCGGGATTTAAATGATCAGTTCAGAGGGAAGTGAAATGCACGGAGTGTCGTGAGAGACAAATAACACTGTCCATTCACAAAAGAGGTGTTGGCAACGTCATACCCTCCACCTGTCCTGATTTGGCCGGGAGAATCTCGATTAATCCTGTCATTCTACTTTTTCAGGTGCTTTTAAAATGTTCTTGTTTCTCTTCCTCCCTGCCGCTTTCCCTCTTTGTCCTCATCTTACTTCACTTTTCTTCCATTGCTGCAAACTGAATTTAGAGGGCAAAAGTAGTTTGCATTCAAGTAACTCAGTAGAGGCAAGAGGAGAGATAGAATCTTGCCTTGCCCAGTAGGCTCAGGAAAAAGCAAATTGCTGCAGCTTCTCCTAGCTTGCCTGAATAACTTCTTCCATCTTGACCATACTCTGATGTTGTTTGGCCACATGTTTCCTGGCTTTCAGCTATGAAAAGTTGCAGGGTATGCAGCCTGAATCGGGCCTCAAAGCCAAGACAAGTAAACTAAGGCTGCAGTATTTGGCCATATCATGAGAAGATATGACTCACCAGAAAAGACAATACTGCTTGGTAAGGTAGAAGGCAATAGGAAAAGAGGAAGACCGTATTACAGATGGAGAGACTCAGTCAAGGAGGACACACCCCTGAATCTGCAAGGCGTGAGCAGGGCAGCTGCTGACAGGGTGACTTGGTGGTCTCTCTTCTGTAGGGTCACCATAAGTCAAAGTCAGCTTGGTGGCAGTTAATGACAACAATGCAGCTTGTACTGTAGTGTGCTCATTTGCAAAAGGTTTACTGTTGCAGTTGCACGCACAATGAGTGACACATTTGTTTTGCCTTTTTTTAAAAAAAAAAACCAACTCTCTCGGAGATTGCATTTGACAAAAATGTACACTTGGGGGCTGTTTTAAACCTAGCCAGGAACCTTTCCTTCCATAAAAGTAGCAGCCAGTTGCTATGGGAACAACATTCATATTCCAATAGAGTTCAAGAAGCTGCAGCTTAGAGAATATGGTTTTCTAACTTTGTTGTTGCTGTGTGCCTTCAAGTAATTTCTGACTAACTGGTGGCCATAAGGAGATCCTATCACAGAGTTTTCTTTGCAGTTTTTTTCAGAGGGTGCTTACCTTTGCCTTTCTCTGGGGCTGAGAGAGGGTAACTTCCCAAAGGTCACCCGGTGTGTTTTCATGGCCAAGTGGGGATTTGAAGCCTGGACTCCCAGTGTCCTAGTCCAAGTCCAGCATTCAAGTCACTACGCCACACTGGCTCTTACCACTAAATTTAAAAGAGGGTGGCCACTTACCTATTGCAAAAAAAGGGAACGCCATTGGCAGAAAGACAAACAGAGACACAGAGCTGAATGTGCTAATTTAAATGAATAAATATTGTTGTGCTGTGGTATGCCTTCAAGTTGTTTCTGAATTATGGAGACCCCAAGGCAAACGTATCACAGGAGTTTCTTGGCAAGACTTGCTCAGAGGGGCTTTGCCTTTGCCCTCCTCTGAGGCCGAAGGAGCGCGGCTTGCCCAAGGGCACCCAGGGGGTTTCCATGGCTGAGCAGAGATTCATACCCTGTGCTCCCAGTGTCCTAGCCGATGCTCAAACCACTACTACACACTGCATCTCACATAAATATGACTATAATTTAAGTCCAGGTGCACAGGATGCACTAGACATGCTTCAGGTACTCCAAACAAAATGGTTGGCCTATCCAGTTGAAAAATTGTTAACATAATTGTATATGTTTTTATTGTTGCTGTTGCCTTCAAGTGATTTCTAGATTACGGTTATGCTAAGACAAACCCATCATGGGGTTTTCTTGTTCATAGAAGGTTTGCCTTTAACCTTCCTCTGAGGCTGAGAGAATGTGACTTGCCCAAGGTCACCCAGTACCTTTCCATGGCTGAACAGGGATTTGAACCTTGATCTCCAGAGTCATAGTCCAATGTTAAGACCATTACACCAGGGCTTCCCAAACAATGTGTCACGACACATTAGTGTGTTGCCTGTAGTGTGTTGGTGTGTCACCTCCCTGGCCAAGAAAGACCCCCACCCAAGCCTGGCCTGCTGCCGTTGCTCTTGCTGGGGCCTTCCCCGGCAAGAGTGACGGCAGTGGGCCAGGACCAGGTGGGAGGGGGCTGCCTCATCCCACCCTCGATACACCTCTGGGTACCTCCAGTTTGCTAGTAAAGCTGAATTACTGTGTTGAGAAATGATACATGTCGAAAAAGTGTGTCACTAACATGAAAAGTTTGGAAAGCTCTGCACTACACCTCCCTAATTCTCACATGTATGCACACATTTAAAATATAAGTCAGTGTGATTCCACCACTCTTGTGCTCTAAGGGACATAAGAGTGAAGAAAAAAAAAGAGCACAGGACAGAAGACAAAACTAAGGGGGAAAAATCATTTGAAATGAACAATGGGAAAGGTGATATCTCATTATAGGCCCCAAGATATCAACAGAGGTGGCTTCTATCTACTACTGTGCCAGGTGAAAGTGGACACCTGAGCATGTACAGTAGAGAGAGGCAGAACCATTGCCCAAACTCTTCACATCCGGAAGGTTCTAGAGCGGAGTTTCTGCAGGGCAGGCGTGTCTGCGTGACTCTCAGTGGACAGAACATTCTCTGCCTAGTGGTGGAAACAGATAGTGCAGATTTTAAGGGGAATTCCTCCCAACCCCCATGTAGCCGTCACTTGCATATTGAGAAGAGCTCTACCTTCTTTTTTTTTTGGTGACTCTCGGAATAAGTTAAAGAAAAAAAGCCATGAGATACTTGTCCCTTTTTTGCCGGGCACCCTCAGCAAGGGTGGCAGATGTCTGTCTGTGAGCAAATATTGCAAGCCCTTAAGGAACAGGAGTCTTAGGTCTGGGAGGAGGAGCCCGAGAAAGATGGAGTAAGTGGAAGTAGAAGGGGATCTTTTGAGTTTCCCAACTGAATCAGCAGGAAAGGGAAAAAAACAAAAAACAACACACCCACTCTCCTGCAGTCTCTCTCTATTAAATTTAGCAGAAGACTGGAAACACAGTTACCAAAAGCTATTTGTTGGTATAACTATGCTGGAGGATCAGGAAATGGTGGGGGCAGTAGATGGCAGGGTGGAGAGATAATTGCCCCACTGGTTCTTGGTCTGCTCCAGCATAGAATCATAGAATCATAGAAATGTAGAGTTGGAAGAGACCACAGGGGCCATCCAGTCCAACCCCCTGCTATGCAGGAACACCCTCAAAGCACTCCCGACAGACGGCCATCCAGCCTCTGCTTAAAAAACTCCAAGGAAAGAGACTCCACTACACTCCGAGGCAGCATGTTCCAGGGCAGCTTTATCTCCTGATGGTGTTGGCTTTTGATGTTTTTCCTCGGCTGATGTTATGTCTTGGTCAAGAAAGTAACCTGTATGCTGGTGTTGGCCCACAACAGGATTCCAGTCAGAGATACCAGAGAAAAGGTATTGGTTAGCACAGTGTTTCCACCCTATTGCCGGACCTAGATGTGGCAAGGAAGATTTGTATCTTTATTCACAGTTAAGTCTGGGAATCCATGTGTGATTCCTAAAAGGTTGCATTTCCTCCCCATTGGCACTGTTTCCACCACTTGGTGGCGCAACCTCCCAACATGTAAATATCATTTACATATTGGTTGGAATGCTAACATGCTGGGGAAATCAGTGATTCACAGATGTAATTCTATAGTGAAAATAAATACTCCACCAAATGGTGGAAAGAGTGGATTTAAGGTGGACTCCTCCTTGGCCCGTGCAACCCTCATTTGTATATTGAGCAAAGCTGTACTGTTTTCTGTGGTTGTTGGAATAAATTAAGAAAGAAAAAGGTTGTGAGATGCTTGCATCTTTTTGCCAGCCATCGTGAGCAAGAGTGCTGCATGTCAGTCTGTGCCAGGTCACCCTGCCTAGAAATGACCTTTCCAAAACAAGGGTTGTGGATGCAGGTAGGCAGGAACTGAGAATGCTGGGATAGATGGTGAATGGATCTTTTAGGACTTGTCCTGTATTTAAATCCCAACAGAAGGAGGGAAGAAAATTGGAGAGGTGTTCTTCACTTTATGAAAAGAATATTGAAATACTGAAACCTTGTTATTAATAGTGATCTGCTCAGCTTCATATATACAGCTCCTCTGCTGAATCAGTAGATGGGAGGTCACCAGCAGCAGAACTTGTCCTCTAGGGCTGGCATTACTACTACTCTTAATGTCTGGGAGACCAAAAGTAGTTTCAGAAGTCCACCTGCTGCCACGTGCTGGTTGGAGTCCTTATTACAAAACACCCCATCTGTCTCCCTCCCCTCCCAAGAGGATAGCATGATGCTTTCACTCTCCTGCATCTAGTCCTCCTGCTATTTTCTGTGGGTTGGTGTTTATATTGCAGTGCACCCCAGCTGCTGATTCTGGACCTATTGCAACACTTTCAAACCTCATCTTTTTGGGAACTATTCACAGGGACCTTATGCACCGGATGCATTCCTAAACATTTAATTAAGGATAAAGAAAAATAAATGGAGGACCTCTATCGGACTATCAACACCTATGGATTCAGTGGGAAGCTCTAGATCAGTGGTTCTCAACCTTCCTAATGCCACGACCCTTTAATACAGTTCCTCATGTCCACCCAACCATAAAATTATTTATTTATTATTTACAATGTCTTCCCCCCTGGCAAAGGCCACCTCGCCAGCCAGGAACGGGGGGGGGCGGCGGCAGGGAGGAAAGAGGAGCTGCCCGTCTCCCCCGGGAAAAAACTCCAAGACCCCCCTGGGCTCTGCTTCTGCTTCGCTCTCATTTCCGCTGGGGGGGGGCAATGCGGGAAAAGTTTCCAGAGTGTCGACCCTGGCTGGGGGGAGGAATCCCAGCGCCTTTGTCTTTTGCACTGGGCGCAGCTCGCCCCCCAGGAAAAGCGCCGCTCTTGCGGCCCCCCGGCCCTTCTCCAGCGCCCCCCTCCGTGGCGAGTGGGGCAGGGGCCGTGGTGAGGAGGGGGCCTGCCCCCTGTGCTGCTGCCCCCCAAGCTGGCCCGTCACATGGGAGGTTCTCCCAGTAGCGGAGAAGGGGAGTGATTTCAGTCCCTTCTGAACAGGGGGCAGGAGAACGCGAGCATGTGGCTCGCACTTGTGCACCACCACTCCTGGGCCTTTTCTGCACGTTACCTTATCATGGAGGTGGGGGGTGCCCTCTCTTCGCTGCTCCTTCGTCCTGCAGCTGGCTTCCTGGTTGCGCGAAAGCCCTGCCCCTTCCTCCCCCAGCGCAGCCTACAGCTCCCAGGCTGCTCTAGATGTATTATTCCATCAGCAACAGTTCCACAGGCAGAGTTCTGGTCTTGCCACAGTCACCTGGACATATTCATTCTGGATTGTCCAAAAAGGTGACTGTCCATGTATAGTGCAACTAACATCTCAGAATGCCACTGATAGGATTCTGGTACAAACAAGGAATATTCTTCCTTCCCCATATGAAAAAGTAGATGTGGGTTTAGAATTCACAACAATCCCAGAGCTGGTTTAGGAAATATTCAGAAATGGCTCCCCAGACAGGTCACACGACCGCCCCGCCCCTTCCTCCCCCAGTACAGCCTACAGCTCCCAGGCTGCACTGCGGAAGGAAGGGGCGGGGTGGTCGTGTGACCAGGAAGCCAGCTGTGGGACGAAGGAGCAGCAAAGAGAGGGCACTCCCCACCTCCGTGATAAAGTAACGTGCAGAAAAGGCCCAGGAGTGGTGATGCGCAAGTGCGAGCCATGCACTCACGTCCTCCTGCCCCCTTTGGTGGGAGCGTGTGTGACCACACGCGCTCCCGCCAATGGGAGCAGGAGGACGCAAGCGCATGGCTTGTGCTTGCGCACCACCATCGAGGAGGGAATGGAGCCTAAGACCATCGGAAATACGTATTTTCCGATGGTCTTAGGTGACCCCTGTGAAAGGGTTGTTCGACCTTCAAAGGGGTTGCGACCCACAGGTTGAGAACCGCTGCTCTAGATTAATAGATCACTTCTGTAGTGCTGGCCTGCCTGCCAGCCATCATGTGTTTGAATAAATGCAGTGTTAACCTGAGCAAATGCCACTGCTACTCAGACATCCAAAGTGGGCCATTTCTGTGGCCTGCAGGGGTCAAATTTTTTTGCTCCCAAATACTGTTTAGGTGATGGGGAAGCATTTCCACCAAGTTTTTGGAGCTCATGGGCCAATTTAGGCCAAGGAGAGACCCTCCCCCCTTTTTTTTTTTAAAAAGAAGTGACTTTCACTCATTTCCTATTGGTGAAAACAGCTCCAATGGTATAAAATGGCCTAGGAAGGTGCAGAAATAGAGAGAAAATAGACCTATTCCCTTAGAAGATGTATGGGGAAAAGCTTTGCAGGAATGGGTGCAGTTCTCCAATATCGCCTGGGGGAATAATGCATCCCCTAAGCCTTTTACAGTCACCTCCCCCATTACACATTGAACATGAGCCTGGCTGTTACCCAAGAGTTACACAGAGACTACGAAGAAGCTGAAAGTTATAAAAATCCAGATGTGGGAGAAAATAAATCAAGATTCATCCATCCAGCCCAGGGCATCATGAACAAAGAGCTCTTCATTTTTTGAACCCCTCTGTATTTAACCATACTAGTGCTGAGTTAACTAGCTTCTCAAGGAAGAGGAATACAGTGGTAATGTTATCTCCAGCATCTAACTGGCAGGTAGGTAACACATAGTCCTTCTGCATGCTGAGAACACCTATGCCTATTGAATTTGGCTGGTGCAGATGGCGGATATTGCTTTTTCCCCAACTTGTTGAAGAATTCATTCAAAATCATAGATTTTTTTTTCATATTTGGGATGAAAACAGCTGAGGGTTTTTTAAAAAAATGAACATGGGCGAAAAAAGCACCAAGCTTTGTCATCCCTCAGTGAGAGGGAAAAGGGTTTCAGGGAATTTTCCAGAGTCCTGCCCTGTTTTGGTTTCCTAGATAAGACAGATATGTCTATATTACAGTTCTGACATCACCTACTCATTATTAGAATAATGCCTCATAGCCAACCCATTTATATAGCAGTAACAGGAAAAACCAGCCCTTGCTCTTCCTGCTTTTGAAAAATTGGAGAACACGTTTCTTTCAAATAAATTTGTACATCAAAGCAACAGGCACTGCTGAATTTACAGAATGAATCAGGGAACTGGCAAGATGAATCCTGTGAATAGAATATCTTGGGTACCAAAAACTCCCAAGTCAGAAAAAAAGACTTAGTTATTTTCTGTGTGCCCAGGATCTTATTTCACCTTTTGGTGCTGTGGGCATTCATTTTGGCTGAAGAGCTCTGCCAAACATTGCTTCTTAAAAGCAAATTTCAGTCCTGGTGAGAGTCTCTGTGTTTTACCAGTTGGGTGTTGAACGGGAACTTGGAAGAACCAAGTTCAACTCATTTTGTTGTTGGATACCTTCAGGTTTTTTCTGACTTATGGTGACTCATATGCAATCCTATCATGGGGCTTTCTTGGAAAGAGTTGTTCAGAGGGGTTTTACCTTTGCCCTCCTCTGAGGGTGAGCGTGACTTGCCGAAGGTCACTCTGTATGTGTGTATGAACCTTCAAGTCATCTGTAGAATTATGGTGACCCCATAAACATTTCGTAGGTTTTTCTTAGGCAAGGAACAGTCAGAAGTGGTTTTGCCAGTTCCTTTCTCTGAGATATAGTTTACAGAACCTGGTATTTGTTGGTAGTCTCCCATCCAAGTACCAACCAGAGCTGACCTTGTTTAGCTTCCAAGATCAGATGAGAACTTGTGCTTCTAGGCTCTAAAGGTCACTACTTGAGCCTTTATACTCACTGTATGAACTAGGTTCAATCAGAGGATTGCCAGGTGAAATAATGTCTGACAAACAACATCTGTAGAAATGCCCTCTTTTACACCACTATTAAAGGAACAGGAACCATGTTCCTTATATCACCTGGGAACCCAAGCTGCTCCAACTTTTGTGGGGGGGGGGTTTCGTGGAAGGAGAATCATGTTTGCTGCATTTTGCTCACTGAAAGAAAGGCATGATATAATTTTGTAAAAACTCTCAGAAGATAACACTTAATGCCTATGCTAATATTTTGCTGTCATTTAATAGCTTCATTGTAACTAAACAGAAAGAGCTGCCAGAGTGAAAACTGGAGACAGCTTAACTTGGACAAGAAGGAATTTCGGCAGGTGTTGTGTGTTATGCAACTAGGTAACAAGCAACACTTGCTGAAATTCCCTCTTTTACACAAACATTAAAGGTACAGGAGACCCCTCTTGTTTTCACTCTGGCAACCCTAGTATGAAAACATCTAGGTCCTGCACTGCAGTCTGCAAAACACTTCACAAAACAAAACACTCTGGGCATCAGGCTGGGGATACCTGGCAGACTGTAGTGGTTTGAGTGTCAGGCTAGGGCCCTGGGAAACAGGGTTTGACTCTCCGCTCGCCCATGGAAACCTGATCTTAGATCACATTCTCTGAGACTCAGAGAAAGGCTGTGGTAAACCTCTTCTGAATAAATCTTGCAAAAGATCTTGAAAGAGTGGGTCACCATAATTTGGAGTTGACTTGAAGACACAACAACATGGCTGGTTGGGCTGTGGCCATAAAACTCTTCCAAGCAGAGGTTATGGGCTACTGTAATAGAAAGAATGAATAAGTTTCAGGCTAGTTGAGTATTTTTGTGTTCTGCTATCAGCATGAATAGTCCTGTGAACGACCGATGTTAATCTTTTAATTATCATTGCTCTTTCTGTGTTTAATTTCCCTCTGACCTTACTGCCCACAATTACACATCCCAGGAACCACACACTGCACATACTGATGTATACTAAAACTACCAGGTGAAATCTGTGCATCTGACAAATTGGGCCATAATTTGTACAGTTATGAATAAAATCATTACTCTTGAAGGTCCCATAGGACTCTGCAATTGCAGCACTGGAAATTATTCCTGAACACCAATGGAAACTCTAGTTAGTTGATGCAAAGCAGATTCATTAGTGGCCACTTTTGTCAGACAGTACTACTGCTTCAGAGTTCATAGAATCATAGAGTTGGAAGAGACCCCAGGGCCATCCAGTCCAACCCCCTGCCATGCAGGAACACACATCAAAGTATTCCCGACAGATGGCCATCCAGCCTCTGCTTAAAAACCTTCAAAGAAGGAGACTCCACCATGCTCCCAGGCAGCATATTCCACTGCCGGACAGCTCTGACTGTCAGGAAGTTCTCCCTGAGGTTCAGGTGGAATCTCCTTTCCTGCAGCTTGAATCCATTCTCCACAGAGACTTGGGATTGAGCTTACCTCTCACCCATTTAGTTCCAGCTGCTGGAGCAGCAAAAAAATTCCTTGGCCTGGGAGCTAAGATCCAAGTACCCCGACTCAGAGCCTCAGGCACACCACATCATGAGCTCTGTTCCCACCTTCTGACAACTCTTTCACAAAGCGAGCAGCAAGCAAATACTTGCAGATTACTTGCCCTATGAACAGCTTTTGGGGAGTTGATGGTCTGGGAGATGAAAGCAAGACTTAAAAAAATCAAAGTATCTTTTCATTATATCTTGTCTCATCCTCCTAACAATTTGATTTAAACTATAAGTTCTTTGGGGAGAGAAGCATTAGCATTTGGAAAAACCATTGTAAGGTATTCTGTGCTTCAGAGAGAGACCGGGATATAAAGAACTCCCAGACACAGACCTTAAATCTATAGGGCAATGGATGGGTGAATTGTGACTCCCTGGCAGTTGTTGGATGGCAAGTATAATAATTTCGCACCACTGGTTATGCTGGCTAGGCTTGATAAGAACTGCAGTTCTATAACATTGTTGTAGGGATTCCTTAGTTGTTCTAGAGACAGAGAGCACACTAGTAATATCCATAGAAAAATAATTGCAGCACTTTATCCCTATAGCTTAACAGTGGCATGAATGAAAAGTTATCAAGGGCAGAGCTTGGAAAAGTTAACCTTTTGGATTACAACTGTATGAATCCCCTAACCAGTATGGTCACCCTAGCAAGGCCATGCTGATTGATTACAGAACGTTTTTGCTATTTCATGGTAACAAATCACGACAATCGCAAGAAACTCACACCTAACTAAGGTTGCTAGATTAAAAACTGGAGAGGGTTCCTGTACCTTTAATGGTTGGGTAGAAGAGGAAAACTTCAGCAGTTGGTGCTCATTAGCTGGTTGCATGACAAGCAATGCCTGCTAAAATTTCCACTTCAACATAACCATTAAAGACATAGGAACTCTCTCCATTTTTTAATTAATTAAACAAACAAACTTTGGCAACCCTTCCTAATCTTTCAAACAGCACCAGTCCACTCCTGCCTTAGGCTAATCTAGTACTACACTAGTGATATTGCTGTTGGAAGTTAATAATTGAGTTTCTCTGTTTTGTATTACTTTAAAGAATAAGATGGTAAGTTATCCTTTATTTTGTTGCATTAAGAAACTGCTTTCAAAACAGGGCATTTGAAAACACCATAGCTTAGTTATTTGACTTCAGAAGTATTTACTTTTTTTTTAATTTTAATTTCAGCTGTTCTTAAGAGATGACAGTTGATAAAAATTGAATCATAATTCCATTTGTAGTGTTAACAGCCTCATAGAGTAGGCTACTACTACTATATATAGCAAATGTGGGAGGAGGAAGGTTGGAAGCAGACAGTGATTTTAGGCAACATATAGGAAAGATATTGATGTGACACAAGATTTGAACTCCAGACCTCCAAGCCTCATATTTCTACTCCATTCAAGTATTTATGGGCACTTTTGGGAAAACCTCATTTCACTTGCATCCTACCTCCTAATAATGATGATACTGAATAACTGAAAGTACCATTGGGTTATTGTCAATATTTCCCTACAAGTCTATGATAGATATGACCATGAAACCTCTTATACAAGAAAGAGACTATGGAGTAAGAAAGAATCCTTTAGGAGCAATGAATAACCTATCATTGCTCTCTGATGTCTGCCAGGAAAGAGCAGAACCATTCCAGATTAGCAAAGGGAAGAAATCTGAATTTTCATTCTGCTAAACTACCTGGAGGGCCAGACCACACGGCAGGGAGAAATAAATCTTCACATTTTTGTCTACGCTTTGTTTTTAAATGCCAGCTGTGTCCCCAGCTTCAGCAAAGGTAAAACCAGGACCACAGCAGATGAAGAAGTTTACCTCTTCCTTACATGCTATGCAGTGCTGCCAAAATCACCTGCTGAAGCTATTTCACTCTGGAATGGCAGGTTTCCAAGGTATACAGTATCTGCCAGTTTCTGCTTAGAATTTGAGCTGCCCGGACAGGAAGCCTTTCACTTTTGTGAAGAAACTGGTGTCTCACAGTAACTTGGTTTTAAGATATTGTACTGAATAAATGGGAAATGTTTGTCCAAATACAAAAAAAGGAAATTATTTGTTTATAAATAATAGAAAAAGCACAATCTTAGAAAATACCCTCTTATATGAGGGAAAGGGAGGTGAGGGCTGCGTCTTAAGAGGGTGCTTGCCATCTACAACTTTTACCAATACTTGTATTAATAAAAATAGATGTTAAGGGAGCCAAATTTTCTTTGATTCCAAGCTTTTTAGTCAAGTTGATCACACCATTAAATGTTGCAGTTCTAATGTTAATCAAACTGTTTCAGTTTCATAGTGCCAGTGTATGATGCTGTTGTGTTCTCTTGACACTATACTTAAGAAACCAATCTCTGTGGAAACAGTTAAAAATAACCCCATTTTCCCTTAAGCTAAGCTACTTTCTACTTGGTGGCTGCAGAATTTTTCAGCAAGACATGATATATAATCCTTAATACCTGTTAGTTAAAAGCCACTGACAGCAGCTTTAAAGCCACTTGTGAAACATCTTAATATGGACCCCAGCAGGTCAAATCAACTACACTGCACTGACATCCAGTGGTGGCTGCTACTGCTGATACAATAATTCTCTAATCTTGGAGAGAGAGCCATCTACAATTCAGCAGCTGGGATTTCTAAACACAAGTCACTTTTTCCTTTCTAAAGCCAATGCCACAGTCAATCACTCTCACATCCGGTACAAGGCTAGGGCTATAGCATCAGTACTGGAGTCTCTGGATTGCTTGCAAAGATGTGCATCTCCTTCAGGAGACGGAAGAATCAAACATATTTTTGAAGGGGTAGTCAACACTGTCTCTCCCCACATCCCACAGAACTGCAGAGTGCTGAGCCACAAAACCCCTCTGAAGGTATGGTCACTTCAAAATGACCTTTGAGCTTTGAGTGAGACTGCTTAGAGATGGTTGGTTTCCAACCCAGTGTCAGGATGGGCTCAACAAAGGCAACTGGAACAAATAGGTCAGACAAGCACCGGTCTTGATTTGCCTGCCACCGTTCAAGCCATTTTATTAAATACTTTCACAGTAAGCATGCAAAATTGCAGAACAATGCACCATTATTTGATTTCCATTTCACCTGCCTTCAGAAAAGAGCTGTGTCATTTGTACTAGGTGAAAAGAATGAATCTCAGACAAATGAGCAAGCTGAACACGCTTTGGCCAGAAGATCAGGCTTTATTGTTTAAGCCAGACACATTCTCTGTTCAATGTCCTATTTGAAACCAAAATAAATAAATCAGGTTGTGAGTCTGAGGGGAACTCCAGGGTAGTGCTAGCCTAGGACAAGCAACCTTCCTCTCTCACTAGCCCCTGCTCTGGCAACACCACCATCCTTCTGCAGAGCTGAGGAATAAAGATTGCAATTCCACTTCGAGCAACCATAAAAACACAAAACTTGACACTGTCCCCTTCAAACAGTGGGCATCATTTTTAGACTGTGCTGTTTCCAGTAGTGAAGCAGCACAGGTATTTTTATTATAGAAAAGTCTTTATTCACAAGATGGCACATGTCTTTTGGTATGACTGGCAGCACACACAGGAGAAAGCTAGAAGACAGAAGGAACTGTACTTCTTTCCATAATGCCCAGGTTAGCCAGATGGAGCAGAGCTGGACATCTCTCACTGAAGACAGCCAGAAAGATCAGTAATTTGGGAGGAAGGATGGGGGCTCCAATATAATGTGGTAGCAAGTTCAGATCACCTCATCTCTTGAACTTCTGCTCATGAGATCAAGAGAACAGACATGGACTTAGGGTGAGGTGTAATTCTGTGGGTGCTGTGTCTTCTGTCCAAGGCAGGTGCAACTGGGTTCAGGATTTTATCGCTTGAATGCCCTTGCCAAATCAAATCATTGCTGCCATTGCCGCTACATGACACTGCGCCAATTGCATGAAGCCAAAAAGAAGGTACAGCCAAAGCACTGAGATACATTTTGATACTGTAGATCACTGCCTAATTATTGTGATTGGAAACAGCTGCCAGTTATCAGCAATATGTAATGAGAACCATCAATCTCTGACACAAAGGCCACAAGTGTGTGTGTGTGCACATGGTGTTGTGTGCTGAACTGGTTGTTTCCAGGCCTAAGAACTTCATGTAGAAGGTGAAGAAAACTAATCCTGCCAAGGGCAGCCAGGATATTCCACTGCACATATTGATGAGGAAACAGAAACACTCAGATTCACATGGAACCTGTCGGCTCTGAGCTCTCATTAGGTTATTGAGAAAACACTTCACCTCCTAAAAGGGTCCAAGTTTTGCCAGCAGGATATGTACTCAGAAAAGCAGAAGAAATTTCAAAAGGCAGTATGACAAAGAGCTGCAGAGGCTCACAGAAAGCAGTTAACTCCTGACTTTCTTGTCTAAAGCCACTGCAAATAGCTGACCAGTTTCAACACTCAGGGTGTCCCTCCGCAGACTGTATTTGCTCCTGGGTTGCACAGCTCTGCAGTGAAAAGTAGGTACCAAGCTACTCCTGAAGTCAAAATTGCATGTAGTTTTAACCCTTACTTCTAGTCTAAACTTGCAGAGCTAGAGAAACACAAGTCAAGCACCTCTTCAGCCCAGCAGCAACAAACACTAGATGTTTTTATCCATGTTTGAGTCTACTTGCACAAGTAATTATGTGGACAGAAAGTTGTGTACAGAGACACTGACTCAAATGTTTCTTGCAGGCTCTAGATGAATAACGCTAGACATGCATGATCCAGATTTCTATACAAGTTTTACAGCAACTTTAAAAAGTCTTTTATCTGCCAATTCCATATGCACAAGTAATGATTTAAAACACTGCTAAAATAATACCCTGAAGTGATTGTTATGGAAGAAACTTCTGAAACAAGTGTACGGCAAAATGTGAACCCATTTGCCAGAAATGCAGGAAAAGTGCAACCTGACTCTACTCTGTGAAGGAAAAAAGGCATCTTGTTCAAGTGATGGAACTAAACCTCAAATGTAGCTTTCTCTCTCTCTAGGATTATTAAAAACAAAGATGAACTTTGCTGAGAAGTAAGCATTAATCCCAAGTTTTCCTATTGGAGACATAAATGTGCGGAAACCCAGCTAATCTTCATATATTTCCAAGAACAGCTCTCTGTCTGCAGAACGAGAGTCAAAAGGCTAAGCAGACCTGAAGCTCAGCACACAGAAAAGGCTATTCTTGGTGACTATGACAGAATCCCTGGAACCACTAATACAGATTCCTACCCAGGATGTGATATAAGATTACTAAGGGCTACAAGTTTTAAAACACGGGAATCAGATCAGTGCCTGGCTGTGTTACTTTGTCTTTTTTAAAAGAAAAACTTTCTGCAGCAGAATGTTTGAATTTGGCTGTGGGCAATGCTAGGCCTCTAAGCCAAAGGAAAGAGCAGCGGTGCTTCAGGATGTTAGCCCTACTTTCAGTGCTGGGGATGTGGAGCTTAAGGAAAAGGAATCTTTGGACACAAAGTGAAGATCTATGCCAGTTCAAATGGCTCTAGAGAGGTAAAGGGAATGGGAAACCTACCATGTCCCTTGTCCCTCCAGAAGAGCACTGGAAGTCAAAGGCAATGCCTGCACCCAGAGGTTAGAAATAATGACTTGCGCATTACCTGGAACTATCAACATCTCCAGCAAAGAGACACATTTGGAAAGCAAATGTAGGTCCCATCAAAGCTCTCACTCTGGAGCAGGGAAGCTGGCTAATCTGGGGGTTTTCAGGAAGGTCACAGGACTGAGTTGCAGTGAAACCATATTGTTTCAGAGATGTGAGTGGCAGCACTTGAAAGAGAAAACATTACAATCATTCCAGATAGGGGTAACCAAAGAGACAGTTCCTCAGCAGCAAACAAGAGGTTAATAATGGGTGCCTTAAGTTAGTTTACAAGGTCAACAGTTAAGGACATGGAAAGGAGGGAAACAGAGCTAGACAGAAACATACACACAGTGCGCTGCAGAACTGTTTTCAAGTGTTATCTAAGACAAGCCCTTGAAAGAGTCCAGGTTGAAGGCAGTGTCCAGGAAGCGCTGCAGTTCAGTCAGGTGAGTCTTTTTATTGCCTGTGGCTGGTGCAGCAGCAGGTTCACGTCCTGCATACCTGGAGCAAGGAAAGAAAACAGAAGAGACCATGATGCTTACCTCACAGTCATATTCAAGTGCTCACCTCCAGCCACACAACTGTGGGAGTCTACACAGTGCTTTGCATTTTGTTCCTTGGGATCCTTCCCTTCTGGGTTAGCTGTCAGACAGTAACGATTGGGTTGCTGTTCCATCTCTGCTTTGGCTGAGCTGGTGTCATACTTTGCCCTCTCTCCCTAGGTAGAACCATTCCGCTTACCTCAAGTGCAAAAAGGCTTCTCCATCAACCAAGAATTAAAGTGATCCATTTAAACTCCAGCACACAGCCAATAGTGCATAATAATTAAAAATTAAGACTAGTTTTCTTCATTTTCTGTCTCTCATACACAAACATACATACTGTCTGCATATATGCCCTCTCCAGAGGGAAAACAGAAAGCTTGACCCTCATCTACTGACCATCTGATCATCAGAAGGGGGAACTTACCACACTGGCTTTGCACGGTCAATGGTTGTGCGAAGTCTAGGCTTTACATAGTCATAATATCCTTGGTTCTTGTGCTCTTCCTGACACCAAACCAGATCCGCATTTGGGTATTTATGGAACTCATTCAACAGGAGGTCAAAGGGGAATGGCGATAACTACAAGCAATGCAGAAAAAAAGATCTCTGGTCCATAAAGGATTTTGAGCAGTTAACAGCATACACAAATTGCCATGGAGAAAAGGTGGACACAGGTTCACAAGTTTCAAGCAGTAAGGAATGAAGCTACAGCATTTCACCTACATAAAAAACTTGGAGGTGCTTACTTGCTCATTGCAGCTGATCTGAATGTTTAAGTATTCCGCAGATTGTTGCAGAATACCATTAAAGGAGACATTGTTAACAAAACTAGCTATCTTATCATAAACCTTCAGAATGCCTGAATCAGAAACAGCTCCACTTTTTAAGCCTAAAACAGCTTAGCTACTGTTATTAGAATTTGCTTTATAGCAGGATTTCATTGTTTCCATAGGAATATTTGGAGAATACTGGGAAACAGGGCTTTGGAAGATCACTTTGGAAGTTCGGCAGAGTTCTTTATGAAATTCGAGTTTAAGGCATGGCTCTGAAACAATTAAATTTCAGACTTCAGAAAGCCATGTTGCAGACCCATACTGACCAGCTTAAGTTACAGAAATAGATTTCTCACAAATACGATACCTGCTCCACCCTAGTAATGGCCACATCTGCTTCCATCTCCCGGGCTTTGCGCTCTCTAGTGAGATCATAATATACTTTGCCAGTGCAGAAGAGGACTCGTTCACCCCGTCTGGATTTTGGGCAGCAACACCATTTTCTGGAATAATGCGCTGGAAATGTGTGCCTGCAATGGAACACAGGTTGTTATAATTTTGTATAGCTTATTTCACCCTAACAATGTGCATGGCACTTTAAAGGGTATGAGAGAGAGAGATAACTCCTGCCCTCAGGAGGCTGGAAACCAAAATGCAACACAGTATCAGGTCACTAAGCTAAGCTCCTTGCTATGAAAATACTAACCTGATGAATGTGTATTATTTGCTAACTGCTACTTTGTATTTACCATTGCAAAGGGGTTACTTTGTATCCATGCTTAAGTAATGCTAATTACTGCTTCATTGTAATTCAAAGGGGTATTTCATGTTAGGGAAGACTGAGGAAACTGAAAGTAAGGCTGGCAGTTCTAGGATGTTTTGAGAACAGATAACAAAAGAGAAATAACCAGAGAGATCCCAGAGAGATAACAAGAGAGAAATATTTTAGGGGATTTCACCTTGGTCAAGAGTGTATTGCAGTGGTTCTCAACCTGTGGGTCTCCAGATGTTCGTGGACTTCAGCTCCCAGAAGCCCTGAGCATTGACCATAGTGGCTGGGGCTTCTGGGAGCTAAAGTCCACGAACATCTGGGGACCCACAGGTTGAGAACCACTGGTGTATTGGGTTGTGGCAAGTACTCGCCTGAGAAAGAAAAGGGGGGAATGGACACATGAAAGGATTTATGACTTTAACCAAAGAATGCTTTGTAGGCTTTATGTTTATGTATTGGTAACTTATATAAGTTGTCTGCTGTGTGTAACCTCCAGTTTTGGGAACTTCTGTGTTAGTGTTTTGTGTTGCTCACGCTATCCACACAGAATAAACTTCTGTCTATGTCAGAGTGAGTTTTATGGACTGTGGGTTATCCAGTACATGACACACAGTGAAAACAGAAAAAGGGTAGGGAAGTGGAAGTGGCAGTACACAGGCAAGCAACCAATACATAGTTAATTCAACTGAACATGCTTCGGCTTACTGGCAGGTCACAGTTAAAGGTAATGCACTATTTCCCCCATAGAAAATTGATTTTGGTGGACACATACGTGATGTTATAACATTTATGTAAAAACAAGACTGAACCATTTAAACCCCAGTGTTACAATGCAGTATTAGTGGAGAACCAGAGAAAGCTGTGCAGATAACACTTTGAGCAGTGCTAGTTCCTAGCTGTCTAAGGGCTGCTTGGTCAGATGCAAGTAACAGTGGAACACTGGTTCCTGTTTATGGATCTGTCTTCAGGGAGCTTCAAGTAACAAGTAAGACATCCTTCCTCAAGCATGCTGCTTTTCAGAGAAGGAGCAAAGTCTGCAAAGGGATTCCCTTAAACTTGGATTCCAAGGCACCCAGATCTGAGGCAAATGATAGATACCACTACTTCTAGCACATGGTGCACCTTCAGGGTGACATCCCCTGTCCATGTGCAACACAGAAGACCCACAAATACAATACTGCTCTACCCCTCTTCAAGGGCCACAGGCCCCTCTAGGCAGGCAAGCAAAACAGCCAATGTGGCATTGTGATACATGTATGGTTTTGCTAATCCTGTTACAGAGAGCTAGTACCCCCAATGAGTCCTTGGTAATCAAGTTGCTAGAATGACTACAGTTTCAGCACCACCAGTGTTTAAAATCCTAATGGCTAAAATAAATTATTGCTATGAAATATTCTGGTAGCATTTAAAGTGTTATTTGAGAAGATCTTCAGTATTCTCCCAATAAGATGAAAAGAGAAATCAGAGTGAGAGCTGATTCACGGCAGAATGATATAATTCACACAGAGGAAGGAAGATCTGGAAACAGGTCTTCAGCTATGGATTAAGACATAGGCAGCAAACTTGCTGCCTTGTTGGAACATATAGCTCAGTTTTTGCCCCCAAAGCAAGAGTAGCATTTCCTGACCTGACTGCCATGTCATGCATCTGCCATCTGGCAGGGGAATACAAGGAACTTTCCCGAACTCCCTCTCAAATCTACTGTACCTGGCAACATGTCATCAAAGCTGGACCGAGCTTCAGGATGACGCAACAATGACTTGGGGGTGAAGACAATGAGCTGAAAAAGAACGGATTCTAGATTTAGTATCAACACTGGGATTGAAACATTATATGACTAAGCACTGAATTATTGTACTAACACCCAGCAGTTAATGAATGAAAGTACAATAACCTGAAGTCCATCATACATAGATGTTGTATTTTTAAGTAGTCAGTAAGAAACTCAGGGGTACTAGGAAAGCATACGGACCAAATTTACCAGGGTTCAGACATTTTAATCAGGCCTTATTCATTGAGAATCGATTTGCCATAATTAAGAGCATCATTCACACAAAATGACCTAGAGAATATGAATGTGAAGAGCTAAAAGGGGAAACACAAAGGGGCAAACCTGACTGCAGAAACAATCTAACTGTTCCCTTTGGGATGACAGTATTTTTAGTGTCTTTAAGATGCCAGAGCCTCTTACAGGATTGTTGATGGCACTAGAGTGAAAGTTTTAGGAGCTACACAGCTTTGAGAAATATAAAACATGCACCTTCCGCATTGTTGCAAGAGATTCTGAATCATGTCACTTGGATCCAGCAGATTAGCTTCTCAGGCACTGACACAGTGCATTCAGAAACACAGAAACAGAAGCTTCTTAAGTGTGGAAGCCTCAAAGAGAAGACGCGGTTACACCAGTCAGCAGGAGAGGCTGTGAGTCAGCAAACTTTCTTTTCCCTCAATATAATACTAAGATTGGGGGTCATGCCATGACAATGGTGGACAGTAGATTCAGAATGCACAAGAGAAAAGACAATGTCACACAATGGCTGCAGTCATATGACAAGATGTCAAAGTTTTTTCCTCCAGTTTGCAGCAACAGAAACAAACTAGAGAAAAAAAATCCAAGCAAAATGATAAACCAACAATGGAAACCATGTCGTTCCCTTGTTTGGTTTGTCCTGACTGCAGTTAATGCATCCAACAATTTATGTGTGGAATTCACAGGACATGTGACAGCCACTGGCTTAGATGGTTTCAAAACAGGATTGGGAAAGTTAAGAGGAATTCATGTGAAATTCAAGGAGGAAAGGTTTTAAAGCAACTCTAGGGGCCAAGTGGAATGCCCATCCTCAAAGACAGGAGATTTGAATCTGAGTTGTGTTTTGGCATTGGGGGAAAACAGGGACTGTTGACTTCCTGCCCTGCTTGTGCACTTTCCA
The DNA here is from genome assembly GCA_948472985.1 of Iguana delicatissima. NCBI lineage: Eukaryota > Metazoa > Chordata > Lepidosauria > Squamata > Iguanidae > Iguana > Iguana delicatissima. The sequence goes on along the minus strand of CAOKZL010001006.1, from coordinate 294,628 downwards.
GAGACCTCTGGTATGTTACTGCAGGAATCAGGATACTGAACTAGATAGATCTTTGGTCTGATTTCAGAAGGCTCTAATGTATCAGTCTGACATAACACTCAGGACTGCTGCTTAGCTTCAACTGCTGGCTGCCCTGAGAACACACAGTCAAAAAGAACCATACTTTGATTTTTGCTACTGGCTGCTTGTTGTGGGACAGGTCTTCTACATGTTCTGTTACAATATATTGAAATCCACTTTCTGATCATTGATGGAAGGTGGGATATAAATCTTATTAAATAAACCTTGGTTTTTTTCAGTGAAATATATCAATAAAGTACAACTACTCCCTAATAAATTGATGTGAAAGGGTCATATCAGGAATTATGAAAGACAGAAGCATAATGCATGTAATCTGCAGAAAAACAGGAATTTTTCCATGCACAGGCATTTAGAATTAGAAAGAACAGGTTGCTTACCTGTAACTGTGGTTCTTCGAGTGGTCATCTGTGCCCTCGTACATTAGGAGCTTTCGCACCTGCGCGGTAGTGTTCGGAAGATTCTAGAGCTCATTAGCTTTGGCGGGAACCCCCTCCCCCACACCGGTGCTGCGCATGTTCCTCCTGCCGACTAACGGTCTCTCCTCAGTTCTAGTCCGCCGAAGCAGATGGGACCTGAAAAAGAGGGGAAGGCAGGGCGGGGATGCATGAGGGCACAGATGACCACTCGAAGAACCACAGTTACAGGTAAGCAACCTGTTCTTCTTCTTCGTGGTCTCTGTGCCTCATACATTAGGAGACTGTGTAGCTTACCAGTAGGATGGTGGGTCAGGTCCCAGATCCTAGAGCACAGAAGACAGCACAGCACGTCCGAACCGGGCATCTCTCCTGGAACGGCAGTCGAGCCTGTAGTGGCACACAAAGGTCGACGGCTGGGACCAGGTCGCCACACGGCAGAGTTCCGACAGGTCGACGCCTCGCAGGAGGGCAGCAGATGTCGCCACGGCCCTGGTGGAGTGGGCCCGAAGCAGGTCTGGCGGAGGCTTCCTGGCAAGCTCGTACGCCAGTTGGATAGTCTGTACCACCCACTTAGAGAAGTGCAGGGTGGATACCTTGTGGCCTCTCCGGCGCCTGCCATAACAGACAAACAGGTGGAGTGTCTGTCTGTAGGCTGCAGTCTTGTCTTTGTAAAAAGCCAGCGCCTGACGCACATCCAGGGAGTGGAGGGAGTGCTCCAGAGGTGTCATCGGGTCCGGGTAGAAGGCCGGCAGGATGATGTCCTGGCTCAGGTGGAAGCTGGACACCACCTTCGGCAGGAAGGAGATGTCAGGCCGGAGGACCACCTTGTCGCGATGAAAGACTAAGTATGGTTCATCGCACCGTAGCGCCGTCACTCTCCCGCCCGCCTGGCAGAGGTGACGGTCACTAGGAACGCGGTCTTCATCGGGAGCAGCCTGTCGTCCGTCGTGGCCATGGGCTCGAAGGGCGGCCTCGTCAGCTGGGACAGCACCAATGACAGTGACCACGGCGGTAGCAGCGGCAATACCGGCGGGTAGAGGTGCTGCAGGCCCTTCAGGAACTGCTTGACGGTACCGTCCCTGAAGAGCGCGGCCGACGGGGATCGTGGCGGCTGGTATGCCACAATTGCGGCGAGGTAGACCTTGAGCGACGGGAAGACCAGGCCCTGTTTCCAGAGATAGAGGAGGAAGTGGAGCACGGTAGGCAGGGTGACAGGCGATACCGGCTCTCGACGTTCCTTGGCGAAGGCCACGAAGCGCTGCCACTTGTAGTGGTAGTTCCTTCGCGTGGACTCCTTCCTGGCCACGGTCAAGACATTCCCGATGGCCAGGTCGTCTAGGGCGATATCCTCCAGGCATGGAGGGCCAACACCGGCAGGTCCGGTGTTGCAACACCAGTCCGTCGGAGTGGGACAGCAGGTCCGGTACCGTTGGAAACCTGAGAGTCCTGCCCCGGGCGGCCTCGATCAGGGGTCTGAACCAGTGCTGCCTCGGCCAGTACGGCGCCACGGGGATCGTGTCTGCCCGACCGCGATGATCTTCATGATCACGCGGCCCAGGAGCGGAAATGGAGGGAAGGCGTAGATCAGCCCTTCGTCCCACGGAAACTGGAAGGCGTCACCGATGGAGCGGCGATCATGGCCGGCTCTCGAGCAGAACAGGCGGCACTTCGCGTTCTGGCTGGTCGTGAAGAGGTCGATGGTCGGCTCGCCCCATCGGTCCCGAAGCATCCGGAAGGCCTCGTCGGACAGGGATCACTTGTGATGGGAAGTGGTGTCCCTGCTGAGGGCGCCCGCCGTGGTGTTCTCCTGCCCCGCCACGTGAACCGCCACAGGGTGTATCCGGAGTGGGACGCACCAGTTCCAAAGTTCGAGTGCGATGCCCAGCAGCGTGGTGGAGTGCGTCCCTCCTTGCCTGTTCACGTAGCAGACCGCCGTCGTGTTGTCGGTGAGGATCAACACCGTGCGGCCGGTGACCAGGTGTCGGACGCTCTCAGGGCCTTGTGGATCGCCAACAGTTCGAGAGAGTTGATGTGGAGGATCAACTCGTCGTCCATCCACCGGCCTCAGACCCGGAGATCCCCGGTGTGCGCTCCCCAGCCGAAGAGCAAGGCATCCGTCGTTATCATGACCGACGGCCTGGGTTCGTGGAACCGCATGCCTGACAGCAGGTTCCTGTACGACTGCCACCACAGGAGCGAGTGATCGGCGTACCTGTTGGGGCAGACGGTACCGGCGGCGCTGGTCGTCCCAGAGTGGATCGAAGGCCCTGACGAACCAGTGCTGGAGCGGTCGGACGCGTAACCTGGAGAGGTAGGTTACGGCAGTGGTCGAGGCCATGTAGCCGAAGAGCTGTTGGATCCTCCTCGCTGACACCGTCGAGGCCTCGAAGGCAGCGGACGCTGCCCGACGAAGTGTCTGTGCCCTCTCGTCCGGTAGGAAGGCCCTCGCCGATACCGAGTCGAGGGTCGCCCCGATGAAGTCGAGAACCTGGGTGGGCTCGAGATGGGACTTCTTGGGGTTGGCCCTGAGTCCGAGCCGAGTGAGAAGGGACAAAGTCCGATGAATGTCCCTGTACAGTTTCTGTTTGCAGGACGCCACCAATAGCCAATCGTCCAGGTAAGGGTAGACGGAGACGCCTTTCGTCCGCAGGAAGGACACGACCGGAGCCATGCACTTGGTGAACACCCTCGGTGCGGTGGAAAGCCCGAACAGCAGCATCCGGTACTGGTAGCTGGTGCTGTCGATCGCAAACCGAAGGTATCTCCTGTGCTGCGGGCGGATCGAGATGTGGAAATAGGCGTCTTTGAGGTCTATGGACGCAAACCAGTCCCCTCGGTGGAGGAAGGGGAGGATCGACGGCAGCGTGACCATCTTAAACGTCTTGGGGCAGATGTATTCGTTCACCCCTCGGAGGTCTAGGATGGGCCGTGGGGATCCGTCCGCCTTCGGCACCGTGAAGTACCTCGAGTAGAAGCCGGTGGTTTTGGCTGAAGGCGGGAGCCTCTCGATCGCTCCCTTCTCGAGGACGGACTGGACCTCTTCCAGTAGAGCTGAGCTGGCCGGGGTGGAATAGTAGACACCCCGTGGCGGAATAGCCTGGAACTCGATGGCGTTACCCCAGGCGGACGATGGTAAGTACCCAGGAGTCCGCAGTGATCTCCTGCCAGCAGTCAAGGTGCCTGGCCAGGCTCGGGTGGTGGAACAGTTCTACTGGAAAGGCGAAGGATGGCACGGGTGGAGTCCTGCGAAGGCCGTCAAAACCGGGACTTCGCTCCGGAGGACGACTTCTTGGACGACGAAGACGGGCGTCATCTGGGAAGCCTCCTCGAAGCCGAAGGGGTCGACGGCCTCGACGCGGTCGACTGCAGGGCCCGCGGCTGGTACGCCGATGAAGAGGAGGACCTTCTCCACGTAGGCCTCGGCTGGAAAGAGCGGCGAGAAGGGGCAGGCTGGTTTATGCCCATCTTCTTCGCTGTCAGCCGGGCCTTGACGAGGTGATCCATAGCCTCGTCGGTGTAGGTGTGGAAGAGCCCTTCGCCGTCGAACGGTAGGTCTTCAATCCGCCGACGGCTGTCCTCCTGAAGCCCAGAGGACCGGAGCCACACGTGGCGTCGGAGGGCTGCGGCACCGACCATCACCTTCGAGGTAGCCTCCACGGCGTGCCTTGAGGTGGCGATCTGCTGTGTAGCCACCGCAACGGCCTCGCCGAAGATCTGTGTGGCTGAGGCGCGTGACTCCTCCAGCAAGTCAGCAAGGAGCGGAGCGAGTCGGTCAAACAGGTTCCGATGGTAGGCCGCGAGGCATGCCATCGTGTTCACTGTCCTGGCCACCAGGGACGATGCCGAGTAGAACCTTCGGCCGAAGGCATCGAGCTTCCGTCCTTCACGGTCCGGAGGGGTGGTATGTGCTCGATTGCCTCCTTTCATCTGTGCCGACTCGACCACAAAAGAGTTCAGTACAGGGTGGTTGAAGAGGAACTCCGCGTTCTCCTTCTGTGTCCTGTACAGATGCTCTAGCCTATGAGGAATAGGCTGTGCTGACGCCGGCTTCGCCCACGGCTGCTTCATCGCGTCCACCAGGGTAGGCAGAAACAGCAGCGGTGCGGTCGACGGTGGGCGGGCTTCCAAGTACTGGAAGGCCGGGTCCTGGGCTTGGGGAGCAGGTTCGGTCACCTTCAGGCCAAGGGCTGTGGCCATCCGGAGGAGGATCGCCGAAAACTGGCGGACGTCCTCCGGTGCAGACTCCGGGCCTGGCTCTCCGAACCCCAGTGGTGGGGATTCATGGGAAGAAGGGGTGGACTCAGCAGAGTCCGAGTCCGAGTCGTAGGAGTTGCCGGATGGTGATGGTGACCTCTCCTCCTCCTTCTCCTCGGCCGGCCCATGGGCCGGGGGTGCCAGGGTAACAGCTGGAGCTGCAGGCTGCGTCGGTACTGATATGGCCGATGTCATGACCGGTATCGGAGTCACCTGCAGGGGCACGACCGCGGGCCTAGGACGGTGTGCCGCCTGCGTGGTAGAGTCGCCGCTACCACCGGCTGGGCCACGGTGGGCTGTGGCGTCGGGCGGGTAGCTGTGGCCGTCGTCCGCGGCGGTGGAGAAAGAGCCCTGTAGCGGGGTGAGGGCTCTGGGGAACAACGGCGACTCGGCGAACGACGCAGAGGTGACCTCTCATAGCGGGGGTAGTGAGCCTCCCGCGGTGGCGAGCGAGACCGGCGACGAAGTGACCAGTACCTTGGATCTGGATGGTACCGGTCCCTGTAAGACGGCGAATACGAGTAGTATGAGCCGGTCGGCTCGTACCACACCTGCTCCTGGGCGTACCTTCCGAGGTAGGCAGGAGAGTAGGCGCTCTCGCCTGAGCGGCGCCTCTCCAGGCGCATCTCCCGATATCGTGGGGATGGAGGCCTGGCCCACTGCTCCGGCGAGCGGGACTGGTCGTGTCGAGAGGTTGGGCGCTGCCTGACCACAGCCTCCTCTCGGCGTCCTGCCGAGGGTGGACGGCAACTCGGCGGAGTGATCTCCGCGATCAGCTTGGGCGGTTGAGGAGGCGAGGCCTGCACGACCTGCTCCTTGTCCGACACCTCGAGGACTTCCTCTTCCTCCGGAGGCTCCTCTTCCACAGGGGGCTCCATCAGTTGAGGGTCCTCGGCGGGCTGGGTGGGTGGTGGAGTCGGGGGTCGCACCGCCATCGGTGGAGAGCACCGTTTCTCCTTTCTCTTCTTCTCTTCTTCTCTCCCAGGCCCTCGGTGGCTGGGCGCTTCTTCTGGGCCGCGGTCAACGGCCTGGAGGAGGAGGTTGAGGCCTGCGAGCCCGCAGGGTCCTCACGTGCCCGAGTTGCCAAGATCTTCAGTATCCTCGGCAACTTCATTATGGTACCGAGCCCGGTACCGATACCAACGAGGTCGAGGGCATGGCAGCCGCCGCTGCTGCCGAAGAAGAAGAAGAGGACGGGCGTTTCTCAGCCATCGTCTCGGGTCCTCGTGCACGAAGAGACTCCTCCCAACAGTGGGATTTAAGCCTTGCTGACCTGTTGCGGAGAGTCTGGTGTGTGAACTCTCTGCAAATGGGGCAGGCCTGAACGTTGTGCCCCTCACCCAAACAAATCAGGCACTTAGAGTGTCGGTCAGAGAGAGCGACCTTCCTTCCACAGGAGGCACAGCGTTTGAAGAGAGCCGACATAAACCGGAGGCAAGGCAGAAACAAGAGTCCGAGAACGCCAAACACAGTTCGAGATCCGAAATTGTCGTCAAAGCCAGAAAATAGGTCAAACCGATCGAGAAAATACCAAAACCAAGTCCGAAATCCGTGAGGGGTAGTCAAAAGCCAAATCCGAAGTCGAAAACACCAAAAAGCAGAATCGAAAAGCAAGCCAACAAGCAGAACCTTCTGTACGCTGAGGCGGACAAGAAAGAACTGAGGAGAGACCGTTAGTCGGCGGGAGGAGCATGCGCAGCACCGGCGTGGGGGAGGGGTTCCCGCCAAAGCTAACGAGCTCTAGAATCTTCCGAACGCTACCGCGCAGGCGCAAAAGCTCCTAATGTATGAGGCACAGAGACCACAAAGAAGAACAGAGAACACAATGAATGAGCAGATGTAAAAATACCAAGTAGCAGCAATTGCAAAATAAATAAGGTCCACCAAGGAGGGCCTGGTTATTAAGAACCTTTCCATTTCTTCCTGCTTTTACAGGAGCAGCCTTAGTTCTCTCATACAGCAGTGCCTTGTCTTTGCTTGATGCAGTGATAAAACAGTGGAACAGAATAACCTTCTACATACAAGTTTAAAGTCATTTTACTATCTCACTGGAATCATGTGCTGTTCTCCACTTGGCATAAGTCCCTAATTAGAGATGGAAGCCTACGGGAGGGAGGAGGGGAAAGTGCCTGCCCGCTTTATACTAAGGAAGTCATTCTTCATACAGACCGGTTTCCGGAAGGGGAGAAGTATCTGCCTCCGCACAACATGGAAAAAGTTCGCTGGTGTGGAACAGTTCACTACAATCCAATTGCAGTCATACAGCTGGCGCACATCAAAGTCATCTAGTTTCTGCAGAAGGATAACAATAAGGGTTCAAAACAGTCCGCAAGAGCTACATGCATATGCCAAGGCTAAAGCAGCTTCGATACCCCTAAAGGCATGAGATCCCATCTGAACCTGGAAGCTAAACAGAGTCAGCCTGGCTAGTACTTGGATAGGAGTCTGCCAATGGATACCAGGTGCTCTAGGTTGTATTTCAGATGAAGGTACTGGCAGAGCCATGTCAAATTGAAGGCACATAAACACACAAAAAGCAGTCAACTCCCTGCCCACATATAATCAGCTGTGCAATATAAAATTAAGTGCCTTTCTTAAGTACAATGTTGATAAATAAAATTAATAAATAAAAAAATAAAATACAGATGCCATTAAGGGGTAGCAGAGGACCCAGTATGATTTTTATCATCCATATAGAATATTACGGCATCAGGATTCTCACTGAAAATTCAGGACATGGGGGTCACTGCCTGTGACCAAGACATATTGAGCAGCCACCCCATATATTGTTGTCTGATACTTTACGAGATGTTTGCAGAAGCCTCTTCTCAATATCCCAAGTACTTGGTGTCTGTGTTGCCAGACAGGGGGAGAAGAAGAGAAAGGAGTGGGAAATGCTTTCTTGCAGACAAAACTCACCGGGAAGACATCTGGATCATCATTGCACATTTGCAGAAATCGCTCTGGTCTGGCAGAGGAGTGCTCAGGGCCCTGCAAACAGATAAGGCCTTTCAAGACTCTAGATTAATAAACTTCTGCTTCCTTTTTTAAATATTTTGGATTAATATTGTTGGCTAGGCAAGACAAGTAAAAAGAACTCTTCACACATTGGTGACAGTCAGTGTCTTCAGGAAAAATGAGCATTTGCTCCATAAATTTATAGTAACTATTCTCAATATGGAGTCCTAATTTCACAGTCTTACAAATGTACAGTAGTAGCCATTGTCTGCACTTCACTACATAATTAAGCACTTGCCATGAAGCCCAGAACACTAGGCTCTGTAACTCTTACTTTTTGGTCATGTACAAACCCAGTGGAAGAGGGCTTACCAAATTCACTGAGATTTTTCTACTGGGGGTGGAAAATAAGAGACAAACAAAGCCTGCCTTAAGACACAGGTAAAAGACTAATAACAACAAGAAAGCAACCTTACCATTCCTTCCATGCCATGGGGAAGCAGAAGTACCATGCCATTTTGTCTCACCCACTTGGACTGTCCAGAACAGATGAACTGGTCAATAATACACTGAGCTGTATTGTGAAAATCACCAAACTGAGCTTCCCACAGCACTAAAGCATTGGGGCTGGCCATGGCAAAGCCTAGCTCAAATCCTGCAATGACACAAATTAAGAACATATGCTTTTTGGGGATGTTATCAATTAACAATGGGAGAGAGGCTTAGGTACTAAATTAAGCAACTTTCCCTTAGCTCCTGTATGGAACAGCAAAGGTGTACATACCTAGGACACCATACTCTGAGAGTGAACTATTGCAGACTGTATATGGAGCTTGGTTTGGCCACAGATGATTCATAGGAATACAAGTCCTCTTGTCAACATTCTGATCATGCAAGACATGATGACGATGGCTGAAGAGAAAGGGGAGACACTGAAATTGTTACCAAAGTGCTGTGCAATTCAGTTCGCTACAGCAGCCTGGCAAGATAGTTATTAATCATTAAAAATACTCATTTTCCCACATATGTAAGTCATTTATGTCACAAAGATAGCATAGGAAAGAAAAAAAAAAGGTCTTCAAATTTACAATTGCTTCACCTCCTAAACGCACAATGCGTAGGTGACCAGGTAAGAAGCTGGAAGAAGCGCATGAACAGCTTCATCCTATGCAGTCAGGTACAACTAAGCAGCCACTGACATCAGTAGATTTGGACACCTAAATAGACAGAAGTGTGCCCTTAACAGATTTAAACTGCTCTGGTCAAGTTGTGTCTGCAGCTGTAGAAGCAACAAACCAAATTCCTCAATACTGTGGTCTGCTGCCACTACTACATATATTGATATTTTGTAACAGTTTACACTAAATATTGCAGTCCCATGAACAAAGAAGGGGCACACATAGCTAATCAAATATTTTACCTGAATGTTCCTCTCTCAACATCTTGTCCACTCAGTCGGATGTGGATTCCCTCTTTAAGGAGAGAGCCGAATGCCATGTATTCTGCTAAGGCCCAATCTACAGTTCTATTATTAACCAGTTCTCCACGAGTTTTTAGAATCCTGCTTAAACCTGCAGAGACAAGTAAGAGTTGCCAGCCTGCCTACTTCCATTGTACAGTCTGAATCCATATATTCTGGGACAATATTATTTATGCTCATGTGCAAACATCATGGCCAGGATGCCTTGAAATATTGTTCCTCCAGAGAATATACAGCGAAGATGTGAAAAACAGGTGCAAAAGGAAAATGTGGAGAAGCAGCAGCATTGAAGCATTTTGTTCTGAAATGAGACCTCTTTCCACCTTCATTTGCTAGTGAATGCAACTGATGTTAATCCAACCCAAAGTGGAACATGGCCTATTATATAGGAATTATCTATAGACTGAGAAAGGGAAAGGGGAGTTATCAGAGAAGAATGGGTTGCTTATCTGTAATTGTGGTGCTCAGAGTGGTCATCTGTGTCCTCCCTCAATGGGTTTTGTGCTTGCACAGAGACCTCCAATGGAATGTTCCAGAGCTAAGTAGCTTGCACCCCCCCCCCAACATACTGTGCATGATGCAGCCTGCCAAGCTACCATCTCCTCAGTTTCAGCTGGGACCTGAAAGAGGGGAGGGAGAGTGGGTCTGTGTGAGGGCACAGATGACCACTTGAAGAACCACAGTTATTGGTAAGCAACCTGTTCTTCTTCTTTGTGGTCTGTGTGTCTCACACAGTGGGTAATTAAAGAGCTTACCAAAGGAAAGGGGGTCAGGTCACTACAGTACTGAAGACAAAATGGCCCTCTCAAAACGACCACCCCTCCTGGCTCTACAGTCAAGTCTAATGACAAATGAAAGGGGGGTTGAGATCAGGTAGTAGTGTTGCACAAATCCTGTAAAGAAATCTCCTGTAGAGCAGCTGAAGATGCTGAGATAGCTCTTGTAGAATGAGCTCTCTGAAGGAGGCAAGGGCTGCTTAGTAAGCTTGTAGGAGATGTGTATCATATTGACAACCCATTTTGACAGTCCCTGGGTTGACACCTTATCACCTTTATGTTTTCCACTGTAGCAAATAAATAAGCTATTAGAATGATGTAAAGACAGAATTCTTCATATGTAAAAAGGCCCAGTACGTGCATCTAGGGAGTGCAGCAACCTCTCAAGTGGCGTGCTAGTCTGAAGGTAAGAGGTAGGTAGTACAGTATCTTGTGAAAGGTGAAACTCCAAAACCATCCTAGGGAGAAAGAGATCTTGGGATCAAGGACTACTTTATCTCAATGAAACAATGGCAAGGGTTCCTCACTGTGTTATGCACTTATTTCTCCAGATTGGTGAGCCCATGTTATTGCCACTAAAAGGCAATCTTTAGGGTGAGGAGATGCTTATCCACAGTTGACAAAAGTTCAAAGGGGTGACATACCAACTGTGAAAAGACCAAGGACAATGACAAAAGTGAAGGAAGGGAGATTGGTGGATAAAGATGAGCTAGTCCTTTCAAAAATTTCTTTACCACCTGACTCAAAAACAGGGTTTGCGCCATGCTGTCAGAAGACTGGTAGGCAATGACTGCAGCCAAATAAACCTTTAATGAGAAAGATAATCCCTGTTTTTTCAAAAGAGAAGTGAAGCACTGTTGAGATGGCCACCAGGGAAGGGGGCTCTGACCAGGCATCTGCAGATTCACAAAACTTTCTCCATTTATAAAGACAAGACCTCTTAGCATGCAACTTGAAACACCTCCTAGAGGCTAGGAGAGCCTGAAGTGTTACCCCACCTGCAGACAGGTGAAGCAGAGAGATGTCTGGGTGGAGCACATGGCTGTTGGAATGGGACAGAAGACCTTCTCCTGCGAGGAAGACAGTGACCTTGGGATACTGCTAGAAGCGGACCAGACCAAGGTTGTCTGGGCCAAAAGGGAGCGATGAGAACGGCATCTGAGGAATCTCTGGTGAGCTTGCTATCACCCTGCTGAGCAGGGGAAAGGGTGGAAACAGATACAGGAAGCAGCCCATCCACTGGAAGAGGAGTGCATCTTCCAGGGACCCTCTGGCATCTTTTGCCCTGGAGCAGGAACGTTGCCATTTGTGGTTGGCTTCTGTCATGAAGGGATCTATGTGAGGAGTTCCCCAATGCACTGTAATTGCCAGAGGCCCCTCCCTAAACTGCAAACCCCAGGATTCCATAGGATGTTGAAAGTGGAATAATAGCACTATAACAATCTAGTGCAGAAGTGGCCTTAGTGGACCACAAGCTGAACATGAGTCAGCAGTGCAATGCAGCAGCTAAAAAAGCAAATGTGATTCTGGGCTGCATCAATAGAAGTACAGTGTCTAAGTCAAGGAAAGTGATAGTACTACCCTATTCTGCTTTGGTCAGACCCCACCTGGAATACTGTGTCCAGTTCTGGGCACACAGTTCAGGAAGGATATTGACAAGCTGGAACGTGTCCAGAGGAGGGAGACTAAAAAGGGGGAAGGTCTGGAAGCCTTGCCCTATGAGGAGCACCTCAGGGAGCTGGATATGTTTAGTCTGGAGAAGGGAAGTTTAAGAGGGGACATGATAGCCATGTTTAAATATTTGAAGGGATGTCATATGGAGGATGGAGCAAGTCTTATTTTGTGCTGCTCCAGAGACCAAAACACAGAGCAATGGCCTCAAACTTCCAAAAAAAGATTTCATCTAAATATTAGAAAGAACTTCTTGCCAGTATGTGCAGTTCAAAAGTCTAATGCACTGCCTGGGAATGTGGGGGAGTCTCTTTCTTTGGAGGTTTTTAAATAGAAGTTGGATGGCTATTTGTCCGGAATGCTTTGATTATGTATTTCTGCAGGGCAGGGGGTTGAACTCAATGGCCCTTGTAGTCTCTTCCAGCTCTATAACTTTATGATTCTATGAAATGAGAGTCCAAGATGGCCTCTATGAAGTTGATGCGACAGGTAGAGTGAAAGACTGACTTCCTTGGACTGATATTGAGAGTGTGAGATGTAGGTCTTGGTATAGCCTGTCTTTGCAGCATGCCGCTAGTAGCCAGTCATCAAGGAACAGATAAGCCACGACATCTTGAGTCCTGAGGTAGGAGATCACCACAGCCATATATCTGGTGAGGATCCTTGGTGCCATGGCTAATCCAAAGGGCAGCATCTTGTGCTGAAACAGATCATCCCCAACTGCAAAACAGGTATTTCCTGTGATGTGTGCGAATCGCAATGTAGAAATATGCCTCCCATAGCTCTATGGAGGCAAACCAGTCTCCCTTCTTCAGAAATGGAAAGCTGAATCCCAATATTACCATCTTGAACCTGCAAAGATGTATGTACCTGCTTACTCTGTGAAGGTCAAAGATAGGATGGAGGTCACCATCTCTCTTCTGTTGGATCTCTCTCTGTTGGATCTCCTCCAACAGACTTGGATGAGGAGGGGTGGCATGGAATATGCCAATGTGAGGAATATTTGAAAATGATGGTGTAACCCAAACGGACTATAGTAGGAACCCAGGCATCTGTGGTGATGTTCCACCAGGTGGTGTAAAGGTGGGTAGATTTGTGACTCTTGGTCACATTGCTGTTGGGTAAATGGAAGACTGGAAGGGGTAGCATCCTGTGAGGAGAGTAAAAAATGAGACTTCACAGTAGACGATGACTTCTTGGAGGACTGTTGACGGTATTGCCTAAAAGATCTTTAAGCTGAGGACAGCAAGGAGGCAGGACGAGATGACCTACATGGAGATTTTGAGTGATAAGAGATGGATGGTGGTCTCCGCCAAGACAAACTACAAAAGAGGCTTCATTGATGGAAATACTGCTGTGGGAAACCCATCTTTTTCACAATCATACCTGGTATTGGGAGATGCTCCACTGAATCATCTCTAGCAGAATGGAACAACCCCCGGCTATCAAAGAGAAGGTCCTCTATTGTCTTCTAGTGTCCTCTGTAAGGCCTGCTGAATACAACCAAGCGTTATTGCTGAGTGCCACTGCCCCGCCATGACCTTTGTCATGCATTCAACAGAGCGATGAGATGACTGAGTCTGCTGAGATGCAAGAGACTGGATTTCCTGATGGAATTGGGGTATAGCTGCTCTCTGCTTCTCAGGGAGATGTGGAGTAAAAGATAACATTTTGTACCACAGGCACCTCTCCTATCTGTTTATTCATCCCACCCCAAATTCCATTGTGGTTGAAGCATCCCAGACTAAAGATGGAAAGAAAGTGCATTCCACAGTACCTGACAGAGAGGGGAAAAGACTGAACATCTTTGGCAGGAGATTTTATTCCGCAGTTGCACTCTCTGCTAGAGTGGCCAACATGGGGGCCTGTACAGCTTCTTCCAAAGATGCTTTCATTGATACCAATCCATATAAGACACCAAACTAAAGGGCGAGTCTTCATGCCAGCTGTAATCTCTATAAGATGGCCTCTATGAAGTGCATAAGGCACCTCACAATAAGACGATGATCTATCTTGGCTATGGCAAGAGTACTGATCTCAGGTAGGAGTTGGGGCTGGTAACTCTTAAGGATGAGAAGCTGGTCTTGCAAGGAAGCTGGAGCTCTGCTGGAAATGGTCCCCAGTACTGACGGCTCTACTGGAGATGAAGGTTCAGCTACATCCTTCATCTCAGGAACCAAAAACAGTGATTCCAGTACTGGAGCTGGTGCTGAAGATGGCATCGAGCAGTTGATGGACAGGACCAATCGGCTTGCAGCTGATACAGCCGAAGCAACTGGAGCATTGGTATGCTTCATCTTCTTTTTCAGCTTCTGTGCAGTATCCATGGCCACAGATCCCTCTGAGGAGTGCCTCTTTTTTGGCAACTTTAGGACTGAAAGTTATTCAGACATGATGGGCCCAGTAATCAGCGCAGAAGGTGGTGAGGCAAGTTGCAACACTGAAAGTGACTGAGTCAGGACTGACTCAATCAGTATGGTGGTCAGTAACAAAGACTTTGTCAGTGTGCCTGGAAGCCTTGACATCATAGTGGAGGCAGTAAAAAGAGGCATATTCTCAGCAGTTTTCTCTGGCACACTCCATGAGCTCTTCCAACAAAATGACTTAAGCTTGGAGGCTTGGTTTTTCAAGGCTTAAGAGGTGAAATGTCTACACATCTTGGAGAGTCTAATGATGTGTTCCTCCCCTTGGCAGTGTACACACTGATCATGAGTGTCAGACAGTGAGATCTTTCTCTTGCACAAGGGGCAGTGTTTGAACAAGGATGTGGAGGCCATGAGAGAATGGGGGAAGGAGAGAGAAGAAGAGGGAGAAAGGAAAGAACAAAAGTAGAAGTATAGAGATTTTTTTTCTTTACGATATAGAAGTATGAAGAAGAGAATGAGTTAAGCAGGGAAGGAGCAAGCAAGAAGGGAAAAGACAAAAAGAAGCTACTCAACAGTGGAACAAACCAGGTAGGAGTGACTTGAACAGTGGACTAAAATAAACTGAGGAGACAGTAGCTTGGCAGGCAAGATCATGTCCTGTATGCAAGAGGGGATGTGGTTCCTGCCAAGTTACTCAGCTCTGGAACATGGTGGAGGTTTCTGTGCAGGCGCAAAGCCCATTGTGTGAGGCACAGAGACCACGAAGAAGAACACAGATATTCCATCAGTGGATGAACTTCTACCTATAAGGGTCTTCAATAAAATTTGTGAGAATATTTTAATGTGGGATTATTATGGGCCCCTACAATAATGTAGGCTATAATTTTGAGGGAGGAACTGGCAAAGCCAACTCCGAGCCTTTCTTGCCTAAGAAAGCCTTATGAAATTCATGGGATTGCCGTAAGTCAACAGATGACTTGAAGGTGCACGCGTACGTGCACACACACATGTAGAAAAAAAACAAACATTAGTCCAGTTTTACCTAAGATCATGATGGGTTGTGCAAGACATTAATATGATATTGTAACTTAAGTGTTTCCCCTACCATATCCCCCATTATAAACCTGTCACCACACTGGAGCATTCAGCAAATTCTTTATTACAAGGTCTCTTTCTCCTGAGTTCTCTCCATTGTACAGTCCCTAGTTCATTCTGCAGCCTATGAATTCACCATCCCGGGTAGACCCAATAGTGATTTCAAGGATTATTGCCCAATGTAGTCCAGCGTTGCCTTTCATAGTGCAAGCCATCACCTCATTAAAAATGAGCCCCATGTAGACTACTGATCTAGAAAGTCATACCCCCATGAATTGTGAAGTTTTCAACAGGAACTGAGCTTGCCACTTGTCCTATATGGGTCAAATCCTCTTCATTCAGGCCTGTAGAAGGACAAGTCATGCTCCTGGGCTGGCCATCCAGAGTGAAGAAACCTAGAGAAGTAAAGGGGAAAACATGAAAAAAGACAAGACTGACATTCACAGGAGGAGCAAATTCTAGCTGTTGGAGCAACAACTAGGGGACTCTTCCAACTTTCTTTCACGAAAAGGAAACTTGGCAAAGAAACCATGACAAGCTAAATTACTGAATAGGTTATTTCTTGTCAGTGCATCTGTAGCAAGGACAGAACTTGTTGATCAAGTCCTACACACTTCAGTGCAAGTCCCTTTGTTTACTGAGTGTGTCATGCTTCCCACATCTTCTCGTCCTTGTACTGAACTTTCAGTACTGGAAGTACTCAGCAAGCATATCTCTTTTTAATGCCAGAAGCTGCAAGTGTAACCTTTTGGCAGAAGAATGACTTCTGAACTGAAGCCATAAAGAAGCAGCCATTAACTTACCAGGCCATGGAGAATCTAGCCAATGCTTGATGTGCAGAATTTTCTCATCCTTGGACCTGGCATGGGCCTCTTCACAGATCTTATCATACTTGGCAATTTCCTCCTGAAATGTACAAGCAACAGAAGTTGGAGTCAAGATTAAGTACAGCTTTTAGCACTATTTCATTTCAAGGATCATTTCCCTATATCTACATCATATTTAGGTACTACAATATTATAGACTATCACAGCTTGTTGCCTTGGCCTGGGACAAGTTTGTCTGTGCCCTAAAATGAAGGCTGCTGGGTAAAGTAAAGGGTGAATCCCCTAAGTTGATTGCCAGATAGTAGGGGAAACATACAGTTGCATTCAACTCATTTCATCCATATGCCATCCTGTGGGTTTCTCCAGTAGGTGAGCTGGGTTGGAACAGGGGTTCATCACCTGGCAGGCAGGGCATCCAATGCCTGATCCATTATCCTATGCTGAGCCAGGACTTCAGCGGCTATAAAGTTGCAGACATGTTTTATCTGCAGAAACGGGTTCTTGCATTTCTTATTATTTCCCTCCACTACAACCTGCTAGCTTGGCAAAGGAATACAAAAAAGCAACCTAGAGACAAACAAGGAAAAAGGTTTTCTTTAGGTCATTAAAAAGAGAAATAGAAGCCACTTTGTATCTCCTCTGGATTCCATTGCTTCTGCCAGAATTAATAATCTCTTTTCCTCCTGCAGCCCTCTGTGCACCTTAAGACGCTACCTGTAAGGACTGTGAAATCCTCCAGAGGGACAGGTTGCTTACCTATAACTGGAGTTCCTTGAGTGGTCATCTTTAAACTCACACAAGTGGGTCATCTGCGCCTGCGCTGTACTGACTATGGAAACTTCTAGAGCTCTAGGCCTAGCATTTTGGTGGGAACTCCACCCTCTTCCCCTGCGGCTATAGAAGCCTACCTGGCACCCACATACTCAGTTCCTTGACCGCCACAAGGTTCTGGCACAAAGGCGCAACAGGACACGAAGAGGGGAGGAAGGGCGGGGTTGTGTGAGTTTACAGATGACCACTCAAAGAACTCCAGTTACAGGTAAGCAACCTGTCCTTCTTCTTCATGGTCTCTGTAACTCACACAAGTGGGTGACTGGCAAGCTTACATCATAGGAGGTGGGAGTGTCATGGAACTCCTGTACGACAGCACCCAATAGTAAAACTGAAACCAACACAACAAGCCAAAGTGGAGAGAGCATAATTACACAGAGTTCATAATGCTGTGGAGGACAACACTGCTCTGCCAAAGGCGACATCTCTAGAGGTTCTCTGGTCAATTCTATAATGAACCGCAAAAGTAGCGGGATGTGACCAGATTGCCACTTTGCAAATGTCCTGTAGAGGACATGTCCTCTAAGGAATGCAGCGGAAGCAGAGAGAGCTCTGGTGGCATGACTTCTGATGTGAGAAGGTGGGTCTCTCCCTGCAAGTTCATAAGCAAGGCGAATGGTGTAGTCTACCCAGTTGGAGAGGGGCTGAGAAGAGAGTGGAAGGCCTTTCTTAGCAGAGGAGTAGCAAAGAAAGAGTCTCTGAGGCTTCCTAAACTCCACAGTATGTTGAACATAGAAGGCCACAGCCCTTCGTGCATGTACTGTGTGAAGGTTGCGCTCTAGGTCAGAGGTGGGGTTAGAAAAAAAGGAGGGAAGGACTATGTCCTGGTTAAGGTGAAAATCAGAGTCAACCTTGGGAAGGAATGTGATGTCTGGCCTTAGGACTACCTTGTTATGTTGAAAACAGAGATATGATTTATCCACTCACAGTGCGCACAGTTCACTAGCACGCCTGGCCGATGTGATTGCAACTAAGAAGGTAGTCTTCCAGGAAAGAAGGCGAAGGTCAGAGGTAGCCATGGATTCAAAAGGACACTTGGAGAGCTGTGAGAGGACCAGAGACAGGTTCCAACCTGGTGTAGGAGGATGAACGGGAGGGTGGAGGTGTTTATAGCTCTGAAGGTACCTATGCACCAAGGGAACTTGAAAGCACAAGGGTCTACCTTTCCATTGAAGACAGGAGGAAATTGCTGAGAGGTAACGACAGATGGAGGAAAGGGAAAGGCTGTTGTCAGCTAGAGATGAGAGGAAATCCACGAGATCAATAGTGGTAATGGGGTCGATGTCGAGGCTCCTATCCTGGAGGAAGGTTTTGAATCTCGAGAGCTTGTAAGAGTAGGATTGAATAGTCGACGGCTTGTAGGTTGCTTCAATCACTCACTGGACAGGTGGTGGAAGAAAGGTCAAGGGAGGAGGTTCCAAGCCATCAGTTTGGGATGATCGATGTCTGGATGCCTCATGGTGCCGTCGTTCAATGTTAGGAGGTCTGGTTTGGGTGGCAGCCTCCGATACCATCCCTTTGAAAGTAGGAGGAGAGTGGCGAATCAGGGTTGACGGGGCCACGACAGAGTGATCAGGATTGCCGAGGCGCTGTCTCGAGCAAGTTTCTCAACGACCTTTGTGAGGAGAGGAATGAGGGGAAAGAGGTAAATCAATAGGCCTTTCCAGTGGAAGAGAAAGGCGTCCCCCAGAGAGCCTTCGCCTACTCCGCCCCTGGAGCAGAAGAGAGGGGGCATTGTCTGTTGAAAGGGGAGGCAAAGAGGTCAATCGAGGGAGTGCCCCAGTCTCTGAAGAGGTGTGCCAGAGTCTCGGTATCGATCATCCATTCGTGGGAGGTCGAGCTGGAGCGACTGAGATGGTCCACCCAACCGTTCTCGATACTGGGTAGGTGGTGAGCTAGAGGGAGAATCTGGCAGGGGAGACACCAATTCCAGAGATGGAAGGTGAGGTTCAAGAGAGTTGAGGATCTGGTACCGCCCTGTTTGTTGATGTAGTAGGTCACGGTGGTGTTGTCTGTCAAGATTTGGATGGTATGATCCCAGACTGTATCCTCAAAAGCTCTCAGAGCTTTGATGACAGTGAGCATTTTGAGGGTGTTGATGTGGAGGTGATGGTGGAAATGAGTCTATCAACCACTGATGGAGAGGTGGCCTAGGGGGCTCCCACCCTTCCCCGAATGCATCAGTGGAGAGGGCCATCGTTGGTTCTGGGGTGTGAAACAGGATGCCTCTGAGGATATTGTGGGATTCTTCCACCAAAGAGGAGTTCACATCAGCTGTCTCGGTACTGAGAGGTGACAAGAAGCATTGTCGAGGATCGGGTTGAAGGTGTTGAGGAACCAGCTCTGCAAGGGTCTCACCTGGAGTCTGGCAAAGGGGAAACTGCTGTCGTCGAGGCCATGAGACCTAAGAGGACCTGTATGGAGCGAGTGGTGGTGCGTCGATTTCTCTGAAGGGGTGAGACGGCTTTGGCAAGGTGGGCGATCCATTCCTGGGGAGGGAAGGCCCATTGACGAGTGGAGTTGAGGACAGCGCCAATAAATTGAAGTTGGCAGGTTGAGAGGAGATGGGACATGTTGAAGTTGACGGCAAGGCCCAGAGTAGCAACCAAGTGAAAGGTGTCTTCGATGTCGAGAAGGAGCTTGTGTCGAGAAGGAGCGCTGATTAACCTATCATCGATGTAAGGAAAGAAGACGGCCCCATGCTGTTGGAGAGGTGCTGCCACAACCACCATACATTTCATGAAGACTCTGGGCGCCGTGTTCAGTCCGAAGGGGAGAACGTGGAATCTGTATGCCCTTCTGCCGATGGCAAAGGCAAGGAATCTCCTGGGCTCCCGTTGGATCCTGATGTGAAAATAGGCACCTTTGAGGTCGAGTGTGGCAAGCCACACTCCCTCTGTCAGGAAGGGGAAGATGGATTTCAGGTACACCATTTTGAACTTTCAAGGCTTGATGAAGCAGTTGAGTCCTTGGAGGTCTAGAATTGGTCTGAGGCCACCATCCCTCTTTGAGACCAGGAAATATCTGGAGGAGAAGTTGGTTCAAAGGGAACTGAAGGGAATGGCTTCTATGGCACCCTTCCTTCGGAGGAGTCAGGTCTCTTTGATGAGGGAGGGGGAGGGATAGGTGATTCTGATATGACTGACGAGATGTAAGGAGATGAACTCGATTGCGTACCCCCTGGATACCATGTCGACTACTCAGGTGTCTGTCGTTATCAAGGCCCAGGCATCGAGGTGTTTTGCAAGGAGTCAAGTTTCTTCGAGGTTGCCAGTGTTGAAGAAGAGTTGGCCCAGGGTTTCTTAAAGTGTGAAGAAGGTAAGGTAGGAGAGGAATGGCCACTATAGAAGATGCCTGCTCCTGGGGTTGGTGGTACACCAGGTCCTCAATGGTTTCTTTGGCCATCTCAGTGGCAAAATTAAGGTTTTTAGCCATGTGGGAAATGAGGTCCGGGAAGGACTTGACATCATCAGAGGGTGAGATGCACTCCTCATGGGAGACTGCTGTATCTGGTGGTTTGTCATTGGGGTAAAGAGCCAACTCCGAAGAGTTAGACAGAGACCTGGAGCAGGATCGGCTGGTGTGGAGTAGAGGGGAACAGTCCCTGGAGTCGTCGCGATGATCAAGATAGGGAGAAGCTCGTGGCAGAGGTGCAAGGGTTGAGGGAGGGTCCTCTGGTAGGTCTGAATCAGGGTGAGGCCAAGATCATTTAGCAGGAGGAGGGGACACTGAGATCGAGTGTGCCGGAATCAGAGAACAGGGATGGTGATGGGTAACCACCTCCTCATAATATCTATGCCTCCTACAGTGGCGACGTGGGAGGTAAATTGCTTCCAAGGATTACTCATCGGAGGATCGGAAGGGTGAGTAATAGATGTAAGTACAATGTCAATGGGATCGAGAGTAGTCTTGACGTAGGGAGTGTCAGTGGCAAGAGCGATGGGATTGGCTTGAAGAAGACTGAGATACTGATCGAGAATGATGTCGAGATGGAGGGTGGCAGCGGTGTCGACATCAAGCTGTCGATCTCAAGGAGGATCAAGAGTGTTCCCAGGAACAATGCTGGGGTGACCAGGAAGGCCAAGTGCAAGGAGGAGGAGGAATGGTGTCCCGGGCTTGTTCACCAACAAGAGGTAGTGCAGGCCCGGTGTCATCTACGGATTCTCTTGGGAGAGGATCGGTAGGAACAAGGTCAACTATCTCTCCCTCGGAGGGGTGTGAGTGGAGAGATGGAGAGCGAGAAGGTCTCCATCAAGGGCTAGAGTGTCTGAGTGGAAGGCTGTTCCGTGGGGCCTGTCAATGTTGACTCTGAGATAGTTTCGACAGTTAGCAGTTCCAGGAGATGGATGCATGTAGACTGCTTGTCTTTGCGCTTCCAGGCCCTGGCTAACTCCTTCTCAATGGACCTGCCTGGAGTGGCAGTGTGTGGTGGAGAGGATGCTGTCGAGGTCGAAGGCCAAGACCTCAAGGAGTGAGCCCCTCTTGAGGAGGTTTGTTGAGAGCGGGCCAGAGTTGGGACTCAAGCTGCCTGATCCTGTGGGATGTCCTTGTGGGAAGGATGAGTAGACGGTCCTTTAGAGATGGAATTGCCCAGCGTCTTCTTCGAGGAGTCCATGTCTGGAAGCCTCATGGACGAAGTTGAAGGTGAAAATCGGGCAGAAGTCGTAGACGAAGTGGAGGCTGAGGGAACAATATGGGGCTTTAGAGCCTGTTCATAGAGAATGGCTCGAAGTCAAGCTTCTCTGTTCCTTCGGGTCTGTGCAGTAAAGGCCTGACAGTGCGTACAAGCCGAAATGTTGTGCATTTTGCCAAGGCAGACGACACAGTGAGAGTGCCAGTCACAATCAGGTATCTTGGCGTTGCACGATCAACAGTGCTTAAAAAACACTGTCAATGCCATAAACTAGGAATGGAGCTGATCGAAGATGAGGTCAAAGATTGCTGAGGTTGGTACCAGAAGAAGAAGAGAAGATGATATGCAAGGAGAAGCTCCGATAACCAGCAGCGTGGCAGGAAAAAGGGACTGAGTACGCGGGAGCCAGGCGGACTTTTATAGCCGCAGGGGAAGAGGGCAGGGTTCCCGCCAAAATGCTAGGCCTAGAGCTCTAGAAGTTTCCGTAGTCAGTACTGTGAAGGAGCAGATGACCCACTTGTGTGAGTTACAGAGACCACGAAGAAGAACATGTTTTTGGTGGCAGTTTGAAAATACACCATTGGCTTCCAGTCGCATGGTGGGCGCGAGTGGCGGCTCGGAATGAAGCTGCGCAATGGCGCAGCTCCGGGCAGCCACTCGCTGGATTCCAGCCACCTCTTTTGTCAACTTAGAGGCGGCTAAGCACTCCTCCGGTACAAGGGGTGTGGAAGCGGTCCGAAGGGGACCCCACAACTGGGAGAGCCGAAAGCGCCAGGGGGTCGAAGGACCATGACGGAGCCAGTGGGGTCGTCGCCAGAGCGGCACAAGTGCCACCATCGACTTTTAACCAAGAAACAAGCAAGAAACAAGAAAAAGATAGCATGAACCTGTTCTAGACTTCACTTTGGAAATATCACAGCAGATTTTTGGCTTGCAACAGCGCACAGGAGCGAAGGAATGGGGACCCAGAATGTAAGTGTGTCATGGCTGAGAGTTCATCTTAAAGGGGCGGCTGATTTTAAAGAAAAGGATAAGAGGCTTTTCTACTTTTCTCTTAAGGACTGAGTTTATAATTGAGAAAGATTGCTGACCTGTTAATTGGACTTATAAAAGAGATTGCTGTATAATTAATTAATTAAATGGCTGCTATTGGATGAATAAGACTGGATCTTATAAGATTTAAGAATCCCCATCTGGACATTGAACTTTCTTTATTTCTCCATTTTACGATGTTGGTGGATCTGAGACGATTGGTGTTTTGGTTTTCTGACTCTGGATTTCTGACCTTTGAATAATACTTGAGGTGGCAACAATTATTGATCAGTGCTTATTCTTTTTTTTTTTTTGGCTCCTGTTGAATGAGACTTCTTCCCAGTGCCTTTTTTTGAGTCTGGGTTGTTGTGACTATTGAGCCTGTGCTGGAAGGTCATTCAACAAAACAACTCCACTTGCTTGGAATTCAAGCGACTATAAGAATACAGAGAATCTTCAGAAATGATCTCCGGGCAGCAAGTCTGAGATGGGAGGGGGAATAGGAACTGGACTTGGGCACAGGGCTTTGAATTTGATAAGTGGTAATGCTCTTTGGCAATGTCAATTAAGCTTGTATATTTGATCGATATGCTGTCATTAATATGGACATTGTGATATTGTCAAAGGGAAGATGCGGGTAGTGTGATTGGGGAGCCTGTGAAAGATATCATTTAAGCAAAATATCCCCACTCCCATGGACGGAACGGCCTGGAACTTAAGCGACTTTGATAATACAGTGAATTTCTATAAACATTTTCCAGGCGGTAAAGTCCGAGATGGGAGGGGGGAATGAGAGGTGATTTAGTTAAGGGGTTCCGAGTCAGATGAAGCAGTATGTATTTTGACAAGGTCAATTAAGCTTATGTTCTGATCGGTATATTGTCATTTAGTATAACATTTTGATATTGTTAAAGGGTGGAAGGGGGTTGAACAGGACACAGATATAAGTGGGAAACAAGATAATTTTTATATAATGAAATCCAGAGTGAGAAGATGAGTGAATGTAGCAACTATAATAGCTCAGACTGCCAGATATATATTGTCAGATGTCTTTTGGAGATTTTGAGAGTTCATGTTATAGGATGGAGGATTTAAGAAGAACAGAAGACAGCACAAGAAGACTTTAAAGAGACAAGTATAGAGAAAAGTGGAATGGCTAACAATGGGTAATAGCTGGGGACTGTCAAGTGGAAATGACTGTATTAGATTGTGGAAAGGATAGTGGGAAAACAGCAACATAACAGGGAAAGGGAGAGGGAAATGCATGTTCAAACACTGAGCTAAACAATGTACTGTGATACATATATAAATGTAAAATGTGGAGTGAATTTCGGGAAGTGAAGACCAGACCAGAGTGGAAGATCAGGAACAATACATGTAAAATTACAGGTTAAAAAACTTTTTTTTTATTTTGAGAAACTTAATAAAATTACTATTTAAAAAAAGAAAAGAAAATACACCATTGGATATTGGCCACAGAGAGCTATTCAGAGAAAATAACCTCCCAATTAGCCAATAGAAGCTTTTGTGCCACAATGAAAGTATTTTGCAAATTAATTCCTGGCATCTGTGTGCATCAAGTGGTAGTAATGCAAACTAAACCCGTTTCAATTCCAGGCTTTAAACAAAAGGTAACACAACAAAATGTGGAAAGGTCAAAGGGAGAGAATACTTCTGTAAGTCAATGTAGAATTGTGTTGAGGAGAGGAAAGAGAATTAAGGATTTATTTAAATGATATTCAATCCCCAGTTTCAATCCCCGCTCTCCCCCAGACTCTATGCCTACAACACTCACAGCATAAAGAATGGTGGTAGATGGGGGAAGGGGAGAATCAAAACAGATAAGATAGTGAGTTCTATTTCAGATTAACCCAAGATGGTTTTCTAAAAAGGAAAAGGAAGTAGACTACTTAACAGCTTAGAACAGGAATGAGGAAGCCTTTTCAAGGTAGTGAAAACACTTCCTTGTAGTTAACCTTCTTGTAGGCATGACAAAGAAAACCCTTTTATTTTTTTGGTCCCAAAAGCCCTCTATGGAGTGTAGCAAATACTTTTACCATGCTTTGCCCCCAGACCGAAAATGCCCCAGCCTCTCAAGGCATGGCAACTGGTGGCGCAGTAGTTAAATGCTGGTACTGCAGCCACAATGTTGTGAGTTTGATCCTGCATGGCTCCAGGTTGACTCAGCCTTCCATCTTTCCGTAGGCCAGTAAAATGAGTACCAAGCTTGTTGAGAGCAATTAGCTAACACTGTAAGTTGCTTAGAGAGTGCCTGACACCATAAACAACGCTATTGCTATTGCTAACTATGTTCTCAGACTCCCTAAAGGGTTTTTAGGCATTTTGGAAGAAGGCAATGGCAAACCCCCTCTCAAAAAATTATTTTATGTGCACGTGTGTGGGGGTGTACAGGCCTCCAAGGTCACTTGAGTTGCCCTTCCTTAAGCAATGCTCAAGGGAAATGAGAAAATTGTGGTTGGAGGATACAAACCATAAGTGCACACTGTTGCTGTGTTACTTTGAGTCATTTCTGACTTAATGGCTGCCCTAAGGTGAACCTATTGCAGGGTTTTCCTACCAGAATTTGCTAAGAGGGGGTTTGCTGTTGCCTTCTTCCAAGGCTGAGAGAGTGTGACTTGCCCAAGGTCACTCAGTGGGTTTCCATGGCTGAGCAGGGATTTGAACCCTGGCCTCCCTGTGTCTCTGCCCAACACTCAAACCACTACACCATGCTGGTTCTCAAGTGCACATTCTGAAATCCCATTTCCTTTGAAAACCTCATTGTACAGAGAGAGAGAAAAGAGAGAGGAAAGAGAGAGAGAGGGAGATTTAGGGAAAACTTAACTCTCCCTCTATATGATCAACAGCAGTTGTAGCGGGGGTAGGAGCCAATTTTCTCTCCTAATGCAGCCTACCAAGCACCTAGGCCTTATAAAAAATATCTGGGTGAGTTTTTGCCCCCACCTTCAGAATCACTGCAAAATACAATGGTTTTTCTCCTTCAGTCTTCCAAATATCTTAGAAATGTGCCAGAACCCACTTCTTCCACAACTGGCCAAAAATGGGTGAAAACTGAAATAGGAAGTGAATGACATCTTCCTGTCAGTGGTTTTAAACTAGAGACAGGTGGTGTCGGGAGAAAAACTGCCACTGGGAGACCTTAGGCCAGTGACACTCGCTCAGCCTCAGATGAAGAGAAAGTCAAACCCTCTCCAAACAAATCTTGCCAAGAAAACACTGTGATAAGTTCACCTTAGGATTGCCATAAGTTGGGAAATGAAGGTACACAACGTCCTTAGTATAGGCACACATACTCTTCAAATTTCAGATGCTATGCTGACAACTTCATCTTCCCTGATGACAAGGCTGCTTCTTCAGCTTGCTCTTTAGGTTTCATTTACACATATTCCTTTCCTGAAAGTTTATATTTTTAGATGTTGCTGCTTCCAATACTGGGCCTGAGGCAAGGACAGATGATTTTGCCATATAACAGTGTCAGACAGCAGGTATGGTACACAGCTGCACTTGTAATTTCTAGTTTGCACTTATGACCTCACTTAAGATTCCACACTCCTGGCCATTTAATCATTAAGATATACACAGAGAGAAACAGACGAAATAGAAGCATGTAAAGTATGTCTAGGAGGTTATGATGGGTGACTTGCTTTGGAACTGATTCTCAATCCATAAATGAAAGTACCTCATACTCAGGTTGATTTACCACTCCTTGTGAAATAAGTGTCTCAGCATACTTCTGCAGCACAGGCTTCTGCTTTCGGATCTGTTTGTACATTAATGGTTGGGTGAACATTGGCTCATCCATCTCATTGTGCCCATTTCGCCTGTAGCATACCTAGTATATTTCAAGAAAACACAAACCTCATTGTGTCAACCTCTTTTTTTATGTTATTATCAAGATTATTAAGTAATTTGATTATTAAGTAATTAATCCGATTTAATAAGAAGCCTCTTTATTTACACATTTATTTATTTATTTATACCTCATCTTTCTCACTAAAAATGACTGAAGATGTCCAGAAGAATAATCTGTGACCTCAGATTAGTATAAAGTAGAAGCAATATTCATTGGTCAGGAAGCAAATAAGTCCTTTGTTACAACAGCTCCAATGGATATTGGTCTGTTTCCAGGCACAGTTCAAAGTGCTGGTTAGGATCTATAAAGCTCTGCATGACTTGGGTCCAAAATACTTGAAGAATCATTTCCTCCCTTACAAACCCACCCAGGCTCTGTAATCCTTGAAAATCCTTTTCTTAGTGCCAAAATCCTCACAGGCATGTCCAGTGGGGACAAAAGAGAAGGGTTTTTGGTGGTTGCTCCTTGGCTCTGGAACTCTCTTCCTAAGGCCACCAGGTATCATGCTGAAAACTCTAGGTTTCTTTATTATTTTGACACACAAAAAAATGTGAAACAAAGCTTTCCTTTCCAATTCTTAGGCAGGCCTTCCAGATCTGCCTCTGACCAAATTGCTGGGTCAGTAGAATAGCTCTGTAAGAAAGTTTTGATGTAATCACCTGGAATCTATCTCTTGGTTATCTGTTAAGATCTATGATGGTAAAATAAAATACAGGGGAAGAAAACTTTGTTTCTACCTCTGTATTTTGCAAAGTTATAGCCCTAAAAAGTGATGTTAAAATACTTAATTTAGGATAAGAAATAAACATAGAGTTTTCAGCATGTTTACTGAAAGACATAAATATTCCTAAACATTTTCTTACACACAGATTAATGTTTCCTTCCCACCAAGGAGCACCACCTACCAGATCCACTACTACATCTTTGTGGAAAGTACTTCGCCATTCAGCTGCCACATTGCATACATATACCACAGCCTCCGGGTCATCAGCATTGACATGGAAAATGGGTGCATTAACCACTCGGGCTACATCTGTTGGGTATGGAGAAGAACGGGCCATACGTGGGTCAGTAGTGAATCCAATCTGGAAAGGAGAAAAGAAGATTTTAAAAAGAAAAGTAACTGTAAAGGTAAAAAGGGATTTGGATAAGAGATATATGGAAACTTCATTTAACTGAAAATGCTTTATGCAAAATAAAAAAGAAGCAGCTAACCACTTAAGTACCATTTCTAAAACTGGGGGCCAAGAGGTGATTATTTTTGTCTCCATATTTGTAAAGTAAAGCAAAAATTGCCTCCCAAAGCAGCTTGTGATTAAGATGTATCACAACACTTCTCCTCACAAAAACATGTACATACAAAACTAAAGGGGTACGTGTATGGAACAGAAGCGGGCAGTAGCTGCAGGAGGAGGTTGCGTCGCTCCCTCCAGGGAAGCCTACAATACCCCACTCCCAAAATTTAAGAGTGGGGAGCCTCAAAATGCTCCCCCTAAACCCTTTAGGGGATGCAGAAGGCAAGTTTACCATATTTCTGAGCCCTCCTGGATTGTTTTAAAACTAAGAGAGTTTTTTTCTTTTTAAACAGGAAGTCAACTTCTCATTCACTTCCTATCTAATATATAAAAGCCAAAGTTTGTTTATCTGTATCAGGCGAAGACCTCATACAACTGGCTGTGTCAGGTGAAGACCTCACATGATTGGCTGCCTAAGAAGATTCTATGGAATCCTTCGGTTTGCAGTTCAGGGAGGGGCCTTTAGAATTTGCAGCCAGACAGCTCTGAATAGGCTGGTTACTATGGAGATGAGGCCTAGCAGCAAGGAGGAGGAGAGTGTATTCCCCTCAAGAACATCCTCTGTATGTCAATAACTCTGAATACAGATTGGATTGCAGAATATGGGGAAAAGTTTCAGGTACTGGACAAGACAATTTAGGGAATTAGAGACACCTGATCTCAAATCTTTCTAACAAGTATTATCTATGAGAAAATAAAATTCCGGGCAACGCCGGGTATATATGCTAGTTTTTTAAAAATAAAGGTTCACTTCCTATTTTTCAAAAAGGGCCTAAAATGGTTGGGGGGAGGGAGGAATATGATAAACTAGCTTCCACACTACCTGGGAGTACAGGAACAAATCTTCAGTCAAAATTGTTTTTTAAAACCTTTTTAAAAAATGGGGGGAGGGAAGGATGCTGGGAGGCCTTAAGGATTAAAAATGACATTGGGAGGCTATATGCAATTTCTGGGTCACGCTTTCCAATTCCTTGATATACTCGATCCTCCCCTCTTTTGTTCTAAGTTCCTCTTGGCATCACTGCCAAGAAGTAGCTGTCACCTGTTTTCTGATTTTGCGAACTGATGCACATCTTTTAAAGCATGTATACAAATCACTGTTTTACCAAGCAGTTCAGTATTTGTCAGAGTCTGGTTCAAACACAGAGAAGATGAGTACCAGTTTCTGAAGAATGTTCTGTTGTTTAATCACTAAAAATGGTCTTCACTAGGCAAGGTTAAACTTCAACTTGGTAGGTTTCCTACCATTTTTATTTTTTTTCCTCTGCTATTCAAGGATTCATCTGGTTTAACATAAGTAGGAGAAAAACAAAGAAAGCTCTGGATGTTTAAAAGCTAAACTAGACATTATTATGCAATTTATTTTTAACTGTTCATTTCACACAACAAAGAAGAGAGAAAAATAAAATGGAGCAAGGGTGATAAATCCCTTTTTGTTCTCAGACAACACACGGTGAGAGGCTAAAATGAATTAAATTCATTCCAGTAAGACTTCCAAGAGATAAAAAATAAGAACCTGCAGAGTATGAGGAACTAAGGTAAGATGATTAAAAGTTTAAGCTAGGGTAGTGCTACTCAAAGTGATGGTCCTTGGACCAGCGTTGGTCCCTGAGCCATTGGTTGTCAGTGCATAATGAACATCCAAGAAAGAAAGAAACAGCTTTGGTCAATGGGCACAATATAGTGCCAGTTTCTGGAACACTGTAAAAAAATTGCTGGTAACTTCAGAAGCACCAAGCTAGACAATTCTCTCAATGAATTAAATCAAATTAAGAAAGGACAGTTTGTTTTGGTTATGACTTCAACTATTACAGAACAGACTGCTTCATTCTATAGCTCTGGCATGTCCTTTGGATGTGTCCATCCAGATAAGCCAGGAGTAAAAGCAGAAGTCATTTGCAACTGAACACTTCACAACCAACATGACATCTAACCTAAATTTGCTACTAAGCAAACTTCAAAAGATCATCATCAAAGTAGATTTTAAACTGGAAAAAGCAGCTAGAGAATCTGACTTTATAACAAAAGGATCTATATTTACCTGGTTGTTCACAACCACATGAACTGTCCCATGTGTAGTATAGGAAGGCAGGTCACTGAGGTGGAAAGTTTCATAAACTATACCTTGCCCGGCAAAAGCAGCATCTCCATGCAAAAGGATGGACATCACCTTTGAGGAAAAAAAATAATCACCATTATTATCACCACTATCATCATGAAGCATTATTATATGTCTAGACCTGAATTAAAGCTTAGAAAAGTTTCTTTTTTTGACCACAGTTTATGAAATCTCCTAGTGGGCATGGCTTCTACTTATGTTGGTTTGAGAATTTTAGGAACTGTACTCCAAAGAAGAAACTGACACTGGTGGTACAGAAGGAGAAATTGTTGGCTGCAGGAGGAAGCCATTTCTATTAGATGTACAGTGTGCCCCATGTGGTGCAACCTCAGCATACACAAATCTGAGATTGTGTGAAAGGTCACATCCATTATCATCAATGAATGTGACTGGCATGCACCTGCGCTACCACAGGTGCGCGCATGTCATGTCCACTGAAGATAATGGGAGGCAAGCATTTGCTTAT
Source organism: Iguana delicatissima (assembly GCA_948472985.1). Classification (NCBI taxonomy): domain Eukaryota; kingdom Metazoa; phylum Chordata; class Lepidosauria; order Squamata; family Iguanidae; genus Iguana; species Iguana delicatissima. The sequence continues at coordinate 264,454 of CAOKZL010001006.1, read as the reverse complement.
TTTATTTTACATGGGGGTTCCTGGAATGGAACTCATGCATATAGAGAGGATGCAAAGTACTACCTCGGTACTGAAAAAGAAATCTTTTGACTGCTCATGGGTATAAAACTGCAAAGACAAGCACTAAGGGATGGGCATGGAACATATAACCACTTACTTTTTTCCCTTCAGTATCTCCACAATAAAACTGCTCTGCCTTTGTCTTGCCCTGAACAACTGGATCAGCAGCCTCCAAGTGAGAAGGATTTGCAACCAATGAAAGAGTGATGGTCCGGTCAGTGACTCGATTAATCCTTCGGTGGTACATTCCCAAATGATACTTTACATCACCTGAACCCTGAGAAAAGAGAGTAAGATAAACTTTAAGATCTTTGAGTTTTGGATAATTTAATTTTAATAATTTAATTTACTAATAATAATTTTAATTTTAAGATGAACAGGTTGCTTACCTGTAACTGTGGTTCTTCGAGTGGTCATCTGTGCCCTTACACACTAGGAGCTTTCGCGCATGCGCGGTACCGTTTGGAAAATTCTAGAGCTTAGTAGCTTGCTGGGAACCCCTCCCCCCATGTATCCACTGAGCATGCTCAGCCTACCGAGCAACGGTCTCTCCTCAGTTCTATAAGTCCGCCGAAAAGGGGACCTGAGAGTGAGGGGACGGTTGGGCGGGTGTGTGTAAGGGCACAGATGACCACTCGAAGAAACACAGTTACAGGTAAGCAACCTGTTCTTCTTCTTCGTGGTCTCTGTGCCTTACACACTAGGAGACTTTGTAGCTTACCAGAAGGATGGTGGGTCAGGTCCCTAGAGTACGGAGGCCAGCACCGCTCGTCCAAACCGGGCATCCCTCTTGGACCGACAGTCTAGCCGATAGTGGCAGATGAAAGTCGAGGGCCTGGACCAGGTTGGTAGAAGTGTCCCTGCTCAAGGCGTCTGCTGTGGTATTCTCCTGCCCTGTCAGGTGGATGGCAACAGGGTGGACTAGGAGGGACACGCACCAGTCCCAGAGTTGAAGGCCGATGGTCAGGAGCGTGGTAGAATGGGTCCCTCCTTGTCTGTTGACATAGTACACCGCGGTGGTGTTGCCGGTCAGGATCAGTACCGCCTGCCCCACAACCAGATTGTGGAACGCTCTCAGAGCTTTCCCGATGGCTAGGAGCTCGAGGGCATTTATGTGGAGAGCGGTCTCGTCGCCAGTCCATCGGTCTCGGACTCTGAGGTCGTCGCAATGTGCTCCTCATCCGAAGAGGGAGGCGTCGGTCGTGATTGTGAGCCGAAGGGTCAGTCGTGTGAACGGCATCCCGGACAGGAGATGACGGTACGAGAGCCACCACAGCAGAGAGCGACAGACGGGTGTCGGCAGTTGAAGTAGTAGGCGCTGGTCGTCTCGGAGCGGGTTGAAGGCTCTGACAAACCAGTGTTGCAGGGGGCGTGCTCGCAGCCTCGACAGGTACGTAACAGCCGTGGTGGAGGCCATGTAACCCAGAAGCTGCTGTATTCTGCTCGCCGATACCGATGGGGTGTCGAGGACGGCCGCAGCACATCGGCGGAGGGTACAAGCCCGCTGCAGGGGCAGGTAGGCCCTGGCCGAGACCGAGTCCAGGGTGGCTCCAATGAAGTCCAACACTCTCACCGGCTCGAGGTGAGACTTCTTCGGGTTGACCCGAAGACCCAGGCAGGTCAGGAGGGACAATGTTCGATGAATGTCTGAGCACAGTTTGGTCTTGCAGGATGCTACCAGCAGCCAATCATCTAGGTAGGGGAAGACGGTGATGCCCTTCATCCGCAGGTGGGAGACCACAGGGGCCATGCACTTCGTGAACACCCTTGATGCTGTGGAGAGGCCGAACAGCAGCAGCCGGTACTGGTAAGAGGTGCCGTCGACGGTGAACCGAAGGTATCATCTGTGCTGCGGACGGATGGAAATGTGGAAATAAGCATCCCGCAGGTCGATTAAAGCGAACCAGTCTTCCCGGTGGAGGAAGGGTAGGATCGTCGACAAGGTGACCATCTTGAACCTCCTGGGTGGATGTATTCGTTTACCCCTCGGAGGTCCAAAATAGGTCGCAGGGTCCTGTCCGACTTCGGTACTGTAAAGTACCGGGAGTAGAAGCCAGTGGTAGTGGCCGAGGGCGGGGCTGGCTCGATCGCTCCCTTCTGGAGGAGGGACTGGATCTCTTCCAGCAGGGCCGGGCTGGCCTGGGTGGAGTAGAAAACGCCTCGAGGTAGAATACTTGCGAACTCGATGGCGTAACCAAGCCGAACAATGGTGAGCACCCAAGAGTCCGACGCGATCGATCACCACGAGTCAAGGTGTTTGGCCAGCGTGGGATGGTTGGTGAGGGCTGATGGTAGGCGGAAGGTAGGCTGAGGTAGGGTCCTGCAAATTCCATCAAAACTGGGATTTGGAAGTAGACGAAGACTTTTTGGAAGTCGTCTGTTGGCCCCGTGCAGGACGTCTGGAGGAGGATGTGGCGGGGGTCCGAGAGGACCCGGACCTGGGCGAGGGAGGTCGGAAGCTCGCAGAGGATGAACGACGCCACGTAGGCCGCGGACCACGGCGGGTCTGCGGAGGCTGACGGATCCCCATCTTTTGGGCTGTTAGACGGGCCTTCACGATGTTGTCCATCGCCTCATCCGTCGACGCATTGAAGAGACCCTTGCCATCGAAAGGGAGGTCCTCGATGCGCTTCCGGGTGTCCTCCTGGAGGCCTGAGGATCGTAGCCAGGCATATCTCCGGAGGGCGACAGAGCCGACCATGACTCGCGACGCCACCTCCACAGAGTGTCTCGAAGAGATGATCTGCTGGTTTGCGAGCACTACCGCTTCATTGTAGAATTGGTTAGCGTTCGCCCTATTTTCCTCCAGAACAGTGGAGAGAATAGGGGCAATCTTGTCTAAGAGACTGCGGAGGTATGCGGCCATGCAAGCCTGGGTGTTAGACACCCTCGCCACCAGGGAGGAGGCAGAATAGAACCTCCTACCAAAGGTGTCCAAACGGCGCCCCTCCTTGTCCAGTGGTGTCGTGTGGGGTCTGGAACCGCCCTTGGTTTGCGCCAATTTGACTACCACTGAGTTGGGTTGAGGATGATTAAACAGGAACTCAGCATCCTCCTTCTGGGTGCGGTAAAGGTGTTCCAGCCTGTGTGGTATTGGCTGGGCTGAAGACGGCTGAGGCCAAGGGTGTTTGAGAGCCTCCATCAAGGCGGACAGGAACGGTAGAGGGGCTGCCGCAGGAGGGCGGGTATCCACGTAGTGGAAAACCGGATCCTGCACCACCGGGGCTGGGTCTGCCACCTTCAGGCCCAAGAACTTCGACATCCGAAGGAGAATGTCCGAGAACTGTCGGACATCCTCAGGAGCCGACTCAGGAACTGGATCGCAGAACGCCAAGGGAGGGGACTCGTGTGAGGCCGGTGTAGAGTCTTTAGAGCCCGTCTCCGAATCGTAATCCTGGGAGGACGCCGTGGAGGACCTGTCAGGAGAACGGTCTGAGCGTTGTTCAGGCTAATGGGCACGAGACGGTACCGGTAGCGATACCGTCTTCGGAGCCGCAGGCGGTCGCAGAGCAGTCGGCGGAGGAACCAGCGAAGGCACTGGGCGCGGAAGTGCTTGAGTGGTAGTAGCGACCGCAGAAGGAGCAGGCTGGGCAGAGACAGCCTCAGACATTGGACGGGATACCGTAGACGTCACCCGTGGAGGTAGAGAAATCGGCCGGTGATGAGGGGAAGGCTCTTGGGACTGGCGGCGTGGAGGCACTCGTCTCGGGGAGTGTGACGGGGCACGCTCACGGCGCGGGTGAGGTTCAGCTCCCCTGGAAGGCGATCTGGAGCGGCGATACGGGGACCAGCAGCCGGCATCAGGGTGGTAACGGTCCCTGTAAGAGGGGGAGTATGACCTGTACGAGCCAGGATACTCCCTCCAGACATGTTCCTGGCCATACCTCAAGGTGTAAGAGGCCAAGGAATAAGGTGAATCTCGGGGTGGCCAAGACCATCCTGGATAGTCCTCCCGATGTCTTGGGGGGATCGCCTATATTCACGGCGGTCTCGTCGATCGTCAGGGGCGCGGTGCTCAAATTCCCGATGGTGTGGTGAGGGATGCACCATCCCACGCTCTGAATAGCCCGGGCAGTCCCGATACTCGGGGAAGAGCTGCCAGTGATGTGAGGAAGAGCGCCGATCCGGCGAAATGCTTCTACCAGCAGAGCCTCGAGATGTATGCGAGGTCTGGGGAGCAGGTGGACTATCCTCCGAGCGGGCCGCCAGAACAAGGCGTCCAGGCGGGGACGTCTCTTCCTCCAAAAGCGGTGACTCCGAGAGAGTCGGGGAGGCCACCGGATCATTCACATCAGATACCTCAAAGATTGGTTGAGGTTCTGGGACTTCACCGGGATCGACCATTGGCTGGGTCGAAGTGGAAGGAGGAGTAAGGACAGGTGGTCTAGCCGGAGACCCACGCTTGTCCTTCTTCTTCTTCTTCTTTTTCTTCTTCTCCCTTTCCTTCTCCGATTCCGAAGTCGCCGGGCGCTTACGCTGGGCAGCAGTAAGTGTCTTGGAAGGCCTAGTGCCCTGCGAGCCCGCAGGGGCCTCTGTAGTAGACACTGAGGAGGCCGCCGCCAAGGTCTTCGGTATCCTCGGTAACTTATGCACCGGTACCGAGCCCGGTATCATAGGTGCGGCGGGATCGGAAGACGCCAAAGTCCCCGGGAGTGCGGTCGTGGGTCGGGTCTTTGCCATCTTCGACGGGCTCCTTAGTGGGGCAGGGTCCTGAGGAGATAAAGACTGCTCCCAACAGAAAGACTTGAGGCGTGCCAGCTGGTTCCTCAGAGTCTGCGAGGTGAAGTCCTTGCAGATGGGGCAGGCTCTGATGTTATGTGCCTCGCCCAGACAAAGAAGACACTCGCTATGCCCGTCAGAAGTAGCGACCTTGCGACCACATGTTTTACAAGGTTTGAAAAGGGTAGACATAGAAGTCCAAGGACAGTTGAAGATAACGAAGAGACGATGATGAAGACAAGGGGGGGGTTAGCAAGTCGGGGTCAGAGTTCCAAGAAAAGGAGGAACAAGCACCGAAATACCGAAAACCAGTCAGAAATCCGTAAGAGTAGTCGAAATATCCAAAAACCGAATCGAAAACCAGAAAGACCTGCAATAAAAGGCCAAAGAAGAAACGCTCTAAGCTCAGAACCTCCGTATGCGACGGCGGGCGAGAAAGAACTGAGGAGAGACCGTTGCTTGGTGGGCTGAGCATGCTCAGTGGATACATGGGGGGAGGGGTTCCCACCAAGCTACTAAGCTCTAGAATTTTCCGAACGGTACCGCGCATGCGCGAAAGCTCCTAGTGTGTAAGGCACAGAGACCACGAAGAAGAACTTTGGGTTTACAAAAAAAAATAAAAGAATTACTGTATGTATCCATTAAACAAGAATAAATTGGAAATCTAAGGTGTACAGAAAAATCAGACCTAGCACAGCATTCAAAACAAAATAGAGAAAAGCAGAGTGCTACAAGCGTATCTTGGGACTTCAACCTGTATCCACAGTAACAAGTCTTTACAGAATAGACCTATCTAAAACAGGAATAGGCAATTTGATCTATACTAATACCTCCTAGCATGCAGAAGTTGAAACAATTTGGGGAAAAATGGGATATGACCAGTGTGTAAAATATCATTTTTATTGATCAAACTGTTTTTCAGAGAGGCATGTTCTGCTTTCTCTAAACACTTCTGTGGTTCTTCTGCATCTGTTCGATTGGACTCTTGAACTCTTGTAGTCAACTGATGTTTGAGTGAAACTCCCTGTCCTTCTGGTAGCATTCTCCAGCACCAAATAAAGGTTCTAAAATCATTAAATATGTACTATCACTCTTCAGATTCATTGCTGCTAAACTAGTCTTAGGTGGCCATTTCCCTAAATTAATAATATTAAATTCATTTATTCATTTTCTCGCTTTGTAATGTGTGTGCATCCAACTAACTGAGTGGCAATTTTGTCTTCTGGTTGCTTTTTCTTTTTCTCTCACAGGGCATGGAGTTTTTCCCTGTCCCCATCTGAGTCTGTATTTTTCCTTTTTCTCAAGCAGATTCCTCATCAATGCAACACTCTAATTATTAGTAATTTACACCTTAATTAGATGAAGCATACATTATACTTCAGTTTAGAAACAGGGGAGAGAGAAATTCTCAACCAACTGGCAAGGCAGGAGAAGAAAAACTGAAGGAAGAGAGAGAAGGAGTAATGGACTAAATGGTTTGGAATTTTGGTCTCCTGCCCTGAAAAGCTGGCAAAAGAGAATATCCCAATGATTGTGGATTGCTCCTTCAGCAATCCTAAGAATAGGAAATTTAACTTACCTCATCTGCAGCCTCCAGTTTGGAATCAAATTGGCAGAAAATCTGCTCCAATTCCTTCCTGATAACATTGGCAAGGACATTCAGACGCCCCCTAGAAAACCAAAACAATATTTAGCAAAAAACTGCATGGATTTGTCTGGAGACAAGATTATTTTAACTCCTGCCACATCTTTCCTTGCAGTAAACAAGGCTATACAATTTCTAGACGAAACAGACTCCCACTGCTACCATTACAAGTCAGGTAGAACTTTATAATCTTTGTGTTTGCCTTCACAGCAACCTGTGAAATAGCAACCTACCCCTTTCCATTTTAAAAAATGTTGTGCTGATGCAAAGAAAACAATTGCCCCAAAATCACAAAAGTGGAGGCTACAGCAGAGCGATGATACCCCCTTAATGCAAGCCAACATGTTTTCAGAATGCTGCAACTTTTACTCTCTTGCAATAATCAGTTTTGTCTCAACAAAATCACCTATGAGGCATTCCCATGATCACATAGTCCACTCCTTTTTCACTTGACTTGTCAATTATTGTCTTTAAAGCAGGGATCAGAACCTCACAGCCTTCTAGACCAAAGCGTTTTTCAGAAGACCACTTCCTGTGTAGGAACTCTTCAAATCTGGAAGGCAAAAAAGTAGTTATTTTATAAGGGTCTTAGTGTGATATTTTTAAGTGATTTCTGTAAATAAAATATTATCACACAGATATGTAAGTACTTCATTCAAGAGAACAAAAATGTAGGAAAAGCCATTCAAGAGCATTCATAATAATTCCTGAATAAATATAAACTCTTTACTTACTAAATTAATACCACCTGGGTACTTGACTCAGAGAGTCATTACCGGAATTTATTCTGAAAGAGATTTAAGGAAGTGATAGACTCTTTAAAAATTAGTTTGGGGAGGCAACTTTACATAAAAAGGTGAAAGCAAACGGAGATGATGACAAAGAGAATGCTGCCTTCTCAGGAAAATATGCTGCAAACAACACAAGACCTACTCCCTCCCCTGTTATTCCAATGTTCTCTAATGCCAGGAGCAAAATGACAGGGACAGTTAAAAACTCTATACTTATTGGGTATCTGTTCAGCACAGGATATCACTCTTAAACTGCCTCTCTCCTCTATTTCTGATTGAAGCCTGAGCAGAGGCAAGGAGAGACAGTAGTAAAGAGTGCATACAGAGAATCTTTGGATCAATTCCTAACGCCCTTTGAATAAGGAATGGAGAAACAGCCATACAGATCTCCTTTCAAGACTGAAGAACTTTGCCTTAAAATATACATGTGGCACAATGCATGAATTGGAACACTGGCGGTGTTTATGGAAGACACAGAAGAAATAAGAAGGTTTGAAGGAAGAATATTTGCAGCACAAAGCTAAAAGTATAACATACACAACTAAAAAGATGTGGAAGTAGTAGCAACATTTTGTCATGTCATAGTGTGTTGCATTTTCAAAAGAAAGGAAAAAATTAAAAACTAAAAACAACTTCCCCCAGCACTGAAGCAGGGAAATATCCTTCTTATTTCTCAAATATTCTGTTGTGGGACTCATTGTATGGAAGGTCAGAATAACATAGGATGAGGGAAAATAGTGAAGATTCAGAATGGTAGTTCTGTTTAAGATGAAATTTGAATAGTGTGTCACTTCTGAAACAGGTGTTCAAATTACTTAACATTCTTCCCTAGACCTGGCATATATTTGTTGCTTCTGTATACCAACCACTTCTGACCGCACAGTTCATAGAATCATAGAAATGTAGAGTTGGAAGAGACCACAAGGGCCATCCAGTCCAACCCCCTGCCATGCAGGAAAACCCTCAAAGCACTCCCGACAAGTGGCCATCCAGCCTCTGCTTAAAAACCTCCAAAGAAGGAGACTCCACCACACTCCGTGGCAGCACATTCCACTGCCGGACAGCCCTGACTGTCAGGAAATTCCTCCTGAGGTTCAGGCGGAATCTCCCCTCCTGTAGCTTGCATCCATTGCTCCTTGTCCTGGTCTCAAGAGCAGGAGAAAACAAGCCCACTCCCTCCTCAACATGACATCCCTTCAAATATTTAAACATGGCTATCATGTCCCCTCTCAACCTTCTCTTCTGCAGACTAAACATACCCAGCTCTCTAAGTCTGTCCTCATAGGGCATGGCTTCCAGGCCCCTCACCATTTTGGTTGCCCTCCTCTGGACCTGCTCCAGCTTATCCATATCCTTCTTGAATTGGGGTGCCCAGAACTGGACACAGTATTCAAGATGAGGTCTAACCAATGCAGAATAGAGTGGTACCAATACCTCCCTCGATCTAGACACCATACTCCTATTGATGCAACCAAGAATTGCGTTGGCCTTCTTGGCTGCCGCATCACACTGCTGACTCATGGTCAGCTTGTGGTCTATGAAGACTCCTAGATCCCTTTCACACGTACTGTGTCCCCCATCCTATATTTCTGCATATCATTTTTTCTGCCTAAGTGTAGGACCTTACATTTCTCCCTGTTGAAATTCATTTTGTTAGCCTTGGCCCAGCTCTCCAATCTGTCCAGGTCCTTTTGAATTTTGATCCTGTCATCAGGCGTATTAGCAACCCCTCCCAATTTGGCGTCATCTGCAAATTTGATCAGCGTGCTCTCTATTCCTTCATCCAAGTCATTAATGAAGATATTGAACAGCACCGGGCCCAGGACAGAACCCTGTGGCACCCCACTAGTCACTTCTCTCCAGGATGAGAATCTGCCATTGGTGACCACCCTTTGGGTACGGTCAGTCAACCAGTTACAAATCCACCTGACAGTAGCCCTGTCCAGCCCACATCTTACTAGCTTTTTTGCAAGAATGTCATGGAGAACTTTGTCAAAGGCCTTACTGAAATCAAGATATACTATGTCCACAGCATTCCCTTCATCTATCAAGCAAGTAACTCTATCATAAAAAGAGATAAGATTAGTCTGGCATGACCTATTTTTGAGAAATCCATGTTGACTTTTCGTAATTACGGCATTGTTTTCTAAGTAATTAGAAACTGACTGTTTGATGATCCGCTCCAGGATCTTTCCAGGTACTGATGTCAGGCTGACTGGACGATAATTATTTGGGTCCTCTTTTTTTCCCTTCTTGAAGATGGGGACAACATTTGCCCTCCTCCAGTCTGCCGGAACTTCTCCGGTCCGCCAAGAGTTTTCAAAGATTATAGCAAGAGGTTCCGCAATGACCTCTGCTAGTTCTTTTAAAATCCTAGGATGCAATTCATCTGGCCCTGGAGACTTGAATTCATCCAGTGTGGCCAGGTATTCCTGTACTACCTCTCTATCTATTCTGTGCTGCATTTCCCCCACTTCCTCACCTGCTCCCCAACCGCCAGGTTGAGTGTTTTTATCCTTTTGGGAAAAAACTGAGGCGAAGAAGGTGTTGAGGAGTTCTGCCTTTTTTCTTCCTCCTGTTATTAATTCACCATCTTCCTTGCGCAGTGACCCTATCGTCTCCTTCTTTTTCCTTTTGCTGCGGACGTATTTAAAAAAGCCCTTTTTATTGTTTTTAATGTCTCTGGCCAGCCTAAGTTCGATCTGTGCTTTAGCCTTTCTGACCTTCTCCCTACATCTCCTGGCTACTTGCTTATAATCTTCTTTGGTGATTTCCCCCTTCTTCCATTTCCTGTACATGTTTTTCTTAATACTTAGCTCAGCTGAGAGCTCTTTAGTCAACCATTCCGGTTTGTTCAGATGCCTTCCATTTTTCCTCCTTAATGGCACAGTTTTAGCCTGTGCCTTCAGTACCTCCCTTTTAAAGAACTCCCATGCATCCTGAACTCCTTTCTCATTGACTATTCTTCACCACGGGATTTCAGCCAGCAGCTCCTTCAGTTTACAGAAGTCTGCTTTTTTAAAATCTAAGACAAATGCCTGGCTACACTTGCCTTCTCTTCCCCACTGAATACAAAATTCTAATAGGGCATGGTCACTCTCTCCTAAAGATCCAACCAGTTCTACGTCATTAACAAGGTCTTCCCTGTTGGTCAGGATCAGATCCAGAATATTTGATCCCCTTGTCGCCTCTTCCACCTTCTGGACCATGAAATTGTCTGCAAGACAAGCAAGAAACTTGCTGGACCTTGCCGCCTTTGCAGAGTTTGACTGCCAACATATATCCGGGTAGTTGAAATCTCCCATTATTACTGTATCTCTCCTTTTTGAATGTGCAGTCATTTGGTCTACGAAAGCGCCATCGAGGTCCTCAGTCTGGCTTGGAGGTCTGTAGTAAACCCCCACTATAATATCCCTATTGTTTCTCGTTCCCTTAATTCTTACCCAGATGCTCTGGACCTGGCTTCCGGTCTTCAAGTCATGGATCTCTTCACAGGTGAAAACATCCTTGACATATAAGGCTACTCCTCCTCCTTTCTTATTTGGTCTATTTCTACTGAATTTGGTCTATTTCTGTTCCTACATTCCAATCGTGAGACTCATCCCACCAGGTCTCAGTGATGCCTATTAAATCATATTTATTTTGTTTACCATGTTCAATTTACCATGTTAAAAGCTATCTTCATGTGCTCAAGAAATACAGGAAATCTTTGCATTTGTCTTTTGGATCTGTCCACTGGATCCTTTATAACCTACATTTCTTGAGATATGAGGAAAGCAAGGGCAACAACAGGAAAAGATATTAAGAGTCACTAAACGCTTTCTGTCCATTTGCATTTGCAAATACCTCTTCCAGTGATTTCCTCCCTCAACCAACTTACGCCAGTTTTAGAGCTCAGGCATGGGGCATGAGAATTAATGGCACAATTAAACATTTGTTTCATGCAAATTCTCCTCTGCAAGCCCTCTAATTCATACACTAACATTACAATGAAAAATGTAGTATTCTCTTCCTTGTTCTTCAAAGCATTTATTTCTCACCTTTCTGTCTTCTGTATCTTGCTTCTAAAACTGTTCTTCACCTTTCAGTCATTTTATTCCAGATGCAACTTGCATACCCTCTTCCCTTTACACTTTACAAACCCTTTACATTTCAGAAACCACTACCAGTCTACCAGGGCTAGACAAAGTTAATGTAAAGGAGCAACAGAAGTGTATTTAAATGTGAAATGCAGAAATGCTACTGCAGAGCTTTGCAAACTGTGTGTCGTGACATGTTAGTGTGTTGACTGCAGTGTGCATATGTGTCATCGCCACTGGTGCCCTGGACCGAGAAAGACCCTGGTGAGGGCTGCAGCAGCCCCTCCACCTGAGCCTGGCCCACTGCTGCCGCAGCCACCCCAGACTGAGGAAGACCCTGGCAAGGGTGGCACTGGCAGGCCAGGCTCAGGTGAAGGGGCTGTCTCCACTTACTGAATTACTTACTGAATTACTGTGTTGTGAAATGATGCATGTCTAAAAAGTGTGTCACCAACATGAAAAGTTTGGAAAGTGCTGCACTAGCAGACTGAAACAATCCAAAATCACTACAAGCTCCACATTAGGAGATCAAGTTGATGTTATTATCATATTTTTGTACTGAAACAGTTTCCTAGGATAGCAAGATACATCTCATGAGACACCTACTTTGAAAGGCATGCTTTGACATGGAGTACAGAGCCATGGCTCTCTGCCAAGGCATAAATATGGACATGTTAATGGTGCATCTTTACATCTTAATCGACTAAGAATGCCAGCTTTAGATCCATTCCTTGATCCTTCTAATCTGAGCCATGTAGCTGCATCTGTACTTTTGTTGCCCATTTCCATGAAACTGGAACCACCTGCCACCTACTATTACAGAAAGTTGCATTTAATCAGACTAAAGAAATTCAAATACCTGGTTGACCGAACTAGTCTAGCCAGCAGAGTGCGCTTTTCCTCATTAGAGAACTGCATGATCCCAGGTGTTTCAAATTTCTGCCTTATCCACTGGCACTGCTCCAGATCATTAATAAACATAAATTCTACACCAATATGTTGACAGTAAGCCATCTGTTCAACAAGGAAAGAGAAGACACAAGGTGAAGCAGATTTGACCATCTCCAAGCAGAAATTAAAATATCAATATCATCATCATCATCATCATCTTTATTTCTATCCCACCTTTCCCCAAGACTGGGACTCATGGGAGCTTAAACATTAAAACAGGGCTTTCCAAACGGTGTGCCACGACACATTAGTGTGTCTCTTGAAGTGTGTAGGTGTGTCGCCTGCAATCTTGGAAATGTATGTTATTATTTATAAATCATCTATTTTTAAAAATATATGAAAGGTTTTCATGAGATATGTTGTGCCCCCATACATTTTGTTATTACAATTTACGACTGTATCTTTTACAAGGGGTTAGTTTAACTTCTGGTTTGCTTAGTAAAACTGTATTACTGTGTCATGAAATGATGCATGTCTAAAAAGTGTGTCACAAACATAAAAAGTTTGGAAAGTTCTGCATTAAAAAGATTACAATTAAAAACAACAACAAAAAGGGCATATTAAAACCGAATTAAACTAAGAACCATAATAAAACCATACACTCTAAAAGATTTTAAAAACAATAAACAACACACTTTAAAAATTCAGCCTTACAGCCCTTTTTCAGTTCTAAAATTTTTGGCTGCAAACAAAGAGGACAGCAAGGAGCAGACCATTCTAACTTCACTAGGGAGAGAATTCTGAAGTGTAGGGGTGACCATAGAAAATGCCCTCTTTTTTCCCACCAGTTGTACCTGTGAAGGTGGTGGGACTGAGTGAAGGACCTCTCCTGTGGCCCTCAGGGTCCAGACCAATTTATGTTGGGAGATATGGTCTGTCAGACAACCTGGATCTAAGCCATATAGGGCTTCATAGGTCATGACCAGCACTTCGAATTGTGCCTGGAAGCAAACTAGCAGCCAGTGGAGCTTTTCTAACAGGGGACCTCCATAACCAGGTCCAGTTCACATTCTAGCTGCAGCTCTTTCTACCAACTGAAGTTTCTGAACACTCTTCAAAGGCAGCCTCATGTAGAGCACACTACAGAAATCCAAAAGGGATATAAGCAAAGCATGTGTCACTGTAGCCAGTTCAGGCATTTTCAGGAACAGGTGCAGTTGATGCACAAGCTTTAAATGGGCAAAGGCACTCCTTGCCACTGCAGAAACCTGGGCCTTCAGAGTCAAGGATGAGTCCAAGAGTACACTGAAACTGTGAATCAGAGCCTTCAGAGGGACTGTAAACCCATTAAGCCCGAACTGTATACCTCTTTCCCTGATCTGCATTTCAATTGACTAGGTGCACCTCTGTCTTGTTTGGACTGAGCTTCAACATGTTTACCCTTATCCAGTCTGATGCCAGATGCTGACTGAGAACAGAAACAGCTTTCTTGGAGTGAGATAGGTAGGAGAAACAAAGTTAGGTGTCATCTACATACTGGTGGCACCAAACCATAAACCTCCAAATGACCTCTCCCAGTGATTTCATGTAGATGTCGAATAGCATGTGGGAAAGAAGTGAAACATGAAGGATCCCACACGACAATGGTCAAAGAGTTGAACAGGAGTCCCCAAGCACTGCCTGCTGGGTTTATCCTTCCAGGAAGAGCTCAAGCCACTGTAAAACAATGCCTCCAGCTCCCTTCCAATCAGGCAGCCTGGAAAGCTATCACGGTTGATGGTATCGAAGCCACTGGGTGGTCCAGCAGAATCAACATGGACACACTCCTTCCATCTAGTTCCTGGTGTAGATCATCAAACAGGGCCGCCAAGGCTGTCTCTGACCCACAACCAGGCCTGACACTAGAGTAAAATGGACCAAGATAATCCATTTCATCCAAGGATTTCTGGAGCTGGGAAGTGACTGAACATTCTATTACCCTGCCGCCAAATGGAATAGTGACACTGGCTGATACTTACAGCGGGACTGAGGGAAAGAGGGATCTGGGTAAAAAATTTTCAACTGAGGCATCACAATTGTCTCTTTTTGGCATACTGGAACCTTGCCTTGTTGTAGGGAAGCACTGGAAACTCCCTTCTCCCACCCAGCCAGTGCCCTTCTGGTCTTACTTTGGAGTCAGGAAGGGCAAGGATCTAGTGGACATGTGATTAGTTGCCTCACAATGTAGCTTTATCATTTTTATTGGAATAAACTGGGTTAGTGCATTTTATCATCAAAATCATCCCTAAAATGAGGGAGCTTAGGTTATCAGACAGCCCTAAAACTATCCAGTAAAATTTTAATCTTCACCACCCAAACCCTATGTACTTCAACACACTGGCTGTAGAATAAAAGTTACTTCCTGGTAGGAACAGGTTGCTTACCTGTAGCTGGTTCTTTGAGTGGTCATCTGTGCCCTCACACAATGCGAATCTTCGCACATGCGCAGTAGCTTTTTGGAAAGTTCCAGAGCTGAGCAGCTTGGCGGGAACCCCTTCCCCCATCCAGTACTGAGCATGCTCAGTCCCGCCAAGCTAATGGTCTCTCCTCAGTTTCGAAGTCTGCTGAAGCAAGACCTGAAAGAGGGGAGGCTGGGCCGGAGTGTGTGAGGGCACAGATGACCACTCGAAGAACCACAGTTACAGGTAAGCAACCTGTTCTTTTTCTTTGTGGTCTCTGTGCCTCACACAATGGGAGACTGAGTAACTTACCACTGGACGGCAGGTCAGGTCCTTGAGGATAGAAGACATCATCGCACAGCCAAAGCGAGCGTCACACCAGGCCATACAGCAAGGCGGTAGTGGCGGACGAAGGTCGAAGGCTGCGACCATGTAGCCACACTGCAAAGCTCCTGTAGGTCAACTCCCCTGAGAAGGGCTGCTGAGGAAGCCATTGCCCTGGTAGAATGGGCCCGAAGCAAAGCTGGGGGAGTTCATGGGCAAGGTGAGTTGTCTGGGCAACCCATTTGGAAAACCATTGAGAGAAGACTTTATGACCTTTCCGACGCCCACTGTAGCACACAAAAAGGTGGGGAGTCTGACAAAAGGTGGAGGTCCGTTGAAGGCAAAAGGCAAGCGCACGGCGCATGTCGAGTGAGTGAAGAGAGCGCTCGAGGGACGATGCAGGGTCTGGATAGAAAGTAGGTAGAATCAAGTCTTGATTTATATGGAAATCGGAGACTACTTTGGGAAGAAAAGAAAGATCGGGATGGAGGACCACTTTGTCCCAGTGGATCACCAGAACGGCTCATCACAACACAACGCAGTTAGTTCTCCTGCCCACCTGGCTGAAGTGATGGCAACCAAGAACGCCGTCTTCATAGTGAGGAGGCGGTCATCAGACGCAGCCATCAGTTCAAAAGGATGGCGCATGAGTTGGGACAGGACAAGCGACAATGACCATGGAGGAAACGGTGGAGAGACAGGAGGATACAGGTGTTGCCGGCCCTCGAGGAATTGCTTCACTGTAGCATTCTGGAAAAGGGCAAAAGAAGGAGAACCCTGTGGCTGACAGGCCACGATTGCGGAGAGATAAACTTTCAGGGAGGAGAAGGTGAGGCTCTGATCCCGTAGCGTCAGGAGGAAGTGAAGCACTGTAGACAGGGAGGTAGGAGAAGCAGGCTCATCACAGGAGACGGCAAAGGCCACAAACTTCTTCCATTTCTACTCATAGGACCTACGGGACAATTCTTTCCTTGCAGCCATGAGAACAGCTTGGATAGCGGGAGACTCTAGAACGTTATCCTCCAAGCGTGCAGGCGGAGGAGAGGGAGGTCCGGGTGCAGTACCTGACCCCCCAAATAAGAGAGGAGATCCAGTGTGTTCCGGAGCCTCATGGTGTGGCCCTGCGCCATGGCGAGGAGGGGTCCGAACAAGTGCTGCCTTGTCCAGAAGGGAGCGACGAGGATGGCATCTGCCTTGTCTATTGTGATCTTCATCACCACTCGACCTAGGAGAGGAAATGGTGGAAAGATGTAAAGGAACTCTCTGTTCCAAGGAAACTGGAACGTACTGCCGAGAGCCCGGGCCCAGGCTGGCTCTTGAGCAATAATGGGGACACTTCCTGTTGTGATTGGTCACGAAGAGATTGAAAATTGGAGTGCCCCACTTGGACACTATCCACTGGAAGGCGGCATCGGGGAGGGACTATTCGTGATGACATGCTGTGTCCCTGCTCAGGGTGTCCGCTGTCACATTGTCCCACCCCATGAGCTGGACCACAACGGGGTGTATCTGTAGTGGAATGCACCAGTCCCAGATGTGTAGAGCCAGATGGAGCAGAGTGGAAGAGTGAGTGCCTCCTTGCCGATTCACGTAACAGACAGCTGTCGTATTGTCTGATAGGATCTGGACGGTCTGTCTGACAGCAAGGTTTCGAAAAGTCCAAAGCGCTTTGAAAATCGCCAGTAGCTCCAACGCGTTGATATGAAGATGCAACTCTAGGCCGGCCCAGTGGCCTTGAACTGTGCAACCATGACAGTGAACTCCCCAGCCCAGGAGAGACGTGTCGGTCATGACAGTGAGAGCCAGACAGGGCTCCTGAAACGGCATTTCTGATAAGAGATGGCCTGGGGACAGCCACCAACGAAGTGAGTCCCGTACCGGACGAGGCACCCAAACAATACAATGTTGACCACCGAGGAGAGGGTCGAAACACTGGAGAAACCAGTGCTGGAGAGGGCGAGCACAAAGGCGGGAGGAATAGGTGACTGCCATCGTCGCAGCCATGTAGCCTTGAATGTTGCGGGCAGAAACTGACGGATTGCCCGCAGCCTGTCGCAGAGTCTGTGCGCACCTCAGAGATAAGAAGATCCTGGCTCGAGTGGAGTCGAGGGTGCCCCCAATGAAATCTAGGATGTGCGAGGGCTCAAGGTGGGATTTCTTGGGGTTCACTCTGAGTCCGAGATCGGAAAGGAGGGAGAGGGCAATATGGATGACCTCGTATAGCTTTTGTTTGCAGGACACCACCAGGAGCCAGTCATCCAAATAGGGGTGGACCAGAACATTCTTCATGTGGAGGTAAGACACCACAGGGGCTAGGCACTTGTGAAGACCTGGGGGGTTGTAGAGAGGCCAAAGGGAAGAACCTTGTATTGGTAGCAGATGCTGCCAACTGCAAAGTGGAGGCACCTCCTGTGCTGGGGGGAATGGAAATGTGGAAGTAGGCGTCCTGTAGATTGATGGATGTGAACCAGTCCCAGTGCCTCAGAAAACGTAGAATCAAGGACAGGGTGACCATTTTGAACTTCCGGGGGGCAATGAAGGAGTTCACCCCTCTGAGGTTCAGAATGGGTTGGGGTGTGCCATCTGATTTGGATACTGTGAAGTACCGGGAGTCGAAGCCCGTGTATTTTGCTGCGGGCAGAAGTTGCTCTATGGCCCCTTTGAGAAGGAGGGTCTCTACCTCTTTGAGGAGGGCCGGGCTGGCAGGGGTAGAATAGAAGACGCCGAGAGGAGGAGTACATCGAAACTCGGCAGCGTAACCAAGATGAACTATTGTCAAAACCCATGAGTCTGAAGTGATGTTGCACCAGATGCTGAGGCGGCAGGCCAGTCCTGTGGTTCTGGAGAGGCGGCTGGGCAAGTGGAAGAGAGGCAGAGGCAGCAACCTGCAACAGGAGTCAAAAACAAGATTTTGTAGTCAAAGAGGATTTCTTGGAAGACGGTTGGCGACGTCTAAAGGAATGGTAGGAAGAGGCTAGCAAGGAAGATTGCAGAGATGAATGGCAAGGAGAGCATGACCTGTAAGAGTAGGAAGGGTGCCTCCAGGAAGAACGTGATGAAGGTGGCCTTCTAGGCTGGACTGAGGGGTGAAGGCCCATCTTTTAACTGTCAGACGAGCTTTCACAAGTTGGTCCATCACCTCATCTGTAGTGGCATGGAACAGCCCTTGGCCATCAAAGGGCAGGTCCTCAATACACTTTCGGCTATCCTCGGTTAAACTGGTGGACTGGAGCCAAGCGAAACGGCGGAGAGCAATTGCACCAACCATCATGTGCGCCACACCCTCAACAGCATGTCAAGAGGATAAAATCTGTTGATTCGAAAGGGCCACAGACTCGTTAAAATATTGAACAGCAGTGGCCCTGTGATTGTCCGGTAGGTGGGAGAAGAAGGGAAAGACTCTATCCCAGATGTTGCGTTAACAGGCCATCAGGCAAGCTTGAGTATTGGAGATTCTGGCAATCAACGAAGAAGCAGAATAGAAGTGACAGCTGAAGACATCTAAATGGCTGCCCTTGCAATCAGGCGGGGTCGTATAGCCCTTTTGCCCCGTTTAGTTTGGGATGACTCAACAACAACAGAATTTGGAGTGAGATGATTGAAGAGGAAATCAACGTCTTTCTTCTCGGTGCAGTAGAGATGCTCTAGGCAGTGAGGGATTGGTTGAAGCGAAGCTGGCTGGGCCCAAGGGTGCTTTAAAACCTCTTGCGGGACGGGTAGAAACGGAACTGGAGCCGTCGATGGGGGGCACGTATCGACAGTGGAAGACCGGGTCCTGTATAGTAGGGGCAGGTCCAGAGACATCGAGGCCCAAGGCAGTGGCCATGTGGACTAAGATGTCCGAGAACTGCCTGACGTCCTCAGAAGCGGAATCAGGAGACTGGTCTCCAAATGCTAGAGGCAGTGAGGTGTGAGATTGCGGTGTGGAATCTGTAGAATCACTGTCGGAATCATAAGAACCAGAAGAAGGAGACGATGAGCGAAGGGATTGAGAATGACAATGTCGGTCTGGTTGCGTCGCAGAAAGAACAGCAGATGGAGCAGAAGCTGGTAGAACAGTCGGAGCCGGTAGTGAAACTGGAATTTGCACCGGTACCGAGGCCGGGGTGCAAATCAGTACCGACGTCAAGGCTGACAAAATGGGTAATACGGTCAGGATCGGTGCTACGACAGACTGTGTCGACAACGAAGCCAACAGAGATGTTGGCAGAGTGGACGCAGATTGAGTATCCAGCTGAGGCCGTGACACTGTGGCTGTCACCCGAGGAGGAGGTGAAACAGCCCGACGATGAGATGATGGGTCTCATGACCAGTGGCAAGATCAAGAACGGCAGTAGTAGGCTGATCAGGACCAAGAATGAGATCTGGAGTGGCGATACCGAAAGGAACGCCAGTAATGAGATCCTGAAGGGGACTGCGATGGAGAGTGTGAACGTCGAAGGCGGCAAGGAGACCAACAATGAACATCAGGATGGTACCAATCGCGGTAGGCCAGCGAGTAAGAGTGGTAGGAGCCAGGCTGCTCTCTCCAAAGATGTTCGTGGCCACACCTGGCGATATAGGAAGCCAATGAAAAGGGCGAATCCGCCCTCGCCAGTGAAGGCTCATAAGTGGTGTGATATCAGTAGTCTCGACAACGTGGGGATCTACCCTGTTCACTATGTCCCGGAGAGTGAGCCACACTAAGCTGTGGTCAGTCTCGGGAAACAGCCCCAGGAGCGTCTGAAGCAGGCGGACGGTTGAACTCGGGATGGCCAGAGAGAGAGTTGGAGCCATCTGAGTTTGTAGGCAGCTATGTCCGGATTGGCCAGAGCTCACAGGCACGGAAACCACTGGCAAGGATCGATGGTCCAAGTCGGAAACCAGAGCCACAATAGCTGGGACCGACAGTACCGGGAGCTGAATAGCGTCCCGTACCGGGGAAAGGGCGGGAGCATTCTCCTCCTCGATGGTGGACATCGCAGGCTGCATTGGCGGAGGAGTTGGTAAGGGACCGAGAGAGGCAGGTCAAGTAGGCGACGGACAGGTAGCGGGAGAAGGAGAGCGGTGCTTCTCCTTTCTCCTCTTCTTCTTTTCCTTGTTGGAGGAAACAGAAGAGTGGTGCGACGAGGTACGTTTATGGTCTGCCAAGGTAGGGACCTTGTGAGCTTGTTGGGAGGTTGAAGTGGCATCTCCAGCGGCTTAGACAGTAGGCATCTTGGAGAGCTTTGGAATCTTAGGCAGAGACGAAACTGGGGGCAAGGTCGACGAGGTCGCCATCAATACTGGTGCAGAAGCTGTCAATACCAAAGGAGCAGATGCTACCGATAACTTCGAGGCCGTTGTGTAAGGCGCTGATAGACACAGCGGTATTCAAAGAAGCCTGCTCCTTAATGCGAAGGGCCTGCTCCCAACAATAGGATTTCAACTGAGAAGCTCTATTCTTAAGAGTCTGTGAGGTGAAGTCCTTACAAATAGAGCAGGTCCTAATGTTATGGCCCTTCCCGAGGCAGAACAAACACTCGGGGTGGGCGTCCAAAAGGGAGATCTTACGGCTGCAAGACATGCACAACTTAAACAAAGACGACATAAGAAGGGGGGAAGAGTTCTTACAGTTTTGTTGTAAAAGGCGAGAAAAACAACGATAGATGAAGAAAAAAGGCAATAATCGAGGAACTGCTCAGCGAGGAAGTCTTCCGAGCTGCTAACAGGTCAGTGGATAAAAGAAACTGAGGAGAGACTGTTAGCTTGGCGGGACTGAGCATGCTCAGTACCAGATGGGGGAGGGGTTCCTGCCAAGCTGCTCAGCTCTGGAACTTTCTGAAAAGCTACTGCGCATGCACAAAGATTTCCACTGTGTGAGGCACAGAGACCACGAAGAAGAAACATAATTATTATCAGACATGATGAATGTTGGTGTGTTTTGGAATGTGTTCTAAATGACTGTTGAATGACGCCCAGTGCTCTACATGAAGTTCGCATACTTATGAAGGGCCTACATGCTACTGCAGGGATGGGAAACTATAGCCCTCCAGATGTTTCTGGCCTACATCTCCAGGCAGCTTTAGTAAGCACAGGCACTGGTGAGGGCAATGTGAGTTGCAGTAAAAAAAACATCTGGAGGGCCAGAACTTCCTACTCCTCCTCTATAGTGTGCCTCAGAATCCTTGAAGACAGGCTCCATGAAAGATAAGCTGAAACGTAAAGTACTTTTTGAAGGCAGACATTTAAAAACTAATGAGTAAAGACATGTCTGAACTAATACTATTAGCTGTACTTTGTGTTTCTTATATTCACAATTCTAATACCAAGCAAGATGAGAGCAGTAGATGCAAGCAAACAAGGAAAGGAATGTCTGGCAAGGGGCCGCAAGACTGGCCTTTAAACAACCTTGCTGGAAATTATTTTTAGCCATAGTCACAACACTGAAAGTTAACAGGCAAAGGACATAAGGTTGTATTTCCTTTATCGGAAAGTAGTGCTACCTTGTGAAATACGTAATTATAACCTAGTTATCAAGGAGGGAAGAAAAGCTATTCCCAAAATCTAGAATCCAGGGAGATATATTTTGAGATGCCAAGGTAGATTGGGAAGAACATAATTACAGTAGAGACAAAAGCCTGTCACCACTCTTGAGGTTATTCCTCTAGTCTTTCCCTCCTTTCCCTGTTTAAGAGTCAGTAACAGCCATTATTTTGCTGTGCTGAGCAAGAGTCATCCACACTGTCAAAGGGAAAATCTATGGCTACCAGAAAACAAGTGAAGAAATGCACTTCCATTGGAAATAGCCATTAAAATACTAAGTTTTTATATCTAGATACTTCCCAGAATGCAGTTCTTTTTGGAGCTAAAACCCCATAAGCATAAATTCTCACATTTCCATATTTGTTTTTGCATGTCTGGACAGCCATGTTTTAGATTTTATCTTATTGCCTTTCTGAAATCACCAGTGCACTAGAGATCCAATTCCTCCACAATATATTTTCCTAAAACAGTTCTTCAGGGAATTTACCTGTCCAAATGCTCACTTTACAGACCTGCTTCTTAAGGACAATTCAGATACATTGTGCAAATACTAAATTTCAGATTAAGGCACAATGTAGCTGGGTTTTAGCAGCTGACTTCGTACATGGTCTCCCACAAGACTCCCAGAAAAGGGACCTGTACTGAGACTGATTTTCTCCTGTGGTTTCCAAAAGTAGTGTCAGTTATCAGAAGCATTCTCATCAGTTGTTTTAACCCCTGTGAAAGGTCCAGAGCAAATATCTTTTACAGGCATAAAAGTAGGGCATCAGCTTCCTCTAATATTTTACAGAAAAGGAATCACTCATAACAGCTGATGACAGGATCACTTTTAATAACTGTGATAAGGCTTTTGGACAAATTAAAAAAAAATCTTTTGAGATCTAAGCTTAGCAAGTGCACTCTCCTACAAATTGCCACTTAGGAGCATTTCTTCATCACCAGTACTAGCAGTGGGACAAAGTATGGAAGTAACTGTGTTCCAGTTACACAGGGAATTTCCTACCAAAAGGTATCTGTACCTGCTGTGTAACAAATGCATAAATGATGTCACTTGGAAAGTGAGATGTGCAAATCTGTTTTATTACAGTTGTGGACTGATGCTATAAAACGATGAGCTTTACATGGTAAAAAGTTTTGTGTTAAACATTAATTCTGTGTTCCTCCGCAAATTTCAGATTTGTTCCTAATTCCTGTAGCGCAATTCTGAGAGCCCTAAATTAGGACTAAAGTTCAAATCATCATAATCATGAAGCTCACTGAATGACCAATTGCTATCAGTTGTTGTGAGGAGAAAAAAAAGTAAGAAAAACCATATACTCAGGTATTTCTTACCTCTAAACGGCGGATGATTTCCCGAAGTGGGAGAGCAGACTCATTTCCTCCAATGAAAGTGGTAGTTGGTAAGTGAAATACCTTGTCGAGGTCCGACTCATCCAGGCCATAAAACCCTGCAGGATTTTCATAGGTAGGAGAAGGCAAAGAAGGAGCGAGGGTGGGTGTTCAATGCAGAAAGCCATGTCACAGGAACCAGAATATGTTGGTGAAGGGAAGGGACAAGAAAGCAGCACAAATAAGCATGAAGGAGGTTTGTATAATAAAAAACAAGCAACAATTAAAAATGGTAGACTAGTAAGCAAGAACAAAAAGCTTCAGTAAGACACACAGGATATAAACACAAATGATATACTTGCCATGGCAACTGGTAATTAAATCCAGAGGAAGGATCAATAAGAATTTCAGACCCACACACATACACTTTAGAATATAAAAGGGGAAATAAGGTATAGCGAGCATACATTGCCACCACATTTCACCATGTATTCAGAATTAAAAGTAAAGTAAAGCATAAAAAAATGAAAAGACCAACTTCCCAAACTGAAAGGTTGAAAAGCAGCGAGATAATGTAGGGTGCATAGGGTTCTGCAGAGGACTCTCCTGAATAGCTCACCCTGGGGAACAAAGACTTCATAGTGAACTGTTCTCTTCACAAGTTAAAAAAGAACATGCCTCAAAGGCTTTGGTTCCTGGAAGTCTTCAGTTTTAACCCCACAGCAATTCATTCAGACATCTACCACCCAGCTAAAGGCACATCCTGTCTGATCTTGGAAGCTAAGCAGGGTCAGCTCTGGTTAGCACTTGGACAGAAGACCACCAACAAAGATCAGGTGCTATAGTCTATATTTCAGAGGAAGAACCTGGCAAAACCATCTCTGAGTATTCCTCGACTAAGAAAACCCTTGTACAAACAAAAACGCAGCTCTGTCTAGTTGCCAGTCACTAGGACCATTGCATACTTCCACAATATTTCCACAATACTTCAGCACCAGTTACTAGAATAATTAAAACTATTTCAGTTTCATCTGGCAGCTGCAAGGGACAGAAAGATTGTGCACAAAAGTTTGACAAGACTTTTATGGCATAAAACACAAATTCTTCAATGATTATTTACTTGATTGCTTGGGAACTGCTGTGGATGTAAATTTATTTTGAAATTCTTATCCAGCTTTTATGTTTGAAATCTATAGTTAAGGCAACTAACCAAACTGTATTAGAAACAAGTTCAAATATGGTTCATTACCACAAAAACCAATAAAAACCAGCAGGCTGACAAGTTATCTAATCCAGGACACATAAAAGTAAAAAGTCAGCTCAATGACCTAATGAAACGAAAGCTTATTGAGAACATGGCAGAAGGCTGATAAGAGGGTAGATGACAATCTTGGGGCAGAAAGTTCTCTCTTGGGGCAAGGAACACAAAGGGCTTCCACTAGTGTCTTAGTGGGAAGGAAGAGATTGTTAAAGGCTACCTCTTGTTACAAGAACAAGAATAACAGGCCAGTTGCCAAATATTTCAGTTTGATTAAACATTTCTGCTTCCTTATGTAGAACATTATAACACATTGGAAACAGTTCGGGTCAAAGACCTTCACAAGATGCTTAATGACGAAAAAGGCTGCACCATGATGAATAATCACCCTTCCCCTGCAATGTTCAGTCATGCTTATTGCGTGGTGGTTTTCCCTGAGTAGTAACCAATGATAGGATTCCACAGACAGCATACAGGCCTGGAGTCCTGTCCTTCAGAGGAACATCTCCCTCATCAGCCCTTGTTAAAGAGCAGAAATCTGAAATATTTAAGGAGTTAGCAAGTGACAGACCTCACCTTGAAGACTTTCATTTTATAAGCAGTATGGATACATACAATAGGGCATATATAAATGTTGTAGCTATCACTAAGTATTTCCTCCCATATAGCAAGTGCTGAAGGAGAAAGAAAACATGATTGGCAAGGATTTTTATGTAAGATATTAATGCTCCAAAAATACAAAATGAGGAACTGACATCTCTACAAGGGCTGTTGTAACAGGAGGCCTATACTTCCAGCCTGACTTCACTCTATTTAAATTTACAACATTTAGAAATCTACATTTAAATACCCTAGAATCCAGTTAATAGGATTGAAATCTGGTCAGTTTATGCAGACAAAGCTAGAGCAAAGCCAAAGATCATAGGTTCAAATGACACCAGGAAACTTGAAGAATATTTTCATACACCAAGGAGGAATTTCCCATGCATGTGTCAGAAAAAGTAACCTGCCAGGAAGAAGCCCAGATTGGTTAATTCAGTTCCAGGCACCACAATTTGTGTGGGATTCCCTACTCTTTTCACTAATACCAAATCCGTTGATAATTAGATTTAAGAGATCTTACAATTAAGAATTTGGGCACCTACATGCTTAACACTTCTGCAAGCTTCAGTGCAGGACAACAAGGAGATGGCAATCTCTTACTACCACAAAAAGATAAGCAAACCCTTTTTAAAAAGACACTTCAATGTCATTTTACACAACAACTGTAAAGTTAGTTCACATGAATCAATCTAAGCACTACAGCAGCAAACCCACTTGGATATGTGCTGATGAACATTCAACAAGTATACTTTACGAGAATGCTAAAACATGGCAATATTTTCTCAAATACTCTATGCAAAACAAAGGAATGACAAATGAACGGTAGAAAAAATGGTGAACACTGTAAACCAAATGAAAGAGCAGATAGGAAAACATGACAGATGAAGCAGTTTGATTATAAATATCAGCTTCACCTTTCACACTGAAAATGGTTTGAGGAAGGAAAAAAATGTAACACTGGTCATTTCCGTGCTACACTCTTATATCACGATTATTCTACTTTCAACATCCTATGGAATCCTGGGGTTTAAACTGCAAACCCCAAGATTCCATAGGACGTTGAAAGTGGAATAATCGTGCTATAAGAGTGTAGTGCAGAAATGGTCACTGTTGTAAGATGGGACAAGCCATAACTTTACCTAACTGCACATGCCCAGAGTCAACTATTCAGAGAGTCCTAATCTCCAGAAGGGTTAAATGCTCATTATGTGCATACCTCCTACTGTTAGCACTCTCAGCCGCTCCTTGAATACTGCAAGATCTGGGGAAGAAGAGAGAGGTGGGATGCAGAAAGGAGAAGACAGAGAGACCCAGTCAAAGTTAGCGTTTTTAAAACCCTGAAGAATTGTGAAAATAGTTACGTAAAGAGAAAAGCAGCTTTTTACACAGTGCCCATACATACATAACCAAACCCCACAAAAGAAGAGAAGGGATTAGAATGAAAGATGACTGCACTGCAACTGGAAAAAGTAATCCTTGAATGAATCTTCCAGATACCCAACCACAGAGGCTGTTCAAAGAACAAAAGGCACATGTTAGACTGTATAGATTAGAAGGTGAGCTACATGGTTTGATATTCCCTCAGTTTCCTTAGAAATATGCAAATAAAGCCATCAAACTGGGAGTTTCTAGAGCAGATTCCCCATCAAATACCACAACTATACAAGTGAAAGTCTTATTACAGAGTCTCATATTTGGTATAGAAAAACCAGGCAACCCTTAAACACTGTATTTGTATTCACTCTTCCTACAAGATGATCATGGTGGTCTACACTGGGTTCACATTCTTTACTTTTATCATTCTGTAGGGAAGATCACCCAGAAAGATAGCAAAGACCAGTATTGGTATCCTGTACTCAAGTAAGCAACAAAAGTGGCTACTTCAGCTCTTCTGCCTTATCTACGGAGTTACTTTATCAGGATACGAATTAGTCTCAATAGCTTTGCCTTAATCATCTCTTTGATCATGACACACTTTTCAAAACCAGTTTTAGAAAGCAATAATTTACTGGTAAGATTTTACCAAGTAGTAACTAGTTTTGTATTACTACAATCATCAGTAATGTTCTCAAATGAACTCAATGCCCAGAAGCATTTTCTGCCCTGTGCCCTGCTGTGAGGAGACTATCAGAGCCCTTCCTCTCAGGAAGCTGAGTAGGCACTTTCCTAATCTCACACTCCCTTCTGAGGTACAAAAGCTTTCCAAACGTAACTCTGAACAATGTTATCTATTGTATATACTTATGTATAAGTTGACCTCATGTGTATGTCGAGTCCTGGATAATTCACAATCCATAAACTCTACTCTGAGGCAGACAATAGTGTTTATTTGCAGCAAAGGAAGCAACACGGTGCACTTCTTCCAAAGTTGCTGACACTAAAGCATAGATGGTGTTCAGAGGTTTTATATCTACACATAGGAACATGTCTGGAACATGTCCAAAGGAGGATGACCAAAATGGTAAAGGATATGGAAGTCACGCCATATGAGGAGCATCTTAGGGAGCTGGGTATGTTTAGTCCGCAGAAGAGAAGGTTAAGAGGGGATGTGATAGCCATGTTTAAATATTTTAAAGGATGTCATATTGAAGAGGGAATGGGTTTGTTTTTCACTGGTCTAGCAACTAGGATAAAGAGCAATGGATTCAAACTACAGGAAAAGAGATTCCACCTGAATCTCAGAAAGAACTTGCTGATGGTCAGAGCTGTTTGGCAGTGGAATATGCTGCCATGGAGCGTGGTGGAGTCTCCTTTGGAGGTTTTTAAACAGAGGCTGGATGGCCATCTGTTGGCAGTACTTTGATGTGTGTTCCTGCATAGCAGGGGGTTGGACTGGGTGGCCTCTGTGGTCTCTCATCGAAAAAGGAACCATCCCCTTCTCTAAGTAGAGCGGCAAAAGGTAAAAGCTTAGGCCATCCTGGGAGAACCTAAAAGAGCACTGACTCCCTCTACTTTCTCTGCTGTGGTGCCATTTATGGTCTTTTTGAATACCTGCATGGGAAAAATGGTAGTTTCCCTTAAAAGAACACCGGTTTCTCTTCAGACAGACTCATCTCTCTCCTTTTGCCACTCTACTCAGAGAAGGGGATGATTACTTTTTGGTAAGAGTTAATGTACAGTACATATATTGACCTATAGGTAATTTGAGCCAGGGTTTTTGGGTCAGTTTTTGACGAAAATTTTTAGACTTATACATGAGTGTATGATATCTGTTTTGGTGTAAGCAATGATATCCACATTCCTCTGGTGCTCAAGTATGCTGCAATGGTGACTTAACTCCTGACTAGTCATCACTCTGTGCCCATTAAACCAGTTGACTGTGGTCACTTTAGGTGTTATGACAAAGCTCTGAATTTCAGGGATAGAGGACCAGTCATTAGAAAAATGATTGCTTAACTGCATGAAATGAAGGTTCCAAAGGTTTCTTCTAGAGGAAGAACATTGCCAATGGAGAGAATATTTTTAGACTTATTTGAAGAACTCAGATCAGAGAAGTCTTTAGAAGTCTGCTGTTTATGGACTACAAGATGAAGCTGAGGTTCAAAACAGAATCCAAAAAACTTAGCCTAAGCTGCCAAGTCTGCAATTATCTTTGCAAACTGCACCTTAGAAATTTGTGGCAAACATCATCAGAAGCAGTGCTACAAAGGAGGATGCAATACCTATACAAAGTCCTTTCCGAGTACCTGTAGCTACTATTAGCTGATTAACTGCAAATGGATATTATCCATCTTTTAGGAGCAGGAACTGCATTCTGCATAAAAATGTATTAGCACAGAACATCACAACAGAGCTTAATGACAGAGCTTCTTCTTCACCAGCAGATAAGATAAGGGCTTCGTCCTGCTCTTTGACACAATAGGCAACAACTCTTGCCCTAGGAGCACAACTGCTTCTATAAAAGACTCTGCTGAAACATTCTGAAGAACATTATGGGAAAGATACTCACTTTCCTAAAAATAAAGTTCAAAGAGCCTCATAATTTGGGATGAAAGATAGAGTGCATCAGGACACATCCTGAGGAACATCTGCAGTGTGCATGCACAACAACAACACACCAGCTTGCTTCAGGGTCACAATTATAGGCAGAAAATCACATTATGTATATCACTTTTGGACATGGCTCAAACACAATTTCTAGCTCCAACTAAGTAGATCCATTGCATTAATTTCTGAATAGTAATTAAATTATGTAAATTCTATTTATTTAGTAGGTCTACTCTAGTTGGGAATAACAACTGGATTCAGGCCCAACAATGCCTGACATCAAGAACTAAAAATATAATGATTACAAATTCTTTATCTGGAAGCTGAAGTTGCTAAATTTTGTTCACATGATCTCAAATGAGACATCAACTACTCTATCAAATCAATGACTGGTCACAAAGGAGCGTCTTATTCATTTTTTGTATTCTTCCATAAAAATACATAGTTAACCACACATCACATCAAATATGAATGGTGCACGTGTTAGCAGTTTTTCCACTTAAATGCATGCAAATGGTCACAGGGAATAAAGTTCCAGCCACAAATACATGGAAGGAAAAGGAATGAATGCCTCACCTCCTCATTCTATACCATTTATATTTGGCACAGTATGTACATACTTTAAACTCTCATATACAACACTGAATTCTATTCCTAACTGTTAACTATGGAACTCCGTTCCATGCGACCATGTCTGCCTAAGGTATTCTATGTGAATCTGCAAGTGGCATTGTGGCACTTTAAAAAATTAATATAGGCTAATTTCATCTAAGTTGCTTATGTAAGCATTTCAAGAACCTTCCACATTTAGTGGAAAGATGAGACATTGGCCCAAATTCTCCTATCAATTCTAAGTAGACCCAATGAATCAATGGGATTTGCCTACATGTTGACTCTTCAACAATTGGGTGAAGGAATCTACTCTGTTTGAGACTAAACAACAGGATGCCAGTCAATATCATATTATGAAACTGTTTAAGTATCAACTATATATGTTGCAAAAGCACTTAGGTTAGCTCTGGACTGGTTATACTATCATCACTATTTAGGCACAAAGCATATTTGCACAAAAGATGAAAAGTAATTTAATTGTGCTCAACTATCTTGAACTTAACAAAACTTTTTCTGAACCAAAGCTTTCTTCTGATACATTTTCAGCAAAAGACTCATTTTAGTTGAAACTGCAAAGTAGATCTGTGACTTTCACAGAACACACAGTTTTACAGTAGTCAGGTACAGTTATTCAGTCCTCAGCTGTTGTGGGCGGGAGTACTGTATCAGAAAATATGCATTGCAAGGAGAAGGTCCCAGGTTCAATCCATTTTCAGTTTAAAAGTTGAGATCATGGAGAAGGTGTCAGGCCTGACAGGGGAAGCTGCTGCCAGACACAAACACATTGACACTATGTGTAGACAATACAGTAGACAATAGACTAGATGAACAAAAGATCTGACATGAAGTACAACTTCTTATGTACTCCATAAATTTAATCTGATATTAGGGATTCTGAAAATGTCACTAAATAAGTAACTTTCTAGCTCTTACTGCTGCAAAGATAAGACTGGAAGTCTATATCCAATACCTGGTGAAATCTCACAAGCTGTGATGGCAAGCGGAAAAGAGACAAGAGAAGACAGTCAACAGTGGCTTGCATAGCTCACTGTGCCCTTTCCCATGACTAGAAGTGCAAAATGATATTTTGTAATATATGTAATTTCAATCTGAACAATTTATACAGATTGCAGAAGTTAGCTTACAATACAACATCGAATTTATTTATTTTGGTAGTTCAGAATATATACAACCATGGCATTTCACAATGGAAAGACAGACACTGCTTAATCATGGATAATAAAACACTTTGATACTACTGTTCTACGGCAACCTGAAGCACTGTACTGTTGTTGATACCTCACTTTTTAAGGAGAGTTTGCAACATCCATCACTACAAATGAATAAATATGTAAAGTGGCATATAATTATCAGAACAATACCTAATACTGTCCCAAGAGCCCAGTAAGACTAGATAGAATACAAAATATCAGAAATCCCCAAAATCAAAACTGCTAAAATTGTGAAAATATCAAATGTCTTTAGTTACTTTAGAACAGCCTCAGTTTCAAAATACTAAGATCCTTCCGGT
The DNA here is from genome assembly GCA_948472985.1 of Iguana delicatissima. NCBI lineage: Eukaryota > Metazoa > Chordata > Lepidosauria > Squamata > Iguanidae > Iguana > Iguana delicatissima. The sequence continues at coordinate 233,683 of CAOKZL010001006.1, read as the reverse complement.
CAAACCAAGTTAACCATAGCATTTCACAGAAATATTTTCTCTTTGGAAGCTAGTGAATTGATACATGGAGATATTAAAATAATAGGATTTATATGTATAAATAGTGACAGAAAACCAATGGTGGCATAATGCTGATCTAAGTGAATACCTTTCTACTCTAGTGTGTACTACTGATAAACTACTAATACAAATATATCTACTTTCAAGCAGATTCAAACTAAAATGGGTCGCAGAGCCTGATTGCTCTACCCTGCAGAAGCTACATGTGTATATTTTTGCAACAAAATACCACTTCTGTCTAAATTTGTTGCAACTACTACTCCACATAGTCTGTGTGATACTGCACTCTGCTATTCTATGTTTAACACATTGGCTGATTAAGTAGTTTTATTGGAATGGGAAAGGGCTACTGTGAGTCACATTATGAATCCTATAAGGAGCCTAATAAAAATCGTCTGGGCTCACGGTAGACATCTATGCACTCACAGATGCCTAATGTAGAGGAGCCAATAAAATTATGAATGTCAAATGCTTGCTACAGATTATCATTTAACCAAGTCAAAGGCACTATGCACATTCTCTAAAACATAATCAGAGAAGCACCACAAAAACACGTATAGAGAATATAAATCAATTATATTTTTATTTTCTCCCTTAGAAGGCTTTCATTTCACCAGTACACACACTATAAAGGATGTCATTTCTGGATGTCTAAAAAGTAGACTATTCGTTTACATCACATGCATGAATATTTTAATCACATTTCAGTCTTGAAAGGGGTTAGTGGTCATTATTATTACTCTGTTCTAAGTTAGAAGCATGCTAATTAGAAGCCTGCAGAGCCAGCTTGATTAACCTGTGGAAAGCACCAGCAATCAATAGAGCTCAGCCACCATAACCTGTACTACGCTTGGTTAAAAGGAGAATAACCACTACAGTGATCAAAATTAAGAGCAGTCTGGATTATATTGGAAAATCAAATTCTATCAACTGCTCGGTGCACACAACCTCACCTGAGTAACATACATGCACTTTCCAGCCAAGGATTCCATTTTAGTCTCTTGATTAGATGTGGGAATGTATTCCAAAGCTTCCTTGTCATGATCACTAACAGAACCATTGGTTAGAGTTGAAACGATGTATTCAGCTTCTCTTATCTATGCAGCTTGCCCTAACACTGTAATTATGACAACTAAACTGAAAGAGGAAATATCACCATGAAACCTGCCTGGAGACTATTGCTGGTGAAGCCATTCACCACAGCTCCAAGCAAGGGCCCAACTCATCTTTAGAATTACAGGGGGTAGGGTGGAGGTCAAGAGATGGTAAAGGCAAGAAAGAAAGCCCAAGCTTTACATGACCCCCATGACTTTACTCTTCATTTTATCAGAGAGGCATATTATTTGCATTGCTAGCCTAGTCAGAACCATTTATAATTAAGTCAAATTAACAAGAATTGAAAAGAGAGCAAGCTGTCTTGTCCTGTGTAAATAATAACTAGCGGCTACAGTGGAAAGTGAAAAAACAGACATATAATCTTTATTACCATTTAATTTTTAAAGAGTGATCATTATGAAGGAAACTTAAGACCTTTCCCTTCAGACTTAGTGAAGCGATCTATCTAGAAGCTGTGAAAGTGAGAGAGGAGCTCAAGCAATGCGGCACTAACTGCTCTTAGAGCCCTCACCCAGTTTGTCTGTGGAAGTGATAATATCAGCTGGAACGGAAGAGTCCAGATCAGCATCCAAGATACCCAGTGGGTCGAGCTGTGCTACATGATGCCCTCGAATCTATGAAATGTGCCAGGGATGAAAAGGAACGTGGACACCAAAGGAGGGTGGGAAAAGGGGATAGAAAGGAAAAGGGTATAAAAGTTAAAAATTACATTAGAATTAATTTGCAGAGTAATTCTCACCGACGTTTGGAGAATCAGTTACTGCTGAATCATCAAAATTTACAGAACTAATGCCGAGAGGATCAAGCTTGGCAATGTGGTGACCCCTGACCTAGGAACAACAACAAAATTAGTCAAAGTTGGTTAAATGCATTTTCCACAGTATAGTGTTTCTGCAAGGTACTGGTATCAAGTTCATCTAGAGCAACGGTGTTACATTTCAACAGTATTTCTGAACATGAATTAACTCCACAGATGCTAACCTAATTTGTCTCTGAAATGAGCAAAAGAAAAAAAAATTATACTACAAATTTTGAGGAAGGAAAGCTTAAGAGCAGGGAAAACACACAAACTCATCTAGAGCGGAAAACATGTACTCATTTTTTTTAAAAAATAAAGATTCATAGAAAACTACTGCAGAAGGAATTTTTTTCATTGAGGGATAGGTTACATAATTTGATTTTATTATTATTTTGGCATTTTCTGTGTTATGTGAATTATGAAGTCTGTGGATATACTTATGCAGATTCAGACAGAAATGACTAAACCTGTATTCTCCACAGTAGATGGGATTGTGAAGGTCATGCTTTGTCAATTAACACTATTTTTCTATTCAGGTTAAATAAAGACTCTTTGGGATATGGCCATACCTAGTTAAAAAAGGCTGTCCATATCTAGTTACGATAAGACAAACATTAAGAAATCACTTCCCTTTAAAAATTTTCCAGAAACATTTTTTTAAAAAATGCCTTGCTGTTCAGCTTCCATGAAGGCAGATACAAAAGCCTTGCTGTTCAGCTTCCATGAAGGCAGATGACTTTGCGCTCGAATGCACTTAATTTAGACCATGCAAACTGATAGACCTGACAGAAGCCTAAGATGTATAATACATTAGTAGACATTTCTGTCCAGATGCATGGCCAGAATAATCTGCAATTTCTGGAATTTAAATGAGCTTTTGCATCCCATACAAAAATAAGTATCTGTTTGATATAAATATATAAGAATCAGTTCTTGGTATTTTGAATTTATTACTACTGTGTCTAAGAATTGGCTTCTTAATTATTAACAGAAATGTCTTTGGCTAATTTGAATGTTCCACCACTCACGAATTGAGCAACATTCAACATTAACACTGTGAAAATAGCATTCTTACTGCAAAAAGCTTAAGGTGCTGGATTCAGGTTACTGGTGAGGTTGGAAAATCTCCCTCAATAAGCAAGACTATAATAGATGCCATGGAAAGTAGGACAGGTGGCCAATGGGGATAACGCCTTGTCATTAACATCTGGTTGCTCCTTCCCATGATGCTGTGTTGTTGCCATCTTCAGATCAACTGGACACATTAAACATTATGTATGGATTTGCTGTTATCTATCTTTAAGTTACTTCTGACTTATGGCAGCTCTAAAGTGAACCTATCATGGGTTTTCTTGGCAAGATTTGTTTAGAGGAAGTTTGCCAATATCTTTATTTAAAACCTTTGTCTCTGCACAGGCATGTTTTGAATGATGAACTAAGCTGTCTAGCACTCTGAAAACTGCATACTGAAAAGGTTGTCCTGTCTATATATTGAAAACACTTACTTTCCCCTCAGTAAGAATATGCTATAATCCTGCACAGATTCATTCAAGCATTCACCAGAAGGATCTTGTTTCACCCAATGAATCATTTCCACTATAATTATGAATGTTTGCAGCAAATATATAAATTATAATATTTGTACAGCAAAGCCACTTTGACTTACCAGCTTCTTTGTGTGTAGAACTTGAACAGTAGTTAGTAATATGAATGCAAAAATAAAGACATTGCAATGAGGAAGGATTTGTCCCAGGGGCTATAACTTTGAAGCATATAATAATTTCAAAGTATTTCATGCATTCTTTTAACTAGCATGTTCTCATCTATATTAGGCATATTAGGAAGAACATATAACTGTGTGAAAATCACATAAGAGTAAGACAAGGGGAATACCATAAATATTAAAAGAAAAATTCTGCCAAACTTTGATTACAACAGATATCACATAACATATGAAGACAACTTTGCAAAATATTTTCCAAAATAACAACATCCTTCATACTAGCATCCTAGGAAAAGGTTAAAAAAATTACTCTGAGGTAGTTTAGCAGAATTGTTTTTCTTTTTAAATCAAGCATTTGTACACTATATTCTCTGGTTATTAAAATAATTTAAGCTATATTTATCTTTAACAAAACTGTTGCAGAAGCTATGTTTCTTGTTGTTGTTGTTGTTGTTGTGTGCCTTCCAGTTGTTTCTGACTTATGGCAGCCCTAAAGTGAACCTATCACAGGGTTATAAAACCTGGCCACATAGGATTTTAACTTGCCAGACAATTGGCATTGGCATTGAGATTTAAGAAACCAAGACCTACTTTCAGTTTTGGGTAAGCATTAAATATATTAAAGTTGCCTGAACCTCTGTTAGTAATGCAGTGATTCAACTTGGAACACAGACAGAGAGAGACTGCATGTTGGGCAGCACAGTCAGAGGGAGATTTAAAAGTGTGTTTGCATTCAAATAACAAAACAACAGCAAGGAAGATTTACAGCCGGTTATTAGAACCGTCTGTTAACTTTTAAGCATCAAGATGACAATCTCTTTATTTTGTAAGATGGGCTTGGAATAAACTTTACATATAGTCAAATTTAATAAGACAACCCACTAGGCATCAGATCATGCAGTAAGACACCAATGTTGAGTACAGTCTAATACAGCAATAATATCCAATGCTTGTATAGCACCTTTGAGTATTTAAAAGGGATGTATCATATTATCTAGTTACAATCTTACAACAACTCTGCAAGGTAAGACAGAAATATTATGCCTCATCTTGCAGATAGGAGATTCTATCTATCTATCTATCTATCTATCTATCTATCTATCTATCTATCTATCTATCTATCTATCTGGTATATAGAAGTCAAAGTTTGTACGTTTGTTTGTCTGTGTCAGGCGAAGACCTCATAGGATTGGCTGCCTGAGAAGATTCTATAGAATCCTGAGGTTTGCAGTTTAGGGAGTGGCCTTTAGAATTCTCAGCCAGAGAGCTCTTGTGCCTGGCTGGCTGCTATGGAGATGAGGCCTAGCAGCAAGGAGGAGGCCAGTGTATTTCCCTCAGGAACCAAACCTCTGCATGTTAATAATTCTGAATACAGATTGGTTTGGGGGAATATGAGGAAAAGTTACAGGTACTGTACAAGAAAGTTGCAGGTACTATACAAGACAGTTTGGAGAATTAGAGACACACGATCTCAAATCTGCGTATTTCAACCACCTAAGAGAAAATAAAAACCCGGGTAATGCCGGTTAAATACGCCAGTGTGTTTGTGTGCGTGCGCAAATAAATGAATGAATGAATGAATGAATGCTGTCTTTCTCCCAGAGTGGGGCCTAAGGCAGCTTTTATGACTTATTCTGCTTCTAAAATAAAATGCTGGTAGACTAAAATTATGTTTGGCTGGCATTCCAAATTGCTTGCTGAATGCTAGATTTGAAAATAGCAATATGATTAATTAAGAATAAAAATGTGCCTAATTCCAAGCCAGTGTCCTTTGTCAGCTACAAATATGGAAATCAGTAGTTTCTGAAAGGCAGGCAGCATCTCAAAGCAGCTATATTGGTTATATAGCATTGGTATGGAGCCAGGCTATTCCCTTAGGCTTCAGTAAACACAGGATAACTGATGGATGCAGTGTCATTCTTTCTGAAAATAAAAGGAGAAAACCTGAAAACAGCCAACATTTTTTTTTAATTCTGGTGACTGGATCTTTTCACCCATTCATGAAATTGCAGGCCAGCTATAGTTTACCATATGAGATCATCAACTGGATCCTTTTATACTTAGTTCATTTCAACACGGTTAGTTCTACAATTTTTACTGTTCAACAAGTGATGGTATTTAATTTGCCTGCTTACTGGCAAACTAAAGCCTACCACTGGATTTCAGTGTGCCATCTGGTTCAATTTAGAGAATAAAATGGCACATACACATCTGTAGGCATGCAATACAAAGCACTTACTGGTAAAAGAATAAATATTCTAGTTGACTTTCCCTAATCAGTCTTTAACTAATCATCCAGGCTAATTTTGGATCAGGAAATAAAGTCAGAATCTCCATTTAGTCTTGTGGCTGACATGATGACTTTTCTGTTTACACTCTACAGAAAAAGGTAGAAAATAATCTCACCTGATATGCTCTAATAAGAGATTGGACTGCAAGATGATCTTCCACCAGTTTATCTATATTCGGCTGTGCTTGAACCAGAGACTGTGCTTGTGTTAGTGCTGACAGGCTGGTACTTAATGGAGGTGGGCTTTGGTAAGCAGTACCTGGAGCAGCTCCAGCATTGGCATTGCGAAAGAATATGTCCCATGACTAAAGGAAATAAAAACAAAATTTCATTTTATTGGTAATCACTTTTTCAACTAGCATAATATGCATCCCTTCCAACTGCATCACATGTACTTTAATACTTTCTTCTTTCAGTACTTACTGCTATGCACAGTATCTCTTAGAGATATCAATGTAATTACCAATAGATGGACCCTTGCAGTCTTCCCCTTCTCCCTACTTGTAAATCATGCCATATGGTTAAAGCAGTGCTGCTTATGTGAGTGGCATTTTAGGCTCACAACTTGAGAAAGTTATTTTTAAATTACAGCTCATAGAATCCCTTAGTCAGTAACTTTTCTAAGCTTTTGTTTTAGTTCTTACCCCCAGCATGGCCTCACTGATCTATCACCATCTATCTAAGGGTGGCCCTTGTACAGGAAAAACAGTAATTTAGGTTTTAGGTTTTTTTCCTCAGAGAAAGACAGACAATAGGTTGTGAAGGAAGCAGGATTTGGATAAAGAAAAGTAAATGGGGAGAAAGGGTTAAACACTTTATAGACCATTAGTTGCAGAAAAGTGCAGCCAAAATGATCAGAGGGCAGAAGCTGCATTAATACAACAAATTTAGACATTTTAGCTTAGGGAAAAAGCTTATTTTAAGGTTACAAAAAGAGTGTAACATTAGGCATGGTGTGGAGAACACAGATAGGAGGAAGCTCCTCTCCTCATCTCATGATAGTAGAACCCAGGCTCATCGGCTGAGTAGAAGATTATTTAAGATTTCTATATTTCCTCCCAGCTCCCAAGGCCAGGAACAAATAAAAGCAATAAAAACATGACAAGGATAAAAACATTTAAACACATTAAAATACCCCCTGAGAAGTTTTAAAACAGTCTAAAAACAGTCCAAAAACACAATTTTAAAGCACAGCAATTTCAAATATTGAAGGCTGTGAAGAATAGTACTGTTTTGACTGCTCACCAGCAGTTCAAAAGAGCTGGAGCTAGCTGAACTTCCTTTGATAAGAAGTACCATAGTCAGGGGGCTGCCACAAAGAAGGCCTTCTTACATGTATATACCAACCTAACTTCACAAGGTCTTGGGACATGCAACAGGGACTACTCTGAGGATCTCAAATGCTGGACAGTCTCATATGGGAGGATCAGATGAAGTAATTCTCCAGAGAGTCAACAGTAACATTTTGGAACTCATTACCACAGTGTGTAATGATAGTCATCCACCTGGACAGTTTTAAAAGCGTACTGGACAAGCTGATGGAGGATGGGGCTGTATCAAAAGCAAAATATACTCCCTCCAGTAGCAGAGCCTATATGCCTCTGTATATTAGTTGCTGGAGCACAACTAGGCATGTGCTATTATTGCTCTCATGTCCTCCTTAATGGGCTTCCCATATGACCATTGTGAGACCAGAATGCAGGAACAGATAGACCTTGGATTCTGATTCTGTATTGCTGTTACGTTCATAACTGTGTACAGATTCAACCATCTCACTGCTACTTCTAAGTAAAAGATAAAAATATCACAAGACCTGATTCCAGATCTGTTGTGTAACATAACGTTTGGGCCTCAAGTTCTCTTGTGATAGATGGGTTTAGAAGCAAGAAAGAGATTCATGGGCCTACCATCATGTTTTCCAGAGCCTATGTTGTCATTCAGATTTTTTGAGCCCTTTTCCTGACTTAATGAACAAATAAACATCCGAAAAATAAAGGAATGCCTTCACTTATTTCTCATGTTGAAATAGGTCATGAAATACAAACCACTAACCATATTATGTTTACAGTTATATGCAGCAGGAAGAAATAAAGCCAACATCACATTTTCCATTCAGTTAATTCAGTGTTTGGCCTAGTCCCGACTATTGCTAATGAGGAAATGATGACATCATTCCACATACAGTTTACTTGACTTTTCATAAAATCCCACCTCTACTCTGAGGGAGCAATTTTGCTGTTCAGTATAATACTACCTACTTTGCCACATTCAGCTACAGGAAAAACTTGAGAGAAGGTTCAAAGGCAATTTATACAATTGAAATGTTATCTTGATTTGCAAAATTGTCTTAAGTTCATGTAAAAGTCTGCCTAGTCTTTTGAAAGGATTATGAGCTGTTATACTGCAAGTTTAGTCCAACAAATAAACAGAGTTCACTAATAATCAGTGGCTCTGAGATGTGGCACAGAAACAGGCCAATGTTTGCCTATTCATTAAGACACTGGCTGGTGATTCCCAATTCACTGATTTTACAAGCCTAAGGAACCAATTCACTTCCTGACCCACCTACCAAATGAGGATCTCAGTAGGGCAGGGGAGACAAAGTGTGCCCTTCCCAGTCTGTTTCTGCAGACCTCAACCCCTCCAGACACTCTGGACCAGTCATTTTCCAACCAAATCAGAAAGGGTAAATTGCTCATACCGGAACCCTCTTCTTCTAAGTAGGTTTTGTTTTCACACACCCCTAACAGCCCCCTTAACATTAAAAAACAAGATGCTTTTAAAAACCACAAGTGGATGTCTGGCTACTTCCAGTTTGTGTTTTGGAGGGAAGCAATTCGGGCAGCCTCCAATGGGTTCTAAAGGACAGAATATTTGCCTTGAGGTGCACTGTCATCATCTACCCCTGCAGCTAAGTAAACTGCATATATACCAAGTAAAATACATCCCAAAAGACTGAGACAGTTTCAGTGTTATCTATGTGCATGACACTTTGCAAAACATCATTAAGCATGAAGAGACAGATCTCCAACCTGAAGAGCTTGAATAAGTAGTAAACTATTTAGAGCTGGGATGGAGGATCTGCAGACCTCAGCCTAATCTCACATGAAGTAGCATGAAGAGAGATTGAGAGAGATTGAAAGAGAGAAAGAGAGAGCGTGTTAGTTATGCAATGCCAGTGACTCTGTCACTATCTGCTGCATCAAATTGCTTTTTGTCATGAGTCAATGGCACTTTGTAGGACAGATATTTGACAAAGAAAAGCCAGGAGGAACAGGGTTACACAAGTCAGCACTGAGAATAATCACAACATAAACCAAATATTTAGCTGAGGGAACATAGAGAATGAGGTAATTTTCCCAGAGTTGTATAGAGAGGAACATCTGTATCTTTGTTAGAGCCACTAACACATTGCAAGTATGGTGAATAAAGGGCCTGAGCTTTAGAAAACACTGTGACTCAGTGACATTTCCTGAAGAAATTGACAGCTCTAACTTAAAGTTATAGGACGATTTCTTGGCTCAAGAATTTTTCTCAGGGGGAAAAGCAGAAATTAAATTCAGGAAGGGTATAAAACTGATTGGAATTTTTGAGGCGGATGGGCCTGTTTATATTATGATTTTACAAATTAGGATTTTTAACTATAAAGACTCAAGGCATTGTTTAATGTTGATCTGGTTTGAAAGTGACTTTTTGAGTTTCTCCAGATTTTTACTCTAAAAGGTAATCAGAAAGGTTAATGTGTGTACTAAGAGGCTGGCTAGACAAATGGGCTCATGCCAATTTTTTATTTAATTTTGTATTTCCAATTGTAAGGATTGATGACCATTTCTACTTTTATTTGGATACATGATTATATTTAATTACTTTCAACCTGATGGAAGAATTTTAGATAGGTTAATTATGAACCTCAAAAATTTTATTATGTGATCTGTCAGGCAAAATGGATGTTTTTTGATTAGTGGTTTACATATTCATAATGAGATATAAAGGAAAACATATTAGCCAATGGGTACTAGATAAAAGATATAAAACATAAGATACAAGATAGAAAAAGTAGCATACTTTTTATTTTTTCTAATATTAACAGTTACACTATGGCAAGAGATATAAGTATTAGAGTACGTCCTAAAGCTGTTTATGTTTAATTTTATGAGTGTGGTTAAACTATAGAGCCAAGAAAAAAGATTTTCTCTTTTTATTATAGTTGTAAGGTAATTTTTTTATGTAATAGAAAGATTGTTAGAATCATTGTGTACTAATGAGGTAACAAATGAATATTTTAATGAATTTAAATTTTTTTCTTCTTTTTTCATTCTAATAAGTTTATGTACTATCTGGTTTTTCTTTTTTTTAACTATATTTTTAAAACTTTGAATAAGCAATACAATACAATATAGGCATTACTAATAAATTAATATTACTAACACAAACTAACGTTTTTAATATCTTAACTTTAAACAGCCATTCATTAAGATAAGGAAATGGCATAGATGGGTTATGATTACTACTAGATTGCTATTAGCTGTTTGCAACAAGGGTGGGAACCTCCTTTTTAGTTAGGTGTTGTGTATTTTAGTTGTTAAGTTTGTTTTTGTACAGTGGGTGGGTAGATTTTGTTGTTGTAGCTTAAATGTTTCAATTTTTGTTTTAGTTGTTTTTGTCATTTCTATTTATTATCTATTTTATCTTAATTTAAAAAAAGAAAGAAAACACTGTGACTCAACAAAACACTGACCATGGAGATCAAAAGAGGAACCCAGGTAAACTGAAGGTTCTCAGACTTCTCAGCAGAGAGGATTCAATGGAACTGGACACTAACTGAGAAGTAAAACACTTGGGAGGAAAGGCAAATCACTGAGTCTGAATTTGAGACTGTGGTAAGATATCCAAGCAGAAATTTTGGAGGAGGTTGGAGACACAAGACTAAATGAATACTAGAAAAGGGTTCCAAGAAATATGCCAAGAAAGGGAGAACTTCCCGCAGTGGAAAGAGTGAATGAACCAACTGACAGAATAAGGAAAAGGTTTTTATGAGTGTGCTGTGTTACTTCTTGGTTTCTAAAGGATATATTTTCAAACTGCTTTTAATTCTAATGATAATTTAATTATATTTTAACTTTTTGTACATTTTACTGATATGTGCTTTGTAGCTGCTTTAAATTTTGCAAGCTGTCCTGAATTTCAAATGATGGTGAACTAGAGGTATATTAATAACACAACCACATGAGAAGAGAGTTAAAGAAACTTTAGGCACAGAAGAATGCAGAAACAAGAACAATCAACTGCAACAGAGGTGGCAGAAAGCATTAGAACAAAGGAGTAGATATGCTTCTGTTTTAGGCAACACGATCATCAATAATTTTAAGAGAGTGCGCTTTGAGTATAGCTAACAACAAGTTACATTTCAGAGTCACAGGGGGAATGAAGACAGAAAAATTAATTGCGGCAGCATGAGTTTGGAGGCAGAATGGTAGAACAGAGACTGGAAGGTAGTTTCAAGTAAGAGCTGTCAGTGGATGAAGTTACAGAATGGTGTGAAAGGAGAATGAGAAGGTTTGGAGAAGATTAAGAGGATGTGGAAGAGTAAGGCAGACAAGGTAGAAGCCTGACGATAAGGCATCTGGGAATCTTTGCAAACTGATTCTATCACTGAAGAAGTAAAGTTATGCCAAAAGCAGAAAGTGAGAAGAAACATTGTTAGAACACCAAAGTTAGGTAAGAGACACAAAATGAACAGAACTTTCCAAAATTCAGATATAGTTTTGGAAGGGGTGGTAGTTTACAATGAGTAATTTTTCTTCTGGGAATTATCTTCTCCTTCTAGCTTTCATCTTTGGAAGCTTCTGCCTTTCTCATCCATTGCTATGATCACTCTTGATCTTCTCAGCAAGAAGAACATGGCCATGACAGTGGGTGGGACAGGAAATTTAGAAATGGAAGCCAAAGGGGGGAAAATTAATATAGGGGTTGGCAACTGTGGCCCTGGAGACTACAACTTCTATAATCCTTCACCACTGGCTGCACTGACAAGGACTGCTGAGAGACGCAGGCCCACAGTTGCCTAGTACACATTCCCTTTAATTGGATCTCATCGAAAGAATGGGAGCTGACTAATGATGGCATCTAGTGTGGCCAGCACCTTTTCCAACATTAAATAAAAGGATGTTCCAGGAACATATGTTATTGCAGAAGTCTCTGGAGGCTAATCTCTTCTTTTGTTCTTACTTTCTATTAGTAGGAAGTAACATAATAGTTCTAAAAAATGTGAGCACTGGCAATCTGTTTCAACACATTTAATACATTGATACCTACAGCAAAAACTGTAAGCCAGGTAAACTTAATAGAAGTAGATAGGTTTTATAATACAGTTTAGTGACTAAAGAAATGAGCTAGAAATCAAAGTCCCCTGCTGGAATCTTATTTAGGACATGAACTCACTGGGTGGCCTTAGCCATAGTTTCAGCCTGAGCGATACATGCATTTCAGGGCTGTTATTATAAGAGAACAGGAGTAAACTCTTCTGAACATTCCAAGTTATATATAACTAGTACTGTTGCTTTGTTGGATTATTTCAAAGAATTAGCAGTTTATACAATACTGAAAAAAAATTAACATATTGATAACTGTAAAGAAAGATTACAATTATAGAGACATAGAATCTTAGAACTGGATGGGGCTCAAGGACCATCTAGTCCAACCCTCTGCCATGCAGAAACATATAGCTACAGCACTCTTGAAAGCTGTCCATCCAACCTTTGCTTAAAGACCTCCAAAGGATAACCCACCCCTCTTTCCCTGAAGTTGTCTATTCCACAATCAAGTACTTATTACAGTAAAGAAGTTCTTCCTAATGTTTAGGTGGTACCTCTTTTCCTATAATTTGAATTCACAGATATTCCAACAAAGCTGGATTAATGTGACACATGATAGAAACGTGGAGAATGGGTAACTAACATTTCAAAGTAAATCGGATCTATTAATACTGTAGCCATGAAGAAATACCACTTTATTTCTGTGTTTCATCGTAATTTATTTTGGCACTATTTATGCTTGATTTTGATTCACATGGTAGATCTAAAATAAATAGTTAAATAAGTAACTACATCAATGATCACTTTCAGAAATGTGATTTTAACCACAAAAGACAAAAATCTCTTTAGGAATATCTCCATCTCTTACTGTTGCTCCTCAAACTTCAGTTTTCCTATCTATACTCTCAAGGGTAGGGAGAGGGAAGCATATTATATTCAGAATATTATTATAGTAGCTGCACTTTAGTCTCTGTAACACAATTAAGGTAGGAACAAAGGACAAATTTTCTGAGAGATGGAAGAACAAGTTGTCCTTACATTGTTTCCAAGAGTACACCATTCTCCACGCAGTTATTTTTAATGTCAACTGGATAATGTCCATACTTATGAACGAACATTCACTTACTATTCAAGTCCTTATGGAATAAAACAGAATAAGATTACCTTTTTCACCAAATCAATTATCTTGATATTTCAAGAATTTTCTTAAGTGCCTATCCATAAGTACAGAGGAAGCTGATTTCTATTAAGCCAGACCACTGTTTCATCTAGTCCAGAACTATCAACTCAGTTTGGGAGCAGCTCTCCAGGGTCAGGGAAGACTCTTCCTAGTCCTACCTGGAGACTGCTGGTAGTCACTGGTAGTCTCCCATACAAGAACTAAACAGGCCAAAACCTGTGTAGCTCCCAAAATAATACAGTAATGGCTGTGTTCAAGGTGATATGGTGTCACAAAAGAGGTACAGGTAGGGCACATGGCCACTCTCCATTAGTTTAAGCAACATTCTTGGAAAATGATCATTCTTTTCACTACCTTTAAACTAGGACTAAACATATCATATACTGCTGACAAGGATTTCTGCACTATATTTTCCAGACACATGCATGTTCATGATTAAGACCTCTGTGTGTGTGTGTGTGTGTGTGTGTCTTTCACAACTTGTTTGAGCACTGGTATAATACTAGGGCTTCATTCAGCAGTCTTAATGAGTGGTGCAGCCTTATCCGTGTCTGTGTGTTCCAGAAGCCCAGAGTCAATGATATTGTGCAGCATGGATCAGTCTGAGGAGAGATCAGCCCGAGAACCCCATTCCCTTTCGATGGCTACAAGACTTACACTGCAGCACCGGAAAGATAAAACACCCACCTCCTATTATTCAAACCTTTCAACATTTGAACCCTTAACATACAGGCATGTCTTCCCTGCAGACATTTGGGCATTTGGTTGCTTTTTACTGGTTTATGTACTGAATTTTCACTAGTGTGTTTCTATTTTTATTGTGCCTTTTTTTGTGCAAAAAAAAGAAAAAAAGAATTATATGGATTATAGTTGTGGTTTCTCAGCCAATTTTGGTCTCTCTGCACTACTTTCAATCCCAGATTCCATTTAAGTTAGTACTGTATTTGTCCTTGAACTATCTCACATATGGCCTTAAGCCAAACCTTCATTTCGTCAGATAATGTTGTGTTGTTGCCTTGGCAATCCTGCCCTGTCCTAGCTAGTTCTACAATAAGCCAGTGGATCTGGTTTGTACACCAGCAGTCTCTGACCTTTAGACAAGTCACATGGCTTTCATTCTGTCTTGAGTGCCAGGAAGTACTTTCCATGAGAAAATTTTATAAGTCCTATGAGGTGTTGCAACCACCCAGAGATGTGAACTCACAGCAGCTCAAAGTTCAGGACACACCAATTACCAATACAATCTGATTGCTCTTAGAGTACTAAGTTCAGTATCAGGCAAGCTCTTTTCAAGCTATATTTAACTAAAGGGTTGCAGAAATCCAAGATACAATATTTTCTCCCCCACACATAAGAAAGAAGTCAGTTGAGATATGGCTTATAATGTCTACAATTAGAACACACGAAAAACAGTATCAGCTATAAATCTCAGACTTTTAGCTGAGGCTCTTCTACATGCTCCCAGAGTTGAGAAATGAGGTTACCATAAATAGAAGACTAGTGAATTGCCTCATGACTGTGCCTTGCATTGGTGTTTGAATGTGGTGCATATTTACACATCAATATAAATAGAACCCATCTTAATGCCTTTCTCCTATCCAGAAGGAGATCTCTATTACTGCAGACAAGATAACCAACGGCAGCTCAGCTATTTCTCAGCAAACAGTGAAGGAAAGCAGCTCATCCTTATTTGTATCCATGCTTGAGCCAAGAAGATAATTCCTCGGGAGGTGGCCATAAACCTGTCAGATTCATTCCAGCGTTGAGTCTTTCATCCGATGTTATCCTTGGCCAAGTGCTTTTAGTTTATGCACAATTTGAATGGATTCTTAAGGATTCCAGGATCTTCTTCAAGATGGAGTTCCTGCTCTGACCAACTGCACTTACCTCAAGACTCATAGCATTAGGATATGAGCAGTGACATGTAGAAGACACGGCTTTATTGTAGGGAGGCTGCTCCTTACCTTATGCACACTTTTGGGATTTTCCAACCAAGCATAGTACATTTCCTCCACATAGTTTGAACTAGTTCCACTCAAAAATGGCTCAGCAGCAACAGGTGCACTGTAACACCTGATTTGTTGAAACGTCCTGGGTGCTGCTGGCTTGTTCTGAGAAATTGTCTTTATAGTCTGTGAGGCTGTCAGTGGCCTCAATTTAGTAGCACAAGTCCTTAAGTGAAACATTTTTTTGTTCTGCAGCAACAGACAGATTCCTGTCGGGAGAAGAATACCAGTGATTTAGATATTAGATCAAAATACAAGTTAAAAAAATAATCATCTTTATCTATTTTCAACTTCCATGCTATGTGCTATGTGCCTTCAAATTGTTTCCAACTTATTGCAACCCTATCACAAAGTTTTCTTGGCAAGATTTGTTCAGGGGGAGGTTGCCTTTGTCTTCATCTAAGGCTAAGAGAGTGTGACTTGCCCAAGGTCTCCCAGTGAGTTTCCATGGCTGAGTGGGGACCTGAACCCTGGTCTCCAGAGCTGTAGTCAAATGCTGAAATCCACTATACCATACTGGCTCTCCAAGAAAGAAAAACTCTCCAAGTTCAACTTTCCCTTACAGTACTTGTCAACCATTGGCCTTGTACTGGTATTTAGCCATAGATGGAATTTGCAACCCACTTTGGGAAGCACTCCCAAGAAATCCATCCCTGAGAAGACCTCACTCTAATGCACCGAGGGCCACTGCTGACGCCACACCATCCGCAGGCTATGCCTCAATCAGAAAGACTTGGTTACCCCAAGAGACCAGCAGTGTGTGTGTGTGTGGGGGGGGTCTTCCATTCCCATACAGTTCTATAAAAATGTTACTTCTTCAGTATTCACTGAATACACCAGTAACAAAATAAAGTAATTCAAAACTGTTTGATAAAAAGAAAGATAGCTACATTGATTTTGTAGTAGTAGGTTTTGCAGGTTGTCCAGAAAGCTCTGCTTAATTGCGGTATATAATTACATAAAAATAATGCACATTTTAAGCAAATGGAAGTACTATAATTTTAATGAACACTGTGATAGAATACTTTAGCTGCCACATAGAGAAAAAAAAAGACTAAAGTGACTGATGACTGGCCAGTTGAGAGAGACTATTAGAGCTAACAGCCACTATGGTGATTAACAATTAGGAAAGCCTACATCTAAATCCCACTTCAGAAATAAACTCTAACAGAAATTGTAATGAAATTACAAGTAATTATTATTCCGACAAAAACAACAGCGATAACACAGTAATGGTGCATAAGATGATACATTCATCTAGTGCAGCCTGCAATACTGCATTGTCATATGCTTCTTGGAACATAAGAAACTGTCTTATCCTGGATCAGATGTGCTGGACTAACTAGTACTTGCCACCATCTCATTAGGTAAAATACCAGCACAGCTACACATGAGTGTAGGCTGTGGTAGCAGCATAGTAGTGGCAGGAATAATAAGATCATGGATATGCACTGCAAAGAATTCAGTTTTTTTATGTTGGTTGTGAGCAAAAGAGTGTGCTACTTCCAAGTGGTCTATTTGTTCGATGCAGGTCTTCTAGTTAAAGTCCTTGGAACTAAAGGTGCCCTGGCTGTCCCATGGTACAGGTAATTTTGCAAGCCAGTTGTCCCAGGGCACTGTTAGCTCCACTGTTATACCCAACCCAGAATGTCAACACTGGAGAAATAGACACTTGGAACCTGCCTACTGTACTCTCTCTCCACCCAAGTTTCCCTCTATAACCAGTCCAAGTTTGTCCCTACAAAAAATTACAACTTCAGCCATAATTTGAAGGTTATGTTATTTCTCAGTATGCATTCTGAGGTTCTCCGATTACACCAGCAAAGTAATTAAAATGTCATACTCAATAAGAACCAACTGCTACTGTGAAAATCCAAACTTAGAACAAAGTTTTAGTGCACTTCAGCTCAAGAGATACTGAGCAATGATGAGGTTTAGAAAAAAATACATTTAATAAATAACCACTTCAAGACCTCCACCTCTTCTTCAGTCAAGACCTGCATTTTCTACAGCTGAGATTCCCGAATAGTGGTAGCTTTTAAGGCAGAGCTCAGGAATGTGTGTCCCTCCAGAGTTTGGTGGACTGCACCTATCAATACTAGGCAGAACAGCCAATGGGTCACAGACAGTGGGAGCTGGAATCCAATACATCTGTAGGTTCAGAGCATCCTTATTTTTATGTAAAAGCAACCCAAGTTGAACACAGATAAGTCTTGAAGGTCTGTTCCTTAAAAATAACTCTCTCTCTGATCTCACAAAAGTAGTGCGCAAACAAAAATGTTCACATCATGCTATGCAAGGCAATTTAAAACATGAAATAATATTCATACTCATTTATACAGTAACCCAGTTTAAGAAACTCATAAAGAAGAACTAAGTTTATAAGACTGAAGTCCTACAGAGATGCAGTTTTAATATCTAATTTACAATCTTGGGACAGAGCCAAGCAAATAATTTATAGAGTCCTAAACAAGGCCTTACTTCCTATAAAATCATACTTCTGATTCTGCTGCTGTAAATAATCATTTCCATACCAATCTCATACAAAGCTAGTGAATGTAAAACATCATACACCATTCAGTTATTGCAAGATCTACAAGAAAATGGTTTTTGTTATATTTTGGAGACATTCATTATTCCATCCATTCCTAGTTAGCAAACATTGGCAAGTTTTACTAGCACAACATTTCCCTTCTCCTTTTAAGTCAATTCTGGCTTTGTAATTCACTCACATTATTCATATTCATGGCCTAGTTCAGCCTAGTTCCAGTAGACTCCATCTAATCTCCGTTTTGCCACACTTTTAAGTCACTTCACGGAGCTATGACAACCAAACTAATGGTTAGATGACGATAATCCTAATATGATAAAAGATTATACAACAGTTACACCGTTATTTTTATGGATTGCACAGATATTAATTATGATAGTTTATAAAACAACAAATTAGGGGCTGGAACCAGTAAAGATCATTTGATAATTACAGAACTACTTTCATGATTTCTTGGATCCCAGTCTGAACTGAATGCTGAGAGAAGGAAGGAAGATGTTTGAAACCTCTTAGTGCTGGTTGATAGTGTATATAATTACCTCAACTGGCAATCTAAATGAACATAATAGTACTTAACACACCAAACATATGCTTTATAGGTCAATCAACTTGCTTATATCTCACATCCATGTTTCAAATATGTCTGTTTCGATATGATGCACATATTAATGCCATTCATTGTAGTCTATTTTAGGACTATCCAAGCTAACCTTTGTGTAAGATGGAAGTCACAAGATCCAACATACTGCCTACAAGCAGTAGCCTAATTTTGTAACACTTCCTATGTTGTACTGCTGGACGAAGCAAGTGGTATGCATTCCCAAGAAGGCTGAATTTGTTTACAATGCAACAGTTGGTCACAAAAGAGGAAGGAGATATAGGTCAATGGTAGGTTTTGGTACTCTTACCAAATGGATTGCCAAAGGGCTATAAAAATTACCTTTCAGTCCAAGGTGAAAAATACAGTTTGCAGGAAAAACATCTCTTAGGTTCTGAGATATATAGAAAACCTGTAGACAGATAACTATAGTCTGATACTGTCTGGATAAAACCACTGGAAAAATGTTCTCGGACAGAACAGGCAGCTTAAAAATCTTAAAAATAAACTTCAAACTCAAGATTACATACTTTTTTTACAACTTGTAATACACTGTGACCATCTAGCCTTCCATGAAATAAGGATGGATAACATTTCTGACAGTCCCTTTTTCTTCTTATACATATTTTACATGTAAAACACAAATTTTATAGTCGAACAGTGATTATGACCATAAATGTAGAGACTAGCAGGTACTTCACATTTACTTGTTCCCATTTTTTTTTTTAAAGAACCTGTAGTTTTCCAACAGGAACTCATAACTAGGCAGGAAATCTCAGATACTCACAGCTAGGGTCGAGAACAGCGTTTTAAAGCTTATTTTCTTTTTTTCCACTTAACCCTTTGGGACAATATTCCTCTTGTTGCTCTGTTCTTTCCCTTTTAAAATAAAAGCTGTGAATGTGTAACATAAACAAGTGTCCTGTCCTTGTCCCTTATTTACCCCATTTACTTTTACTTCACGCTTCCTCTGACACCACTCCTATTTCAAAGTTTATTGTAAGCAGTCAGCATTTGGCTTTGACTATCACACGAATAACTGAACAGAGGCTTAAAGTGTCATTTGGCAAACCAAACTGCATTTGGCAAATGGTTTCGCTAATAAAATTAAAAAAAAAACTTAAACAAAGTAAGCATCATTTCAATAGCTTTTCTTCAATCCATCTGTATCTCTTCACGTGACCTGCAAGGCAGTCAGTCTCTGAGCACAGGGCCCTCTCACACAAAGCATAAGTTTCCCAAGGTGCTCTGTAGCATAATGGTCAAGCGTCAGACTTGAAGGCATAGAACAGGCACAGTCTGAGGAGCACCACTTCCCATGCCAATCTGACTATGTTCCAAGGTCAGTGGCTACACCCATCTTCAAACAGAACTGTTAAAACAGAAATCAGTTACAAGAATGAAGAAGGCTTCTGTGGCATCCAAGCAGCAGAATGGCTTAAGGGAAGTATGCGGTTTACGCATTGGACTGTGACCCTAGACACCAGGGGTCGATTTCCAGTGGGTGACCTTGGGTGTGTCACATACTCTCAGCCTCAGAAAACCCAGTGATAGGTTCGTCTTAGGGCTGCCATACATTGGAAACAATTTGAAGGCACAGAACAACAATAATGTCTGGTACCAAATGTGTTGCTGTGCACCTAGCACAAAAATTTTAAAATTGAGGTTTTTATGCTATCTAAAGCAGTTAAATTTTTTAAAGTCTATTTTTATCTGTCATTTGCTTTGTACACATTTTTTCACTATCGTTCGTTTCATTTTTTAAGTCACCCTGAGACCCTCAAAGAGGAGGGCTGCATTTAACTTGATAAACAGCACGGTTGATTTTCTACTCTCCCCACAGAGTCCCGTCGCCCACCAGCACGACTGGACTGAGCCGGACCTCGAGTACCAGGCCTAAGACCCCCCCGGAACAGCCAGAGAAGCGCTCCCGCCTCCCCCGCCGTCTTCCACGGGCCACCGAGCCGGCAGGACGGCGCGGCAACAGCCCCAGCCCGAGCTCTTGCGCGACTCCCGACACAGCCGCTCACCTGCGCGGCCCCAGCCCGTCCCACAGGCACCGGCGGCCCTGCCCACGTCCCGGCCGCCGCGTCCCGGCCAGGCAGCCGGCGGGAGCAAAGCGCGCGCAGGGCCACGTGCGGCCGGGCGGGGTGTCGGCCTTTCTGCCGGGCTCCCCTTGAGCGCCGCCCCACCCGAGCCGCGTCTCGCCAAGGACGCCCGCCGGCCGGCCCCCGGCACAAACCTCTGGGAGACCACGGCTGCTGCCGGAACCCCCGCGGCCGGGCGCCCACGGCCTGACGGCCTCCGCTCCCAGGCGGGGGCGGCCTACCCACGCCGCCCCCGCTCGCTCCCCGCCGCCCAAGCCCGCCCCTCCTCAGGCCGCTACCTGCCGCCAGCGCCTAGACGCTCCTTCCCTCCCCTCGCGTCTCCGAGCTGGGCTTGACAGCGCCAGGCACTGGCTCCGCCTCTTTCGCTCGCTGGCGTCGCTGGCTGACGTCATCACGTACGCCAGCCAACCGTAGAGATTTTTTAGAAAGTTTAGAGTGAGCGCCGATTTTTGCAGTTTGGGAAACACCTTCAGTACCATCAACCAAGACTATTTCCGCACTAGACCGTTATAGCGCTATTATTCCACTTTCAACATCGTATGGAGGCCCCTCCCTAACCTGCAGTTCCAGGATTCCATAGGATGTTGAATACAGTGGAATAATAGCACTGTGAGTCTAGTGCGGAAATGGCTCAAGTTATCACAAAAGGTTTATTTCTACTAAGGTTTCGAGGTCTTGAGCAGTCCTTAGGAGGTTATGTACTGCAAAAAGAGTAGGGGTCAGGGAAGAGGTGGCCTTTTACGCAGTTATGCTGATATTTCTCTTCACCCAAGCATGAGTTCTGCGACGCTCTGAGCTTGTTGAAGAGTTCTGAAAAGCTCAAATGCTTGTATTTTCATAGCACTTTATTGCCCCATTGCACATATTAATTTTATTACGGATCAGAATGGCTGCCTTGGACGTTTGTCTGAATTTCTCATTTGGGAAGATTTAGAATTAGGTCGCAAGGACAATAGTCCTACCCACGCTATGAAATCCACCTTTTCATCCCTGCAGAGCCAACCCGCTTCCATGTGATCACGTGACTGAAAAGACATTCCGCCACCCGACCCTCCCCAGCTTTCCGGCGTTGATTACCTCCGCAGCTGTAGAGATAGAAAATGGTAGAAAGCGGCCCGCCCGAAGATTTTGAGGTATTGCGGGTAGCCCTATGCATGTTTTAAGGACTGGCCAGCAAGCTGTTGAGCACTTTGTCCTTACTGGGGTGCCCACAGACCGAATAGGATTGGGAAAGCTCAGCGTCGTCACCCTCAATCCCTACACAGTACGCACAGGGCTACAGTACGAGGTTCTTGTAAAAAAAAGAGGGGTGCAGAACAGAGGCCATTTCTGCACTAGCCTGTTATAGTGCTATTATTCCACTAGTTTAGGGCGGGTGAAGGGCCTCAAAGGGGGAGCTGAGGCCCTCTAAGGCCCCTCCCTAAACTGCAAACCCCAGGATTCCATAGGATGTTGAAAGTGGAACAATAGCACTGTAACATTCCAGTGCGGAAATGGCCAGTGTGGAAACGGCGCGCGCAGTTTCACTCATCTACTTCACGCCTTCAAGTTCAACCGTTCAAGTTTAGGAACAACCAGTCCTTTTAGTGACTGAACAAATTTAATAAGAGTTCAATCAAGCTTGGCAGTTAGCTGAGCAGACATAGGTTATACAGCTCAATTTGAGAAAGAAGGCCCAGTTTTTTGTTTTTAACAACTATTCTCTGTATTATCAAGTATGGAAGGTGAGGGAGCTGCTGCTGTCACCTGTAGCACTTGTGGCATGTTCCTTTTCTTGCCACAAGATGTTGTCGGGTACACCTGCAGCAAGTGCAAGCTGGTGACCTTCCTGGAGGACAAGGTTCGGCAGCTGGAGGCACAGGTTTCTAATCTTCGTCTTATTAGGGAAGGTGAGGAGTTCTTGGATAGGGCAGAGAGGACCTTCCTGAAGACCGGATATGTGGAGGAGCTGCCAGATGAGGAAATCAGTTCCATGAGCCAGGAAAGCGATGCTTGGAGGAATGTCACACGGAGAAGTAGAAGGGCCAGGAAGGAAACAGAGACTCTCAAACTACAGAAGGAATAGAGGGCACGCTGATCAAATTTGCAGATGACACCAAATTGGGAGGGGTTGCTAATACGCCAGATGACAGGATCAAAATTCAGAAGGACCTGGGCAGGTTGGAGAGCTGGGCCAAGGCTAACAAAATGAATTTCAACAGACAGAAATGTAAGGCCCTACACTTAGGCAGAAAAAATGGTATGCAGAAATATAGGATGGGGGACACGTGGCTGGCTAGCAGTACGTGTGAAAGGGATCTAGGAGTCTTAAGCTGAACATGAGTCAGCAGTGTGATGCGGCAGCCAAGAAAGCCAACGCAATTCTTGGTTGCATCAATAGGAGTATGGTGTCTAGATCGAGGGAGGTATTAGTACCACTTTATTCTGCTTTGGTTAGACCTCATCTGGAATATTGTGTCCAGTTCTGGGCACCCCAATTCAAGAAGGATATGGATAAGCTGGAGCAGGTCCAGAGGAGGGCAACCAAAATGGTGAGGGGCCTGGAAGCCATGCCCTATGAGGACAGACTTAGAGAGCTGGGTATGTTTAGTCTGCAGAAGAGAAGGTTGAGAGGGGACATGATAGCCATGTTTAAATATTTGAAGGGATGTCATGTTGAGGAGGGAGTGGGCTTGTTTCTCCTGCTCTTGAGACCAGGACAAGGAGCAATGGATACAAGCTGCAGGAGGGGGGAATTCCACCTGACCCTCAGGAAGAATTTCCTGACGGTCATGGCCCTCCCGCAGTGGAATGTGCTGCCACGGAGTGTGGTGGAGTCTCCTTCGTTGGAGGTTTTTAAGCGGAGGCTGGATGGCCACTTGTCGGGAGTGCTTTGAGGGTTTTCCTGCATGGCAGGGGGTTGGACTGGATGGCCCGTGTGGTCTCTTCCAACTCTACATTTCTATGATTCTATTTTATAAACATTGGGCGGTATGTTAATTTTACAGAGAAACATGTGGCTAGGCTGAGGAAAATCCGCACTTCCCTTTGGCCTCTAGATAGAACACAAAGGCCATTTCCGCACTAGAGACTGTTATAGCGCTATAACTCCTCTTTCAACCTCCCTAGGGAATCCTGTGCCTCTTCCGCACTACACTGTTGTAGCGCTCTTATCCCACTTTCAACATCCTGTGGAGTTCTGGGGTTTGTAGTTTACTGAAGCCAAGTGGCTCTCTGGCTGAGAACTCTAACCGCCCTCCTTAAACTGCAAGCCCCGGGCTCCCACGGGACGTTGAAAGGGGAACAACAACGCTGGAACAGCGGCGCGCAGAAACGGCCCGGGCTTCGCAGGGCTGAAGGGGCGCCGGGCGGCTCCCGCATTGCGGCCGTCTCGTGTTGCTGCTCTTCTGGGAGGCGCCGCTCAACTGCGCCGGCACGGAAAGCGGCGGGTCCTCGCCCCGCGGCCGGGGCCGCCGTCGGAGCGAGCGAGCGAGCGAGCCAGCCAGCCAGCGAAGGCGGCGGAGGCGGAGGCGGAGGCGGAGGCGGGCCCGGGCCGTGCCGCCCGACAGGGTCCCCGCCGGACGTCGCCAGGCCCCCGGGACGCGCCCGGTGTGCGCGGCTGCCCCGGCGGCGGCGGCGGCGGCGGCGCCGCGTGACGCGAGCGGCGGCTCGGGCGCGCCCTCGGCCTCGGTCCGGGGCGCCCTTGGCAGGCGGCGCAGCGCCGCCGCCGTCGCCGCCTGGTTCCGGGGCGGCCGCGTCCTTGGCCGAGCGACCGGCCTGGGCTCGTCTGCGCCAGGGCGAGGTGCTGGGCGTGCTGGGCGCGCCCCCCCGCCCGCCCGCCCGCCCGGCGGAGTCCCGGCCTTCGTTGGGCAGGTGCCGCTCTTCCCGGCGCTTCGGGCGAAGGCGGAGGGCGGTCTGGAGGAACGGGGCCACGCTGCAAACGTTTAAAACTGAATCGGGAAATGTAAAGGCTACCGCTCTGCACGCGCTTCTTTGGACGCGTAGTTTTGAGAAGCGTGCGACTACCAATCCCAGAAACAGGGCTCTGCTGGTGGGAGGGGGACGAGGGCGTAGGCCCGCCCTAAGAGGAATGCCGCTCCCCCAAACGAAATGCTCCTCCCGCCCCCCCTTTCCAGCCCCGCAGAAATTCCTACATTTGCTGTGTTTCCAGTCCCTCGTGTGCTTGGCTCGTCGCTTGTCCTTGGGTGCCTGAACTTAGCTTCTAAACAGTCAGCTGAACTTTTAAGTCACTGTAGGGCAAGGCTAGAAATTGGAGGACTGAAGGAAGATTTCAGGGGGTGGGGCAGAATTCTTTATTTGCCCTCATTTTGCTCTGCATAGCTGCACCCCTGACCAGAATTCTCCACTCGCATGGCCCTGGTGATTTGGATTTCAGGGAACTGTAGTCCAAAATAACGTTGCCATGAACTGGTACTAAATCACTTGAAAATTCAATACAAGACTAAATGCGGGTGTGATCTAGTGAAAGATGATACTATCTTGCTAAGAGCTAAATGTCCCACAGCCCCCAATTTCTTTGCCTTCTAGGAACTATTGTATCAACATTTCATTTTGTTTGTTTAAAATGGAAATTTTACATCCAAAGGGAAAAAAACCACATAGCTTAGGAAGCAAGTTCCAGCAACTGGGTGCCGCTTCAGAAAAGGCCCTGTACAAATGAGTCCAACTCACAGAAGATGAGGGAGCATGAGTGAAGGCCATTGTGAAAATCACCTAAGCCATGCTGACTGAAGGAAGGAACTTCCCCCAGCTTTGGCTCTATATTCCAGGCTAGCAGAGTGACATAGTGTGATACTTTGGGAAGCACTGCTCCATCCAATATGGGGGACTGGCAATTATTTCTTTCCTGCAGCCTAAGGGACTGGTATCATATTTGTATCCATTAGCTGCAATTGTTTTCTTTTCCCTTTTTGTCCCTGAAAACTCACCAGAGACTAGCATCCAGTGGCTTGGGAACTGTTACTTGGTCTGTTACCCACCACGCTGAGTAGCACTGCAATTAACGATGCTGTCGCCAGCATCCCTGTAAGAGTCAACTGCTTTTGTAGATGGAATGGCAGGGCACAGCATCTTTTCCTTTGTAGCAGAATCTGGAACTTTTCAGTTAAGTTACACAGCCAAAACACCAAAATAAAAGGTGTTAGAAGTGTTTCCTTACACAGTTAGCCAAAAAGACTTGTGTGGTTTGGAAGACCAATATATTATCTGCCTTCCCTGCTATACATTCAACAAAATAATTTGAAATCACAGCAGAATTGTGCTTTCCTGTATTTACATTGAAGCTATTTGAAGTTTGTTAGTTATCAATCAGAGGGCCTTTCTGCACCGCACTGTTATAGTGGCATTAGTCCACTTTCAATATCCTATGGCATCCTGGAGTTTAAAGTTTGAGGAGGGGCATTTAGAATTCTCAGCTAGAGAGCTCTTTGGCCTCAGTAAACTACAAGCCCCAAAATTCCACAGGATGTTGGAAGTGGAATAATAGCACTATAACAGTGTGGTGCAGAAAGGCCCAGAGCTAGTTGCCATACCTTACTCTGCCAGGTTGTCACAGATATCCTCTTTAAATCTTTTCATAATCAAGTGATGACCAGTCTAGAAGCCATGAATAAATAACCGGTTAAGAGCTGCTGAGATGCCTTTGCAGTTGTTTCCTTGAGAGAAGTACAGAAGAGCAAGTTTGACAGTATTTGTAAGATGCTGATTAGTGATATTACTTGTTTCAGAAAAGATTGCATCTCAGAATTTAGATACTTTACTGCACAACCACCTAAAAGATGATAAAAGTTTTTGCTTTTACAACCTTAACTAAGTACCTTCATACAGTGAGAGATGCAAAAAGTAAAACCACTAGCTGCAGAATTTAAGGATCTTTTACAGCAGAGTTTTTTAATGGCTTCGGGAGTCCCAAAACATAAAAGAAAATGCCCCCACACCCCTAGAGAGCAGGGGAGCAAGAATTTTAATTTTTTCCCCCGATTGCTGAAGGGCTTGGCTGTACTTAGCCCATCCCTGCCTTACAGTAACTGTGCTGAGGAAACTATGTTAGCAATGAGAGTTAAACAGTGACTTTCTTGGCATCAGTTTGTAGGCATCTCGTTGCTGCATCTACATGTACACACCAGCAATATAATTTGCAATATTGCAAGGTTATAAAAGTTTTATATATTATTCTTCTATGTGTGAAGTTGCCTTTGCTTTCCATAAGGTCCCACAGATTAAGCTGCTGAAGTAGGGGAGTTGGCATTCTTCCCTCTCTTTCAAATATGCTAATATGTAAGCCTTGGGTCACGGCTGAAGATCAGTTTTAAGAACCTTTCCCTTTGCAGTTTGAATAGTGGTCTGGTACCTGTCTCTTAGAATGGATGGAAAGAACTTATTTCTCTGTAAATATTAGGAATTTCATCTGTGGCTGTCAAGCTATGTGGCAACATGGATCAACTCTTGGATGTGGCTATGAGTAGCCAAAGTTCAAATCCCTTCTCAGCTACCAAGCATCCAAGCAGCAGTTAGGCTGTAGTCTTATCTTTCATCAACTGGCTGAGTAAAATCCAAGGCCCTTTCAGGTGCCCTACCCATGCTTCTATCAGTGGGCATGTCACCATTTGAATGAGAACAAAATAAATGTCAGCACATTGACCTCTATAACTCTGTTGTCATGTGTACTGGGACAAGGTCTGTAGGTACAGAGTGGCCTATTTGCTCTGTTATTACTCCCTCTAGAGCAAAGTCTGGGTGAGGAGAGGTTATAACGTGGAAAGTTGTGCCATGTATTTAAGTAAACAGAGGTGGATTTTGATTCTCTAGGGGGCAATGCCACGTATTGTGTTGTTTCTGTGTTAACAACAGTATTTTATTGTGTACAGTTTCCTAAACAAAAATCTTTGGAAACTGAGAATACTCTGGATCATCTGTACAGTCTGACAATTTGTATTTAGATGCATATAGAAGACATTGCTTTTTTTTGCAAGGCTTCCTGGGGTACACTGAAATAACATGTAATATGTAGATTGATTGTACATGTTGTTTTAGATTGTTTGTTTTCTGATGAACAGCTTTGAAATAGTTTGATGTAAATGTACTATATAAAAGTCTACGTTTGTCTGTGTGTTTGTTTGTCTGTCTGCGTCAGGCAGGTGAAGATCTCATATGATTGGCTGTGTGAGGCGAGAAGACCTCATATGATTGGCTGGCTGTGAAGATTCTATGGGATCCTGGGGTTGGCAATTTAGGGAGGGGCCTCTCTCAGCCAGAGAGCTCTTGGGCCTCAGGCCAATTGCTATGGAGACAAGGCCTAACAGCAAGGAGGAGGACAGTGTATTCCCCCAGGAACCCAACTTCTGTATGTTAACAACTCTGAATACATATTGCATTGGGAAATATGGGGAAAAGTTACAGGTACTGGAGAAGACAGTCTGGTGAGTTCTTAAGAAGAAAATAAAATCCCAGGCAACATTGGGTAAATACGCTAGTAGATTATAAATGTAAAATAGGTAAATGTAAAATAGATAGGTAAGGTAGGGTTAGGACCAGCATGGTGTAGAGGTTTAAGCAAAGGGCTGTGACTCTGGAGACCGGGTTCAAATCCCCACTTGGCCATGGATATGCACTGGGTGACCACAGGCAAATCAGACTCTCTCAGAGCTTTATCACCACCAGCCTGTTGTCTTGCAGCAACTGCATTGTTTAAGCAAATGGAAACATATTGGTATGGACACAATCCCTATCACATTGTCTTTGCAGTAATGCTTTGGTGCTGCTTTGTTGATGTACGTTTCCACAATTAGTCTTCTGCGCTGTCTCATTGACCCCGCCTTCCCACCCATGTCTGTCCTGTGTACCTTTTTTTTTTTTTTGCACAATTGTGAAATTTCCATTTCTGCTACATATTTCTTTTTCTAAAATTTCTTTTGCTGTAACTGTGGCATATTGGTGACTGCCACAGAAGTGAAATCATGCAATTACAGCAAAACACATTAAAAAATGTATCAGGGAGGAGAGTAAAAGCAACATTATCCTAAGCACCGTGGTGTCCTCTTTGTCCAAATACTAAAAGTGGAGTGACTTCACCCTGCTTGTGGACAGAGAGGGGGAGAAGAAGAGAATCATGCTCACTCACACCACATGACTGTTGGAACAATAGTTGAACTGCAGCAATATTGGAGTCATTAATGAGTTTTTCCCATCAGTGATAAGGTGCAATGGAAATGCAATGCAACAGTAGGAGAGTTATGACATTGTGTGATAAGGAAAGATCAAACATGGAAATAAGCCAGTGCAATCACGTAATGAACTTATTGTGTGAAAAAGTCCTCAGTCTCAGATGAAGGTAAAAGCAAACTCCCTCCTAACAAATCTTGCCAAGAAAACCCATGATAGGTTCATTTTAGGGTTGCAATAAGTTGGAAATGAAGGCACATAACAACAACAACAACAACAAAAACACTTCCTTTTTTGCTCCCCTTGCTAATCCTACCTTTGTTTTTGTTTTGTTTTGTTTTGTTTTGTTTTGAGAAGCAGCCAATAAGGATAAAACCACTGTAGATGGAGGCAGGAGAAGGTGATTGCCTTGGTGAGTTGAAGACATAAGGGAGTGTTACCACCGTGTACTGGCCTGGCCTTCGGTGAACCAAAGATATCATTTTGATATCGTAATTTGGCCCTACTCTGCCACCAGCCAAGTGTTTGTGAGGCCCGCCGAACAAGCGCGAAGCTAGGCATGGCTACTACTTACTGCTCCCACCAAACCAAGCCAGATATTGCCAGATCTGCTTTAGGGGATCTCCTGAAACAAACACCTTCATTGCAAATGCACGTTACCACAAAGAGATCCTCTGCCCTGAGAGGACACCCTGGCGGGCTAGGTGCTTAACTGCCGAGTTAGCCGCATCTACATACCGGCCATACCATTGTCAATTCGGACTTTAACTCAATCATGCAAATTCTGACCTTTTGGAAGCTTTGTCTCCAATCCAAAACTTATTGTTTTCACCCGAGACCAGACTAGCCTGCAGTTGTTCTTTCCCCTATAAAAATCCCCTGCTCTGAGAGCTCTTTGGACCTCTTGCTGGATCGCTTGGACTTCATTCTGCCTTGCTGCCGCTCGGTTCAGCAGATTCCCCTCAGACGCCACGCCGGGTTTCCTCTTCTACAGTTGGCTTCCCCAGGACTGCAGGACAGGTGGCGTATCACCCATTCCCCTTGAACTCTATTTTCCTTCTCTAGTTAGGAGTGTGTTTGTGCTTTTCTTTAATAACTGTTTAATAAATCTAATTGTTGTTTGAACTATTTGGCTCCTCACTGACCTGACGCTGTAGACATAGGGTAAAAGATCCTGCTGCGTTACCCTGCCTCTTGTTAGCCAAGAGAGTGCTCCAGCTAATTTTCCCCATCTTGCTAGGTTTGTTTGGTTGTTTGGGTGCCCTTCCCAGGACCCGCAATTCAGAAGGTAACAGGAGCAGAATGAAAAAAACAAAGGAGATGTTAGGGATGGGAAATAAGCACATGAGTAAAGAGAATACCTACTGAAGTTTGTAGTGCAAAAACACAAGTTTATTCCTCTGTTTATAAAGGATCAGATTTATTTGCTGGTGCGTACATGTAGATGCAGAAAGTTTTAGCAGGGGTTTAAATCTGAGGTAAGAAAGGTGAGTAACAGTGCCACATTCTGTTTGTCTGCTCTGCACTGATGGAAGCCTCATTTAGTTCAGTGGGCATGAACAGAATTCCTGCCTAAAATAGTGACTCCTTATATCTTCCCTAACATTGTACCATCCCGATGTATAGGCTTACAATTCCCACCATCCCTTGTCAACATCATTTTTGTTGTTGTGTTGGCTGGGATGATTGAAGCAGTAGTCCCAAATATGTGGATAGAGCTGCACCGGGAAAAGTTGCCTCAAAGGATTAGGATGGTTCCAGGTGAGGGTTTTGTGTGTGTGTGTGTGTGTAATTGCATAATAGGATGAGAGTGAGTGAGTCCAGAAGCCATCCTCGGTTTTCTCACTCCTTTTTTTTTTTTTAAAAAAAATAACTATGAAAAATCTACCAAGGTGGACTATACAGTGCCTCTTGATGGTAGCAGTAGGACATATGTGTATGGAAGCAGCCTTCCAAAAGTTGCTAAAAGAGAGTACATATAATGATAGGAGTACGTTGAGATGAAGAGTTTAACTTACGACTCTTCTCCTGCTTAGACTCACAGGTCTATTCCAGGTTCAAATGATTATCTTAAATTCTTAAATATCTTAAAACTGGAACTGATTGATTAGTGCTAGTGTCAGGATGTTTCAAACCCTGCTTGGCTTAGTTTGTAGGAAGGAGAATTAGAGCATACTAGTGCTATTGCAACATTGTAACCATGGGCAATTACGATTAGCAACAATGTGTTGAATATCAATTGCAGTTTGTACCAGGCGTAGAATTAAAGGCCTCCAGGTGACTGGGAAATACTGGAGGGCATCTGGCATGGAAGGGGAAAGATCAGAGGGGTGAAGGGTGATATCCCCAGAAGACAGTATGAGAACAGCCAGATGGGTAGAGATAAAAAGAAGAATTTAGGCTCTCAGTATGTAAGATGAAAGTATGTAAACATCCGAGAAGCTTGGGAACTCTCAAATTATGGTGACATTTGGCATGTGACATTTATGGCTCTCACCCTTTGTGCCTAAATTTGAATACTACTAACCAGTGTTCCTCAGTCTTGACAACTTTTATCAAGCTGCTGTGTTGCTCTCTTTATCTCAATAAATGCTGCTACTAAAGTCTGAGTGTTTTCTTGGGAAGCAAATTAACCAGCACGTGGCAGCTGGAGACTTCATTCATGACACTTCCACTCATTCCTCATGATATTTTTTGCTATTACGATAATTTCAATGTATTTCATTCTTTAGAGGATAAGTATTCTTGTGCAGTGTTTAATCATGCATACAGGCCTTAATATCTTAAAAAAGATCCATGCATCAATGGGCACAGATACTCTCATGTTTCTCTCAAAGCAATCCTTATTTCTTTGAGGCTGGCATATATTCCTATCTTAGTAGTGCAATGTCTGTCTCATGAAGCATGGAAGAAATGGGGGAAACACTGGAATTTCTGTTCAAAAGAGCAAGTACCCTGGATCCATCATCCCCTGGAAATACCAACCACCATCCTTTATATGGGGATATGATCTCACACAAATGGAATAGTGTTACTGTTTGAACGTGGGCTGTTGTCTATAAAGAGGATGGAAATTAAAGTGGCATATTAACAGAGCTATATGTTGCTCCTTGGTCAGGCTCCTAATATAGGCCTACAGTAGTGCAAGGGAAGAAAGGGAGAGGGGATTCTGGAAGCTCAGGCGTACTTTAAGGGAACAGTGCTCACTTAATTCAGTGTCCCTGTATGTGTGTGTGTAAGTGCCTTCAAGTCACCTATAAGCAGCCCCAAGAATTCATACGGTTTTCTTAGGCAAAGAATACTCAGAGGTGGCTTTTAAAGTTCTTTCCTCTGACATATAGCCTACAGGACCTGGTATTTATTGGGGAGTCTCCCATCCAAGTACTAACCAGGACTGATCCTGCTTAGCTTCCTAATCCAATTACACAGGTTCTTCTGAAAGTAAGTTTTTTAAAAAGTTTTCATTTGATCCACTAGAGGGAGCCAGAAAACAATCTCACAAATTAAGTATATTTAAGGAAGGAGAAAGATAGATGGATGCATTAGATGCCCTCTCCCTGCCAATTCAAACTAATTGTTAAGCTTCTGTAAATTTGTAAGATTATGGCAGGATTAGAAAAGATACTTTTTGGACTAAAACTCCCAGAAAACCCCTGCCAGAATTTGGTTTTCCAAACAGGAAGAGATAGCTGAGATTTGGGGAACTGTATATGTGTGTGTTTTTTTTAAGGAAGTTTGCAAACCCCTGAAAGCAGTGGCAGAGCTTGAAGTATATGGAGGGGGGGGGTGAGTGGAGGGTTGGGGGTGTGGCTATGCCATGCAGGGGTGTGGCGATAGTGTGTGGGGCGGGGATATGACATGCAGGGGGCGAGGCTATGGTGTGCGGTGGTGTGGCTATCGTGCATGGGGGTGTGGCTACAATGGATGGAGTGGGGCTACGATGCATGGGGGAGGGCAAGCAAGGAGCCACGGTGCCCTCCAATATTTGCCACCTGAGTGCCCACTGCCCCTGTCGCTCCCCCATCCCTACGCGACTGCCTGAGAGAACCTGCTGGATAAGACTAGCTCTGCTTCATGGTTTCAAGAGTGGCTAAATGGATGCCTCCAGGAAACTCTTGAGCAGAATGTGAAGGCAATAGTCCTAACTTGTTGTGGCTTCGTAACAGTTTAGTGGTAAACCGCCACATAACTTGAAGGTTCCATTTTGTTCTCCTAGGCAAGAGCTACCAATTTTGATGTATTCCTCACCTGAATTTGTCTCACCCTGTTTCTAAAGCCAACCGAACTATTGCCATCACCACATCTCGTGACAGCAAATTCAATAGGGATTATTTCTTCTGTGAAAAAGTAGTTTGTTTTGCCTGTTGTGGATCTACTGCCAGGCATGGTTTGTGATTTTTTATGGTGCTTGAAGTTATGAGGTACAGAAGAAAAAGTGCTCTCTACATGTTCCTTTTGATTGCTTCATGTACATACCTCATGGCTAGACTCTACTTTTAAAAATGGGTTGTTCATTGTAGAAATATTTCTTTGTTTTGTATTGGAAGAGAACAAATGGAACAGAACTAGGAGAAGTAACAAAAGTCCTTTGGCATATATAAAGACTAATAAGTAAAGAATATATAAATTTAATATGGCATAAGCATTCATAGACATAGGCTCACTTCAACAAATGCATACAGTATTGTGCAGAATTATATATATACACCCACACAATACATATGGTTGGGAATGGAACTGTTGATGGTCAGGCCAGAGAGATAGTAAATGCAAAGAGTTATCCATACTGGCCATTTGTCATACTACTGTTGCCAATAACACACACACACATCCTGGTATTAGTAGGGCTAATGATATGTGTTATGTGCGAAGAAACCATTATCTTAATGCATATATCTGTGCCAAGGGCAGAGCTGCCTGTATCATAATTCCCAGTGGAACAAGTATTTTGGGTGGCAGATGTTTAGCGTACAGCAATGCCAGCCTTCTTGGCTATCACCTGAACCCTGCCTAAGCTATTCCTCTGCCTTATAGGACAGAGCTATTTGTACCAGATGGCCTTCCCTGCACTCTCATGGCAGCCTGCTACCCTTGCATGTGGTGGAGGACTCCGATACCATTCCCAGGATGACATAAGATTCATATGTCAGTCCAGTTAGCTTATGTAAGTGGAATGGGGGTAAGAGATGTGAAGGCCTGAGGAAAAAGGGAAAAAATTAGAACCCCGCCCTCAATCCTCCTTCCATTTTGTTCAGAAAAA
This sequence comes from Iguana delicatissima, assembly GCA_948472985.1. Classification (NCBI taxonomy): domain Eukaryota; kingdom Metazoa; phylum Chordata; class Lepidosauria; order Squamata; family Iguanidae; genus Iguana; species Iguana delicatissima. Next base: position 199,518 of record CAOKZL010001006.1, on the reverse strand, counting down.
AATTGTAAAAGTGCCCTGCTCAATTTTCCTTTTTTAAAGACACCTCTATGGGGGAGGTCGAGATTTGCCATCTTGTCCTTTGTCTCAGACAACTAAATGTCCTGAGACAGTTCTCAATCCTTCTAAAATATTCTGAACTGGTACTACCAAACATGGCATCAGTGTACTGTAGAGGTCAGAGTTTTGGGCTGTGACTTTGGAAATCTAGGTTTACATGCCCATAGAGCCACAAAACTGACCTTGAGCCAGTTGTTTTTCTCTCAACCTGATCAAGGTTTCTGGAGAGGTAAGGTGTGGAGGAGAGCCATGTAGGCCATCTTGAGCTCACTGGAGGAAAGATGAGATACAAATGTAAATGGTGATTGTAGTGACAGTGATGTGTGCTTAGGAGGCAAGGTTTATCATTTAGGATCTTCTCAATATACTGGAACTCTACTCTAAAGTTTGGATGTCATCAAACCACTTTCTATTCTTATTAATGGCTTTTTTGAGAGTGTATGCCAAATTATTCTCCTTTGTTTCAACTGAAAGAACATGAGAGGTGGTGTCACAAGGTCATAAAAGCTATCTTTGTTTCCCCCTCCCCCTAGTAGTGACATAAACAGTGGTTATACGTTGTTTGTTATTATTCTTGTTGTTGCTACATGCCTTCAAGTCATTTCTGACTTACAGTGATCCTAAGGCAAACCTATCGTGGGGGTTTTCTGGGGCTGAGAATGTGTGATATGCCTAGGGTCACCCAGTGGGCTTACATGGTTGAGTGGGAAATCAGACCCTGGTCTCCAGGGTCATAGTCCAATGCTCAAACCACTACATTATGCTGGTTACTCCCCCATGTGGAGACTGACATTCATACATTAGGACTAGAACTTCAAAAAAAAAAATAAATTTTTTTTTGGACTATAACTCCAAGAATCCCCAGTGGCCAAGGTGGCTGGGGAGTCTGTGACTGGCATCCTATTAGTGCAAGCACATATGCATATGTTCTCTTTGGGTTCTGTGGAGGTTGGTCATCCCTTCTTTCCTCTGCAGCTCCCAAAGGCCCTAGCCTTAGACTTACTGAATAGCCACTGACACCCACCAAACAGTCATTGCAGCAGCACTGAGACCTCCAGAGGACTCTGGCAGATTTCAGCGCTGATGTAATCATTTTACATTTGACTATGGGGACATGGCCAGACAATTCCCTGGCTTCTCCCCACAGAGCACAGAATGGCCATGCAGGGGGAGGAGAGACTTCAGAGGTTGCATAGGAAGCCCACAGGCAGTGGTGGTATATGGCTCAGTTTAGTGTGGGTTTGCAGACAGAACTGCTACACTATGCTGACCCATAGAGGAACACAGCCTGTATGTTTTTTTTCAAAAGTAACTTTTCTAAGCTGTGATGGCCATGGCAGCACATGTCAAGAATGGGAGGCAGACAAAGGTTGGTTATGGATTCCCATCATGCCTTCACCCGTTTCACATTCCCTTTCATTTTGTGTGTGTGGGAGAGGAGTTCATCTGAAATTTCCTTTTGAAATACAGGAATGTGGGCCATGGGCAGTTGCTTAATTGTTTAGGTATGTTCTAAGCTTCTTCTGGATATCTGCGAGTCTTAGGTGAAATCAGACATTTGAGAAACTTTGCAACAACTACCAAGGAGATACAATTTCCAGAGACAATACATAGTTTTGAAGGTGTCCTCAAAAATATAGCTTTTCTGCTCAGGAAAAATTCCCTTCTGTAATCTTCATTTAGCTGCATCTACAATGGGATAGATCACATACCTTTCATAATTTATAATTACCATAATAAGATACTAACGAAGTCCAGTAAGAACTTCCAGGAAGAAACAGCTGCCAATGAGAAGCGGGGTTTCCCCAAGGTGACTTTGTTATCACCTTGAACTGGCCTGGCTTCGGTAGACGTTAGATATCATTTTGATATCACAATTCGGTCTTATTTTGCCACCCTCAGCCAAGTGTTTGTGAGGCCCCCGAACAAGCACGGAGCTAGGCATGACTATTAAAAGCTGAATCATTTCTGTTTACACCTAAGCAAGCCAGACACAGCCAGATCTTGCTTTAGGAGACCTCCTGAAACAAACACTTCATTAAGGATGCACGCAGATACAAAGAGCCCCCTGCCCCGAGCAGGCACCCTGGCGAGCTGGACACTCCACTGCCCAGGCACGCTGCATCTGCCTACTGGTCATTCCTTTGTCAATTTGAATTTAACTCAATCATGGTAAATTCTGACCTTTCGGAGACATTGTCTCACGCCCAAACCTCACTGTTCTCTTCCAAGTACAGACTTCATTTTACAGATGAAAACTGCAGCCATTTCCACACTGCACTGTTATAGTACTATTATTCCACTTTCAGCATCCTAGGGAATTGGGGTTTGTAGTTTGTTGAAGCCAAAGAGCTCTCTGGCCGAGAATTCTAAATGTCTCTCCCTAAACTGCAAACCCCAAGATTCCATAGGACGTTGAAAGTGGAATAATAGCACTATAACAGTGTAGTGTGTAAATGGCCTGGGACACATGTGGCCAAGCAACTTCAGAGTGCAGTCAAGACTGCAAAAGTTATTAATGAGGAAGAACACACAAACTAGGAGAGACTGATTTGTGTCTACTGAGAAGGGGAAAAATCTGCCTGCTCCTCTCCTCACTTTGCCCCCAATGAGATGAATGCAAACAACTTCACTTTGAACTCATTTGCAGTAATTGAAGTGAGCTGAATACAAAGGGGAAAGTGGGAGGAGAGACAACCTGGGATGTTTACATGGCAGCTGAAAAAGTGGGACATCAGAGGATCATTTGGGATTTTACCTGCCAAATCAAGACAGTTGGAGGGTAGGCAATGGAGCATCCAGTGGAAGCAGTGTGTGTGTGTGTGTGTGTGTGTGTGTGGGGGGGGGGGCAATGTGGCCTCCAGGAAGTTGTCCACTCCTGTACACAATGCTGAGCCAGTTGGATGGTCTGACTCGTATGAGGCAGATTCTTCCTATGAACAACTGACACTGCTAGGAAAGAATTCTGGGAAAGAGCTTTTTAAATCTTTTACAGCAAGTAATACAGAAAAGACTGTTATAAGATGAATTTGTATCAGCAGACTGGTATCCACGGTCTCTTCATGTGATGCACTAGAGGCAAAAAAAATCTCTTGGAAATGCTGTGGAGTTGGTATTTCTGGTTTTGCTGTGACAAAGTGTCCACTGAAGACTGGCCTATGGATGTGCTCCCAGGCTAGATACAGAGATGCTCTCTTGCACTATAGTTTTCCTGCTTTTTTCCAGAGCCCTAAGATGATTTTATTTTAATATTTATTGAAACACAGTAAGACTTCCTGCACCCAACCCACTGAGGTTTTAAGAAACTTAGAGAAGATTTAAAAGATATGCTATTTTATTTGTAGGGAGCTTCATATTCAGATTTTTTACCTCCAATTTCTCTTTCACTCTTTTGACCTGTTCTTCATTCACATTCTCTTGCAAAGGATATTTAATACAGTTTTTTTTAAAAAAAGAGTGAGCAAAGATCAAAATGGAAGACTAATAATTAAGGGCCTTTCCCCCTATACTGTTACAGTGCTATTATTCCACTTTCAATCTCCTGCGGAATTCTGGGGTTTGTAATTTACTCAGTAGCATGCCTTGGAGTGCATGCAGGGGAGGCAGGGAAGGGGGTGGGCAGAGGGGCAGGGTTGTGGCTAGGTTGTGTGGGGGCATGGCTACATCAGGGGGCAGGGCTACAGCACCTGGGAGAGGGCGGGCAAGAAGCGGCGGTGCCCCCCAAAAATTGCCGCCTGGAGCGCACCACTCTCACCCCCCCATCCCTACGCCAATGAGTTTACTGAGGCCAAAGAGCTCTCTGGCTGAGAATTCTAAATGCCCCTCCCTAAACTGCAAATCCCAGGATTCCATAGGATGTTGAAAGTGGAATAACAGCACTATAACAGTCTAGTGTGGAAATGATGTTAGACTGGAAAAAGAGGCCAGATCTGAGTCCTGTTGAATCTTTCTCTCTCCACCCCTCCCCTCTGATTTTTCTGTTGCTACAGTTAAAAATGGAATCAGAAACCTTATCAATTTGATGTAAATTATTCAGAGATTTTGCATCCCTGCTGCATTATTAGCATTCCTTTAGAAAGCCATATGTCTATGTTTTAAAACTTCAAGTGCATTCTGTGCATGGGATCTCTCTCTCTCTCTTTTATCAGCAAATTCCCAGTATCCAGTCAGTTCATATGAAATCCTAACAAATCCTGGTAAGCATTTCTCCAGGTGTCTGAACGGTTTGACTTTGTAAACTGCATTCTTTCTGGAGATGAAACTATGAGACCATTCAGATTTGGTCAGGATTGTCTCACAGTTGTCTTTATGGCTGGCTTCAGCAAATGTAAGTAATCTGTAAACTTTTTTTTTAAACTAATTTGTAAGTGGGAGCAGCTTTAGTCTTCTTCTCCAAACATTTTTGATCTCTAATTGCTATCAGCCCCAATGAGCACAGCCAATGGAGAGAGATCCTGAGATGTCCAAAAAACCATCAGGAGAACTACAGCTGTCAACATAGGCGTAAAGGAATTAAGCTACTTTCCATTTTCCTTCTTCTTTGTGGAATTTTGTGGCTGGGCTAAAGCAAGTGAGTCTTTCTCTATATAGTTGCCATACAGAGCCAGCATGGTGTAGTTGTTTGAATGTTGCACTATTGCCTTGGAGACCTAGGTTTGATTCTCTACTCAGCCATGGAAACCCACTGGATGACCTTGGGTGTGTCATATACTCTCAGCCCAAGACAAGCCCGTGATAGGTTCACCTGAGCATTGTCATAAATTGGAAATGACTTGAAGGCACACAACAACAGCGTGGATGCCATATTGCAGGATCATTAAAGATGAAAGTGTCTGATAGGGGGAACTGTGTGACTAGGGGAGGTGAGTGGGAACCATGTTAAGGGTTTCCACAGTGTGTTAGGAAAGGCTTAGAACAGGGCTGGGGAACCTATCGCCTCTCAGATGTTATTGGCCTTTGGTTCCCATCGGCCCTGACAGCTTTGCCAGTGTGTGGCATTTTGGGGGGATAGTAGTTCCTCAACATCTGGAGGATCACAGTTATCCCACTATTGGCTTAGGAAGCACATGATAACAAAAATCCTCAGTTTGTTTCCACATCAGTGCAAATGTGATGATATGTTGCACAATCTCTGGACAACCAGCCATGCAAGTACCTTGAAGAAAGATGCATCTTCTCCCAGAATCAGAGTCAGTCTGTTTCAGGAAACAAATAGTTGCTGGACTTGTCCATCTTGAAAGGTTACTTCTGTTTCCATAGCACACTTCTGTAATAAGAGAGAAAGGAACTTACTAAACATTCCCGATATGCTCGCAAGACTCTTGTGCAACTGATGGAAAGAACAAGTTTTGTGCTTGGAAAAGTTACCTTTCTGACTTCAACTCCCAGAATCCCCCTTCCAGTGGCCATTTGTATTTTTTTCCCCCCAAGGTCTGAGAAGGATTCAACTAATAGTTTCATTGATTTTTGTAGGTTCCTTGGTGGTGGTGTGACATCTTTCTTGTTTTTTACTTTGGGCAGTAAAACATCTTACACTGGTGAAAGAGCTAATTAGGAAGTTGTTTGTGTTCCATCAATAAATCTTATTTCCATATTCACCTGGAAGTCCTTTCTTTCTAGTTTATTTTGCTGAAAACAGACAAACACACACCACCATTCACTGCCACATGCCTGGCACTCAGTTGCAAAGATATTGTGTCCCACTTAACAAAAGTCTATAATGTGGGAGCCACACCTCTAATGTTTAAACTACTCCATCATCCACATTGTAAACCAAAGTTAAAGCTGACTGCTCCAAGAGTTCTTCTCAAAATAATAGCAAGTATCCCATTTAGAATACAAAGGATGATTAATGACAAACACATTAAGTCATATTAAGGCTCCTCCTTAATCACATTAATCATCTTAACATTCCGCCTTTAATTATATCATTCCTATATCTTCAATTCTGCCAGCCAAATTCAGTCAGTATACCCATTCCAAGCACAGAAAGTGCTATATTGTACTTACCATCTAAGCATTAAAGACTAAGGCCCTTTCCGCAATTCACCTTTTTCCAGAGCTGGGGTGCAGGGATCACGCAAGCAGCCTCTTGTGAGAGGCTCTCGCGTCCCCATTGCTTCAGCTCCGCAGCTGCTGCCTGCTTGCGAGCAGGTAGCGCAAGAGCCCCTCCTCTTCCTTCCGCAGTGCAGTCTGGGATTTTCCCAGGCTGCACTGGGGCAGGAAGCACGAGCACCGCAGCTCCAGAACTCCGCACACATGGCAAGTGTGCACAGGGCCCCGGAGCGATGTGCGATTACGCACCATTTTCGGCTCAAAGCCAGAAATGAAATAGTGCGCGATCGGTGCCTGCCAGTCCCTGGAGCGTCGCACTATTGCGAGTGTGTTGTGTGGACCACTCCTTACAGTCGTGTGACGCTCCAGGGGTCCTTTTGCATAGCAAATGCCGTGTGAAAAGGGCCAAAGAGTCTCCTGGGGGCGTGTGTGAAAGTCTGAATATGAAGAAATTTGAGAATTCAGATAAATTCTTAGAAAAAAAACTAAAATGAAATTCTTACTCATCTCCACCTGGAAAATGTCCCTTTTATAGCCCCTGGTATGACAAGATTGTGTAATTATAGGTTTCAGGAGGAAAGTGAGTCCACAGCTTCTGGCCTACTTCAGTCCTACCTAAATTTTAGGGCCTCCCATACTCCTTTGTTGGGCTCTTCACGTTTCATTTTTCTTACTTGTTCAGGTAGACTTTGGCTCAACCCTCAAGTGAAGCCAACTTTTTAAGAAAGTCCAGCCAGCCAGGACTCCTTTTATACTATCTGCCTTAACAAAGCTATTCTTCCATTAGTAGTTCAGACCTTCTGGTTGTTTATGTGGAGGCTTCCAGGGACAATCAATGTGCCTTCTTCACAACCAAACAGGATAATAATTGATCATCATCTCTTTCAGGAGCTCAGTCTAGGAACAAAGCTATGATTGGAGACCCTGAAGCTCAACTAATCCATGAGAAGGACCAGAGAAAGGTGGAGAGGATGTAATTATGGAATCTCAGATTAGTAAACCCTGCATGATGGTACCTAACGTATAAATACCAATGGATGGAACCTCAGAAGAGATAGTTCAAAAAGAAGATGAGGGATCAGGAAATTGTGACATTATTCTGTGACTATAAGCAAAATCTAAGTGAAAAAGAACTCATTGTTTTTTCTGTTTGTTGTCATGGAGATCCCAAACTGAGAGTATTGATTTAGGCCAGAACCTGGAAAAATTACTCTTTTGCACCACAACTCACAGAATCCCTCAGCTAACATGCCCCTGATCATGCTGGTTATGAGATTCTGAGAACTATAGTCTGAACAACCTGTTCCGAGCTCTTATTTAGATAATTTAAAAAGTTTTTTTTTGCATTGTCCCACACAAAGATTGGCATACCAGTCAAGTAAAGTTGTGCCTCTTCTACAGCAACTTTTCTCAGAAACAACAAAGGCTAAATAAATTTAAAAAAGAGAATCCTCAATGCTAGGTCTCAAGAACTGATATAAAATGTTCCTGTATGATGCAGATGCCATGTTATACTTTTATAATAGCTAAAAGTAATTCATATAACAAATGGATGGATCATAGCAGCTTTTCCCAACCTGGCACCTTGCAGGTCTATAATCATAGAACTGGAAGGGATCACCATGGCCATCCAGTCCATGTAGGAATACACAACCAACACACTCCTGAAAGATAACCATCTAATTTCTGTTTAAAGATCTCCAAAGATGAAAAGTCCATCATCCTCTGTGGCAATCTGTTCCAGTGCTGAACAGCTCTTACCACCAAGAAATTCTTCCTAATGTTTAGGTGGAATCCTTTCTCCTGTAATTTGAATCCATTGGTTTGAGTTCCATTCTCTGGATCAGCAGAAAACAATCTTGGTCCATCTTCTAAATGACATCCCTTTAGATATTGAAAGATGGCTATCATATCACCTTTCAGTCTTCTCTAAGCTAAACATACCCCACTCTATTAAGTTGTTCATCATAAGGACCTCATATATTGGACTGTAGTTGATAGAATCCTTCAGCCAGGGTGCCTTGCTCATTTGGTGGCTTTGGATGCTGGGCATTTGCATCAGTAGTCCTGGACTAAGGTTGGTCCACTTATTTAAAAATGTATGCCATCTTTCAGTGATAAAAAACCTCTCAAATTGGAATATAAAATGCAATTAAAAAAAACACTATAGTTTAGAGACCATTAGTTAACAAAGACACACAAGTCCAGTCAAGTAATTCATATCACTAAACATTAGGAAGAACTTCCTGATGGTAAGAGCAGTCCAACAGTGGAATATGCTGCCTTGAAGTGTGGTGGAGTCTTGTTCTTTTTTTTTAAATAATTATGTTGGGATGCTGTCCATATTATGGTAATGTGATAACTGAAGCCCCTGTGGTCCCTGTGGCTCTGGCTGGAGATGAGTCCTGCAGCTCGAGAGCTCCCCCTGCTGCCATGGACCAAGCAGGCTTGGACGTCCCTCTGCCTGCTCCTTTAGGGCAACAGGGATCCGATTCTGAAGACGGTTTGGAGCCTGTGCCAATCAGCCCACAAACAAGATGGAGACTCAAGAGAGCTGAGCAAAGGGAGGCTTCCTTGATTAAGTTCAAGAAGCAGTGACTGGCCACACCTGCGTCTTGGGCTATATAACTGCCTGCCTGGAAGCTTCCCTTTGCTTGTGGCAAACTACTTTCAAGCCCTCCTCTTGCCTGTTCCTTGCTCCCAGCATCCGGTTCCTGCTACCTTGAACTGATCTCTTGACCCTTGACTTTTGGAACTCTGACTACAGCTTTTGCTTGATGCTCTGGTAAATGAACTCCCTTGTGTAAAGTGCTTGCTTGTCTCCTCCTGGCTGGAATTTGCTGGCTATCACACTCCCTTCTCTGGGCTGGCTTGCCACCCAGGTCTCTGACCTTGACAGGTAATGGGATATATAGTCCAGCAGTAGTAGCAGCTTGCTAAAACTAAGAAGCGTAGAAAGCAGAGACCATTAGATAAACAATTAGCTAGGAATACATTGATAAGCTCTGCTTAGCTATCACAGCTTCAAGGTCTCTTGGAAAAGGGAGGGGAACAGCAGGGATTGTAAAACTGTGGCTTTTGCTTTTGAACGTTAGTCTTCTTACTGAAGACTTGTTTGATGTATCTCACTACAAATAAATAGTGTTTATTCACTGTACTATTTGCATCTGTGGATTCAGTTCCTGACAGAGTGAGAAGACTCACGTTCAAAATTCTACAACATGTACCAAACATCTGAAGAAGAACCACTGGAAGAGGGCACGGTTGGCGGAGCCACTGAAACCCAAGGTGATGAACGAGCTGAGGTAGCTCAGCTGGCCCCCAGATGTGCAAGCCGAAGTGCAACCTGCAGTTCCTGTGACTACTCTGATTACTGGTCAAACTTGGGCCTGGGGGGAGTGTCCCGACATGGTTCACAGACAACGCCACCATGCTATGCGATGGGATGCTTCTATCAGTGAAACTAACCTGATGGAGCAACTTTTAGCCAGAGAAGAAGAAGTGGAACTACAACAAGAAGAGATATCCAGGCTGAGAGCTCAGCTGGCTGACTGGAGAATCCTGGTACCTCAGTTGGGACATGCCTGCGGCAGCAGCACCCATAGCTGCAGCCCCTGCATCTCCTGGGGGACCGGCACCTCAAGCAGGGCTGAGACCTTTTTGAGAGATGAAAGCCACATATGATGGGGAAGGGGCAAGCCTTACTTATTTCCTCAATGTGGCTTCCAACTATATGGCTGACTACAGGAACAGCTCCAATGATGGTGCTGCCAGAGTGAGATACCTGAGCCAGCACCTCAAAGGTCAGAGTGGGTCACCAGTTGTTTGACTTATGAGCTGAGAAAACAGCAGACCTCTGTCAAGGTCAGAGACCCAGGCAAGCCAGCCTAGAGAAGGGAGAGGGAGAGATAGCAGAGTCCTGCCAGGAGGAGTCAAAGCAAGCAATTACTCATAGGGAGTCCATTTACCTAAGCCTGAATGACAAGCAAAAGCCATAGTCGGAGTCCAAAATCCAGGGGTCAGAAGCCAAGAGATCAATCCAAGGTATCAGGTGCTGGAAGCAAAGAGAGGACTTGTAGAAAGTTTGCCACAAGCAAAGGAAAGCTTCCAGGCAGGCAGTTATATAGCCCAGGCACAGGTGTGGCTGGTCACTGCTTCTTGAACTTAATCAAGGAAGCCTCCCTTTGCTCAGCTCTCTTGAGTCTCCGCCTTGTTTGTGGGCTGATTGACGCAGGCTCCAGGGCATCCTCAGGATCACAGCTGAATCCCTGTTGCTCTAAAGGAGCAGGCAGAGGAACATCCAAGCCTACTTGGTCCATGGCAGCAGGAGGAGCTCTTGAGCTGCAGGACTCATCTCCAGCCAGAGCCACAGGGACCAACAGCTGCTGTTTGTCATCAGCAGTTCTGACAGGGGCTTCAGTTATCACAACCTCCAGCTGTTCATGTATTGCCTCAGAGAGAGGTTTGAAGACCCTTTATCCAAGAACAAGCCAGACACCAGCTCAGGAAGCTGCGCCAGGGAAAAGGAACCATTGGGGAATATGCCTGGGAATTCAGGTTCCTGAATTGGAAAGATGGCATACCTAAGCAATTTTTTTGGGTTTGTTGAACCCCACCATTTTGGATCAGTGCCTTTCACAAGGAAACCCATCCAGCCTGTTGGGATGGATGAAACTAGCTGGCGAAGTGGAAAGGCTCCTGGAAAGTGTCCAACTCTACAAAGACAAGCCCAAGAAAGCGGCCGCAGACCCTGGGAGCCAGAAGATTCACCTTCTTAAGCAGTGAAGAAAGAAAGAAAAGCGACTGTGCGAAGGGACCTGCTTCTTGTGTGGGAAGAAAGGCCACATTGCCAGTGATTGCTAAAACCAAAAGAAGGACATGGAAGAAAAGCCAATGACCCCTTCCACCAAGCCCACATCCCACAAAACTGACACCCTGAAGCCCCAGACCAAATGCCTGAGCAGTGAACTCTCTGCTCGGGCCTGCAATGGTGAAGACAGTCCCCTGCCGACCTCCAGCTCTGACAGTGACAAGTGGGACCCGGATCAGTCGGTGACTGTAAGTACAGCCAAAACTCATCATATATATGTTACAGTGATTTTGCAAGGGAGTCAAGGGATTTTGCATGGGGAGTCAAGGAAGTATCAGGCATTGGTTGATTCAGGATGTACCACTAGCTTACTGAACCCCATAGTGGCCAAAGAGCTTGCAGTAGCATTGAACCCCTCAAGAAGGCTGTCAGATTATTGCAAATGGACGGCTCGCCTATGTCAGGAGGCCCTATCCGGGAAAGGACCAGGCCCATCACTATTCAGGTGGGGGACATCCAGGGGCACTTGAAATTCCTAGTCCAAGTTAAAATTGGATTCCAAGTTGTCCTCGGGTATGATTGGCTAAAAAGACACAATCCCCAAATTGACTGGACCTGAGGCGTATTTAAACAAATAAAGCCAAAGAAGTGCCGAAACTATCAATGCCTAAGATGGCACTTAAGCTGAGCCCTAAAGAGATGGAGAAAATCCCGCGAGAATACTGGGACCTGCAAAAGGCATTTGAGAACCACGAAGCAGACAAACTCCCACATAGAGACTTTGACTGCAAATTAAGACTCATAGATGGTGCCAAGATTCCCAAGCAAAAAATTTACCCCATGAACAAACAGGAGCTAGAAGCTCTAAAAAAATTTCTGAACAAGAATTTACAACGCTGCTTCATCAAACCTTCCTCCGCCCTGACAGCTAGCCCAATCATTTTCCAGCAGAAAAAAGACGGAGGGGACTCATTGTAAATTACAATTTAATAAATCAAGCAGTACTGCCTAATGCTTACCCGATCTCACTCATGGCTGACGTGATGGGTCAACTGATTAAAGGTAAATACTTTACCAAGCTAGACCTTAAAGAAACCTTTCACCGAATATGAATGGACCCTGACAGTGAATGGCTCACCACTTTCTCAACCCCTCTGGGGAATTACCAATAAACAGTCCTTCCTTTTGGATTACAAGCTGGCCCCACTGCTTTCCAGATGTTCCTTAACTCTGTTTTACAAGAATTCCTATATAATGGTGTTGTTGTTTATCAGGATGACATTTTAATCTATTCAGAAACACTGCCAGAACACACCAAACTTGTGCGCTCTGTGTTGCAAAGACTCATAGACAACGAACTTGTTGTGAAACTCTCCAAATGGGAGTTTCTCACACAAACTTTTGACTATCTAGGGTATCGAATTTACAACAATACCCTAAACATGGATCCCTCCAAGGTCAAAACAATTTTGAATTGGCCAGCACCTAGGACTAGGAAACAATTACAACAGTTCCTCAGCTTTGCCAATTTCTACCTCAACTTTATCGACCATTTCACCATGATTGCCCTCCCACTAATGGATTTTTTAAAGAAATCTCCTAACTCCAGTGAAGAAAGCCCCAAGAAGATCAATTGGACAAATAAATGCCAAACTGCTTTCGACACACTCAAGCACAAATTTACCTCAGAACCGCTTCTGCTGTTCCCTGACACCAAGAAACAATTTATAATACAAACCAATGCCTCTGACTTTGCTATGGGAGCTGTTCTCCTCCAGAATGACAACGAAGGGCGTCTGAAACCATGTGCCTTCATCTCCAAAAAATTCTCCAAACCCCAACGTAACTGGCCAATATGGGGAAAAGAAGCCATGGCCATCCATTTTGCCCTCACTATTTGGGGACATTTCTTAGAAGGCGTGAAAGTACCTTTCCAAGTTTGGACTGATCACCACAACTTAGAGACTTTAAAAACTGCTGGGAAATTAACCCCTAAACAGGCACGCTGAGCTGAATTTTTTCAACACTTCAACTTTAAAATTATTTTCAAGCCAGGAAAAACAAATATGCTGGCTGACCCTCTGTCCAGGCCTCCTTGCCATGAATCTCCCAACCATGCCTCACTCCCTAAATAACAGACTCTATTTCACCCCGACACACTTGGACTACAAGTTACCACGCGCATGCAAGAGTGTGCCTGCTACTCCATCTCTTCTACCCTCAATTCTACCTTCCAGCTAGCCATAAAAACTGCTTACAACTCTGATGATTGGCTGCAAAGCCACCCTACAGCAGTTACTTGGACTAATGACTTAACTTTTGTTGGATCCAAACTATATATACCTCCCAACTGCAGACCGGAGATATTGAAAAGGTATCATGACTCCAAGCCTGCCAGATACTTTGGATTTCTTAAAACACTACATGCCATTAGAAGACTATTCCATTGGCCAGGACTTACCAAATATGTGCAAGACTACATTAAGAACTGTCCTATCTGCAACACCCACAAACCTCATACCTCGAAACCACATAGACTTCTCCAAGCCCTTCCAGCACCCTCAACCCCTTGGGACATTATTTCTTGGGACTTTATTATGGGTCTCCCCAACTCTTGAGGCTGCTACGTCATCTGGGTTGTGACAGACCACTTCTCCAAGCAATCACACTTCATTCCACTCAAAAAGATCCCCACTGCAGAGAAACTTGCCGACCTATTCATCAATAACATCTGGAAACTCCATGGCCTGCCATCCACCATCATCTCTGACAGAGAACCTATCTTCACTCCCAAATTCTGGACTTCACTCCTTAAATCCATTGGGATTACGCAAAAGCTCAGCAGCAGCCATCATCCCCAAACTGATGGTCAGACCGAATCAAACTTTGGAACAATATCTTCGCTGCTCTATTAATTCCAACTGAAACAACTGGGTATTTCTACTGCCCTTCACTGAATTTGCCTACAACTTGGCTGTGCATTCCTCAACCAGCAAAACTCCCTTTGAAATTGTCTATGCCATGGATCTCAAGCCATTCCCACATCTCTCTGACGAAAACATCACCAATGCTCCTCCATCTGTTGCCAGTTGGGCCCAGAAAATCTCACAAAACTGGAAAGCAGTCTGCTCTGCTCTTGAAACTTCTAAAGTCTCCCACAAACACTTTGTGAGGAAAGGTTGGACAGAGCCTAAGTCCAAGTAAAATATACATGATGTACATTAAGATTTGCACCTGGGGAATGACAGTGGATGATGCAATCCCTTGTAATACCTGCATGAGTCATTGGGTTGTGTAACCAGGGAAGAAGGTTGCATCATACATGGGATCTAGCAAGGTTGGCTAGAATTGCATCAGAAATGTATGTATATAAGGGGGTGTGTTCTAGCCAACTGTGCCCTCTTGATGTCTGAAGGAGTGGCAGGAGGCTGTGTTGGATGCATATCTTCGCATGCTGTGGAATGCTGAAACTCCGTTGGAGGACTGTATATATGTATGTATCATAACTGGAAAGTAAAAGCCTCCTGTTGGAAGATAACATTGTGTGGGAGTATTTTTCCTGGCCTCATGGTCTTTGCTCCTAATGTTTAATACTCTGCTGGGACGCTTCTAAGCTGTGTGAGTAAAACTCTGCTACATGGTGATTTTTCAAACACTTGACTCTGATAAGCTGTTTTGCCAGAGGTCAGTGCTGAAGGGAAGTGCTACCGAGGCTTTTGTTTAGCTCCTTCATTCACCATCCCTCTGACACACTTTGCCAATAGAAAAAGACAATCCAACCCTAACTACAAACCAGGAGACCTTGTTTACCTGTCCACAAAACACTTAACCTCTGATGGGCCCTCCAAAAACTCTCCCCTAAATACATTGGTCCTTTCCCAATCAAACAGGACATTAATGATGTCACTTTTGAACTTTCCCTACCTCCAGCTTATAAACTTATCCACCGTTTTTCATTGCAGCTTGCTCAAGCTGGCCCCTTTGCAGACTTCTTTGCAGACTGACACCAGTCTCCACAAACCATCACCAACCTCCAATAAATCAACATCCATGTTGTCAGGAATCTCTCTTTCCAGGCTGCAGCCAGCAAGGGAGGAGAGAGGTCAGGAAGACTTGGGGAGTCTGAATATACCAAACACCAGGAAAACACAAGTTGAGCCAGGTCAAGTCCAGTCCAAAGGTTCAGGAGGCAGAGATCTGTCTGGAGGGTGTCAGGGAGCAGGAGATACAAAGGTTGTGAGGTCTTGCTAATAATTTGCTGCAAGCAAGGAGCTGCACACCGGCAGACTTAAATAGCTCTTGCGAGCAAGTGTTGCTTGTTATTGTTTCCTCAGCCTAGTCCAAGCAGCCTCCCTCTCCGCAACCCGTTTCAGCCTTCTGCGTGATTGAGGGCTGATGGGCACAGCGGGCTGCAACTCCTCTGCATCACTGCTGGGTCCCTCTCCGTCATGAGCTGGCTGGGGCAACTCAGTCTCTGTTTGACCTTCCAGTGCAGGGGATGTTTGCAGGTTGACTTGCTCAGCCCCCTGCACACTCAGTTGCTCCTCAATCACAGCAACATCATCTATCACACATGTCTTCACCTACATGACTTACATCTACTAATGTTTTTCTCACTGCATAAACGTAATCTGTAATGTCTTTTACTCTCTCCGCTAACCCTCTTTTAATTCTCCACCTCATACAGCATCATTTTTTTTTCTTTTTTCGAGATGGGCAGGATGTCGGGATGCCCTCCATATTATGGTAATAGGATATATAGTCCAGCAGTAGTAGCATCTTGCTAAAACTAAGAAGACTAGAAACCAGAGACCATTAGATAAACGATTAGCTAGGAATGTACTGATAAGCTCTGCTTAGCTCTCACAGCTTCAAGGTCTCTTGGAAAATGGAGGGGAACAGCACGGATTGTAAAACTGCAGCTTTTGCTTGTGAACATTAGTCTTCTCACTGAAGTCTTGTGCGACGTATCTCATTCCAAATAAATAGTGTTTATCCACTGTACTATTTGCGTGTGTGGATTCAGTTCCTGATAAATTATTAGACAAAAAAAAAAAGCTATAGCATAGAAAAAAAGCACAAGATTTCCACATGATATCTGACACACATCCACTTAGTATACATAACACATAGAATAACAATACACTAACAATACACTAACATAACAATAATACTACCGAAACGATAGCACTAACATAACAATAACATTACACTAACATAAAACAGTTGCAAAATAACAAATCTAACGTTCCCTAAGCACATGTAGTCCTACCTATTCACACAAATTTACCTTTGTAGGCCAACATGAGCCTAGGAGTTCACACAACAACAAATAATAGACAATTTACTTTAAAAGAACCTCTTGCTCTGCTGACAGAATAGCATATAGTTTAATTTCTTGTCAAGCCACCCTCTGAACAGAAAAATGAGACAAAAAATGTAACTTTAAATTCCCAATTAACTTCAATAAATGAAAAGAGAAAAAGAAAAAAGAAAACTTCCTCTGAATTTGAGCTAAACATTGTAATTTAAGAATATTGCATGTAGTCTTAGTAACTACTGCCTTGTACAACACTATGTATACAACTTCTGCAATATAATCATGCATAGATCCCTAAATAATATTCAATTTGCAGTTGCTACATATACAGTTAGTGAAATATATACAAAAGTTTTCCTAGTCTCATAATTGCAATAAATCCATTATTGTGGATAGTTACGACTCCCAGTCTCTATACTTCCCCCTTATAGATTCTCGTAGGCCAAATTCTCAATCATATTTCCCTCTTGGATCATGATTGGTCCCTCTTTTTATATGTAGATATAAATCTTAGAAAATTTACTCTATGGTTTATTTTCTATCCATTTTAGCAACTTCTGCTAACTTCTCCAACCATTCTGGAGTCTCCTTCTTTGGAGGTGTTTAAACAGAGGCTGGATGGCCATCTATCAGGAGTGCTTTGATGGTATATTCCTGCATGGCTGAATGGGGTTGGACTTGATGGCCCTGGTGGTCTCTTCCAGCTCTGTGATTCTATAAAAATCAATTATAAAAACAATTTCAGAACACAGTTTAAACCAGAATAATATAAAAAATGTTCAGTGGCCTGAGACCAGTCAATGTGCTTGGTAAAAAAAAATTTCTCATCTAAAAGAGGTTTAAAATAGATGGAACTTCAAAGGTAGTTTGTAAACCAGAAGAGGTACAGCAAGCTTGATTTCCCATGTTTTGAAGCTTTTTGAGGAGAAATCCATTTCCTTTTTTATCCAGTTCTTTGTTTTTTTAAAAATCCTTGGTCTACTCAGTCTGAATTTGCCTATACATAAATAATATATTTTAGTTTAAAAATTAAGGCTGGCAGCCAAGATGAATAATATCAACAATATAACCCTCTGAACTTGCCCTTGGAACCATCATATTTAACCAATTTGGTGAAATTTTGCAGACCAACTAATATTAGGCCTAGAATTTATTCCCATGTTGAGATATTGCAAAATTGCAGTCAACTAAATTTTATTTTAGCTTGTAAAATTACAAAACCAGGTGTGTTAGTTGTAGAGCATTAAATGATGCATTGTTTGATATACTGATGCTTTCTGTGATATTGTAATCAGTGGCAGAGCTTGGAGCATGCAGTAGGGTGAAGGGGTAGGCGGAGGGGCATAGTGTGGCTATGGCTCATGGGGCATGGCTACGGCATGTGGGGCAGGGCTACAGTGGATGGGGTGGGGCTATGGATCATGGAGGGTGGGCCTACAGCACATGGGGTGGGGCTACAGTGTGTGGGGATGGGGCTAAGGTACACCTGGGCAGGGCTGCAGTGCATGGGGTGGAGCTATGATGGATGGAGTGGGGCTATGATGTATGGAGCGGAGCTACGGTGTTTGGGGGAGGGCAAGCAAGGAGCTGTGGCGCCACCAAAAAATTGCTGCCAGGGGCACACCACCCTCTATTGCACCCCCTGTCTCTATGCCACTGGCTGTAATGTCAGGAAAATAGAAATGAAACATCTAAAATGGATGCTATTCTTTAACAGAGCACATATACAAAACTTTGAAAATTAGCTGTGGGATTTCATTTTCAAAGCTACCTTTCAGGGCTAGTCCTCGTTAAAGACACGGTACCCCCCTTTTTAGATTGCTATGGCAGTAGAGGAGTACCTAAGTTTTTCTTTTTTAATTACTTATCTTTACCTTGGGATTATATACGTTTTTGTTTTTTTGGATTTTTGAACATTTTGGATTTGGTTGTGGATAGTTGTTCTTTTTCCTCCTTTGATTTTTAAGATTGGTCACCTTTCTTCTGATGCTGAATAGTTACTGTTTGGCTACTACTTTACATTTTTGGACATGGATTACAGCATTCAACTATTAAATATGTAATGGGATTTTGTTTTTGCTACTTTAAAAATTGTATTGAATATTACTGTTAGAAGTAAGCCCAATAGATCTTAATAAAATGCCAATGAGGTCTTAAATAAAGAGACTGAGTCAGATTCTTGGATCAAGCAGCCAATTGCAGCAATTGGATTTATTCAGTTCTACAGAGTTGGGTGCCCGCCCTTGGTCGAGGGTGAGAGCACACCAAGCAAATCAATCACCCTATATTTAAACCCTTACCCGGGCTCATGGTTACTCCTCTCTTTCTCCAATAGGTTGTTGATTATCGAGGGGCACATTCTTCTAAAAGCCCTCTCCCCACTGTTTTGATTCATTAAAAACACTTTTGCCAAATAAGGAAAGCCCCCTCTTTTGCATTGGGTATTGCATTTGTGAGTTCTCCTATCCCCCTCCCCACTCTATTTTCTTAATTGTTTGTTCTGTGGAAAAGCGGAACTGTCTGATTTCATGGCTTGGTTGTCTAAACTTGTGGTTTATTTTAGCAATAGGTAGGGAATAATAGGAAGCCAGGCTCTTGCCTCATAATTTGTCTTGCTAAAGCTAGGCTAGTTTGCAATATTTTATTTGCCTTAGATATTTTGCTTCTTGGGCTTCCAGCAGAATCAGAACTATAATTCCCAATTCTTATGTTATGAAGATGGAATTGTTAAAATTATTTGTGCAGTCTGCCTGATGTGTAGTGTTATGCCAACTTTAACATTTCTGGGAAAATCTACAACTCCTTTTTTATCACATGTTTTGAGTATACCGTCTCATTGTTTTGAAATACAGAGTACATTGAATGGAATTTATTATGACTTCTGTCTTGGATTGTGATATTCAGATTAGAAATGATTTAGGAAACTCTGAAGAGATACCTAAATACTTTACAGATTTCTTTGCTGAATTTAGACCAATTAAAGTGTCTACTGAAAGAAAATTTTATGAGATTACAGAATAACTGTCCCAAGTTTCACAAAAGATGGATGATTGTTTGTATAAAGAGTTTAAAATGCAACAGATAGCTGATGTGACATGTTGGCAGCTTCAGGGAAAAGAAGACGCCACATAATGTTTGCAAGACCTGACTTGTGAACTGTTGCAGGCAACTGGTATTTCCAGCGGAGGCAGCCCATTCTTTTTTGGGATCCTTGACTTATGTTCCTGGAAAACCTCGATCATCACTTTGTGTGTTCACTATGCTGCTGGATATACCCTTGAACTAATACTCTGAATTTGTTACGGACTTAGACTGCTGAAGCAAGAACAGTAACTGACTTGTTAAGCTTTTGTAAACCTTGTATGTGGCTGCTTTTATAAACTCTGTTGGAGGACTATGAACCATGACTGGCTATCTGGACAGGACAGACTAGGACACTGGAAGAACAAGGCTGGAATCTCCACTTGGTCATGCAAACTGACCAGGTGACCTCAAGCAAGTCATATCCTCTCTTCCTTAGAGGTAGGGCATGGCAAACCCCTCTGAACAAATCATGCCAAGAAAACCCTATGATAGGTTCACCTTAGGGTCTCCATAAGTCAGAAATTACTTGAAGGCACACGACAACAACAAGCTCACTTTGGCACATCCAGGTGGGCATGTTCGTTACTTGCATCTGACAAAGCAGGCTGCAGTCCATGGTAACTTATGCCAAACAAAATGAATTAGTCTTTAGGGTGCCGCAAGATTCTTTGTTGTTGTTACTACTGCAACAGACTGAAGACAGCTCTGCCCCCACTGAAAAATTGTTGGTGGTATATTTAAACTGCATTTTTTGTGAGCCACTGTAAGCATGTTTACAAAAAAGTCAGGGTGTAAATGTCTTAAAACAAATCAGTTAGTATTAGTGCTCCCTGCCCCTTAGATCTGCAGTATTAAAATATAGAGAAACAATAAACATTACTTGTAGTTTTACAAAATGCATTAAACCAGCATCAAGAGCATTAGATTAGATCTCAAAAATGGCAGAAGAGAAAGGGTTAAAAATAGAGGTTGTCTTGGAAGCTTCACTTTTTCAGAAGCTGTGCAATCTTGAGTTTCTCTGATAAGTTTCCTTAGCTGTCTTCCCCCATGTGATTCTCTCTCAAACAATATCTAAGGTCATTTCCGCACTAGACTGTTATAGTGCTATTATTCCACTTGCAACAGCCTATGGAATCCTGGGGTTTGCAATTTCGGGAGGGGCCAGGCGGTCCCTCTCAAAACTGCAAACCCCAGGATTCCATAGGATGTTGCAAGTGGAATAATAGCTCTATGACTGTCTAGTGCGGAAATGGACCAAGTGTAGTTCCTTTGTGCTTTAGGTGGTTGCTGGAAAAGTGCATGTGATCATAATGAAGATGGCCTATTTTCTGGGGTCAAAAATAAGAAAAAATAGTATATTGGGTGTCATTTTTTGGTGTGTGTGTCTTAAGTATCATTACTATCATTTAGTGTCATTTAGAGCACTGCTGCTCAAAATGATGGTCCCTGGACTGGTTCTGGTCTGTGACCCACCACTTGCTGGTCATTGGCAAATTTCTAGAAAAGGAAAGAAAGGAACAGTTGTAGCCAGTAAGTATAAATATGGTACCAGTCCCTGGCACAATGGGAAAAGAATAATGTGGGTCTCTGTATCATATAGCTTGGGACTTAAGGCATGGAAAAAGCTGGCAAAATCCCTTTCTGGATGTTCCCTGGAGATCTAGAATCCAAGCTGTTTCAAAAGGAGAGAACATGCAATAGCTGAATTTCTTCCAGAACTTAACACTGTTAGTGAAAGCTTTTCCTATCAAATTAGCAAACAAATTTTCAGATTTTGGAAAACTCTTATAAAGAGACAACTTGAATAAGATTCCCATCCATCCCTAATTCAAATAAGTTTATACAGGACATTCCTAATTTTAGTTAGCTTAAGCAGGAGTCAACACAGCAATGTAAAGGAGAAAACAGTGCTATTTAGGTGAAGTAAATCTTAGAAGCATGCTAAACAACATGCTTACTCATATTTGGAAGTATTCCTTCCTGAAGTGGTGAAAGACAGATGTTTGTGCTAGAATATGCTTTTTCTCAGCTTGGTATTGTGCAAAGATAGGTAATTGTGACTGCTCATTGAACAACTTAATTTGCAAGTCTCTTTGTTGAGACTTTACAGGAAAGACATGGTAATAGTAAGGCATGGTAATAGTAAGGCATAAACATTTGCCATCACCCGCCTTTGTTTACTTGCCCAGACAAGGAAAACACTTGAGTTTTGCGTCTTTCTTGTTAGTGCTTGCCCTGTTGTGAAGGTAAAGTTCGTTGGCAGAGGCATCATAGATTCAAGGCAGAGCCATGTGTTCAATCCCAAAATTACATTTGAACAAGGAACAGTGGCCTTACGTAAGATACATCCAGTCATTTGACACAAGATTTGCATTTGAGATGTAAACCGCACCTTCATGTGGCAACTATTAAGCACTGTGGAAATTCCAGAACAGACGAGAGAGCAAGAATCTACAGTCCGAAGCATGTACTGTCATCTTACTTACTTTTCTGTGTGCTTTGCTTGTGCCAGCTTTTCTGCTTTCAGGGCAAAACTGCCTGTGAAACAAGAGATCTGGGGTTAGTCCTTTTTCTAGCCGTATTTGTTATTTTCCCTGGTATTTTAATAGAGAAGAAGAGTTTATGTGTCATTCTTTGATTTGCCCATTTTAAAATTGTGCACTGCAGTTTTATTTATTTTCTTCTGATTTTGTTTTATTATTTTTTGCTTGTTTTTAATTAATTGACTGTGAGTCACCTTGTACCTTTTTGTATTGGAATGACTGGATTTTAAATTATTTTAAAATACATTGTTGTTGTACATTGTTTTGGGAGCCTTTGTGAGCAGAAAAATAGTAAATATATCTGGCTAGCATATTTACCTGCCATTGCTTGGGATTTTATTTTCCTCTTAAGAACTCACCAAACTGTCTTCTCTAGTACCTGTAACTTTTCCCCATATTTTCCAGTGCAATCTGTATTCAGAGTTTATTTACATACACAATTTGGGTTCCTGAGGGAATACACTGTCCTCTTCCCCTTCCAATCTGTGTTCTCTGGTGACATTGATGTACTGGCTTTTGATTTTTTTTTTGCTTTCTGTTGACTTTGTGCAATGGCTTTACATTTTTTCTGGAAGCATTTTTTGTTTTGAATTTCAGCTTTAAGATTCCTCACATATGGAACCCATACAATCTACTGTGTGAGGCGAGAAGGCCTTGTAACTATGTTGTGTATGTCACTTTAATTTTTCTCACATATGCCTCCCCAAAGTTTACTGGCATCCTTATTGATGGTAGGCCTCGTCTCCATAGCAACTGGCCTGAAGCCCAACAGCTCTCTGGCTGAGAATTCTAAAGGCCCCTCCATGAACTGCCAGACCCACGATTCCATGGAATCTTCACAGCCAGCCAATCATATGAGGTCTTCTCGCTTCACACAGCCAATCGTATGAGGTCTGCCTGCCGAACACAGCCAAAAAGACAAATGCGCAGACAAACTGTGACTTTTATATCGTAGACAAAGGATAATAAATGTAATAACTCTCCTTCCCATCTTGGCAAAGCTTCTATTAGCCTAATGCCAGGGAAACAGAAGAAGAATGGTGCAAGTAGGGTTGCCAGTACTGGATTGTCCCAGTCCTGAAGTTACTGGTCCGGAATCTGAGACCTAGGGCTGATGATGTAATAAAATGTTATGCATTAAGTACCAACCACAGTTGCTCACAGCTTGTCATTCAAATACATAAACACAGAATGTATTTTCCTGTTTAGAAATGAAGACAGAAATCTTAGCTAAAGGGGCGGTTAGCCAGTCAAGGTGAAGCAAGGAGATTATTTCTTCTCACTTACATAGGGATGGGGTAAGGATCACTTCATCCAGGCTATTTGCTTCTAGCCAGAATGTGGATGAACAGCAGAGTGGAGGGTGAGCCCTGGCACCAGCAGAATCTTTGCAAGCTGCAGCAACAAATCAGATCTTACAAATCGCAGCAGCTTTCCTTGCTGAGCTGGAGAGTTCCCCCCAGTTTTCCTCTTGCCTGGAACTAAACCCCCAAAACTGGAGAATTTGCACCTTTGTTTCCCACCTGGATGGGCCATGAAAACTAGAGACTGAGGGTGAGGCTCTGAGATCTGGCAGCTCTAGAAGCAACCTCTCTTCCTTCTAAGTGGATATAAATAACATGTATTCCTTCTAAGTGGATAGAAATAACAATCACAAGACAGGTCTCTTTTAAATCTTCTTTCTCCTCATGTTGGTTCCTTTCACGGGGTAATCTAGGGCCATTTCTGCACTAGACTGTTATGGTGCTGTTATTCCACTTTCAACATCCTATGGAATCCTGGGGTTTGCAGTTTAGAGAGGGGCCTTTGAGGGCTGAGGGTATGTGATGTGCCTTTGAGGCCCCTCCCTAAACTGCAAACTCCAGGATTCCATAGGATGTTGAAAGTGGAATAATAGCACTGTAACAGTCTAGTGTGGAAATGATCTCTACCTCATGTCACACTGGAAGACTCAGAACAGTGGGGAAACCATTTGTGCCCCAAGATAACATAATTTGCTTGTTGCAGTGGCTGCAGAAGAAGCCGAGCATGGCCCTGGAGCTCAACAAATCTCACTGGAGAAAGCAAGAGAGGAGAGAGATGGAATTCAAGATGTACAAGCCTCACAAGGCGCAATCCAAAGAGTTCAAGAAACCTTACAAGATGACTTGGAATCAGGAAGTAGCACCTTTATTCCTTGACCAGATGCCCAGAGCCAGAGCTTGCAGATTTAGGTTTAAAAAATAACTTGCTAATGTTGGTCGCTGGAAATTTATTTGCTGTGTCTCACATAGCAAATAGTAGTATTTAGCAGAAGTTAAATTTGTTGCTTTGATTGTTGAGTAATTTGTTACATTTTATACTCTTTAACTGTCTTGATTTGGCAGGGACAGTCACAGTTAATCTTCAGTCATCTCACTTTTTCAGCTACTTTTAAAAGGTTCCAGTTTCTCTCTCTTCCTCTCATTTCCCCCCTTTGTCCTCAGCTTACTTCAGTTGCTGTAAACTACAGTGGTTCCTCCACTTTCATGAGGGTTCAGGTCACAGAGCCAAATGAAAGTGGAAAAATGGTGACTAACGTCCCCCACGACCCCCCTCCCAGTCTCTTCTGGGGCTCCCCTCATTCCCTGGCCTTTTGCCTCGGCCCACTTTCTCAGCACAGGAAGCAGGGGTAAGAGAATGGGAGAGGCAACTCTAGAGGGGCGAAGAGAGGCGCGGGCACATACCTCCCCCACATTCCCTTGCCTTTTGCCCAGGTGCTTGCCTTGCAAAATGCAAGGGAGTGGGAGGCAGAGAATGGTGCGGGGGAGGCATGTGCACACCTTGTGAATAATCAGATTTGCAAAGCTCATACCAGTGAACGTGGAGGGAAAACTATAGTTCCAAATGCAAAAGCAGTTTGCACTCAGCAGGAAGGAGTGGAGGGGTGGAATCTTGCCTTTTCCAGTAGGTTTAGGCAAAAGCAAATTACAGCAGCTGCTCCTAGCTCTTGTGTTCATTTTTTTTCCTGTGTTCACTTTTGCCATGTTGACCACACTCTGATGTTGCTTGGCCACGGATGGACTAGTTTTGATCAGTGAAATATTGGATGGTAATGAAATCGTCAGACTTTTTTTTTTAAAAAAAACAGAATGACATATCTGGGTATCATCATTGCACTCTATTGCCATTTTGTTACTGACTCTTTCAACAGCGCTCTTTTTAAGTTGCCTCATGCAACCTGGCACTTTCTAAGGGGACTGAACTATAAATCTCACAACATGATTTATGGTTGGGAGTGGTGGTATGCATAGCAGGATACATCTGCAAATCATCAGGCTGAGAAGGCTATCATAAACCACAGAACCTAATTTTTGATTAAGTTTTGCCACTGATCTGTACCTCTTTTCTTTCTACCCCTGTCTACTTCTACCAACATGTATGCTATTCACTTACTCCTCTAACATGGGGTGCCACAGGGTTCTGTCCTGGTCCCACTGCTATTCAACATCTTCATCAATGACTTGGATGAAGAAGTAGAGGGCATGCTGATCAAATTTGCAGATAACACCAAATTGGGAGGGGTTGCTAATAACCCAGAGGACAGGATCAAATTTCAAAATGACCTTGACAAATTGGAAAGCTGGGCCCAAGCTAACAAAATGAATTTCAACAGAGAGAAATGTAAGGTCCTACACTTAGGCAGAAAAAATGGAATGTACAAATATAGGATAGGGGACACGTGGCTGGATAGCAGTATGTGTGAAAGGGATCTAAGTGTCTTGGTAGATCACAAGCTGAACATGAGTCAGCAGTGTGATGAGGCAGCCAAGAAACCAATGGGGTTCTTGGTTGCATCAACAGGAGTATGGTGTCTAGATCGAGAAAAGTAATGGTGGCACTCTATTCTGCATTGGTTAAGCACTGTGTCCAGTTCTGGGCATCTCAAGTCAAGAAGTATATCGACAAGCTGGAACGTGTCCAGAGGAGGGCAACCAAAATGGTGAAGCATCTGGAAGCTATACTTTATGAGGAACGGCATAGGGAACTGGGTATGTTTAGCCTGCAGAAGAGAAGGTTAAGAGGGGACATGATAGCCATGTTTAAATATTTGTAGAGATGTCATGTGGAGGAGGGAGTGGGCTTGTTTTGTGCTGCTCCAGAGACTAGGACAAGGAGCAATGGATTCAAGTTGCAAGAAAGGAGATTCCACCTGAACCTCAAGAACTTTCTGACGGTCAGAACTGTCCGGCAGTGGAATATGCTGCGTCGGAGTGTGGTGGAATCTCCTTCTTTGGAGGTTTTTAAGCAGAGGCCATCTGTTGGAAATACTTTGATTGTGTTCCTGCATGGCAGGGTGTTGGACTGGATGGCCCTTCTCTTCCAACTCTATGATTCTATATTACTTTCCTGGTAGGGGAAAGGGGAAATGAATTAGTACACAACTAGTTGAATTTAATTAGTTATTTCCAAGCTCTGACAGCACTGATAGATCAATTTGCTAAGTCTCTTCAGGGGAAAAGGATAATCAGCACACAGCTAAACAATTTTAACTAGGCATTTGCAAGGTCTTCAAGATAAACCTAAAATCAAGTGAAAACAACTACCACTGTCTTTTCTCTTTCCAGCCTTGCAGAAGTCCCCAAACCATGCAGATGATTTTTGTAACCATTCAGAACCATGCATTATTTACAGCCACATATTATAATTATTTTAATCACCTCATATAAAGTGAGCAGCATCAGCCAAGTGAGGTCATGAGTGCATCTGGTAGCCTGCCACAACAACACTGATGGCACAAAAAGAAAAGAAAAAAAGAAGGAAAAGAAAATTCAGTTTCTGTAAAATGTGCCACCATCAGGATTAATGGCAATCTCCACAGATGTCTAACAAATTTTAATAGCTAAATTATTGATATGAAGAACTGATGGTCTGCAGAACAGTTTCAGGGTGGGAATTTGTCAGCTATCAGTTCCTATAGCACTACTCTTAGATTCCATGGCTCATCTGCTTTTGTTCTACTGTTTTCTGAGATGTCATAAAAAGATTCCTAGACATCAAATAGAGTTGCCAGATGGAAAACTGAAGTGGTATCGTGTACCTTTAATGGTTGTGCAGAAGAAGGAATTTCAGTAGGTGTTGCTTGTCATACAACCAGGCAAAAAGCATCACCTGATGAAATTTCCATTTCAACACAGCCATTAAAGGTACAGCAGCCCTGCTCAGGTTTCAGTCTGGCAATGCTACCAGCTCATGTGGAAAGAGTGGCAGAAGACAGTAAGAAACAAAGCCTAAGCCTGAAACCCTATGAATGCTTACCTGGAAGTTTGTTGTGCTGAATTCAGTAGATGTTACTTTTGAATAAACATATATAATGTGGTGGGCATAGTGCAGCCCTCCAGATGCTGCTGGACTGCATCTCCCAAGAGTCCACCCCATTGGTTAGGTCTAGTGGGCGCTGTAGTTCACCAGTGTTTGGAGGACTGCCTGTTGGCCACCCCAAGGTACAGGACTGCACTATAGCTGACAGGGAAGTAAGAACTGTACCAGCAGATGGAGACAGCAGATCTTCTGATGGTTTATTTCTAAATACCTCAAGGGCTGTCATAGGCCATTTCCACACGAGAGGGGAGGAGTGGTTCACTGCTTGTCAAGAGCGGTGTTTTGTACTCCAATTCAGAAACTGTTTTGTCTGCACACTCCCCATTTAAATCGTATTACCTCGGAGAAAAGTGGTTGCTGCGTCCACAACATCCCTACTTGGGAAATCTCTAGAGAATCAAGCATGAACGAATGGTGAGCAGGGCTGTACTTGGGTAGGCCTAGCCAGGTCATTCCTCCTTTCTAATCCTATACCCTCCCCTACACAGCATTTGCCACCACTACTCATTTTTCCCTCCTCCCCCGCTTCATTCTCTTTATCCTATCTCTCTGGCTATTGCTCACCCTCCTGTCTCTTAACTTCCAACTCTTTTTTTGGGATGACAGCTTCAAGGATCCCCTATACTGCATAGCCAATGGCTATGAAATTCCAGAAATTTGTGCAAACAAATCTTCAGTGGTCTGTTTCTTCCTTCTCTAGCTCCCTAACCTTCTCAGCCTTGCTTCCCAAGGAAGCAATTAGGATTTTTTTAGAGGTTGTACTAAATCTAAGGAAAGATTTCAAAAGCTGAATTGCTGAGTGGGGAATCATGGGCAGGCATTTTAATACCCAATGAAGTGAAGGTTGACCTTTCTTAAACAATTTCTGTCCCATGCCGAAGATTCTTCCCCCATGCAAAATTACCGACCCAAGGGATTATTAGATATTTTTTTAAATAAAAAACCCTTCTAGCAGTGCCAGCAGAAGCTATTTTAAAAGTTTCAATTGTTTCATGAGAGGGTAGCACTGAGGTCACAAGCCAGATACGGGGGCCCTATTGGGCTAGAGGTTTCCTCCCTCTGCCTTAAAAATACATTTGGCCCTCCACATTTGTGGATTTGACTTTCACGGATTTGATTATTTGTGAGTTTCTCCAACCCTTCCCCCACCTCAGGTGCTTCTTTTCTGGGGAACCTTCCCTCACAGTAGCTCTGATGAGGCGATGCAGCCCTTTAGAAATCTGCCTCTGGTCCTCCTCCTCCTCCACCACCACCACTAGCCATTGCCTGGCAAGCTAAGGGGGGCTCACACCTTGATTTCTCAGTACCACAAACCCTTTTCTGATGCCCTCCACACCCAAGGAAGGAGATGGATGTGAGAGAGGAAGTATAGGGCCATCACGCTGACTTACCCCTTTTCCTTCTACTTTCCTTGATTTGGTTTGGACTGGGGGTGCCCACTCTGTCTCCCTTTTGGACACACACACACATTTTGATATTTGCAGTTTTTCCACTTTTCCAGAGGTCCTAATGCCCTAACCTTAGTGGATGTAGAAGGTCAACTGTCCAGTCTCTCCGTGAGTTTAGGCTTTTTCAAAGGTGCTGCACTCTGGCCTTTTAATGCTCCTTTAGAATGTTTTTAGTTTGCTTGTATATACATATATGTGTGAATGAAATGTATGTATGTATGTATATTCCCTCCCCAGAGGATCCTCTCATCAAGATTGCCTCTGTAAAGGAACCCTGGTTGTACAGATTTGGGATGTTAGCCAGAAGTTCCTTTTCCTGGTGGACAACATGCGAGTAGCGAACTCTCGAAATTCCAATGCACCAGGTAATCACTGTGGCTCTTTGGTTCCGTTTGTTCACCTCTGTCCTCTACTTCCAAGGAGTTATTCCTGGAAGGCATTCATATTCATACAATTCTTGGGCTGGGTAGCAAGACTTGCTACTGCGTAGTGGGGCATGGTGGCCACTTCTATTGTTGACACACTACTTCCTTGGCAGAGAAAGAGGCCTGCTGAAGGCTCCATTCTCTCAACCACCTTCTGTCAAGTGTCACCTCTCCCATCCTACCTCATATGTGAAGACTTAGGGTGGAATCTCATTGGTGTCTTATGCATGCTTATGTTTCCCAATGAAAGTGGCTGGATGTTTTTATCTCTGAAGGAATATCTGCAGAATTCAGGGCTGTGGAAGCAGACTTATGTGTTACAATATACATGTGATTGTGATGCACATTTGTTACCCCAAAAGGTGGGGTCCTCCTGCAGTACCTGTGCCTCCGTGAAAAGATGGGGAATTATAACTCAAAAGGGAGGCCTGCGAGAGGTGGGATAACCTTGCACAATTTTTTCACCTTTGTATACCAATACTAACTGTAGGACACCAGTTGGAAGTCAAAAATAATATTTTATTGGGGGAGTTCACAAACACTCGTGAACAATCAAATAGTCTCACAAACAATACAAGGCTAGCACAAGGAAAGGAAAGGTTGGATAGTGAGAGTTTAGGGTGAAGTAGGTGATACTTACCATTCCTGTAGCAACAGAGGATTGAAGTGAGATGTCTTAGACTGGGAGAGTCTGAGGGCAGTATGATGAACTGGAATCTGGGAGCCCTCACTCAGTGTAACATTCCAAAGTGTGTCCAACATGCTAGCAACTAGCCATGGGCTGAGCCAGGGTTAAAATTCCCTTGCTCTGCCCTAAGAAGAATGTGTTAATTGCTTTCTGAAAGACCTGAAAAGGGGTCTGGAAGGCTCTGATTGTCTTTGAGGCAGGTGACAAAGCACTGAAAGAAATCACAATAGCCTCTTAATGACTGGAAAAGTAAGTGAACAAAAGAAGAGTTTTTGTGGAAAAAGGTAATAGGATGTCAACCTTTTGGTTGCTCTTTCTAGCAGCTTCATTCACTATTGTTTCCTAGGCTTGAGTATATTAGGGGTCCATCTAAAACTCATCAGGTTGAGCTCTCTAACTGATCCTTCCGAACTTTTGATGTTGCCATGCTGAGGTCTTTTATCCTAGCTTCAGGAACCTTCCAGTCAAAGCCCTTTATTTTCACATAGCTTTCAGCCATAAGTGCAAGATTTATATTTAACTAGCCTATTGATCTGGTGTTGCCTGGAGTTTTTATTTTCCTCTTAAGAACTCACCAAACCATCTTCTCCATTTCCTGTAAATTTTGCTCCATATTTCCCAATGCAATCTGTATTCAGAGTTATCTACATACACGGTTTGGGTTCTTGAGGGAATACACTGTCCCTCTTTGCTGCTAGGCCTCATCTCCATAGCAATCAGCCTATTCCAGTACCTATAATTTATCCCCATATTCCCAAATTCACTCTGTATTCGTAGTTGTTAACATACAGAGGTCAGGTTCCTGTGGGAATAAACTGTCTACCTCCTTGCTGCTAGGCATCGTCTCCCTAGCAACCGGCCTATTCTAGTACCTGTCCCCATAGTCCCCAATCCAATCTGTGTACTAGCTTTTGATTTTTTTGCTTCTGTTGAATTTGTGCAATGGCTTTACATTTTTCTAGAAGCATTTTTTGTTCGGAATTTCAGCTTTAAGATTCCTCACATATGGAACCCATACAATCTACTGTGTGATGCGAGAAGGCTTTGTAACTATGTTGTGTATGTCGCTTTAATTTTTCTCACACGTGCCTCTCAAAAGTTTTCTGGCATCCTTATTGATGGTAGGCCTCATCTCCATAGCAACCAGCCTGAGGCCCAAGACCTCTCTGGCTGAGAATTCTAAAGGCCTTTCCCTGAACTGCCAGCCCCAGGACTCCATGGAGTCTTCGCAGCCAGCCAATCCTATGAGGTCTTCTTGCCTCACACAGCCAATCACATGCTGACATGGACAAGCAGACAAATGCGCAGACAAAAATTCACTTCTATATAGTAGATTGGCATGAAATAAATAAACAGTAACAGTATAATGAACAGTATAAAACAAACAGTCCTTATACCAATCACACTGTGATCATAGATTGGGGGTTTACTGCCTGGTAACACATTGAGAGATTCACATGTGGATGAGATGCCCATGAGAGATACTTTTGCTTGGGCATTTGGTTGTCCATCAGGTTGTGTTACATTGCCATTCAAGATGAAAATTGCATAGCATGATCAATACGTAACTTGACATGTAGAAATTTACTCTGTGAAACCCCAGTGAAGGCTCTCAGACTCACATTTGCTCTTATGGGCCCTTTGTGCTTCTGGTTTTTTTTTTCCCCTTTCCTCAGCTTCAGAGGAAGACAAAGACAAACCTATGCTGAACAAATCTTGCCAGGAAAACCCTGTGATAGGTTAGCCTTTGGATCAGAAACTACTTGAAGGTACACAACAGCAAGGTCTCATTGTTAACCTTCTGCCATTGGCTTTTCATCCAAAACTCATGGACCAATGAAAAGTAGTATATATTCTGTCTTATCTCACTGACTGTAACTTCCCTATTTTTCTCCTCCAGAATATTTAATAGTTGTGCTCCCTATTACTGCCCTTGATCCCAAAAAGCAGGCCATCTTTATGGCCCTCAGTGATAAAAGTCACACTTTCTCCTGTGTACAATCTGGCGAGGGTCAACCACAGCTACAGACAGTGGTGAGTGTCACTTGTTAAAAATATCTTTTCATTCAACAACAACAACAACAACAACAACAATTTGTCATCTGGTGTTCTAGCTTCTGGTCACTTAGATTCTCCATCTGAAGAGGCAGACTATTGAAACCTAGAGCTGATACCAGAAACATTTCCTCCCTCTCTTGAATAGCTATTCTTTGTTTTCTTACCTTTTACAAGAATCTAAAGTGATCTTCCAGATGTTTTGGAATATGATTCTCACAGACCTTTACCATTGACCTGGGAGTGTGGGTCTGATTAAAATTGCAGGCCAAAACTTCTTAAAGGCCAAATTTCGTTATTTCTAATCTAGACAATGTGATTACCAAGTGTATACTTCTTTCTTTGTTTCTCTTTCATGTTGTTTTCCCACAAGTGGTTCAGCAGAGCGGTTCTCAAGTTCTGGCCTTCCAGATCTTTTGAATTTCCACTCCCATAATCCATGCCATTGATATATTAGAACAGACTTCTTGTAGCTGAAATTAAAAAAAATATCTGGAGGGTCAAAGACTAAGAAGCAGTGATTTAGTGTGTCCAACATGAAGAGGCAAAGTTCTGTAGACTTTGAAGGTCTACTGCACCTTTAATTAAAAGCTCCATAAAGCTTAGAATTCTACAAGTGTTACTGTTTCTTCTTTGGAACTGCTGGGCAATTAGTTATGAATAACTTGATAGCTCCTAACTTGATAGCTCCTCTTCCACAGGATGGAGGAAGGACCTGCAAATTCCATTTCTCTCCCCCTTTTTTTCCAGTTATGGTTCATGGGCTGCACGTGCCTCCTGGGTCAGTTCTGGTTCAGTTAGGGGCTCTCTTAGCCCCTAAAGCCTCCTGGTAGTCCCCCCAAAGCCTTCCTATTTAAATTTTTTTGGGAAGGAAATTATATATCTGTATCTATATCAGAGAGAGAGAGAGAGAGACAGAAAGAGAGAGAGAAACCACTTCAAGTTATGCATAGATGAGGCAGTTTTCCTTCCCAAATGAATACCTCCCAAATATTTTGCACTAAAAATCAACTGAAAGTTGTGACCAGAAGTGAAGTGATGTCACCTCTGGCATGCTGCAATACACCTTTATGGCCAGCGGTGGGTACAGAGGCAAAAATGACCCCCCTGTCCTAAATAGGGTTGCATGTCTGTTTTGTTGTGAAAAAGCATCCTATGACAGTCAGAGTTGGTCTCTGCCCTTTCCTGGGTACAGCCCTTGGAATTTTGTAAGGGTGGAGTATAAATGCAGTCTTGGCAGTTAAACAGACAATGTGCACTATCTGGTCAGCAGGGAGAATGAGGGCAGAAGGGGAAATGAGGTAGCATTCAGGGAAAGGTTAAGAAGAACAGGGTGAACAGACTCTAGCGAGCCAACCTGGTATTGTTTAAAATCTTACATTGCCACAGTATAGTGTAAATAATCACCAGTGGAGTTGTGTTCCACCTGCCTTGTACAATAATTATACTAGATACACCTGTATTGTAATGTATGTGGATCACTGTTAAATTTCCATTGCTGGCACTTTGATGCACCATTGCAAGGCACAGTGCGATGCACATCAATATGTGTTCCACACTGGGCTTCTGATCATTCTTCACTGAGGCCTCAGGCCCCATTATGGGATGATCAGAAGTCCATTTTGGATCACATCCTTGCTGCCTGATGCCCATTGGTTCATGTTCTGCATCTGGACTTCTACTTTCATCTCTGTCTGCTGAATACAACTATGTCAACAACAGGATGCTGACCTTAGTGATTAACCATTGCCTGGCCTATTCTGTCAAGATTTTTTTTTATTAGATTCCCACCATGTACCATCAGAGAGACGCAGCTGTCCCTTTTTATAATTGTCTTATTTCTCTTAAGTTAACCCAAGGCCCATTCAGACTACACAATTATAGTGCTATTATTTAATTGCAATGGTTCCATTCTGTGGACTTCTGGGACTGGTAGTCTGTTAAGGTACTAGAGTGCTATGGCTGAGAATTCTAAGTGCTCCTTCCCATACTGCAGATCCCAGGATTCCACAGGATAAAATCATGGTAATTAAAGTGGAAACATACTGCTTTAATTTTGTAGTGTGAATGTACAATTGGAATGCATCTTTAGAAAGGATTTAGTAGTTTGGAAGAACCCCAAGATAAGAAAAAGTAACCGCAAGTGGCCTCTGTCATACATCATTTGCTGTAAAAAGAAGGAAAGCAAATGTAAATAAGAAGCAGTAAGATATAATAGTTAAAACTGCTAGTAAACCTTTTAAAGGGACATTCACTGCTAATATTTTAGCCTACATTAATAGAAGCATAGTTTCCAAGTTGAGGGAAGTAATAGTCTCGCCACATTCTGTGGCAGTCAGACTTCCTCTGGAATACTGAATTCAGTTCTGAGCACCTGATTTTAAGAAAGAAACAGATAAATTGCAATGGGTTCAAAGAAGACCAACATGGATGGTAAGAGGTATGGAGAACAAAACATATGAGGAAAAATTGAGAAAAAAAAAGGCAAGGTTTATTTCTGCAGCAGAAATAGGTATATACTTTGTGGAAGTCCAAAGTGAGACAAAACACATTTCCTTGCGCCCACCTTACATACACTAAACAGGTGGGTTTCCTCATGTAAACATTCAGAAAACAATTAACACTTAGTTCAAAGCACATCCTCTCTGTGAACATTAAAATATCCTGATCAACATTAAACTACCCCAATCTGTTTATCATTTTCAAACAGCAAGTGGTAATTCAACAGGAATGTATGTATTTGATTTCTTCAGAGAGTCTGTTACCTAAAATAAGGAATGCAATTAACAGCTGCAAATCAAGGAGGGAGCTTCATTTTCTCACCCACATGTTAAAACACAGGTTGGAGCCAAGGTTTATAATCTAGCCTATATGACCCTCTGGCTTCCAGGGGATGGACATCTTAAGACTTTTGAGTTTAGATTGGAAAAAGAGAATTTCTGGTTTTGAGTGAGGGCTTTGTTATTATCATTTTTCTTACAATACATAGGAGGAAGCAGATTTATTCGCTGCTGTTTGAGAGGACAGGACCAGGTCTAATAATTTTAAATTACAAGAGGGAAGATTTCAATTGAACATTAGAAGGAACTTCTTGACACTAAGAACAGTTTGGCGATGGAACGAATTACCAAGAGGGCCTCTTTCTCTGGATGCCTTCAACCAGAGGCATGGCAGCTACCTGCTGGGGATGCTCTAGCTGGAATTTCTGCACTGAGTGAGGCCCCTTCCAACTCTATGATCCTATGATTCTATCCTCTAATCCTGCAGCAGTGCTGTCGTGATTGATACAAGATGCCAATCCTTTCTAACCCAGTCTTTGTATTTTTTTTATGAGACAAGCATTCTGGAACTTTACAGAAGAAATGAGGAATGCAAGGCCTTTAGTTTCTATAGCAAGACTGATGGGATCCCAGAGACTTACTCTTTTGAATCTGCAGAGTTCCCTGGTTGGTTCATAAGCGCTCCTTCAGAGCCAAACAAGCCTATTGGTCTGAGTCCAGCGGGAAGCATTGAGAATACTCTGTTTTATTTTGAACGAAAGGAGTAGAACCATGTTTTTAAGGAGGAGGTTAAAAGAAGAGCAGTCTTTAGATGTGATGTATTTGTGATTTGGACTTGGTAGCGATTTAAATAGAGGCCTGGCTCTGGAAACGTAGGAGGAGATACTTTGGCGTTGGAATCATACATCCTCCAGTTATCATTGGACTGCAACTCCAAGACCTTGGATAGCATAGCCAGTGATGAGGAACCCTGTGGGAGCTGTAGTTCCCATCCCTAAGCTACTCAAGCAGGCACGCTAGCCAGTGGCCGGCAGGAGAGTCCTTTATGGAGTATTTCGTCTATTACTTTTTGGCTGTAGAGCCAGAGATTTTGGGCAAGGTATATTTAATAAAATATCGATGCAAGATAATTCAACAAAATAAAACAGTATAAAATCCACAACCTTGTAGATCAGAGTCAAGCTCGTGTGAAGCTTCATCAAGCTTTGTTGCTGAAATGAGGCCAATGCCAGCACCAATCAGGTCTCAAAGAGAAGGGCATAGACCAGTGGTTCTCAACCTGTGGGTCCCCAGATGTTTTTGGACTTCAGCTCCCAGAAGCCTTGAGCATTGACCAGCTTCTGGGAGCTGAAGTCCACAAACATCTGGGGACCCACAGGTTGAGAACCACTGGCGTAGACCAACAGAACTTTGCACACTATACTTACAGCCACTTTAGAAAAAAACACCTCAAAAGAATTCCTAATTATATTTGGTGTCATACAAAATATTAAGTAATCTTATTGAGGGTTTTCAAAATTGTGGAGAGAAACGTCAGCATCTCCTTGACTTTTTTTAATTAATATTTTTTTATTGAGAATGAAAATTAAAATTTATGTACAAATCCTCCAGTATTCATAAAAATAATTTCATACAACTAAGAAGAGAGAGAAAAGAAAAGAAGAGAAAAAAGAGAAATAAAAAGCATAAAAAATAGATGAAGAAAAAAAAAGTTAAAAGAAAAAAAATTAGAAATATAGAAAGAAGGAAAGAGAGAAAACAGAAAAACAGGAATATAAATTCCAATGTGTAAGATTAAAGTACAAATACACACACACACACACACACACACACACACACCCCCATACACATCTTGAGGAGATACCCATAATGGTGCTTTAGGGCAGCATCTTAATCTATATTTATACCACACATGTATTAATGCTCTTCTTACAAAATAATTGTAGAATTCTCTGTTTGCTTTATTTTTATTGCATCATAGATAGAAGTGCCAGCCCGACCATATGCCAACTCTTTCCAGGTCCAATAGATGCTTGTTTTCTAATGTTATCCATTCTTTAATCCAATTTAAACAAGCAGCATGAAAATATAATTTTAAATTAGGCAATCCCATTCCAGCTCTGTCCCGATCATCCTGTAGTATTTTTAATTTAACTCTTGGTTTCTTTTCTTCCTAGATAAAATTAGTAATATCTTTATGCTATTTTTTAAAAATTGTATCTCCATAAATTACAGGTATCGTCTAATTAAGGCATTTTTGGAAGTACGCACATTTTAATTACTGATATTCTGCCCAAAAGCGTCAGTTCCAGATTACTCTAATTCTTAAAAACTCTTGTATTTTCTCTCCACACTTTCTCGTAATTGTTTTTGTACAAATCGGAATTTTTCCCCGTTACTTGTATTCCCAAATATTTAACTTTCCTTGATATATTATATCCTGATATCTGGGTTAATGCTAATACATCTTTCTGAGTCATATTTTTAGTTAATATATTTGTCTTCTCCTCATTTATTCTTAAACTCGAAATTTTCCCAAATTCAACAAGTATCTTTTTCAATTCTTTAACTCCCTCTATTGGTTTTTCTAATG
Source organism: Iguana delicatissima (assembly GCA_948472985.1). Classification (NCBI taxonomy): domain Eukaryota; kingdom Metazoa; phylum Chordata; class Lepidosauria; order Squamata; family Iguanidae; genus Iguana; species Iguana delicatissima. The sequence continues at coordinate 162,321 of CAOKZL010001006.1, read as the reverse complement.
AAATTGCCAGATCATCTGCGAACGCCCACACTTTATGTTCTCTACCTTGCAGCTTCACCCCTTTAATTTCTTTACTTTCTCTTATATTTGAAATCAGTATTTCAATCGCTAGTAGGAATAGTAAAGGAGAGAGAGGGCATCCCTGTCTTGTTCCTCTTTGAATATTAATTGTTCTAGATTTCCCACCATTTATAATCAGACAAGCTGATTGTTTAGTATATATTGCTTTAATCCATCATAAAAATTTCTCTCCTGTAGCTACCTTTTCTAAGATATCCAGTATAAATCCCCATTTCACTGAATCAAAAGCTTTCTCAATATCTAAAAAGATTAAAACTAACTTTTTCCCAGGATTTCTATCAAAATACTCATTTAAATTAATTACATTCCTGACGTTATCTTTTAAATATCTCTCAGGTATAAAGCCACATTGGTCACCTTGTATTATGTCTTTCGATACCTTTTTCAATCTATCTGCAAGAGTGGCTGTAAAAATTTTATAATCCGAATTTAGTAGCGATATTGATCTATAATTTCTTACATTCACTTGGATCCACTTGGCTTTGGTTCCAGGATCTCCCATGGATACCAGAATCCTTGGATGCTCAAGTCCTATTATATATAATCGTTTAGTAAAATGGCATCCATTATTTAAAATGGTGAACAACTCAAAGGTTTGCTTTTGGGATTTTTAAAATATTTTTGAGCTGTAGATGCAGAATCCATGAATAAGGAGGGCCAACTGTATGCTGTTGGCTGAGCCAAGCAGTACCTACCTGAGGCAGCCTTCCTCAGCCACATGCCCCTCAAGGCATTTTGAACTATACTTCTCATCAGGCCTAGCAAGCATGGTGAAAGGCTCGGGGTCTTGGTAGCTGCCACAGGAAAAATGCAAACAATTTGGAAGGCAAGAGGTTGCCAAAGATTACCTTGAGGCAGCACAACCACCAAAAACAAGTATAAGCACTAGTGCAGGGGTGGAAATTTTGAGCCTCTAGATGTTGCAGACCTACAATTTCCATCAGCCCTAGCCAGCATAGCCAACAGTGAGAGATCGTGGGAACTGCCCTTCAGAAATGTGTGGAAGTTCACAGCAGCCCATCTCCTCTGCCAGCAGCAGATGGGTTTGGGATTCTGTGTTAGCTCAACGGCCAAATGTTAACAGCTGTCCAGTGTAGAAAGAGAGTCAACTTGTATTTGTGACCTTGTAAAATATTCCCCCCCCATTAGCTTGGCAGTTTGGAGCAGTGAAAAGATACCAAGACTAATAATGAGTAGGAGAGTAGATTTTCCACTACTGCTAACAGCTTGCACACTTTTCATAGCTACTGGGGGCAGAGGAGATGGATCATCCTTGTGCACGTTGAGTTTCTTTGTTTGCTTCTGCATCATCCATCAACTTCACTCTCGAGGGGGTACACACAAGCTCAGGGCCCCATGATAGCCAGCTATGGGGACTAAATTTGATCACCAGCCAGGCATTTTCTGGGGAAATTTGTTGTTTAAGGGCCCAGTTCTACCATTGGCTGTGAGGGAACGCTGGATCCCATCAGTGAAAGGAGTGGACTCGATCTCTACTGTGTATCATCATGTCCCACCATGAATACCTTTTGCTATAGCAGTAATGTGCTTCACTGTTCAGCAGCAAATGAAGGTGAGGGAGGCCCTGAAACTATACGCAGTTCTAGTACAGAAGGTAACACAGCCCAGATACTGGAGATGTTTTGGTAAAATTGGTATGATACATCTTGATGCCAAGCATGAGCAAAAGGTATTACCAGCAAAAAAACGGTCATCTTTTTCTTGTGTACAGAGGGGAAGCATTTTTTAAAAAAAAAAATATACTGTATTTAATATATAAAACAACATATCAGGGATTGCAAAGACAAACAGTAAGTAAACAGATAAAGAAATTCTAATATCTACCCTAATGCTAAATTAAACTAAACTACAACTAAACTAAGAAGGGACCAAAAATAACATATATGAGACTTCTGACTCACTACTTTTGGGTTCTAAGATAAACTACAAGATATGCTTCTTTTAATGTGTCTATCATTATTATACTACTACCTCGTATTGAATAACTATATAAGCTTAACTTTCCAAACCATAACTGACTTCCCCCACAACAGTCTCTTAAAATGCACAATTTATCCCAGTCATTTTACAATTTAACCAAAGATCCTTCCCTAATTAAAATAGTTAATTTATCCATTTCTGTCAAATCCAGCATCTTCACCAGCCAGTCTTCATGCGAAGGAATAGCCACAATTTTCAATTTCTGCGCGTACAGGACTCTCACTGCTACGATCATGGAGTGAAAGACTCTTTTCAACTTATCAGTTTGTTCATCAGTCAGACCCAATTTTTAAAAAAGGTCAAGTTTGCATCGAATCTTTACCTTTAAGATGTCTTCTATCAGTATGAGTAGCATCACCCAGAACTTCTTGGCTTTCTTACAGCACATTTTGGCCTGTTTATAAACGGCCTGGCCTTTTACAGGGGCATAAATCCAATTCTGCTTTCTTAATAGGTCCCCCACATGTTGTAAAAAGTTCCTTCTTTTTGATCTCATTTCCAACAAATATTTGAAGGACCTTTATACATTTTAGACAACCTTTCTGACGTTAATTACCTATACATCATTTATATACTATACATCATTTTGTAAAATTTTCTGTAAGATCATAACTCAGAGTATATTTCAGATCTTTTACGCACATCCTTTCCCATTGTTCCATATGGATAGGATGCCCCACATTTTGTGCCCATTTAATCATACAAGCTTTCACTTGTTCATCTTCTGTTTAAATTTTCAACAATAATTTATACAATTTTGCAATTAAATATTCCTCATCAGCACATAATTGTTTTTCAAATTCAGATTTAGAAATTACAGAACCATATAAATTCCTATCCATTTTAAACTGTTCAGTCAACTTTCTGTATGAAAACTAACACACATCATAGCCTTCTTGGATGAGTTCCTCATTTGATTTTATTTTAAATTGCCCACTCTCCATCATTAAAAGGTGTCTATACGTTAACCAATTATCTTTAAAGTTTATTCCTCTCTTTAAAAAAGCTTCCAGAGGAGAGAGCAGAAGGTAAGCTGGGTCTGTGAAGACAACTTTGATAGGTGTTTTTGCAGGACTGTGGGGCTGAGTTTGTTTGCTTATTTCTATGTGTTTTTTGTGTGTGTGTGTGTGTTTTGCTTGCGCTGGCCGTGTGCTCTCCCTGAGCTCACAGCCTATTGTCAGCTAATTGTTTGTTAGTTAGTCAGTTAACTGTCAATCAAACTAGGGAGAGTTAATCAAGCTAGGGGGAGGAGCCAGCTAGGGGAAAGAGGCTTTATTAGGAACTCCCTATGGCGCGCGCAATTTCATTCATCTACTTCAATCCTTCAAGTTCAACCATTCAAGTTTAGGAACAACCGATCCTTATAGCGACTGAACAAATTTAGGAAGAGTTCAACTGAGCTTGGTAGTTAGCTGAGCAGACATAGCTTATACAGCTCAAATTAAGAAAGGAGGCCCAGTTTTTGTTTTTGTTTTCTTTTTCTATTCTCTGTATTATCAAGTATGGAAGGTGAGGGAGCTGCTGCTGTCACCTGTAGCACTTGTGGCATGTTCCTTTTCTTGCCACAAGATGTTGTCGGGTACACCTGCAGCAAGTGCAAGCTGGTCACCTTCTTAGACGTCAAGGTGCGGCAGCTGGAGGCACAGGTTTCTAATCTTCGTCTTATTAGGGAAGGTGAGGAGTTCTTGGATAGGGCAGAGAGGACCTTCCTGAAGACCGGATATGCGGAGGAGCTGCCTGATGAGGAAATCAGTTCCATGAGCCAGGAGAGCGATGCTTGGAGGAATGTCACACGGAGAAGTAGAAGGGCCAGGAAGGAAACAGAGACTCTCAAACTACAGAATCGCTTCAACGTTCTTGGTGCTGTGAATGATGAGGAACACCAGAAGGATGGAACGCAACATCAGCAAGAAGGAATCCAACTTCGGCAACTGGAACTTGAACACCAACAGGACAGCATCCAACATCGGGAAGACCAGCACGCCCGGCCTCAACACAATGCCCAGGCAATCCTGGAAGAATCTGCTTGTCGAAGAACCCCGGACAGGCCTCAGAGGAGGCGAATTCTGGTGGTTGGGGACTCCTTGCTCAGAGGAACCGAACCGGCAGTTTGCAAACCGGACAAGCTCAATCGAGAGGTCTGCTGTCTTCCTGGGGCCAGGATAAACCACGTAACAGAGAGGCTAGCCAGGCTGGTCAAGCCCACTGACCGTAAGCCCCTCGTTTTGGTTCACGTTGGAACCAACGACACGGTGAAGCGCAGCTTTCACCACATCACAAAGGACTACGAGCTTATGGGGAGAAAGCTTAAGGACCTTGGTGCGCAGGTGGTCATTTCATCAATCCTCCCTGTTCAAGGATATGGTGCACGAAGGGAAAGGACAATAGTAGAGGTCAACAGCTGGCTCCGCACATTTTGCCACCGCCAACAGTTTGGCTTTTTGGATCATGGCTTGAAATTCCAGGAACATGGGCTTCTGGCAAGGGATGGGCTGCACCTCACGAAACTTGGCAGGAACGTTTTTGCAAACAGTCTCACAAGAAGGATTAGGAGGGCTTTAAACTAAGCACAACTGGGGAGGGAGACAAGATTATTCAGGACAAGGACTCGGCAAGTGCAGGGGAAAAAGGCCCAAATGATATTGGCCAAGTAGGAATAGCATCCAATCGTGGGAGGGGTGGAAACAATGCTATGGGACTTGCAGGAAGGGCACGGGGACTTAAGTGTCTCTACACAAATGCACGGAGTATGAGAAACAAACAAGATGAATTTGAACTCCTAGTACAGCAAAATAAATATGATTTGATAGGCATCACTGAGACCTGGTGGGATGAGTCTCACGATTGGAATATAGGAATAGAGGGGTATAGCCTATTTTGTAGAAATAGACCAAATAAGAAAGGAGGAGGAGGAGTAGCCTTATATGTCAAGGATGTTTTCACCTGTGAAGAGATCCATGACTTGAACACCGGAAGCCAGGTCGAGAGCATCTGGGTAAGAATTAAGGGAGGGAGAAACAATAGGGATATTATAGTGGGGGTTTACTACAGACCTCCAAGCCAGACTGAGGACCTCGATGGCGCTTTCGTAGACCAAATGACTGCACATTCAAAAAGGAGAGATACAGTAATAATGGGAGATTTCAACTACCCGGATATATGTTGGCAGTCAAACTCTGCAAAGGCGGCAAGGTCCAGCAAGTTTCTTGCTTGTCTTGCAGACAATTTCATGGTCCAGAAGGTGGAAGAGGCGACAAGGGGATCAAATATTCTGGATCTGATCCTGACCAACAGGGAAGACCTTGTTAATGACGTAGAACTGGTTGGATCTTTAGGAGAGAGTGACCATGCCCTATTAGAATTTTGTATTCAGTGGGGAAGAGAAGGCAAGTGTAGCCAGGCATTCGTCTTAGATTTTAAAAAAGCAGACTTCTGTAAACTGAAGGAGCTGCTGGCTGAAATCCCGTGGTGAAGAATAGTCAATGAGAAAGGAGTTCAGGATGCATGGGAGTTCTTTAAAAGGGAGGTACTGAAGGCACAGGCTAAAACTGTACCATTAAGGAGGAAAAATGGAAGGCATCTGAACAAACCGGAATGGTTGACTAAAGAGCTCTCAGCTGAGCTAAGTATTAAGAAAAACATGTACAGGAAATGGAAGAAGGGGGAAATCACCAAAGAAGATTATAAGCAAGTAGCCAGGAGATGTAGGGAGAAGGTCAGAAAGGCTAAAGCACAGAACGAACTTAGGCTGGCCAGAGACATTAAAAACAATAAAAAGGGCTTTTTTAAATACGTCCGCAGCAAAAGGAAAAAGAAAGAGACGATAGGGTCACTGCGCAAGGAAGATGGTGAATTAATAACAGGAGGAAGAAAAAAGGCAGAACTCCTCAACACCTTCTTCGCCTCAGTTTTTTCCCAAAAGGATAAAACACTCAACCTGGCGGTTGGGGAACAGGTGAGGAAATGGGGGAAATGCAGCACAGAATAGATAGAGAGGTAGTACAAGAATACCTGGCCACACTGGATGAATTCAAGTCTCCAGGGCCAGAGGAATTGCATCCTAGGATTTTAAAAGAACTAGCAGAGGTCATTGCGGAACCTCTTGCTATAATCTTTGAAAACTCTTGGCGGACAGGAGAAGTTCCGGCAGACTGGAGGAGGGCAAATGTTGTCCCCATCTTCAAGAAGGGAAAAAGAGGACCCAAATAATTATCGCCCAGTCAGCCTGACATCGGTACCTGGAAGGATCCTGGAGCGGATCATCAAACAGTCAGCTTCTAATTACTTAGAAAACAATGCCGTAATTACGAAAAGTCAACATGGATTTCTCAAAAATAGGTCATGCCAGACTAATCTTATCTCTTTTTATGATAGAGTTACTTGCTTGATAGATGAAGGGAATGCTGTGGACATAGTATATCTTGATTTCAGTAAGGCCTTTGACAAAGTTCTCCATGACATTCTTGCAAAGAAGCTAGTAAGATGTGGACTGGACAGGGCTACTGTCAGGTGGATTTGTAACTGGTTGACTGACCGTACCCAAAGGGTGGTCTCCAATGGCAGATTCTCATTCTGGAGAGAAGTGACTAGTGGGGTGCCACAGGGTTCTGTCCTGGGCCCGGTGCTGTTCAATATCTTCATTAACGACTTGGATGAAGGAATAGAGGGCACGCTGATCAAATTTGCAGATGACACCAAATTGGGAGGGGTTGCTAATACGCCTGATGACAGGATCAAAATTCAAAAGGACCTGGACAGATTGGAGAGCTGGGCCAAAGCTAACAAAATGAATTTCAACAGGGAGAAATGTAAGGTCCTATACTTAGGCAGAAAAAATGGTATGCAGAAATATAGGATGGGGGAGACGTGGCTGGCTAACAGTACGTGTGAAAGGGATTTAGGAGTCTTCATAGACCACAAGCTGAACATGAGTCAGCAGTGTGATGCGGCAGCCAAGAAGGCCAACGCAATTCTTGGTTGCATCAATAGGAGTATGGTGTCTAGATCGAGGGAGGTATTGGTACCACTCTATTCTGCATTGGTTAGACCTCATCTTGAATACTGTGTCCAGTTCTGGGCACCCCAATTCAAGAAGGATATGGATAAGCTGGAGCAGGTCCAGAGGAGGGCAACCAAAATGGTGAGGGGCCTGGAAGCCATACCCTATGAGGACAGACTTAGAGAGCTGGGTATGTTTAGTCTGCAGAAGAGAAGGTTGAGAGGGGACATGATAGCCATGTTTAAATATTTGAAGGGGTGTCATGTCGAGGAGGGAGTGGGCTTGTTTCTCCTGCTCTTAAGACCAGGACAAGGAGCAATGGATGCAAGCTGCAGGAGGGGAGATTCCGCCTGAACCTCAGGAGGAATTTCCTGACAGTCAGGGCTGTCCGGCAGTGGAATGTGCTGCCACAGAGTGTGGTGGAGTCTCCTTCTTTGGAGGTTTTTAAGCGGAGGCTGGATGGCCACTTGTCGGGAGTGCTTTGAGGGTTTTCCTGCATGGCAGGGGGTTGGACTGGATGGCCCTTGTGGTCTCTTCCAACTCTACATTTCTATGATTCTATGATTCTATGATTCATGTAGAGAGACTCATAATGGCATTTTAGAAGCTAATCTCAGCTTATATTTATTCCATACTCTTAGTAAAACATTGCTAAAAATTATTATAATCAACATTAGCTTTGAGTTTATCATACCATGATAATTTGGCACACTTGCCAAACCTCATTTTTCTAATTGTTAAAGCCTATATCTTTTAAAAGTAACTCAGTCTTTTAATCAAACCAAACATAATGAGAAAAAAAATAGTTTTAGATTTGGAATAAGAAGTCTTCCTCTGTCTTCTGCATCCTGTAAATTCCTGAGTCTCATTCTCGGCTTTTTACCTTGGCAAATAAAATTAGCTAGGTTTCTCCGCCATTGCTTGAATGGCACTGCGTTGTTCAGAACTGGAATTGTCTGAAACAGAAACAACATCTTTGGTAAAACATTCATCTTTGTAGTTGAAATCCTACCTAGTAGGAAAAGTTTCAGCTTGGACCATCATTGATCTCATTCCAAACTCTAATGTAATTATTCTGAAACAGTTTGTAATTCGGCTTATAGAAAATCACACCTAGATATTTCACTTTCATAACAATCTTAAATCCTGTTTTAGCCAGCAAATATCTCTGATCATCTTTTATCATATTTTTAGTCAACACAACTATTTTAAACTAAGGGCAGCTGCTGATGATTTAGTGATTTTTTTTTTAAAAAAATTCAGGACCCATTAGAATCTGTAGATTTCTTTGTCTGGCTATTGCAGCATCCAAATGGTATACTTTGTCCAGTTCACAAAGAAAGTCTTCTAATCTCCAAGAAATCTGCCAGCGCCTCTGCAACTCTTGCACAGATATCTTTGTTCTGCTTCTCAGATATTCCTCTAATACAGAAACATTTTTTCCTTTCTTTCAGATCCAACAACACATCTACAACTGTTCCGTTGACAACTTCCCAGTGAAATCTTCCAATTTCTGTCTTCTTTCTTCTAACAAACCCACTTTTTCATTCATCTGCCCCATCTCCTTTCCAATTTTATCCAAGGAGTTATATATCTTGAAGATCTGTTTTTAACTCCAGTTTAAATTCCATCTTCATCTGATTCATGTCATCTCTCAGTCTCTTTATGCCTTCCAAAACTGTCTTATTTGAATCTCTTGTTGGAAAGGGATTGCTGTGACCTTTGCTCCAATTAAAATACTTTTGATGGGCATGTGGGGAAAGCACCTGGGGAATGACTTGGCAAGTCATGAGGTAATCCCCAAGGGACAGTAAGGCTGAGTCATGGTAATATGAAATCCTGGCAAGGGGTCGCATCAGCCATGGTCCCTAGCTGATGAGCTATCAGCTGGTGTGTACATAAGAGGTGAGCTCAGACAGTTCTTTTTCTCGGTCTCCCTAACTCTTGCTGACACCGGAACTCTGTCCGAGCAAACCTCTGCCTGATGTGATGATGATGGAATGCGGAACCTTTGACTGAGGATCTGCAAATCCTGCCCGTACAGATGTATATATTGAAACTTCAAGAATAAAAGCCTCCAGGTATTTTTGGATGACAACACTGTGTGCTAGTGTTTCTGACTGGTGGGTAGTTTGGGGTCAGAGCTAATGCTGTATGTTCACACTCTGCGGCTGCTCACGCTTGTGGCTGTATTTTTAGACTCTGCTGTGTGTGTTTTTGCTTGCCTCTGGGCTTCGTTCTTGTTCAGAGCACAGAGGTTCCAGGGAGGACTCTGTGCCAGGTGTTTGAATCCATCCCCTGTCATCTCTCTCTAGGTTGGCCCACAGAGGTTCTTCTTTGATCTGCTAGCTGTGCCTGCTTTCTAATTGTACTCGTTTTGACATTTGACAGCTCTTTCAGTTGAATGGAAAAATTCTAACTGTAATTATACCATTCCACCACTTGGTGTCAATAAAATTCAATCTCCCATTCACTCTCGACAGCTCTTGACCGCCTGCCACCTGCAAGTTGTCAGTAAGGCCATTCAGAGTTCAGTTAGTCTTCTCTTCTTGTCTGAAACATGGCAGTCACCTTGAGCTTTATCTCACTGGGTGAGATAAAGTTGCATCATTGCAGTCAGAGAGGAGAAACATTTTAACAGGTGCAAGGGCTTAACAGCATTGTGAAATAACACATTCCATCTTCCAATTCCCTTGAAGTAATTCTGCTGCAGGGCTGTATGAAGCATCCTGCAAGAAAGCTATATAAAACTCTGTTAATACCTAAGCTGCTGAAATATGTGTGGCTCCTGAACAGCAGAGGCAAAATCCCCAAAGTAGTCATTCGCTGCATAGTACCTGTTATAGCTTCAGACCTTGGTCTGTAGAATGTTTAACATTCTCTAAGTACCAGCTTGGAAAACTACTTTATGGATTACAATCCTCAGAACGCCTTAGCCTGGCCATTCTGTCTAGGGGACCCCGGGGCCGGTATTCTGTTGATGACATATGCTTGTGTAATCTTCTGCTATGCTAGCGTATATCTCTTTCTGGCCTTTACAGAAAGAAGCTTTTGCTACCTCCTTGTACAATGACCTCTGTGCATGCATAAGACCAGCTCAGCTGCTAATTATTATTGCTAATAGTGGTGCAATCAAGGTGAACCCCAGGCCAAGAAAGGCAATTGTACTGTGGCTTCACTAAGGGCAAGGAAGATGAGACCACAACTGCGAACGTTCAGAGGGAGATAAGAAAAGCCACAAGGCACAAAGCCTGTAATACTATGTTCATGAATCCTGAGGCAGCCAATGATGGAAGTTGCTCAGTATTTCCTCATGTTATCTTCCCTCTCAGAGCCAGAGTTTTAAAAGTCAGGCATTCAGAGCCCTTGCCTTTCGTGGCCATTTCCATCAGTTTCATTTTCTCAACATTTAGTTTTTTTTTTAAAGGCATTTCTTTTTCCATTTAATTCACAGAGAAATTTGTGAATTTTGGAAAATGTATGTTAAACAACCAAACAAATTTCTAGTAGCAGTGGGGGGGGGGTCTGTTGGGTGTGGATGGGTGTAGTCAAAGCAGCAAACAGACAAGAAACTCTGAAGGGCTGTCATGTTGAAGATGGAGCAAACCTGTTTTCTGTTACTCCAGGGGACAGAACATGAGCCAATGGAGTGAAATTGCAAGAAAAGAGATGCCACCTAAACGTTAGAAAGAACATCCTGATGGTTAGATGGTGGTTGGCAGTGGAATAGATTTCCTCAGTGGATGGTGGACTCTCCTTCCTCGTTTTTTATTTTAAATATTGTTATTAAGGTTTAAAATGAAAATAAAACCTCCCCCCATCCCCACTTCGAAGAATTTTTCTTTTTTCCGGTTGAGTCTGCTTATCTACATTCCATTCATACATAGTTTCTGTTCAATAGGTAATTTTGCATTGTTGCCTCTTACTTTGTTACACTGCTGCTTTGTTACATTGCCTTATTACATTGTTGCCTTATATTACACACAATCTTGCTTTATTCTTTTCCTTTTCTTATTACTATATCTTTATCCAGTTTAAGACTTCTCTCCGGTCCCTTTCTGGATAGACTTAAAGTTCTGGATAGACTTATTTTTCAGTGAAAATGTCAGCTTTTCTATCTCTATCATATCCAGAACTTCTAATTTCTATTCTTTTATATCAGCATAGTTCCTTTCTTTCCAACATTGTGCATATGTCAGTCTTGCAGCAGTTATCAAATATAACAATGTCTTCTGGTGCCATCTTATCTCTCTTTGTTGCCCCAACATATTTAAAAAAATAAAACTCTGGCTTCATTTCAAAATTTAAATTGTAAATTCTTTGAATTTCATCATGTATTTCCTTCCAAAATTTCCTTGCTATCTTACAGCTCCACCACATATGAAAAAATGACCCCACCTTTTCATCACAATTCCAACATTTTTCATTTCCATTTTTAGTTATTTTCTGCAACCTTTCAGGTGTCATATACCATCTATGTAGCATTTTATAAAAATTTTCTCTTAAATTTAAACTTGGTGTAAATTTTATGCCTGTTTTCCATGCCCTCACTCATGTATCCAGCTTAATTGGATGTCCAATATTTTGTGCCCATCTAACCATATTATCTTTAACAGTCTCTGATTCCATTTCTCTTTGCAACAATAGGTTATAGAATTTGGAGATTCTCTTCTTTTGGTCCTCCTTCCTCAACAGAGCTAATTCATTTTCTTTTCTTTCAAATCCATATAATTTTTGATTCATTTTAAATCTCTCTTTAAGTTGTCTCCATGGGAACCAATTGAATTCATGTCCCAGAGCTTTTAATTCCTCTTCTGTATGCATTCTTGGCTTATCCCCTTCCCATTTCAACAAGTCTTGATAGGTTAGTAAATTCCCTTGTTTTGTTAGGGCAAGTTTATGTGCTTCTTGAGTGAGGTCCAAATCGGAAGTCTTCTATAAAATTTATGCTTTATTTGTAACCACACCTTCAATAATGTCTTTTTAATACAATGATTATTAAACTCTTTATTCACTGTTATTTTGTCGTAACATAAGTATCTGTACCATCCAAACCTATTATTAATTCCTTCCAGTTCTTTACATGTTGTATTTTCTACATGTATCCAGTCTTTGATTAAGTCTAAACAGCATGCTTGATAATAGGTTTTTAGCGATGGCATATTAAATCCTCCTCTCTCTTTTGCATCTTGTAATATTTTAAACCTAATTCTTGGTTTTTTCCCTTGCCAAATAAACTTTTGTAATTCTTTTTCCCATTCTTTAAAAAAATTTTCTCTTCCTATTATTGGTAAATTCTGAAAGAGAAACATAAGCTTTGGTAATAAAGACATTTTAAAAGCATTTATCCTTCCCAGGAGAGACAAATTAAAATGCACCCATCTTTCCATTTCACATTTAATCTCCTTCCATATCTTCAAATAATTGTTATCAAACAATTCTTATTTTTGTTTGTAATTATGATACCTTAGTATTTTACTTTCTTAGTGATTTGATATCCTGATCTTCTTTCCAGGTCCGCTTGTCCTTTTTTTTGTCATATTTAATGTCATCATCATTGTCTTTTCTCTGTTTATCTTGTGTCCAGACTCTCCTTCTTTGGAGGTCTTTGGATAAAGATTGGATTGGCATCTCTCAGGAGTGCTTTAGTTGGGTATTCCTGCATGGTGGGGGTTAGACTGGGGGCCATCTGGTCCTTGGCCCTCTCTATCCTTTCCAACTCTGTGATTTTATGATTCCATGAAGATGTTTGTGAATTTTGAAAAATTCAGAAAAACAAACAAGCCAAACACATTTCTCATCCATTCCTAATGGCAATGGGGGCAGTGGCATACCAGTGGGGCTACACCCAGGGGCAGAAATTGAGGAGGTACATTTTCTTTGAGGACACCCAGAGCAACTCTGCGTCCTGAAACAACTTGGGGTGGAAAAGATCCTGCCTAGGTCATCTCCTCTTCAGTTTAAGTAAAATTCCCCTCACCCCTTACTGAAACTGGAAGTGTGTGGTACCACCTACAAAATTGGCCCCAGCTCTCTTTCTCTTCCCTTTCCTCCCCTGCGTATTTATTCATGAGTTTTAAATAATGCACCTGCTGAGGCCATGCAATACATAGTTTTGGGACATGAGGGGGAAGGATGGAGTGGAAATGAAGTAATGGGTGGAACAGAAACTGTCCCTTAGCATTTTCAACCACATTCCTTTTTCGACTACTCCACCTTCTTGTTTCCACTATCATCCAAAATGGGAAACAATCCCCATCCCCCTTTTGTTCACACAAGCACTCTGCTCAGCCAACCATATCCCCATCCTTCTGAGTGACTGAGATCAAGAGGACCTTGCATGGGGTAGGAGGCACACTGCAACAAGTGCTCTCAAGGGAGGCTGAGCAGTTCTACAGTGAAGGAGGGCATCTGTTGGGAGCGCGCGCTCACGTGTGAGTGAGGGCTGCCACTGTTGCTACAGCTGTTTTGTAGGGGGACAGAAGCAGCACCTGTGGAACCATTGTAATACACCCCAGCAGCAGCGGTGGCCTTATCCCTTGCTGGGAGGAAACTGAAGCATGGACTCCTTGAATGGGGAGCTAAAAGAGAGGGGGGAGAAGGTGGAGAAGAAAGGAAGAGGGCTCAGGGTGGGAATGTTGAGGGCTGCCACCAAGTTGACTTCCATCAAGTTGACTTTGAGTTGTTGCTCCAAAACATAGGTGCCACGAGGGCCACCCCATGATGCCAATACCCCCGTGCAAAAGGGGGGAATTAATTAGCTCAAAGTCAGGAGGCTAACAAGAGGGAGGCAACTTAGCAAGATCTTTCTACCAGTGTTTAGAGGCTTGCGCAGGAAAAGAACCAGCCACAGAGTAAAATGTAAACTAAAATGTATTTCATTGAAATAAATTCACTCACACATGTAGTGGTTAAAGCATGCACACAATCACACAAGGACTAGCTGAAGAGAAGGGACAAAAGTGGGATAGAGATTGGATAGACAGAGTGGCATTTGGATCCGTGGGAGACTCCACTGAGCAGCCTGAAATCAGGGGTATTTGTACCCGAAAAATAGGCCATTTCTGCACTAGACAGTTATAGCGCTATGATTCCACTTTCAACATCCTATGGAATCCTGGGGTTTGTAGTTTTGAGAGGGGCCATCCAGCCCCTCCTGAAACTGCAAACCCCGGGATTCCATAGGATGTTGAAAGTGGAATCATAGCGCTATAACAGTCTAGTGCAGAAATGACCATAGTCTATGGATGTGGTTGTGACATGCACTCCCAGCTAGTGGACAATGGGAGTTGCAGCACAAACAATGAAATCCAGATAGAGCTGATGATCTTAGTATCTGAGCGACAAGGGGGTAATTGTTGTCATAATAGTTAGTTTTTGTGGAAAGGTGGGGAAATAATAGCAAAATGCCCAGGTGCGCAGGGACCAGGGTTAAGTCAATCACAATTTGGTGAGGACTTCCCCATTTTAGCTCTGAGAGCTGAACTGGATGTTTTCACACCTATTGTATTCAGAGCAAGTGCACTATTGTCCTGAACTGACTGGGTCTTCTGCCTAGAGGTAGGCGAGGCTAACCTTCCTTGCCATGTCACTTTTACAGAGAGGAATTTCCCTCTTTCAGTGTGACCTTGCTGGCACCTCCGGTATCATTTATATCAAAGCCAATTAATCTGGTGTCAATCTAATATTATTTGCCAATTAAACCATGCCAATCATGGAGGGATGCGCAGGGGCGTATCAAAGTCAACTTCAGTACTGATAGCACAGTGATTGTGAAGACAAAGAAACAGGACTTCAGTTACTTCAGTCCTATCGTTCTGTGTGACTAGTTAGAATTTTTATTTGTGTTAAATGATTATTTTTGTCATACTTATTACTGAAAATAATTTTATTGGATACAGAAGGGGCGTTAAAAACAATGATCTACTCCAGGTGTCAAATACAGGAGGGATGAGACACAGTTACATTCAAAGACCAACCAATGAGAATGCTTGGTTGTTGAGTTCTCCTAATTAAGTCTTGCATTGCCCCAAAGGTAAAGTTATGCAGGTCTCTCAGCTTCTGGGAGCTGGTGGTGGGGGAATCCACCTTAGCAGAAGATGATTCTTGCACAAGGAAAGGAAGTCCAGAAAGGTCACTGAGAAGGCAGTATCTGCCCTGATGTGAGTTGGAGAAGATGGCTATAAAATCAAACTGGACTTGGAACTGCAAGTGTTAGGCTGGAAATGTAGTGCTTGGAAATTTACTGGAGAATTCATAGTTGTTAGTTATTTAATATCGATTGATAGTTTGGACAATTGTAGCTCATCAAACAACCTTGCTTTAGAATTGTTTATTTGGTTCTGCTTCTGTTTATAATCAGTATGTACAAGTGAAGGACTCTTGAAATGCCAGTGATATTTTTCAGAATGATCTGGGATTAATGGGGTCATGCAGACTTGGGAACTTAAAGGTCAGCTAGAATGTAACGTGTGTACAGGCTGTGACTCTGCTACATGCTAATATATGAATCTTTTCTATCCTGTAAGCATTCCTTAATATAAACATAAAAATGGTTTAAGAAAAGAAGCCTGAAACAGTAAAGCATCCTTCCTGGGATCCTTTGGCCAAAGTTATATGTGTGTCTGTCTGTCTTTCTTTCCCTCTCTTTTCTACCTTCCTACCTTGTGTTTGGGGGTTCAAGCCAGCTCCACGTCCACCTGGGGAACGATGAGGCATGATTAGTTTATCCACCCTCACAGAAGGGACAGCAGCCTGGCTTAAAGCTTGGCTGGGGTGTGGTGTAAAACTACCATTAAGCATGCAAATCACACCTCCCAGCATAGCTATTTTGCAATAAAACACTGGAAATTCCAGAGGCAAGCAGAGAGAGGGAACCTTCAGTCCAAGGTACTGCAGCCACTTCCCCACATTACCGCAGGTAATTTCTGTTTACTTGCAAGTTCCTTCCAGGGACTTTCTTTCCATTTGTTAGATAGCTGGCTTTCAGGGGTTTACTGCCCGTAAGACAGGAGATCTAGGTTTAACTTTTCTTCTGGTTAATTTCTCCACTGTTTGTTATGATTCTTTGGGAACTAGGCTAAGAGAGATATCTTTTCTCCCTCTGATACATTAAGGAGCAGGTATATCTTGTGTGACTTTTACAGTTTTTTTTAAAATCTGCACTGCAGTTTTATTTATTGTGGCTCCAGTTTTGTTTTATGATTTTTTGTTCTTTTTTGAATTGTTTTTCAGTTATCTTCCACGCATGCACACATGACACACATGTCACGCACACATGAAAAAGCAGTTGCTAGCATTAAATTATCTGTATTTGCTGGCATATAAAACTCACTTGTTTCCTGAAAGATACTGTTTGAAAATGGGGTGCATGCATCTTATATGCTGGTGTGTCTTATACTCCAGCAAATAATACTTATAGTACAAATGGGGTGTGTCTTATATGCCAGCACGTCTTATAAGCTGGCAAATACAGTCTTTAAAAAAGTAAACAAATGATACAGCCCTGGCAAAAGGTCAGAAATGATCAGAACTGAGTTCACCAACATCTGGAGAGCCACAGATTCTGTATTCTTGTTTTATACCCCGCCCCCAAGGTTTGGAGATCCAGTCACAGACTTTCCATTAATATTTCCCTTCGTGACAGCTAATATATAGAGACTGTGTGTCTAGCTCATTTCACATTGTGGACTGGTGCCAAAATAGTGAAGAAGCCATTTCCTAAGCCTCACAGTTGTAATATGATCTTTAGCTGAGACTGTATAGATCAAAAAATGTTACCACCTCCATGACCATCTTTGTGTAGAATGCTTTGGGTGCTTTCTGTGTTCTGTTTGTCAGGCAATTGTAGCTTTTGCATGACATTTCTGTTTATGTGACTCCTCCCAGGATTGTGCCTCAGACTTCGTTGGAGAACAAAACTCAACAGATCGGAGAGAAATCTGGGGAAAGTGGGGGAAAGGCAGTAGAGATGGAGGTCCATAAAAATAAGAGCCACAGTTTGGAACATGAGAACTGTAAACGCCACAAGGAGAAACCTAAGGAGGACAACAAGCTTCACAAGAGGACTTGGAATGAGGAGATAGCAGATTTATTCCCTGATGAGAAGCTAAAGCCAGGTGAAAATAACCTAATATTTCCCCCCTCTTTTTGCTGTGGAGATATCCCTCAATATGCACAGTGGAGAGTTGGGGGGCTTCAGGTTGCCAGAGTGAAAAGTGGAAAGAGTGCATGTACCTTCTCTTGTTGTGTGGAAGAGGGGATTTCAGCAGGTGTGTTGCTTGTTACTTTGCTATGTGACAAGCAACACCTGGTGAAATTCTTACTTTTACACAACCACTGTGAATACTTCAGACTGCAGTAAAGATAAATAAATGGGCATTAGAACAAATCAAGGCTGAGCTTTCCCTAAGAGCCAAGTTGACTTAACTGAGACTGTTTTACTTTGGAAAAGTCATGATGTAACTGTGATTTAGGTACCTAACTTTGAGCACTAGATATCCCTTTGTGATATCAAATAATTTGACCTCTCAATGCACCTTGGCTTATAGTGTTTGCCAGGATCCTGAGAAAAACAGTCACAAGGAAGCAGCTGTTTACAACTTCCTCTCTAAAGCGGGCATTTCAAAAAGCCGTGACTTGAATGTTATCTGGGATCTGGAGGCTATTCCTTTTACAAGATCCTGATTCGCGCCCATAAATAACAGACCATAGAAGTGCCATTGATTGACATTTGGGCTGCGTGATTGATATGTTTTATTCCACTTCTAAGCCTTTTGGTGCATTTCAAAAGTTAACTTTGATCTCAAAGTTTATGACATGAGTCACAGACATAAAAACCCCTGATTGTAACCATAGAGGGGCCGCTTTTGAATGTCATCCTGTCCTGCTACCAGTTTACACAGCGAGCTCCAGAGAATTCCACTTTCTCTCCATCTACTCAGGACTTCTGAACAGGTCGTATTGCTTATTCCTGACTTCATTTCTATTTCCTATTTCTTATTTAGCTAGTGTGTGATTGTTGTCTTATTTGTTTTATTTTCCAATAAAACATTATTTGGTTTATTCTGAATTGTTTTTGTTCACTGATCTGACTCCGTATACATAGAGCTTAAAAGGTCCTGATGTTACCCTGCCTCTCGCATAGCTAAAACAGTGCTCTGAGCTAATTTTCCCCACAATTTTAACAGATTTTGGGAATCCCTTAAGGGAGCCCCTTAGCAAGCAGGGTAACAATGAGAAGACATGATTCACTAGAAAACACAGTGAAGCTTAGTGAGGCTGAAGGCAATAGGAAAAGAGGGAGACTACCCTTCAGATGGATAGCCTGAATGAGGGAAGCCACAACCCTGAGTCTGCAAGACCTGGGCAGGGCTGTTGATACCAGAGCAACTTGGGGAGGTTCTCTTTCATAGGGTTGCCATAAGTCCAAGTCAACTTGATGACCATTAACAACAAACAAAAACAATTAAATGGAACTTCTTCCACTTTTCATTTTGGCCACCCTCAGACCCTTTGTTTCTCAGGCCTAATCTCATTCTCTGGGCTCCTGGAGAGCATAGGGCTCCTCATTCTTCTATGTTACCTGATACATGACAAACGGGATTTCCTTTCTTTCTCATAGTGATTTCCAGATAGGATTAGGTCCTGTTTTCGACTCCATCTGATTTCTGGAAACACCAGCCAAGGGCACTTTGTTTATTCTCCCTTGTTGCTGTGGTCGTCTCTCAGCTTGTGCCTCTAGCAGCTGAGGGGCAAGAAAGAGGAGGAGAGAAAACTGAAGTCAGAAAAACTTCCATCAGCACCTCTGCTGGAGACCTGAAGGGGCCACCTGCCCCACAGATATTAGGGCTGTGGCTAGAGCTTCTAATGTCACCTGTCCTATGGTGGGGGAACCCAGCCCCTCAATCTCATTTTGCTTCCTCACCCTTTGAACCATGTTAGAATGGGCTTTGTTTTCATGAACTCGTACAAAGCAAGCCATACCAGCCAAGTGAGGCAATGGCTGCCTCTGGCAACTTCCAGCAACATCACCAAAACAAAGGGGAGCTTGAATATTTGTGAAACCTGTCCCCTGCTAGAATTGATGCCAAATCTTGTGCATGCACTCTTACAGTGAGCTGCAACATTTAACATACTCTTTGACATTAATAGCTAACATCACAAGATACAAAAAAATGAATGGTGTAGTTCCTTTGTGGGTATTTTCTCTCTCTCTCTCTGTTTTGTCATCACCAGTTACTATCTTGATCCCAGACTTTGTTGGTCAGTATGATTTTCCTCCTTTCTTGTCTGATTTTGCCTGAAGCCGCTCTTCAGTGTCACTAGATGGAGGGTGCCAATTTTTTGCAGAAATTACTGGGAAAACCTGTTACACAAGCCAGTTGAACAGGAGTACTTCGACTGCCTTCAGGTCAAACCCTTTGGAATTAAGAGGCGTAAACAACAGCATACCTCAGTACAGAGCCTGGAAAGTCAGTTTAAAGATATCATCCATCCCCATTACTTTATTTTAATGTTAGAAAGGAGTTAATATTATTTTCTATGGTGTTTTAAAAAGTAATTTGTTAACGTTGCTCTTTGAAAACAAAATTTGTTTCTATGTTCATTAGTATTTAGTTAATTTCTGTTACTTAAGAAAATCTCAAGAGAATGACATAACACTTGACAAATCTTGATTAAAATACACAGAAGAATGGCCTTTATGATTACTTTAAATTCCAAAGCCATTTCCGCACTAGACTGTTATAGCGCTATTATTCCACATTCGACATCCTATGGAATCCTGGCTGGCCCCTCCCGAAACTGCAAACCTCAGGATTCCATCGCATGTTGAAAGTAGAATAATAGCGCTATAACAGTCTAGTGCGGAAATGGCTTTGGAATTCATACACATACAGAGGGAAGAATAATAAAAATATAAAACTATAAAATATAATTTTAAAACAAATTATCCAGATAAAACACAAAAAAATGTGATATTTTTCTTTGCATATTTTCCTCCCCAGCACCTACTCCAGACAAAACACTTTATGGCCCTCTGAGAGAAAAGGAACCTCGCTTGTACAGAATCTGGGATATTAGTCAGAAATTCCTTTTCCTGGTAAACAACATTATAGTAGCAAACCCTCAAAATTCAAATGCACCAGGTAATTTTTGTAAATCTTTTGTTCTGTTTTCACTTCTTAGCTATCTGCTTGCTTTCTTGTTTTGAGCTTATTTTTACATGTTATTTTAAAATCTTAAAGATATAATGAATTCACTCTTTTAACAAATACTGAATTTACACAACACTCCTCCCTCTTCTTACTCCCCCTTGTGTCTTCCATTTTTACAGTTTTAACCTTGAATTTACATTTACATTTAATTCAAATAACTTCCCTTTTCAATAACAATTCTACTAAGCCTTCCACCATTATTCCTAAAATTCTATGACATATCCTCTCATAACAATAAATATATATAAAAGATAACATCACTATCTCTGTTAACTATTTACCTCTTTAATATACTCTATAATTGATTTCCACTCTTTTCCAAATTCCAGCAATGTTTTCTCTTTAATTTCTACAGCAACCTTTTCCATTTCCGTCATATCTAACATCTTAAATAGCCAATCATTCAATTGGGGTACCTCTTGTTCTTTCTGCTTTGCACACAGACTATCCTTGCTTGTCTGTTTGTTTGGTCCATAGACCTCTTATCTTTTACCAAGGAAAAAAGAAATTAAGCCAAGAAGCTGCGCCACATTTATTCTTGAGAACCACCTGGCCACTATAACAATAGGAGACAAATTTACATACAGGTCTCTCCTGGGCCAACATCTGCCAGAGACACAGCAAAATGTGGTGAGAATGTACCTCACACACCCCTAGAGGACATTTTGGATGAAGACAATTTTTTGAAAAAAATTGCAAAAATTTTTTTTTTACCCCTGGGAGCCCAGGAGGAAATGTGTTCCACATCCCCACTTGGGGGCATTTTGAAACATTTTTTGCATTTTTTAACCTAGGGGCCCTAGGGGCCACATCTGGCCCATGGAGCACACTTTGCCACCTCTTGCTGTCAAGGCACAGACTCATTAGAATCATTAGGCATATCCTGGAAGTATCATTTCAATATATGTGGTGGCTCCTGCTGGGGAAAGGAGGGCTCTTGATACTGACTTTAAAACTTTAGAGCTACCCTAAAGGTACCCTAAAGGCATCAGATGCTGTTTCATCTTGGAAGTTATGCAGAGTCAGCCCTGGTTAGTATATGGATGGGAGACTGCAAAGGAATACCAGATGTGGTCGGCTAAATTTCAGAGGAACCTAAGAAAACTCTATGAAATTCATGTGGTGGCTATGAGTCAACTAGCGACTTGAAGACACATACACACATAGTGCTAATTAGTGGGAGAATTCAGCAGAATTTGCCATGCCCTTGCAAAAAATTGCTAATAAGTTACATCAATAAATTCATAGGCGGGGTAATGGAGATGCAAGGATTTGGTGGTTGGTTCATATGTGAAAAGTCAGCTGTGTTTTCCTGTGAGCTTTTTTCATATATTGTTAACTTTCCATTAGCCACTTCTTATGCAAGACTCCTGGGCCGGTGGGAAATGCTTTTTATATTGTCTTATATCATTGATGCTGTTTTTCCTCCAGAGCTGTTCATGGAAGTGTTCCCTAACACTGCCCTGGATCCCGGAATGCAGCCCATCTTTATGGGTCCCAATGGTAGAAAACACAGCCTGTCCTGCGTGAAGTCTGGTGAGGGTCCACCTCAGCTACAGCTAGTGGTGAGTTTTGTTTGTGTAGCAAAATCTTTCTTGATTCTCTAAGAAATGTTCCGTTATCTCCTTTTTTCCTTCACCGCAGTTAAGACATGTGCATAATTCTTTTCTAAAAATACTTTAGTTATTATACTTTATATACTTTGTATACTTTAGTTCTTCACATTTAATTCTGGAGATCTGGACTGGTGTACTATAACGTTTGTGTAATAATTTTAATGAATTTTCCTGAGTATGAGATGAAGCCAATAAAAAAAATTTGGGGGACCAAATTTTGGCCCGGGCTCCTGTAAGTCTGATTCTCATCTTATTTTAAGTGCTTCTGTGTAAGTTGTGTTATTGAAAAGGTCATACAATCTGATACTATTGATACTGATACTATTCCCTTGGAGTTTTCAACCATATCTAGAGCCAATTGACCAGAATCTGTCAATTTTCACTAGCTATCTGTTTATTTGTACCTGTATCTAGCAAACTTTAAATTTGAAGAATTGTAACCTATGAATCTTGTGTAAATGTACAAATTGTTCCATTTGCTAAAAAAAGAGCTCTTTTTCTGATAAAAATCCTTAAGTCTGTATAGTTTACACTTTCTCCCAATTTTCCAGTTAATTGATCCCTAATTGGAAAATGATGGAAGGTATCTTACTGGTGTCAGTAGAGTTACAACTGGGGACATCTTATACCACCATCTCCTTCAGGAACACAGTGTTGATGTAGGGTTTAATATGGACTCCAGAGATTATTTTTTTCATCATTCTAGTAAAAAAGGATTGCATCAGTTCAGTTTTTTGTTTAGAAAAAAAGAGTCTTACTTGAAAGGCATCAAAATATACCCAGAGATTAGGGACCCCTCAGCCTCCCTGTTGCACTTTATTACATATTACACTTGTTCGTAACTACTTGTTCATAACCATTACGCATTACACTTGTTCATACCCATACACTTGTTCATAACCATTTTTAACCATATTTTTATTAAATTTTGTTGTCCATAAGAGAAGAAAATTTACATTCCCAAATTAACTTATTTCCATTTTTCCTCCCCCATTACAATATATTCATAATTCATATTATATACAATATACATATATTATATACAAGTTGCGTCTGTCATTTTCGTAATGATGATCTAATGAATAATAAATATTTAATAAGCAATCGACAATAAACAATAAACAATGCACAAAAAACAAGAAAATACTATCCCCCTCGGGCAAAAGACAGTTTGTTGCATTGCTTGGAAACTAAAAAATTTTTTCCCCCAAAAATAATTAATTTCAACCTCCAGTCGTAACCTTAACATAAACAATGGTTGTGTTCCTTTCTTAAGCTTTGTTAGAAAAGGAAAAAAAATCTTGTCCATGTACTCCCACAAATAACTTTCTCTTCATGTTTATATGGGGAGCCTTTACAGACTAGCACAACTACAAGAATACAAATACATCAGTGACGAGAAGACACTATAAACACTTCCTTTATGAATTATCTTTAACATACTTGAATAAAGGGCTCCATACTTCATAAAATTGCTTTGTAGTTTTATATTTAAGCATAAAAGTGAACCTATCCAATTCTGCCATCTCCAGAAGTTTATCCCACCATTCCTCCTCATGAGGAATAGTTTTCTTCCGCCAGTGTCTAGCCAAAACTATTCTGGCTGATAAAATCATATGCCACACTAGCCGATGAGTATAATTATTTAAGGTACATAAATTTACCATGCCCAATAGAAAAATTTCTGGAGTTAGATTTATGTTGATGCTCAGAACCCTTTGCATTTTAATTCGAATTTTGGACCAAAACTTTTTGACCTTTTCACATCCCCACCACTGATGAAAGAACGTTCCCCTTTCTTTATCACACTTCCAACAATGATCCTTGTTATTCTTTGAACTGGTGGGAGATACCATCGAAACCATAACTTGATAACATTCTCTTGAAGATAATAGGACCTAGTAAACCTAAACACATTTTTCCATGCGCCAGTCCAATTATCTAAATCTGTAGTATGGCCAACATCTCTAGCCCACCTAATCATATAGTCCTTAACCACCTCATTTTCTAACTCCAGTTGAAGTAGATATTGATAACATTTTGACAAAAGACCACACTCCCCACTTCTCATAATCAATTCAATTTGAGAGGATTTGGTAACAAAACCCTCTTCTACAAGGTCCTTTTTAAATCTCTCTTTTAACTGTAAATAGGGGAACCATTGTAAGATAGTTCCTTCCTGTTCCAGTTGTGAACGTTCCTTCAAACAAATCTGGTCATTTTGTTTATAAATTTATAAGTCAAATCCTTGTAATTGATTCATTTCATATCTTTCTGCAAAGTTTGAATAGAAAAGGCTTCTAGCGGTGATACCACCATTGGGATTCCCGGACCTAAATGGCTTCTAATTTTAATCCAAATGTCGAATAAGGATCTGCGAGTAACATGATTTCTAAATAGTTTTTGTGTTTCTTTTCATTGATACCATAAGTAATAATGCCAACCTAGCGGTAGATCATGACCTTCTAAACTCAATAATCTGGGGTTGTCCAACAGAATCCAAGGTTTAATCCATGCCAGACAACTGGCTTTGTAATATAATCTGATGTTAGGCAACGCCAGCCCTTCTTTCTCTCTCTTATCTGTCATGAGTCTTGTTTTGATTCTCGACAGTTTCTTTTGCCATAGAAATTGAGATATACCTTTCTCACATTTTTTAAACCATTTGGTTGAAATATTAATTGGTATCATTTGGAATAAAAACAAAAGCCTTGGCAACACACCCATTTTAATTAGAGATATCCTACCCAGTAAAGACAGATCTAGTTTTCCCCAATTTCCAAGTTTTTTTTTAATTATTTTCTATGTCAGTTGGTAACTATTTTGAAATAATTGAGTATTATTGATAGTGATCCAAATCCCCAAGTATTTCACTTTAGTAGCCGATTGAATCCCCGATATGATTTCTAACTTTTTGATTTCTTCTGCTTTTATATTTTTGGTGAGTATCTTAGTTTTTTGCTTATTAATTCTAAACCCTACTATTCCCCCATAACTATTCAGCATTTCCAATAACAGAGCAATTTGGTGAATAGGGTTTTCTAAATATAACACAATGTTGTCCGCAAAGGCCTTATATTTGTATTGGTCTTTGCCCACCTTAATAGCTTTGAAGTGATCATTATGTTGAATATCTCTGAGCAGTACTTCTAATGTCACTATAAAAATTAAGGGTGACAACGGGCACCCTTGTCTAGTACCTTTCATGATAGGAAAATTCTCATATCTTTCAGAATTTGACTCTTTGGGATGTTTGTGTCTCCAAACATCCCTCAATTAGCATTCACGCACCAGCTTGAAGAATACCTTGGGAAGTTTCCCATGTTTACTCGAATGATGTGCCTTGCTTCTATCCATCTGCATGTCCGCCACATCATTCAAACCTCCCAAGAGACATAGGCGCTCGTATGATTGCTCTTTTAGCATCTTTGCCAAGTCTTCATAAAAACTAGCCTTAGCATTACACGGAATATATACTCCTACCAAAAGGATCTTAATCTCATTGAGTTTAATTTCTATGCTGAAAAATCTTCCCTTTACATCATTAAATTTTAGATTGGGGGATAAGTGTGATTTAACATATAATGCAACCCCTCGTTTCTTAATGGTGGCGGCTGATACAAAGACCTCTCCCAATTTCGGAATCTGAAGAACTTTTATACCTTTAATTTTGATGTGGGTTTCCTGCAGACAGCTGACCTCGGAATTTAACTTCAGTAGGTAGTGGAAAATCTTTTTCCTCTTAATCACAGAGTTCAACCCATTTATGTTCCACGTTGTGATTGATGACATTATTTCCCCCCTGAGGCAATTGAGATCAGTTCATCTATATTCAAATCCAGAAGACTAGTATCTTGTCCTTTGTTTTTATCCTTGGTTTCTTCTTCCATACATTCATCTTTCGATTCCCATTTTTTCTCCCTGGGTTGCTCCAACTAAATCTTGAACCGTTGACTCCATATTTCTTCTTCGTGAGTGACTACCTGTTCAGTGGGAGCGGACTTGATCTTCTTATTTTTTCACCAAATTTCTTCAAAAAATCAGAAGCTTTATCAATAAAATTGAGCCGAAATTGCTGGTGTTCATAGTCCACAACTACCCCCTCAAGTCTATCCCACCTAAATGGAATCTTATGATCCTTTAACTTTGAAACCAAAAATTCATACTCTTTCCTTTTACGTGAGATCCTAGAAGGAATTTCCCTCAACATAATGAGTTGTTTGCCTTTTTCAAACAGCGGTGATCGGTTATGCTCTTTGGCAATCTTGTCTTTTGTGGAACGTTTGGTGAACTGGAGTACCACATCCCGTGGAAGATTATTTTTTTTTTGGCCACAACTGATTGAACTCTATAAACCAAGTCTATTTCATTTCCCATAATATCCTCTTCTACCTCCATAAAATTAGCAAACAAAGTGAGAATCTTTTCTCTGATATTCTCCCCCTCCCCCTCCTCCAAGACTCTAATTCGCCGCCAAGAATCTTTTTGTTTTTGCTCGAGTAGAGCAAGCTTGTTCAATTGGTTTTCTAGCCGTTTCTCAACTGAGGAAGAGGAAGAGGCTGCTTGTTGTTTTAACTCCCCAATTTCCTTTTTGTTAACCTCAATTTCCTCTCTATTCTGTATCACATCTCTCTTGACCTGGACCAACATGTCCTGCATTTCCTTCATTCGCCCCTTTAAGTCAGACAGGTCTCTTTTTATATTTAGCATAAAAGACCTCATTTCCTCCATAAATTTCTTATGGTATTCTGGGGGATCCTCTATAGAGTCTCTTCTTGTTGTAGTATCTGAGATAGCACCCTGTACCTTACCGGATCTCATTGTCTTATACATTCCTTCCTTATTTCTCAATTACAATCAAGGATCAAGTGTTACATTAACATAAACAAGATTATACTATCATAAATGCTAATACAATTTCAATATACAATTCAATATACGTTCATTACAATATATCATTATATATATTAATATGTCAATGTGTATCAATATATCAATGTATATATCAATATATATCAATATATAACAGAAATGTATGACACTAGCAGGATTAGTATTTCAGTATTTGACAATATTTCAGATTCACATTCAAACAGGAAAAATAACCTCAATAACTTTCATGTGTACAAATACTTTTTAAATGTCCAAAAAAAGCACTTTCAAAGCCATTTATAACAAGAATAGCTAAAGAGTGAAGGGGTAGAGGTAGAAATAGAAAAGTGGGGGAGAGAAGGGGGGGTAATCAGTCAAAATGTCAACGCCGACCTCTCTCCTCTTTTGGCACCTCGTTCCTCGTTCCTGATTCTTTCTCGTTCTTCGTTCTTATTCTTCCCTACTCCGTTTACTCTTATTCCTCCATGTTCTTTTATTCTTCAGCTCTTCATACCCCTTAGTTCTTTAACTCCTTACTTTTCTTTTCTGTTGATAACTCCTTACTCCTTGCTACTCTCTCACTCATCACTTCTCACTTCTCACCGTTGTTCCAACTTGCTCCTTTATTCTTTATTCTTTTGGTTCCCCGTACCTCACCCCTTCTTCAAATCCTCTTTAATTTCTTTTGCTCCTCTGCCCTCAGCCAAACTCAATACCGTGTATCCCTCGGTTCTTAAGTCCTTCGGCTTTGGGGCTCCACAACACTCTTCGGGGGCTTGGGAATACAGCTGAATTTGTGGAGGAAAAACGCTGACTCCACCCAGCGTCCACCCATTGTTACTTCATCACTGCGCACTGTCTATATTATATCTTATTGTTCCTTGCGCCCATGACAACAACAGTCAAAAAACAAGAACTCAAAAATCCACACAGTAAACTGCAAAAGTCGAATCTCTTCTCACCAAAGAATCAGGTGGGGTCCGATGGTAGGGATAGGGACGGTATTCTGCCCCACGCAGACACGGACGGCTGCTAGAGGTGACCTCTACAACTGCCTCGTACAGTTGAGAAGACACCAAGCCTTGCAAGGGGATGGTCGGTGTTGCCGCAAGTTAGTTGTCCTTGCTGCACACCCTCCCGGTGTACAGATGAGTCAAGCCCAGGAAAAAAGCAAAAAAATGAGCTTGGCAAACCACATCTGCAGCGAAGCTCAAACAGAGTGCCTGAGATTCCTGCCTTCCTTCCTCACACCGGAACTGGAACATAACTTCATTTTTTATTTAACATTTTTGCCAATTGTTTAGGCTTTTATGATGGGGAGTTATCTGAAAAAGATACAGTAGTTTTGGCAGTGCAGTCATTTTAGTTGCTTATATTCAAACTAGTAGTGACAATTTTAATTTATTCCACTTAATTATATCATGGTTAATCTTCCCATTTATCAGATTATAGTTAGAGGGTAAATATTGTTCGAATTCTTATAAACTGGAATTCCCAAGTACTTAACATATTTCAATTGTATTTTAATTGGAAGAGTCTGATTAATTATTCTTTGTGTCAATGGATTAAAGTGTCAATGAATTAATATTTATATGAAGGGACTTGGTCTTATTAGTACTTAAAGTTAACCCTGCTCATTTACCATCGCAAACTAATTTCAGCTGGCCTAAATTTCAGTTGTTGGCTTTCACATATAATGATATAAGGCATAGATTAAGCATGATTATCTTGAAAAGAGAATATTTAAATGTGAACCATTTTTTGGAAAAAGTAGAAAGTATTAAGGGAAGAAGGTGCTTGATAAAGAATGGTTTAAGATTTATTGTCATGAAATTGATCTATGATTTTAAATTGATAAAAGATTGAAGATATTTGATGATTATAAAGATAATTTCCACTTTTCTCTTTTCCTTTTTAATATATAAAGATTATTTTATATAGTAAATGATATTTATAGATGATATAAATGATATTTAAATGATATTTATGTAGTAAATGATATTTTTTATCATTGCAGGAAGTATGTTTGGAAAGTGGAAAACAGTCTTATATTATCTGTTGCTTTTAGTACTTATTATATAGAGATAGTTTATTTTTATAATTGTTAACTTCAGTACAGAATAGAATAATAATTAGATACCGTTGATTAAGACTGTTAAGTAACATTTAAGTTTCTTATTTAAAATAATAATAATAATAAACCTGATAAATAAGTTAGAATTTATATTAACAATCTACTTAGAATTTAATTATTAACTAATTTTGTTAGTTTAGAGTAACAATAATGAAATAGTGAAAATAAATACTAGGCAACATGTATTCATTTTAGTTTTATTTTAGGATCCAATGATTGGTTTGTTACTGTTGTATTACTATTCTCCGTTGGTAACAGGAGTGGGAATCAATTTTTAGTTATGTGTATTTAGTTGTAGTGTAGTTTAATATTTTTTAGTCATACTAGTTTTTTAAGTTTTTGTCTCTTCCATTTTTAATATTGTATTGTTCTGAAGTTTAGTTTAGTTTTATAGCTTATGTTTATTGTAGTGTTACTGTGTGTGTTTTTTCTGTTATCACTTTGTTTTGCTTTTCATTTTTACTCAAAATAAAGTAAAATAAACATTTTAAAAAACTTTTCATTTTATTCTTGGCTTTTTCCTCTTTCAAAATATAACCTGAGATCCCTAGTTGACAACTTTTGAATACAATCTCATTATTTATGACTGGAATAACTTAAAATAAGAAGAGTAGCTTCTGCAGAATACTCATTTTGATAGTTGAAATAGTAACAACTAATAGTAATAGTTGTAATATTAGTGTAATATTAATTGTAATGTTAGTAACAACTAATAGTAACAGCTTCAAGTTTCTCCAAGTATGTAAGTCCTTTTTTATTTCCTTCCATGTCCTTTTGTAATTATTTTTAAATACATCTCAATTCTTCTTAGTTAAATGGACTCCTAAATATTTCATTTTAGTACTAATAATATATCCTGATTGACAATTTAGTTATTTTTCCTCTTCTTTATATATGTTTTTTCTTAATATGCTAGCCTTATCTTCATTGACCTTTAAACTGGAAATCTTCCCAAAGTCTATTACTGAATTTTTCAATTCTTCAGTGCTTTCTACTGAGTCTTCCAATGATATCACTATATCAGCTGTGAAAGCTCTGATTTTAAATTCTTGGCCTCTTCTCTTGATGCCTTTAATTTTACTATTTGAATTTATACTTGTAATCAGTAACTCAATCACCATTAAAAATAATAATGGAGAAAGAGGACATCCCTATCTCACTCCTTGATGTATATCAATTTTTTTGTTTTCTCTCCATTTATGATCATTTGAGCTGTTTAATTATTGTAAATAGTTTTTATCCATTTCATAAATTGGCTTCCAACATTCATTTTAGATAGTGTTTATATCATAAAACTCCAACTCAAACTATCAAAGTTTTTTTTTGATGTCTAAAAAAAAGGAGTGCCAACTTTTTTCCAGGGTGTATTTCAAAGTATTCAATAATATTTAAGTTGTTCCTCATATTGTCATTAAACTGTCAACATGGCAGGAAACTGACCTGGTCTTTCTGGATTAGGTCTTTTAAGATATTTTTCAGTCTGTCGACCAGAATTGAAGCAAGAATTTTGTGACCTGCATTCAGCAGTGAGATCGGTCTATAGGTCTTGGCTATAAGAGAAGGATCTTGGTGTTCCTTATGAATTAAAGTAATACTGGCTTCTCTTCAAGATCTAGGAATTTTTCCTTCAAAGACTGCATTCATTGTTGATTGGAAAGGAAGAATTAACTGATCTTCTAGTACTTTACAATATAATGGCCTTTTCCGCATTTTACTTTTGAAACGGAGCAGCGCGTCCTCCAGTGAGGAAGTTTACACTTGGGGGCGAACTGGGTCCGGACGACTTAATGTTTGTCCAGACTTCAGCCCGCTCCAGAACTGGTGATTCCCCATGCTGTTGAACTGGTGGTTCCCCATGCAATTAAAATAAGACTTTCAATAGCCCGGCGCACCCCAGTCGGTCGCTGCCCTAAGTGTAGATCTGCAGCCTCGCACCAGCATGAGGCTGCAGATCTTCCGGGGGCGGGCTTCCGGCTGGTGAGCTTCTCCGGTTGGTGGAGAGCCTCCACCAACTGGAAGCCTCCATTTTTGTCTCCGGAGAGTGTGTAGCACGAGCGCGCGCTGCTCCGGAGCGTTGTGGATCGTCAGGGGGGAGCATGCCAGTCCAGTGAGTAATGGATTTCCCCGGTTCCCCCACAAAGTGCGGAAAAGCCCAATGCAGGTAACGCATCTGGGCCTGGAGATTTCCACTTTTCACTTCTTCAGATTGTTTCCATTACTTCTGCTATAGTTTTTGGATAATTTAACCAATGTATTTGTTTGTTAAGTTTTTCTTTTTCTTTCTTTTTTAATTCTCTTTTTATTGATCCGTTAAAACAAAAAGAAAAGAAAAAAGAAGAGAAAAACTGCAAACAAAGAATATATCTGTAAACAATTGTAAGGCAAAAAACCCCCCAACTAATTTCACGTACAATGATAATAAAAAGAAAAAAAGAAGAAAAAATGGATAACAAAATCTTAACTTGCAACATAATTTCCATGGAATAAAATATAAATACATACCTAATAATCTTCCCTTATTTACACTTCTTATTTCATAGTCAGTTATATCTTATCTAACATTTACCAACAAAGTTTAACATTTATTTAGTATGTCAAAATAGAACTCTACCTCAACTAGACATGTTAAAGCTACATCAAAAGGATTCTTATCTCTCAAAGTTTCAAAATTCATTTTTTTAATGTACATTTTTCGATGAATGGTTATAACTCATTTTATTATTATTTGTCTAGACAAATAATAATTCTTTTAAAATATTAATCTGTCACATTGTGACTTTTCTCTTCTACCATAAAAATAAATTCTAAACCTTTATCTTATTCATTTAACCCAATCATGGCTGTTTTCCCCCAACTGGACTCCTAGACAGGGGAAATTAAATTCCACTCTTCATCAAATTGTTTCATGGCTTTGTCCGATAATATAGTTGTCAATTGTCTAATTTGCTTAAATCATATAACTTCCACTGCCACTCATCAATATCTGGGGCTTCTTTTTGTTTCCACCTTTTTGCAAATACCAGTCTAGCTGCTGTTACCATATAAATCATCATTTTTTGTAATGAACTCTTTTTAAAATATTTGACATCAAATATATTTAACAAATATATTTAAGGATTCATTGGAAAGTTAATTTGAAGAGTTTTAGTAATGCAATCATGCACATTCCTCCAATACTTTTTTGCTATATCGCAGCTCCACCAAAGGTGGTACAGAGTTCCCTTTTCAGACAATTTCCAGCATATATTAAAAATTCTTAAAGTACTCTTACTTATTTTAGCCATTTGTACCGGTGTATAATACCATCTAAAATAAATTTTTATAATAGTTTTCTCTCAAGCTGGCACTTTTTAAAAATCTTTGTATATCTTTCCATGAGTTCTCCCAACTTTCCAGTGAAATAGGGCGTCCAATATTTTGGGCCCATTTTACCATGTTATCTTTGACAACTTCCTGTTCCATCTGTAAGGTTAATAACATTTTATATATTTTACCAATGAGGTGGTTTATACTAGGTTTTAACAATTTATTGAACTCTAGTTCCATAGACTGTATTCCAATTGTTTTCTATTTTAAATCTTTCTGCCAGTTGCCTCTGCAAAAGCCAATGTGTAGTAAATCCGTACTTTAACATTTCCTTTTTGTCTTCCAAACTATTTTATTGCCCTGAATCTTTACCAAATCTTTGTATGTTATCTAACGATTCAATTGGGGCCTTTCTCTCCTATAAAATGCTTCATGTGTTGACACCAATAGTGGTAACTGCGAATAAAGTTTGTTTTTATACAGAAACCATTTTTTTTGTTAATCTTTATTAAACATACATTACTCCTTAAAACCATTCTCACAACAGTTCATGTTAAGTCTTTTCCTAAAAATACAATCCATTAGTTCTTTTTCTTCCTATAATTATTTGTACATACATACCTATATTCTTTCATTCCACTCAGGAAACATCGTTCATATTCACTACCAAATTGATCTCTCCATATCTTCTTCCCAGTTTTTCCTTAAATTCAAATCAGTTCTATATATTCTTCTATACTAACTTCCTAACTTCACCTAATCCCATTATTATTGTACCTTTCCAAGTTTCTCTTCTTTATTTCCCCCTTCGGGGTACACCATTTGTTTAAATGATATTTTTCTCTTTTTCTATTTGATATTGTCTTATTTCTCTTAACCTCTTGTCGGCCTTTTCTCTTTTCTAGTTCACATAAAAATCTTTTGCCTTTATCTTTGAAAATCTTTATCCACTATACTTCATTATTTAGTCCCTCTTTTGACAAGTATTCTTCCACTAATTTCCAATCCTCTTCATGTCGTCTTTGCATTCTGCCTTGTATCACTCCTGTTAGTTTGTCCAGTTCTTTTAGTTCTGCCACTTTTACGGTCCATTCGTCTATTTGTGGTGTGTATTTGTTTTTCCATATCTTCGCGTAGATTATTCTTGCCACCTCTATCACATATAAGATCATCTTCCAATATTTCTTTTTTATTTCTTTGTCTGTTCTCTGCAATATATTTAACAAGAATATTTCTGGTGTTAATGGCAGATCTATTTGTAGAATTTCTGACATTGTTTCATGAATCTTTTTCCAAAATATTTTTGCCTTATCACACATCCACCATGTGTGAAAATAGGTACCATTATTTTTGCCGCATTTCCAACATTTATTTTCTTTTGTTTTGTATATCTTACTCAACTTTACCGGATCCAGATGCCACTTGTATAACATTTTAAGGTAATTTTCTTTCAGGTTCTGTGCAGCAGTAAATTTGTGGGAATCTCTCCAACTTCTTTCCCATTGGTCTAATTGTATTTCATAGCCTATATTCTGAGTCCATCTTATCATTGTCTCTTTTATTTGTTCAGATTCTAGTTCTCTTTCCAGCAATAGTTTGTACAGTTTGGATGTTGTTTGTTTCTGAGCTTCGAACATTATTTTTTTCAAGTATGTCATCTTTTGCTGCCGATTCAATTCCTTCTAATTTTTTATCCATAAGGAATCTTTCTTTTAGTTGTCTGAATAAAAACCAGTGGCATTTGAATCCCTCCTTTTCAATATCTTCTCTTGATTTCAACGTGTATTCTTGATTCTTTTTTTCTGTTATTAAGTTTCTGTATCTTATCCATTTATCCTGTGGGTCTTTCCATCTGCTGTACAACACTTCATGCGGGAAAACCCATTGGGGCATTTTTCTGTAATATTTTTTCTTGAACTTTTGCCAAATTGTTAACAACGCTTTTCTTAAGTAATGGTTTTGAAAACCTTTATCTATCCTTGTTTTATCATACCACATATATGCATGCCATCTCATTCGTATTCCTGAACCTTCCAAATTTAGTAATTTTTCATCTTGAAGCGTTATCCATTCTTTTATCCAGGTAAGTCCACTAGCATAGTAGTATATTTTCAAGTCTGGTAGACCTCAGCCACCTTTCTCTTTTTTTTCCATGAGTAGCTTCCATTTTATTCTAGGTCTCTTCTTTTCCCAAATGAATTTTGTCAAGTCCTTCTGCCACTCTATAAAAGGTTTATCATTAATAATAATGGGTAAATTTTGGAGAAGGAAATTTAATTTAGGTCATACATTCATTTTAATCGCTGCGATTCTCCCCAACAGTGATAGATTTAAAGAAGTCCAATTATCTAACGATTTCTTAACTTCCTTCCATGCTGGTTTGTAATTGTTTTCATATAGCTCATAATTTCTCTTTGAGATCCAAATTCCCAGGTACTTTATTTTTTGCTCTGCTTTAAATCCTGTTCTTTGAATCAATTCTAATTCTTCTTCCCTTCTTATATTCTTTGTTAGAATTTTAGTTTTTTCTTTGTTAATCTTTAATCCCGCCACTTCTCCGAATTGGTTCAGCTTCTGTAATACTAATTCTATGCTTGATTCTAGCTTTTCCAGGATGATCATCAGATCGTCTGCATATACTTTCACTTTGTGTTCATAATTTTTTACTTTGCATCCTTTTATTTCTGGGTCATTTCTTATTGTATTTATTAGTACTTTTAGAGCTGTTATAAATAAAAGTGGGGACAGTGGGCCTGCTGTTCCTTTCTCAATATCAAATTGCTTTGCTTTTTCTCCATTAATTATTATTTCAGCTCTTTGGTCTTTATAGATTTCTCTTATCCAGCCCAAAAATATATTGCCAAGGTCCATTTTTCTCAACACTGGTATCATGAAGTCCCACCTAGAAGCCATGTTTTCAAAAGAGGTTTTCTTATAAAATTATTATTGAAATCTTCGTTCACTTTTACTTTTTCATACCACACATATGCATGCCAACCAAAGAATAGGTCGGCCCCCTCCAAGGTTAATAACCTCATTTTTTCAATCAATTAGCCAGCTGAGGCAACTTGCATGATAGTACAATTTTAAATCAGACAGTCCTATTCCACCTCTTTCTGTCGCGTCTTTCGATATAGTCCACTTTATGTGTGGCTTTTTGCCATTCCAAATGAATTTTGATAAGTCATTTTTCCATTGGTTAAATGGTACATCATTCATAATCATGGGGAGATTTTGAAACAAAAAAATCATTCTAGGTAAGATATTCATTTTAATTGCCGCAATTCTCCCCATCATTGACAAATCAAGTTTCAACCATTTTTGAAGATCTTCTTTTACATTTAACCAGACTTTTTTGTAGTTGTTGTCATATAAATCAGTGTTATTCTTAGTACTATTAATTCCAAGGTATTTTACTTTTTTTGATATCTTAAATTGAGATACTTTTTCAAGTTCTATTTCTTCTTGTTTTGTCATGTTCTTAGTTGTCATTGTAGTCTTTTCTGCATTAACTTTAAATCCAGAAACCTTGCCAAATTCTTGAAAAATAGACATTAACTTATTTACACTTTGAATTGGGTCATCAAGTGTAATTACTAAGTCATCTGCAAAGGCCCCGAGTTTAAATGTCTGATTTTGGATTCGGACACCTCTTATTTCTGGATCTTGTCTTATTTTGATATTCAATATCTCTATCACATTAAAAAAACTTAATGGTGAGAGCGGGCATCCTTATCTAGTTCCTTTTCTGTTTTTTCTCCATTTATTGATATGCCTGCCGACTGATTATTATATATCAATTTTATCCAATTGATAAATGTCTTTCCCATATTCATTTTTTTCAAGACTTCCGCCATATATCTCCATCTTATGTTGTTGAAAGCTTTCTCTGCATCTACAAAAATCAAACCAAACTTTTTTCATTATGTTTATGATAATGCTCAATTATATTTATTATTATTCTCGTATTGTCCTTTATTGACCTGCCTGGGAGCAAACCGTTCTGATCTTCAAATATGCATTTATTTAGAATCTTTTTCAATCTTTCAGCAAGAATGGATGCAAATATTTTGTAGTATATATTTAATAACAATATTGGCCTGTAGTTCTTCACCTCTAGCTGATCTTTGCCTTCTTTGGGAATCAAACTGATTATTGCGTCTCCCCATGAGTCTGGTCTGTCAATTCTAATCCATTTAACATCTTTTGTAAGGGATCAACTAATTGATCTTGAAAGATTTTGTAATAAAATGCAGTGTATCCATATGGGCCTGGAGCTCTCCCAATTTTTAGGTTTTTAATTGCATTCAATATTTTAACTTTCATGATTGGCTTATTTAAATCCAACTTTTGTTCTTCATCAATATGTATTAACTTTGTTTCTTCCAGGTATTTTTGGATATTATTTAGATGTTGTTCTGAATCACCTTGGTCCTCAAATAGTCATAAAATACTGACTTTATCTTCCTTGGGTGACTGTGTATCTTTTCCCCTTCTTTAATTTCCAGAATCAATCTTTTCTCCTTTTCCTTTTTAAACCAATAGGCTAACCATTTTCCAACTTTATTAGAGTGCTCGAAATATCTTTGTCATGTACATTTCAATTTCTTCTCAGTTTCTAAAGTATCTTCAATAGATAGTTGTTTCTGTAGAATCTTGATCTGCTTCCATAATTTCAAATTATTAGGCTCTCTCTTCAACTTTTCTTCTTTCTTGTTAAGTTCTTCCATAATTTTTTGATGTTTCTCTTTCCTCATTTTCTTATTGTAGACCTCTTGCTGGATAAAGAAATCTCATATTACTGCCCTCCCTGCGTTTCAAACTATATTTGTCTGGTGTTTCTTTTCTGGTATTTTCTTTAAAAAAATTATTTCTAGCTTTGCTTTTTCCACTGTATTTTCATCTCTTAATAATTAATTTTTCAAAGTCCATTGGTATTTAATTTTTCCCTCTTGCATTATCATTATAACAGGATTATGATCTGACAGTATTCTTGGTAAAAATCTCCATTTTCTTAATCTTTCTATATAATACTTTAGATGCCAGAATCATGTCAATTCTGGACCAGGTTTTGCAGACTTCTGAATAATATATGTATTCTTTTTCATTTCCATTTAGGTAACGCCCCACGTTCATTTAGGATAAAATGTCCATAAAATCAAAGAATGACTTGGGAAGTTTACCTTGAGGGGTTTCCCCTTTATTTCTCAGTGTTCAATCTAAATTAGGGTTAATCATCCCATTCCAGTTGCCCAGTACTATTATTTCTTTGTAGTCATATTCCGTGATTATTTTTAGAAGTCTTTCATAGTAAGAAGTTTTGTTCTCCAATGGCCTGTAAATTCCCACAAATAGAATCTTGCTATGGATTGTTTTCACTTCTACTCCAATCAGTGTTCTTTTTGCATCTTTGAAAATTTCCCTGGCAATACATATACATTGTGATTCCTTTTTTTCTTATCAATTAAGGATGAAAAATCCTGTCCTAATTTCTGATTTTTTAGGCATTTTAAGTCTTCTTAAATGTGTTTCTTGTAAACAAATCATGTCTGGTTTTTCTTTTTCTAATTGATGAAAGATTCTTTTTCTCTTAATAGCCAAATTCATTTCTCTGACAGTCCATGAGATAATTTTCATGGTGTTTATTTTTTCTCTTTCTCTCTCTCTCTCTTTTCCTCCTTAATCTAGTTCTTCTTCTTTCTCCTCTTCCTCTAGTTCTTCCTCCTCTTCTTCCACCTGATCCAGATTTTCCTTTTTCCCCTCGTTGGGACTTCACCACATCCTTTTCTAGTTCCTTGCTTAGCCCGGTCTGTTGTTTTATTTGAAGTTCTTCCAATTCATCTTGCAGTCTCTCCTGCTCTTTAACTTTTTCTAATTCTCCCAGCACTTGGGTTTCTGACCTCTTTTTAATTCTTCCTTGTGATGCTTTAGGAAATCTTGAGCTTTCTGAATTGAGTTCAAAGAGCATCTTCTTTGTTGAAAGGTGAAGGTAACACCCTCAATCTTACACCAGTGATATGTTATCCCTCTTCTCTTTAGCACTTGTGTCAAGAAATAGTAATCCTTTTTCTTTTTCAAAATTTGGGAAGGGACATCTTTGAATATTTGCAGTTCTTTATCTTCTATAATAAGTTTATTAATGTAATTTTGCTGTATCACCAAATCTTTTACTCTTTCTTTAAAAAAAAAATTACTATGTCCTGTGGTGCATTTCTCTTTTTGGTGATTAAAGAGTTAATTCTAAACATCTTCTCTATCTCCAAATCCAACTGTTCTGCATTCCATCCAATATATTTTGCTAATGGTGGTATTACTTGATTATATAATTCTTCTCCTTGAATTTCTTCCAGACCTCTTATTTTTATACATTTCTCCCTAAATTTAATCTCAGTGCTTCTATTTTGAATTTCTGTGTTCTTCAAACTTTTTTCCACCACTGGTGCTTCTTTTTCTAATTTTGTAGTTCTGTCTTTTAGTTTATCTAATTTTTTATTTATATTTTTCATTTCCTTAGTTATACTTTCCAACTTCTGTCCAACACTTCCCATTTCTTGTTTCATTTCTCTGATGTCATTTGCTACTCCTTTTATATCCCTCTTAAATTCATTTCTTAATTTCCTTATTTCTTCAATAACCATCAGCGTGAATTTTCGTTGCATTTGGTTGCTCCTTGAGGGTGGGTCTCGTCTGCAATTGTTGTTGTATCTACACTGTCTTTCTTGTCCCAGAAGCCATTGTATATGTTAATATTTTTACACAATAGAATCATAGAAATGTAGAGTTGGAAGAGACCACAAGGGCCATCCAGTCCAACCCCCTGCCATGCAGGAAAACCCTCAAAGCACTCCCGACAAGTGGCCATCCAGCCTCCGCTTAAAAACCTCCAAAGAAGGAGACTCCACCACACTCTGTGGCAGCACATTCCACTGCCGGACAGCCCTGACCATCAGGAAATTCCTCCTGAGGTTCAGGCGGAATCTCCCCTCCTGCAGCTTGCATCCATTGCTCCTTGTCCTGGTCTCAAGAGCAGGAGAAAACAAGCCCACTCCCTCCTCGACATGACACCCCTTCAAATATTTAAACATGGCTATCATGTCCCCTCTCAACCTTCTCTTCTGCAGACTAAACATACCCAGCTCTCTAAGTCTGTCCTCATAGGGCATGGCTTCCAGGCCCCTCACCATTTTGGTTGCCCTCCTCTGGACCTGCTCCAGCTTATCCATATCCTTCTTGAATTGGGGTGCCCAGAACTGGACACAGTATTCAAGATGAGGTCTAACCAATGCAGAATAAAGTGGTACCAATGCCCCCCTCGATCTAGACACCATACTCCTATTGATGCAACCAAGAATTACATTGGCCTTCTTGGCTGCCGCATCACACTGCTGACTCATGTTCAGCTTGTGGTCTATGAAGACTCCTAAATCCCTTTCACACGTACTGTTAGCCAGCCACATGTCCCCCATCCTATATTTCTGCATACCATTTTTTCTGTCTAAGTGTAGGACCTTACATTTCTCGCTGTTGAAATTCATTTTGTTAGCCTTGGCCCAGCTCTCCAATCTGTCCAGGTCCTTTTGAATTTTGATCCTGTCATCAGGCGTATTAGCAACCCCTCCCAATTTGGTGTCATCTGCAAATTTGATCAGCGTGCCCTCTATTCCTTCATCCAAGTCATTAATGAAGATATTGAACAGCACCGGGCCCAGGACAGAACCCTGTGGCACCCCGCTAGTCACTTCTCTCCAGGATGAGAATCTGCCATTGGTGACCACCCTTTGGGTACGGTCAGTCAACCAGTTACAAATCCACCTGACAGTAGCCCTGTCCAGCCCACATCTTACTAGCTTCTTTGCAAGAATGTCATGGGGAACTTTGTCAAAGGCCTTACTGAAATCAAGATATACTATGTCCACGGCATTCCCTTCATCTATCAAGCAAGTAACTCTATCATAAAAAGAGATAAGATTAGTCTGGCATGACCTATTTTTGAGAAATCCATGTTGACTTTTCATAATTACGGCATTGTTTTCTAAGTAATTAGAAACTGACTGTTTGATGATCCGCTCCAGGATCTTTCCAGGTACTGATGTCAGGCTGACTGGGCGATAATTATTTGGGTCCTCTTTTTTTCCCTTCTTGAAGATGGGGACAACATTTGCCCTCCTCCAGTCTGCCGGAACTTCTCCGGTCCGCCAAGAGTTTTCAAAGATTATAGCAAGAGGTTCCGCAATGACCTCTGCTAGTTCTTTTAAAATCCTAGGATGCAATTCATCTGGCCCTGGAGACTTGAATTCATCCAGTGTGGCCAGGTATTCCTGTACTACCTCTCTATCTATTCTGTGCTGCATTTCCCCCACTTCCTCACCTGCTCCCCAACCGCCAGGTTGAGTGTTTTTATCCTTTTGGGAAAAAACTGAGGCGAAGAAGGTGTTGAGGAGTTCTGCCTTTTTTCTTCCTCCTGTTATTAATTCACCATCTTCCTTGCGCAGTGACCCTATCGTCTCCTTCTTTTTCCTTTTGCTGCGGACGTATTTAAAAAAGCCCTTTTTATTGTTTTTAATGTCTCTGGCCAGCCTAAGTTCGTTCTGTGCTTTAGCCTTTCTGACCTTCTCCTTACATCTCCTGTCTACTTGCTTATAATCTTCTTTGGTGATTTCCCCCTTCTTCCATTTCCTGAACATGTTTTTCTTAATACTTAGCTCAGCTGAGAGCTCTTTAGTCAACCATTCCGGTTTGTTCAGATGCCTTCCATTTTTCCTCCTTAATGGCACAGTTTTAGCCTGTGCTTTCAGTACCTCCCTTTTAAAGAACTCCCATGCATCCTGAACTCCTTTCTCATTGACTATTCTTCACCACGGGATTTCAGCCAGCAGCTCCTTCAGTTTACAGAAGTCTGCTTTTTTAAAATCTAAGACGAATGCCTGGCTACACTTGCCTTCTCTTCCCCACTGAATACAAAATTCTAATAGGGCATGGTCACTCTCTCCTAAAGATCCAACCAGTTCTACGTCATTAACAAGGTCTTCCCTGTTGGTCAGGATCAGATCCAGAATATTTGATCCCCTTGTCGCCTCTTCCACCTTCTGGACCATGAAATTGTCTGCAAGACAAGCAAGAAACTTGCTGGACCTTGCCGCCTTTGCAGAGTTTGACTGCCAACATATATCCGGGTAGTTGAAATCTCCCATTATTACTGTATCTCTCCTTTTTGAATGTGCAGTCATTTGGTCTACGAAAGCGCCATCGAGGTCCTCAATCTGGCTTGGAGGTCTGTAGTAAACCCCCACTATAATATCCCTATTGTTTCTCGCTCCCTTAATTCTTACCCAGATGCTCTCGACCTGGCTTCCGGTGTTCAAGTCATGGATCTCTTCACAGGTGAAAACATCCTTGACATATAAGGCTACTCCTCCTCCTCCTTTCTTATTTGGTCTATTTCTACAAAATAGGCTATACCCCTCTATTCCTATATTCCAATCGTGAGACTCATCCCACCAGGTCTCAGTGATGCCTATCAAATCATATTTATTTTGCTGTACTAGGAGTTCAAATTCATCTTGTTTGTTTCCCATCCTCCGTGCATTAGTGTAGAGACACTTAAGTCCCTGTGCCCTTCCTGCAAGTCCTATAGCATTGTTTCCACCCCTCCCACGATTGGATGCTATTCCTACTTGGCCAATATCATTTGGGCCTTTTTCCCCTGCACTTGCCGAGTCCTTGTCCTGAATAATCTTGTCTCCCTCCCCAGTTGTGCTTAGTTTAAAGCCCTCCTAATCCTCCTTGTGAGACTGTTTGCAAAAACGTTCCTGCCAAGTTTCGTGAGGTGCAGCCCTTCCCTTGCCAGAAGCCCATGTTCCTGGAATTTCAAGCCATGATCCAAAAAGCCAAACTGTTGGCGGCGGCAAAATGTGCGGAGCCAGCTGTTGACCTCTACTATTGTCCTTTCCCTTCGTGCACCATATCCTTGAACAGGGAGGATTGATGAAATGACCACCTGCGCACCAAGGTCCTTAAGCTTTCTCCCCATAAGCTCGTAGTCCTTTGTGATGTGGTGAAAGCTGCGCTTCACCGTGTCGTTGGTTCCAACGTGAACCAAAACGAGGGGCTTACGGTCAGTGGGCTTGACCAGCCTGGCTAACCTCTCTGTTACGTGGTTTATCCTGGCCCCAGGAAGACAGCAGATCTCTCGATTGAGCTTGTCCGGTTTGCAAACTGCCGGTTCGGTTCCTCTGAGCAAGGAGTCCCCAACCACCAGAATTCGCCTCCTCTGAGGCCTGTCCGGGGTTCTTCGACAAGCAGATTCTTCCAGGATTGCCTGGGCATTGTGTTGAGGCCGGGCGTGCTGGTCTTCCCGATGTTGGATGCTGTCCTGTTGGTGTTCAAGTTCCAGTTGCCGAAGTTGGATTCCTTCTTGCTGATGTTGCGTTCCATCCTTCTGGTGTTCCTCATCATTCACAGCACCAAGAACGTTGAAGCGATTCTG
Organism: Iguana delicatissima; assembly: GCA_948472985.1. Lineage (NCBI taxonomy): Eukaryota > Metazoa > Chordata > Lepidosauria > Squamata > Iguanidae > Iguana > Iguana delicatissima. Next base: position 119,609 of record CAOKZL010001006.1, on the reverse strand, counting down.
TAGTTTGAGAGTCTCTGTTTCCTTCCTGGCCCTTCTACTTCTCCGTGTGACATTCCTCCAAGCATCGCTCTCCTGGCTCATGGAACTGATTTCCTCATCAGGCAGCTCGTCCTCATATCCGGTCTTCAGGAAGGTCCTCTCTGCCCTATCTAAGAAGTCCTCACCTTCCCTAATAAGACGAAGATTAGAAACCTGTGCCTCCAGCTGCCGCACCTTGACGTCTAAGAAGGTGACCAGCTTGCACTTGCTGCAGGTGTACCCGACAACATCTTGTGGCAAGAAAAGGAACATGCCACAAGTGCTACAGGTGACAGCAGCAGCTCCCTCACCTTCCATTCTTGATAATACAGAGAATAGAATAAGAAAACAAAAACAAAAACTGGGCCTCCTTTCTTAATTTGAGCTGTATAAGCTATGTCTGCTCAGCTAACTCCCAAGCTCAGTTGAACTCTTCCTAAATTTGTTCAGTCGCTATAAGGATCGGTTGTTCCTAAGCTTGAGTGGTTGAACTTGAAGGATTGAAGTAGATGAATGAAATTGCGCGCGCCATAGGCACGCGCCACTGGGAGTTCCTGATAAAGCCTCCTTCCCCTAGCTGGCTCCTCCCCCTAGTTTGATTAACTCTCCCTAGTTTGATTGACAGTTAACTGACTAACTAACAAACAATTAGCTGACAATAGGCTGTGAGCTCAGGGAGAGCACACGGCCAGCGCAAGCAAAACACACACACACACACACAAAACACATAGAAATAAGCAAACAAACTCAGCCCCACAGTCCTCCAAAAACACCTATCAAAGTTGTTTTCACAGACCCAGCTTACCTTCTGCTCTCTCCTCTGGAAGTCAGCAAGAAGCCTGCTGGGAGTTCCTAATAAAGCCTCCTTCCCCTAGCTGGCTCCTCCCCCTAGCTTGATTAACTCTCCCTAGTTTGATTGACAGTTAACTGACTAACTAACAAACAATTAGCTGACAATAGGCTGTGAGCTCAGGGAGAGCACACGGCCAGCGCAAGCAAAACACACACACACACAAAAAAAACCACAGAGAAATAAGCAATAACAAATAAATAACAATAAATTACTTATAATCAATTAATTAATTGCTTGATAGCAAGTCCCCTTTCTTAAAATAAATATGTTACTAGGTTGTTAGCTATGAAATTCTAAATATATCTGGCTCTAAACTTATTATCTTAATCTTTTATCAAATATGATATATTACAATTAATATATAAATATATTTATAAATTTTTATTTACTCTCACACCTTTGTATTTATAGATTCTTCAATAAATTCTATATTCAATGAGTTTGCAATTACAAAAGTTGATGCCTTGATTACTACAGAATTAATTAAGTAAGAGCAGTTAATTAACTATAATAATTCAGGACCAAATAACCTGTCTCCTCTCTCTCGCTCTATAACATATGTATATACATATATTTTACAATTAATGAATTCTTATTAATTGGTGAGTTCCTATAAGATTAATGAATTTTAGGAAACAAGACAATATTTCCCTTAAAAAGTCAAAACAAAGTTTCAAAAAGGAGGAAAAGTTATCCTTCCTGTACTTTATGTAATCCTTTTGTCTAACAAATTAGTCTAAAGGCGCCACCTACTGGACATTCAGTTATCAAATGCCAGTTATCAATTAATAAATATTAATTTTTGATATTCTTAATTCTAACATTCTAGTATTTTCAAATACTCTTAGTTCTAGTACTCTTAATTTTAATAGAGTATATCTATTACTCTATTAAATTTCTATTCAATTGTACCCACACCAACAGGGAAAAATAGATCAAAAGGATATCCAAGTATTTTCTCCAAACCAATCAAAGTTGTTCTAATCTGTGTCCAATCAAAATGACTAATATATTACAAATAGTAAGTGCCTAATTTTATTAACAGTAAGATCTAAATAAGAATAGATATTTTGAACCAAAGCTTGAATGTCCAGTAGGTGGCACCTTTAGACTATTTTGTTAGACAAAAGGATTACATAAAGTACGGGAAGGAAAAAGTTAATAAATTGCTTTAGAGTCTTGTTAACCTTGTATTTTTTTCCCCTCTCTTCTGAAATTATCTTCTTCTGTCCTTGAGTTGGTCTTCCTTCTCAGTCAGTAGCGATATTAAGATAAGAAGACTCTCAGTGCACTTTAGGAGCTAACCAAAGTCTCTCTTTCATCGACACTTCTTAATTTTACCTTGATGTTACTCTCTGCTTAATTTATAAACTCAGTCACTATTTATAATCAAATTCAAAGTTTGATTCGCAATTTTTGATAATAAGTCCTTGTTCATTCAGTTCACAAAATGGTATAGAGCATTTCTGTACATGTTCATAAGCAAAATTTCTTTATGAATCCCCCCCCACATTCTTTAAATGTTGAATAGCAAATGCTACAGTCTTAATGTCCGTTTGAGTTTCATAGTTGGTAGTTTAAGATCAAACTCTGTCTAGTCTTTCAAATTTTGTGTAGACTTTGTTCATTAACGCCAAAAAAAGGAAGAAGGTAAAAAAAGTACAAATTATTGTAGTGCGATGTGAGCCTAATTGTCCTGATTAGAAATTCTGTGAATTCTAATCACTGTCCTATTACTTAAGTCCTTAAAGACAGATATGACAGATAGTCCTTGTTGTCCTCATTGACCACTCTTTGTTTTAGTATTTCTCTATAAAGTGGTGGAAGGAACCAAAGGGGGACAAAGAAAAAACATATTAGTGAAAGTTAGTTGCTTTCTTTTTTCCATTGTTCCCCCTCGCCGCTCCTTCTCTGTTGCACCTGCCACTGTTTTTAAAGTTTAAACTAGAGATGGTCTGTAATTGGCGAATCCTTTTTGGGGGTGCCCTTCAGTTGTTAACTCAGTAAAAGTTGTGGAGTGAACAATATGTTGGTTGTCTCTTACTGGCTATGAAATAATGAAGTTTCTGAGAATCATTAATCTTGATTAATCTTCTTTTTAAAAGTGGCAGTGAGGATTTCTTCCAGAGGAACCCTCACAAGGTAATGGTGGCTCAGACAGCCTCTTCAGTGCTTTCCGTGTCTTGGTTTGTATATGTTTCTCCTGGGCACTCATGCTGGAATTCCGGTCCTCCTTGAGCTCCTCCGAATCCCTTTTCCCAAAGGGACACTGTCCCGCTATTTAAAAAATAAAATTAGCAGGTTCCCAACCTCATGGGGTGACTGTCTCTCCCTCAGCTGTGCTGGGGGACAGTCTGACACCTCGCCACAGCCACTGGAAGTCTTGTCTGTTAAGTTTTTCATTTCAAGTCTTTCACGTAATCTCAAATAACATCTTCCTTAACATTCCAGCCTCTGTAAAGTTCTGAGTAATATTTTGCAAAGTTTTTAATTTTTTTTTGGACTCTGTATAGATCTCATTGCCATTTTTGATTTTTGTAATCAAAGTTCTTTCTCTTTTTCTCCTTAATTTTAGGTCTAACTATTTTCCAGGTCTATTTGCCCACTTGAAATTATTTTGCTTTAAATATAACAGTTCTTTTTACTAATTTCCATCATCAGATCCATCTCTGTCTCTTAAATGTTATTATCTCTCTTTGAATATCTTCATTTGAACGTTTTCCTCTCAACTCATTTTCTTTGGTCTTAATCAGGTTGTTGATTTTCTGTATTTTTTTCTTTCCTTTTTTTATTTAGTTCAGCATTCTGCTGGATAAAGAAACCTTGCATCACAACCTTGTCTGTATTCCAGATAACATCCATGCTAGTCTCTTTATGAAGGCTCCTGAAAAATATAGTTGCAAGGTTTCTTTTGCTTTCAAAATTGTCTTTTCATCTTGTAGAAGTCTTTAATTTAGTCACCAATTAAAGTCACAATTATTTCTCTTTAGAGATAAAAGGATACCATTATGATCCAGTTTTCTTGGAAGTACTTCCATTTTTGCTACATTTTTACGTAATGTCTTAGAAATCAGACACATGTCCAGTCTTGATAACGATGAATGCCTATCAGAGAAAAAGATGTATTCTTCCATGAGGCCATATAAATCATGCCAGACATCTATTGAGTCTCAGTTACTCAACATCTCCTTGAAAGATTTAGGAAGATTTCCTTGTTTCTTTTTTATCATCTTATTGAATTTTTGATCTATTAAGGTTCAATCACTTCATTCCAATCTCCTAGCAGAATTACTTTTTCATAATCATAATCTGATATCTTAGAATCCAATTCCTTACAGAATTTATCTTTACTGTTATGTGGACTGTATATTCCAAATAACAAGATTTTTTGATTTTGCCATTTGATTTCCACTCCTGAGATATGTCCACATTCATGTTTGAAGATTTCTTTTGCCTTGGTTGCCGGCAGAAGAGCAGTTTTACAAAAGTCAGAGGTCGCATCTATGTGCCCAGAAATCTTCTTGTAAAATTTACTTTGTAGCTTTCAGAATCTTGTTTATTAGAAAGTGGCTTTAGCTATGCTCATTGCTTTAAAAGTAGGCAGTATAATGTATTCTCTCTTTATTTTTTTATAATAATTTTATTAAGTTTCACAAATAAAAACATCATACATTTTAAATTGTACTTTTACATGAAATATTTCTGTTCTTCCACTCTGATCTAGTTTTCATTTTCTGAATTTCTATTCACTTATTACATTTAAGCATCACAATTCTATGTTCATCTTACATGTTTGATCTTGCATTTCCCTCATCCACTTCATGTTATGTTACAGTTATCCCTCTTTTATTTCCAAAACCATAATTCAGACATTTTCACTTGGCAATTCCCAGCAATTACCCATTACTATTTGCCAGTATGCTTTTATCTGTTCATCCGATTTCCCCTTTAGTCTCTGAGAAACAATATCTGCATTTCTATTTTCAATAAACGTCCCCCACCATTGTTCAATTTTGGGTATTAATGTGTTCTCTCTTTATAAGAGCTACAAAGAGGACAATCCACATGTGGTCATCTTCCTCCCAGACCACAATGGCTCCTGAAGAAGTGAACAAATAAAAACAAATTAAAACAATTCAAAGATAAAAACATTTTAAAACACAGCAAAATTCACTTTAAGAACTTCAAAGAACACTCTAAAAACAATCCTAGCATTTAGTTTTTTCCCAATTTTCCAGTTAATTGATCCCTAACTGGAAAATGATGGAAGGTATCTTACCCCTTAACCTCCCTGTTGCATTTTATTATATATTACACTCATTCATAACCGTAACTTCATTTTTTATTTAACATTATTGCCAGTTGTTCAGGCTCTTATGATGGGGAGTTAATGGCATTATCAGAAAAAGATACAGTAGTTTTGGAAGTGCAGTCATTTTATTTGCTTGCATTCAAGCTGGGAGCAACCATTTTAATTTATTTTAATCCACTTACTTTTATCATGTTTAATCTTCTCATTTATCAGATTACAGTTAGAGGATAAAATATTGTTCAAATTCTTATAAACGGGAACTCCCAAGTACTTGACATATTTCTATTGTGTTTTAATTTGAAGAGTCTGATTAATTATTCTTTGTGTCAGTGGATTAATATTTATGTGGAGGGACTTGGTCTTGTAATTGCTTAAAGTTTATTCTGCTCATTTACCATAGAAACTAATTTCTTTGAATACTGTTGCCAGATCTTCACTGGAGATAGCCACAAATATACCCACATCAACTGCATACAGACTAGTAAGATGTTCACTGTCCAGTTCTATATCCCCTTATTTCTGGGTTCTAATGAAATAATGTATAGGAATTTTAAGGTTAGAGGAGTGAAGATAGTGGGCATTCCTGCTTAGTACCCTGAGATAATGAAAAAACTGGAGAAGCACAGTTGTTAACGCTCACAGTAGCTATTGAAATATAACTTCTCTACAGCTTTTTTTAAAAATGTCATGTATGTTGTATTGTTCAAGACCTGAAGAATCCTAGGATACAGTTTTGAAATAGTTTAACAGCAATTTAACAATTCACTAATATTACACACTATTTCTCGCTAATAGAGTATTTTTCTTTTCTTAGGAAACTGACATCAGGGAGCTTTATAAAAAGAATCAGAATTCCCTGAGTTTCACTTTCTACAGCAAGACGGATGGGAGTCCCGAGACTTGCTCTTTTGAATCTGCAGAGTTCCCGGGTTGGTTCATAAGTACTTCTTCAGAGCCAAACAAGCCCATAGGGCTGAGTCGCAAGGGGGGTGCTCAGAACACACTGTTTTATTTTCAAAGACACCAAAACACTCATTTCCTAGAGTAGAAGCATTGCTGACGTTGTTTTATGGGAAGGTCAAAGAAAAGAAGGTGTAATCTGTATGTTTGGGGTGCGGAGTATGATGAAATCTTTTGTAAATCTATGTGGACAAATTGCAGAGACCACGGAGGACATTTCATCCGTACTACAGGGAGAGAGAGAGGAGAAAAAACAAACAAACTCTTGTCTCATTCATAGTACATAGTACCCAAAGCTAACTGAATTATTTTGGCACATGAGGTACACAGTCCCATGAAATGTCTATCCTGTCTGTGGCAGCAAAATATAACCTAAGAATGTGGTGCTCTTTTGTGACATGCAATATCTGATGCTTGATGCCATTATTTCTATTGGCCTGCTCCTGACAAATTGAGGCATAAAGACGAAGGTATGCTTTGAACTGGGTGGTGGGTCAGATTAGGGTGACTTGGTGGGCCATATTGGGTGCATGGGTTCTCCTCCCTTGGGGTAGCAGAGCACGGAGCATCCCATGCATTTCTGGTTGTGGTCTCCTTTGTTTCCTTTGCATATTAGATCCTTGTACACTCAGCATAGGAAATCTGTGCACAGAAATATAGTTTCCCCATATAAGCTGGCATCCTATTAGTGGCATGTGTCCATGCAAGTTTCCCTTATGCCTGCACATGTTCCTTGGGGGACACTGAGGAAGTTTGTATTGACTTCTTCTTTCTGCAGTGTCTAAATCTTAATGTACCATACAGCCTCTGAAATCTGTGTGGACAGATATTTTGTGCTTCATGATGAGTGACCAGGATTGGAGCAGCTGTGCACCCCTAGCCAGATGCAAAATGTTTCCAGCAGCACTGGGACCTCCAGAGGACCCCAGATGTTCTCAGCACTGATGTAACCATTTTGCGTCTTGTTTTGGGGACATAGCAAGATACTGCTCTGATTCTACCCACTTCTTAGGAGACACAGAATGGCCATGCAGGAAGGCTTCAGAGTTTTTACATCCCAGAGTCTTGGGTGGTGGTGGAGGTACATGGCTCTATGCTGCCCATATAGGATAGTGGCAATGGAGTGTTGCTTCTATTGGTTCCCAGCTGAACACGTAATGGAAATCACATACACACACAGCCCAGAACAAGAACCTCTAACAGGCTTTGTGATGATGCATTCAGCATCCTGTGAAGTTCCATCATTTGTGGAACAAAATCTAGTGCAGTAATTACTATCTTAACAATTTTATTTTCTATTGATAACCAATAAGAATAATTACAAGCTAAATACATTTCTGGTTCTCAGAGTCAGGGAAAGAAATGTGTATTCCTTCTTGCGGTTTGTTTAATTTGAAAGGAATGAAAAGAACATCTCTACTCAACAAATGATCATGAAGAGGTGAAAACGATCATAGGATGATCTATGTAGATTGACCTGAACTCCCTGGAAATGGGCAAGATTAATTATAATAAATAAAAAGTCTCTGGGAAATGGGACCTAAGGCCCCCTGCTGTTGTTTCCACCACCTGGAATTCATAAACTGAAGTCATTTACGTTTTAAATTTCTTGGCTTAAAAAACAAAAAATAACATTATTTATATGTCTCAGATGTAAAACGTTGGGGGCGAAAATTACTTAGGACTAGAAATCCAAGAATCCCCTGGCAAGAACGGCCAATGTCCATGCCTACTGGGAAACTCTCAATGAAGGAAAGAACTGTATTTCTTTGATAACCTGTCTGTGCTATTATTACAAAAACGCTAAATGAAACTACGGGCTAGCAACACTTGCAAAATGGTTAAAAAGTTTGGGTTTTTAAAATTAGGATTCAAAGAAGAGCCTGGGAAACTTCATTTGCAGCTTCCATGTGGGTGTTAAAGCTGTGCTTGAAATTGTGTTAAAAACAGTTCTGGAATGTTCATTTTCCTGATGTAAGCAGAACTGGGAACTCTTTTCTTGCGTTGCACTACAATTCCTCTGTGTCTGTTAAAAGCAGTGCATGCAACTGTATTTAAAACGAAGCTAGAAATGTTGATTTTTTCCCCCTGTTAAATGCAGTGCTTGGACAACTTTGTTTCTAATCCGAGAAATATTTTCTCTCTCTTTAATATGAATAAAATGCTCTCAGCAACTGTTGTTGATGCTTAATATATCATGCTTAATAATATTGCCAGCATCAGTCCTTAGGACTAAGGCTTTGACAGTGAAGTCTCTGAGCCCCAGATACTCCTGTTGGGACCTGCATCTGGCCCCCAGTATTGATATGGTTTTGATGGGCATCATATCCAATTGGCATCATGTTTAATTGGTAAATACATTAATTGGCACTGATATCAAAATCAAACATGAAGGTGACCAGGAGGTCAAGCCAACTGAGGGAGAATTCTAACTGCAAATGTGAGACAAAAAGGCAGGTCAACCTAAGATACCTTCCAAGTAGGACTGGGTCATTTGTCAGGCAAATAAACGCTGTTCCTGTGGACAATAATCTGAAATAGAACTGAAGTTTCCCCAGAGAACGCAAAGGCTAGAAGTTCACCGGGATGCTGAGTGACTCAAACCCATTCCCCTTACACCTGGATTTCTTCCTCTTTTCCCATAGCACCCACAGTAGACAGCTGTTACAACACCCATTACAACATTTCCCCCCAAGCACTATGAGCATTAGTGAGTTGAAAGTTCATTATATGCATCACAACTCCCATTGTTCTGCACCTTGGACTGCAAGCATCAGTCCAGCCCTCAGGCTATTTTTCGGGTATATAAGGCCTCCTTTCAAACAGACAGTTTCAGTCTCTTGCTAGTCCAAACACCACTCTGTCCATCTGACTCCTGAATGAGAACTGTCCTTAGGTTCTTTACTTAAGCCACACTGCCGCTTTTCTCCGCCTCTCTGAGGACATGGTAATTATCGCCCAAATCCCTCACAGTATCTATCTCACTTACCTCTCTTCTCTTCAGCTACACCTTGTGTGATTGTTTGTGTGCTTGAAGTGTTGCATGTGTGAGTGAATTTATTTCAATAAAAACACAACTTTGCTACCATTTTACTTCTCTGGCTGATTTCTGTTCCTGTGGGAGTTTGTGAACATTGGTAAGAAAGGTCTCGCTAAGTTGCCCTCCTCTCGCAAGCCTCCTAAACGTAGAGCTAATTATTTCCCCACTCTTGCAAGGAGATACTGGTATCGTGAGTTGGCCCTCGTGGCACCTATGTTTTGGGGTGACAAGACCTGCACCACAGTCTAAGGCAAGTAGGACCCAAACTAATGGGTCTAAATTACAAGAAGACAGGTTTGAACTAAACATTAGGAACACGACTTTGATGTTAAGAACTGTTCGACAATGGAACAGAGCCCCTTGGAAGGTGGTGGATGGTCCTTTATTTGGGGGTGGGTGCAGGGGGTTGTACTAGATGGACTTTGGGGTCCCTCCCAATTCTTTAGTCTGTGCAATCTCAGTGCTTCTTTTCCTGGTTAACTTCTCCATTATTGGTCATGATTTTTGAGAGGCGGATTAAGATAATCATCTTCACCCTGATAGCTTAATGAACAAGTATATGATTTGCCAGATTGTTTTTTATTATGATTGGCCAGATTTTTTTTTAAAAAAAATGCTGACTGCATGTCAATTTATTTTGGTTCTATTTTTAAAATTATGTTTAGGGGTGTTTTTTTTAATGAATTGATATTAAATTACCATGCATATTTTTGTACTATCAAAGGCAGGACTGAATGTTAATTAATAGGCTCTTGCACACCATGACAAAACAGCTATTAGATTACTAGTAGGGTGAAAAATATAAAGGAATGGCACAGCTCTGCCCAGTGCTAAAGACGGATGGGAGCTTTAGTCCAGCATAATTTAAGAGCTTCAAATTCTCCATCTATGTTTTACACTACAAAAAGATTTGGATAGTCAGAGCCAGATTTCCAGTTAGAATCTTTGCCGCCATGTTGGTTAATTTACAGCCATTTTGTACCCTTGGCACATTCTGTGCTGCAGACTGGCACCAAGGCAGTTGGAAAACCATTCATGAGCCCTAAGTAATTTATCAGTGTAACATAATTATAAGAATATTGGGCTTGAACTTGGGGGATCCAAGTTCAAGTCCCCACTGAGCTGTGAAACTCCTTGGGTGATGTTGGACCACTTATGATTTTCAACCTGTCCTACCTCACAGGGTTGTTGTGAGCATAAAAAGGGGGAGGATGTAAGCCACATATGCTGTCTTGAACTCATGGTAAGATATGAATGTAATAAACAAATAAATATGGCCTTTCCTCCAGTTTTCCCACTCAAAAGAGCTGGGGAGGGCATTAAAAACTCCATAAAGAAGAATAAAATGTGGCCTATAGAGTGAAATTTGCACAATAAATTAGCCAACTATAGCCAAGGGTACCCAGAAAATTAGGTACTTTATAATTCCCCTAATGATATTCCACCTAGACCACAGGAGGGAGATCAATCTACAGTTTCTGGTCTACAGGAGATGTCCCCATTTCTATTCTGTGCAAAGCTTGTCTGTTTTTCCCCAACATTATTTGGATCCTTATCTTGGTTCAAATCTGAGTGAGCTCTTGGTTTTAAAAGTCCACCTTTACAGGGTGTCTATGTTGGTGTCTACCTATACTTAACCATGCATCTTGTGCATTCCAAATTCAGCATTCTTGGTTGCTTATGCTGCGTCTGTGATGAACTACAGAATACAATAAATGTGTGTGTCTTTGTGCCTTCAAGGTCCTACGCTTAGGTAGAAAAAATGGAATACAGAAATATAGGATGGGGGACACGTGGCTGGACAGCAGTACATGTGAAAGGGACCTAGGAGTCTTCATAGACCACAAGCTGAACATGAGTCAGCAGTGTGATGCGGCAGCCAAGAAAGCCAATGCAATTCTCAGCTGCATCAATAGGAGTATGGTGTCTAGATCGAGAGAGATACTGGTACCACTCTACTCTGCTTTGGTTAGACCTCATCTTGAATACTGTGTCCAGTTCTGGGCACCCCAATTCAAGAAGGACATGGTCAAGCTGGAGCAAGTCCAGAGAAGGGCGACCAAAATGGTGAGAGGCCTGGAAGACATGCCCTATGAGGATAGACTTAGAGAGCTGGGTACGTTTAGTCTGCAGAAGAGAAGGTTAAGAGGGGACATGATAGCTATGTTTAAATATTTGAAGGGATGCTATGTAGAGGAAGGAGAGGGCTTGTTTTCTGCTGCTCCAGAGACCAGGACAAGGAGCAATGGATTCAAGCTGCAGCAAAGGAGATTCCACCTGAGCCTCAGGAAGAACTTCCTGACGGTCAGAGCTGTCCGGCAGTGGAATCTGCTGCCTTGGAGTGTAGTAGAGTCTCCTTCCTTGGAGGTTTTTAAGCAGAGGCTGGATGGCCATCTGTCGGGAATGCTTTGAGGGTGTTCCTGCATAGCAGGGGGTTGGACTGGATGGACCGTGTCGTCTCTTCCAACTCTACCTTTCTATGATTCTATGATTCAAGTCACCTTTTGATTTACAGTGACCCCATGAATTTCACTGGGTCTCCTTGGGTAAAGAATACTCAAAGGTGGTTTTGCCGGTTTCTTCCTCTGAAATATAGCCTGTAAAATGTAGCTGTTCGATAATCATACTGTGGGTGTTTTCTGCTTGCAACACCGTTTAAATGGCTCCTCCTATGATTGTAGCTCTGACTTTAGATGAGACATTGAAAACTCAATAAATCCTAGAGAACTCCAGAGGAGGTAAGCGAGGCAGCTGAGATGGAGCCCCAGAAGAACAAGCCCTGTCATATGGGCCTTGAGAAGTATAAAACACACACAGTGAAACCTGAGAAGGGCAAGGAGTTCCACAAGAAGACTTGGAATGAGGAAATAGGAGATTTATTCCCTAATGAGAAGTCAAAGCTAGATGAAAAAACTGCTTTAATATTTGACATCCCTTAATATCCTTAAATATTCACAATGGGTTGGGAAACCTTGCCATCCCTGCCATGGTACTGGGTGGAAAGAAGAGCAGAATAACAGAATAAGGCACCAATAAGCTCGATGGCCATTTCCGCACTAGCCTGTTACAGCTCTCTTATTCTGACGGGGCCGGCCCTAAACTGCAAACCCCAGTGGAATAAGAGTGCTATAACAGGCTAGCGCAGAATGGCCCTAATGTGTGTTCAAATGCGTAATCTTTGCAAACCGGTTGGAATGTATTTAACCAGTGTTAAAGGCTGCTATGTATCCCACATGAAAGCAACCGCTAATTGCTGCTACAGTGTGTCTAAAGATGTGGAAATAACTTGGGAAGGCAAATAGAAAGATCCAATACTGTCCAAGGACATGTCTATGCGAGGTCGGCACCAGCCTGGGAGGAATGGGCCATGCCGCACTAACCAATAAAAGCTTTGTGTGCTTAAATTTGTACTGATAACCTTTAAAAGATGTATACTGCTTATGGTAATCAGTTTCAGCAACTTCAGTGGCATTGTGTTGTTGTTACACGTATTAATAGAGTTCATTTTTAGATTGTGAGCTATTCAGTACATGACATTTTGCTGAAACTCTTAGCATCACAACTGGGGCTGCGATCACCCTTTATTGCTGGATGATGCAGGCTACGGAAGGGAAAAGCAAGCCCAGGAAAACCATCAACTTTGGAAGTGAGAGAAATATATTTTAGCTTCTGCTCTGGGTATACAGTATTAATAACATGTATTAGATGCATATATATTAGCTTATATGTATAACACATATTTTAGATATATTTACACATATATTTCAGTATATTTTATACTTGAGCTTCTGTAATACACTAAGTCTAAGAAAACAGCTTTCTAAAATTGGCAGCTGAACAAAAGAGGGCCTCCAAGGCCTTGGCTCTTTAGGGTGGCTGGTGTGTTTCAGACCTTGTAGATAACAACATACCAGACAGGACAAGGCTGTCTGTAAGGAGTAAACTGGTTGATAGGGAATACAAGAAAGAAGGCTAGGATTGTTTAGGACTAGGGGTGGTTAGAAACTGTTACGGTGATTACACCAAGGGGCATTTTGAAACTGCTAATGAGACACCTTGAAGGTAACATGAGAATTAAGGATACACAAGGGAAATGCATGATCAGTGTGCAATCACTCATACTGTAAATATGGGGAAGGGGAAATGTAACTTCTTAGGCGATTCTGATAGGCTGTAACCTCTGGGGTACTATCCAATGGGATCCCAGGTAAGGGAAAATCTGAGACAGGGATGGGGAATAAAACATGAGGTATCAATACTGGGGTGTGTCCTTCTCTCTGGGGAGCACCCGCTTCTGCAGAAACATACTTTTAATAAACATTAATGCTTCAGCTGATCCTGTGCTAAATTGTTTTATGAGTCTTTTCAGCTATTTCTCACAGAAGGAGGTGGAAGAGGACCTGGAGGGAGCCAACAGGCAATGAAGAGGGAGCCCACCCCAAAACTGAGCACCTAAAGGAACTGAGTCAGGTGACTGGAGCAGGGATGCCAATGACGGCCTGGGGAACTGACCAAATTTGGGGTGGATACCAATGAGAGGACCTGTGGACAGGTGCCCAGCCTAAAGTGGTGGCACTGGGTGCGGCTGTGACGAGGCACACGACTGGATGTGAGAGATGGTGAGGATCCTTTGGCCCGGACAGAGTGTGAGTCTGCTCTATGTCATGGAGCAATAGGGTCCTTGTGAGAACCCTGAGGCTTAGGTGGCATGGAAGCAGCTACTCGCTATTCTGGCCGAGAAGGTACCCCTGATGGCTCGTGGGTACAATTTTGATCACGTTGAGTTCAAGACTCTGCTGTACGGAGGCTTGAACCGCGAGACAAGATTGGCCCTGGGCTTGGCGGACCCCGCCACGACACCATGAAAGAGTTTGGAAACAACCTCTGCAGGGTCGCTGACCTGCTGCGAGAGGCTGGCTCCCTCCATCCTCCCCAAAAGGCCCATAGGAGAGACCCCAGGAATTGGGAACCCGTATCGGAGGTGACATACTCCAATTATGGACCCCATTCCCAGCATAGGAAGTCCACGCCGAATTCCGTTCCTTGAGGGAACTGGAACTCGTGCCCCACTCCCAGACAGGACAGGAAGTGGCTGGGAAGGGACTCCCACAGTCAGCCCACTGCCCCCAAACCATTTCCCGAGTCTGGTCCTCCCTGGGAAACCACTGGTGGGTATGATCCCACGACTCAGGCGTATTCCACGGACACAGCCAGGGTCCAGAGCATGTTACGTTGCTGCGGACTGGACATGACCCAGTTCGACAAGGGCCCACATCGGAGCTTCTTGAAGCTCTAGACAAACGGCTGGCATCAGGTGGTAGACAGCCGGTCCAGGCCATGTCGAACGGCCCACCTCCGGCTGGATACTACCCAATTTTGGATTTGAAGGAATAGGGGTGCCCTCGGTCCAGGAAGCTTCCTCGCAATGTTGTGGCCAAGTTGCGGCCAGACAAGTGGGGAAGGTTCTGGGTGAAGGCAGGTGTAGGGACTGAGGGGGAAAGACTCCTGCCACCCTGTTAGTAGACTCTGGTGCGGCCTTGAATGTGCTGCACCCTAAATTGGTCAAGCACGGTGAACCCACACCCGAGCGTGTCCAGCTCTCTGGATATGTTGGGAGGGTCACCTTGCTCAAGCTTGGAAGGACATCCCGATGACCATAGAGACGTTTCGTTTTCAGCTTTGGGCTTGCGAGAACCGTGGTGAGGACGATGGCCTTTTGGGCATCGGCTTCCTGCGGGGAAACAGGCTCACTGTTGATTATGCAAACGAGTTTCTGTGGAAGTTAGACCAGGGACCAAAGAAATTTCGGCCGTGCACCATCGTGCTGCCATTAAGGCTCCCGCCCCTGTAAGATATGTGACTAGTGACCCTTGGGTTAAGGTTTTCCGGGGAGGTCTGGGTTAAAAACAAAATCGAGTGCGGGATTGTAAAGGAGGCTTGTGTCCTAATCGAGGGCCGAGACCCCCCCGCCTCAAAAGCAGTAAAATACCCAACCGAGGCCGAAGAAGGCATTGGGAAAACCATGGAGGGGCTTCCCCAAAAAGGGACGTAATCACCCCAATGCAGTCAATTTGTAACGCACCTTTGTGGCCTGTCTTAAAATCAGGTGGTAAAACGTGGAGGATGACTGTAGATTTCAGGGCTTTAAACTCTGTACTCCTCCTGTGGTGCCGGTCGTGGTAAAGTATAATGAAATCCTGTCCGCCATTGCGGCAGGAGCTAAATATTATAGTGTCATTATTTGGCCAACGCTTTTCATTGACCCCTCTTCACGATTATGTTGGATAACTTTATTAAATTTTTGGGGTCAACAGAAAGGGGGAAACGCACGCCCCAGGGTTTCCATTCCAGCCCAAGTTTTTGCCACGTGCATGTGGTTAAGATGGGGAAAACAAGCTGCAACCAGCTTCACAGCCCCACGTCTTATCCTACATGGATACACTTTAGTTCATTCAGCCTCTGGGGAAAAGGACCCCGGGAGATTACTAAAGGAAAGGTGTTAGGAATCATTCAGGACACTGGCTTTAAGGCGAATAGGGAAAAGGCTAAAACCTGGTGTCCACTGAAGAAAAGTATCTGGGGACTCTGCCTAGCACTGACGGTCGCACTCACGGCACGCAGCGAGTGGAGGTGATCCCCAAAGTTGCCGGCCCCTACAGACGTGCACTCCCTGCGTTCTCTACTGGGAATGTTCAACTTTTCTGGGGGTTTTCCAGAGAGTTTTTCGCTGCCAAAGCAAAGCCTCTATATGTCCTATTAAAGAAGAATGCCGAGTAGAACGGGGGACCTGCCAACAGCAGGCATTCGCACAGCTTAGGGAAAATTTAATAAGGCGCCGCTTTGGTGCACCCCAATATGGCTAAGCCGTTCCTTATTCAGTTAGCCACCTCTGACAGGAGTATAGGAGCAGTCCTAGCACAACAACGGAACAGCACTCAGCGTGTGAAAAACCCATGCCTCCAAAAATCGGGATCCACATGAGACTAAATTTAGTCCTTGTGAAAGACCTGTCTTGCTCTTATTTGGGCTGTAACACACTGGGAGTTTATGATCGGAGGCACCCGCGTTGATTGTCCAGACCCCCCACACGCCTCTTAATATATTCTTTCTGGGAAACCCAAATGGCCAGGTGTCTAACACCTGTATTCCCAAAATGGACTGTGTCCCGGGTGCCGCTTGGGGTGGATTTTCAGAAACAGCCACAGGACCCACCAGCTCCATTGTGACCGGAGCCACACGTGAGTCCCCTTTTACCACCTTTACGTTTAGCAATTGGCCGTTTAGCAATTGGCTAGTGGAATGGGGAGCCTCCCTTGAGGAAGCTCAGTTACAAGGCTTTGTGTTTTGGGTTTTATGATGGGTCTTCCATGCACGTGGATGGAAGCCCACGGACAGGCTAGGGGAGCGACCGCACACAGATCCTTCACCCTACAGAGAAAAGCCTGACCACCCTCCAGCCAGGCGGCAGAGATAGAAGCTCTGAAAGCTATTTTGGAGCATGAGCCGTTTGACTGCCCCCTGGCAATCTATACAGACTCAGACTGGACGGCTAATGCTGCAACCGTCTGGTTACCAATCTGGCTCCAAATGACCTTAAAACATCTGAGGGGAAGCCCATTGCCCATCTAGAGAAATGGGTCCGTTTTGGGAGCCCAAATTGAGGACTGGGTCGCCCCTACATGGGTAGCTCATATCAGAGGACACCAGGGGGAAGGGAGGCCCCTTGTATTTGGAACACCAGGGCTGACGCCATAGCAAAGGATGCAGTTTGAGGCCCGAGGGGCCCCCATCGCCGCTTTTAAAATGGAACCCCAAGGAAAGTTGATTCCTCCTGTGTTCGATCTAGGGTTCCTACAGAAGGGAGACTCTGAGATCTTGGACTTGGCCCGGAAAGGCTCAGACGAGTCTGGCCAGCTCAAGATCTCCCAGGTAGATGGAGTGTACTGGGCGATCGATGACAGTGGCCAACGCCACTGGATCATGCCCAGGGACTTCCGCAGTGACATCATTAGTTTGTGCACAAGCAAGGACACCGAGGGCGTGAGGTGACTCTGGTTTGGGTTAGGGACACTGGGTGGTGGCCGCGGGTTTAAAAGAGGACGTTTACTAGTGGGTAGATAACTGTTTGGCTTGCACCATGGTAAACCCGCTACTCCTCCGGTCCCAAGGCTCCCATCCAGCACCAATGCATCGAGGGTCCTTTGTCGTGCATCCAAATAGATTTCATAGGTCCGCTTCCCAACACCCCATGGGGGGAACAAATATTGCCTTACGGTTATTGATCCCTTCAGCAATTGGATCGAGGCCTTCCCTTGTCGAGACTGCACTGTGAGCACGGCAGTGTGCTTGCTCTTCAACAATGTTTGGGCACGGTGGGGAGTGTCGTGGGACCTTGACTCAGATGCCAGGGCCCACTTCACTGGTGAGGTCACTCAAGAACTGTGCAAGGCCCTGGGCATTCGCCAGCTTTTTCACATCGCCCACCATCCGCAAAGTTCAGGACACGTTGAAAGGACAAACCGTTCTCTAAGGAAGCCCTTCGGAAAATGGTGCGTTCTTCCGGCAAAGACTGGGACATCAAGCTACCCATCATCCTCATGGCCTTCCGAGGCACAGAGGTCCCACGGCTTCACGCCGCACATAGTGATGACTGGTCGGAAGATGCTGCTGCCCGAAGCATTTTGGATCGACACAGGTCTCCCCTCCGAGTTGGAACTGGTGGTTCTCAACAACGAGTGGGTCAAGAATTTAGTCAGTCATCTCAGCAGGTACGCTGACAGGTCGCTGCCCAGCTGGGCAAGAACCTGCTTAAAATGGATAAGAAGTTGGAATGGGTCCACCATCCCTGCCAGTGGGAGGAAGGTCAGTTGGTCCTCTCAGAAATTTCTATAGGGACAAACACTCCTTCGTTGCCAGGTGGGTCAGCCTTGTCCCCATTTTAAAAAAGATCTCACCTGCAGTTTACCAGGTGAGGATCCCATGGAAAAAGAGGAGACTGGCTCAAGTTCTTCCACGTCTCCAGTTGAAGGGGGTGGGGGGGGCCAGCCAGTCGAACCAAAAGGGATTGTGGATATAGGTTGCCAGAAGAGGGTGCTGGGAAGACTCCCATCAGTGTAATTGTCCCTCAGATATCTTTAAATTACAAGGAAATGCCAATCGTGAACTTGTCAGAGACGTTTGTCTCCATATATGAGGTGTTCGACAATGGTTGAACGGCCCCTAGTTTGCGGAGCGGAGATGGAGTGGCAACTCCTCCGAGTCCTGGTCTTTGTAAAAAGTTTCGCCTGGTATATAGTTCTGCTTGTCTTGGTATTGTTTAACTTGCTTTTTCCTTTGCCAGCTATTTCTTTCTTTTTCACCAGTTTGGGGGGGAGACCAAGCAGGGTCTCCTTGTTCTGGGGGAGATCGGGCCTACAGAGTCAGCCCTGATACCCTGAGAAAAGGGGGGATGAGTCCGACCGGGACGCCTGCCATCCCTGACTTTGAAGGATGGTCTTGTGCAATGGTGTCCCTGGGAAGTATGGGGGTAGCGACGAGGGTTTAACAACCCTCTCAGAGAACCAGGTCTGACTCTGGAGTACCGACCTACAGCTCAGAATGGTTTCCGCCATGGAGAGACCTCTCTCCCCTTTCTTTTTGCATGCTCGGACTGTTAGGGTGAGAACAGTCTTAGCCGCTCCCTAGTTTGCAACTCAATTCAGCCGTACATTCCAAAGGTGAATGTCCACTCTCCGACATCCCATAAGGACCAGAGACCCACATAATTGGCCCCGGGGACCCCGTTTCCAATCTGCATATGTTAATAGAACATTTGCATACGTAGGCCCATCCATCCTGGACAATCTCCGGTAGCATCAATGTCTGCTCTGGCAACGACAAGTGCAACCTATACTTGCATGGGATTGGTTTTGATTTCTGTCTTTTAACTGGTTTGGGGGCCCTTGCCGCCAGGCGAAGGCCAAAATTTCCCCAGTTCAGCTAAGACCAGAGCCCAATCTAGTCACGCTGAGCCAATGGGTATCATCGACATTACAACCGGAGCTTAACACAGTCCCGGATTGCATTACAAATTTACTCATATAACATTGGTGAAATACTTGATGAAGCACAGTATGCAGGCCCCCGGGAAAATACCCCAGAAGATACCCCTGCATGGAGGCCCCCTCTACTGAGGTCTGGTCAGACTGTCTTCCACCTTAAAGTGACCAAGGTCTGGGATAGTCACCCCGTCTCCTCCATGTTAGCACCTTTGCATGGCATCTTGTTAAAACCTACCGAGGTTCCCATGATCCCTGGAATTTGCAATTTGAACCCAGTTCCCAACAGGTTCCCGCCATTAATTTGCATTAAATGTTCGCATTTGTTGTAACCCATGCCAGTCTTCTCTCCTGCAAAGCAATAGGTCGATAGCCAAGGCCATCCCCAGATCCATCCGCCGCCTCCGAGGCACCGTGGGGTGTGTGTGATTCCAGATACACCACAGTTCCAGTCGAGGAGCCAAGCCTGTGATGACAACCTGTTCCTGTTCCCGCAGCTGGGGGGGCTCCAGTCAGCCGCTCCCCAACGAACTCATGAACTGTGCTGCCCGCATTCCGGGGTTGTAAAACCTGTTTCCAATTGGACTATTCCTGTTGCCTATTTTGCAAACCCGCTCCTGCAAAGAGCTAGCACGCTTTGGCTAGCTCAACCACGAATTTGGACCTTTTGCCGCTCCTGCTTTTCCTGGGCTTTTTGCCATAGTTCCAGCCCCGCTGAACCATCATATACCTGCATTCGCCAGACCCCAAACTTTTCTGTTTCTGGGGTGTGTGTGCAGATATCTCACCTCCCCAGGATTAAGGACTCTTGTTCATACTGCCCACATTTGGACATTGGAATTGCCCACTTTACTCCGCTTATAGTTCCAGCCCTGCTGATATGCCCGCATCACTCGCCTTTGGACTACCTTCCCACTTAACTTGCCCATGCTCAGCCTGAGCGACAGCATATTTTGGATGATTTTTGAAATTGCCCTTTTTCCACTTTCATTGGATCGCCAAATGTTGTTGGGAATTGCCCCTGTTTTCTTGCTTGTTTCAGTTCCCCCTAGCTCATTGTTTAAAATTTTCTTCTGCAAAACTGTTCACTGTATTGCCTGCATTCTTATTGCTCATTATTTACCAACCATTGAGTTTTGCTATTGCAACTGTACCTTTTTTTGCATCTCGGTATACGTAGCTAGGGTTAGGATGTTGTTAGTTAGGGACCGCTTTTACCAGTTAGAACTGTTGCAAAATCCCTTGGTGTGATACGGCTCCAGACTCTGCAGACTTCTATTCGGCTCCAAATTCATTTTGAAATGTTTAATGGGAAAATGATCAATTTGTGTCAAATTGCCCATTTTCGGGAGGGTGGACTGTTATCACCGTGAACTGGCCTGGCCTTTGGTAACCTTTAGATATCGTTTTGATATTACAATTTGGCCCTGCTCTGCAACCAGCCAAGTGTTTGTGAGGCCACCGAACAAGCGCGAAGCTAGGCATGGCTATTATCCGCTGAGTCACCTTTGTTTATACCAAGGCAAGCCAGAAACTGCCAGATCTGTTTTAGGGGACCTCCCGAAACAAACACCTTCATTACAGATGCGTATCAAAACAAAGAGACCTCTGCCCCGAGAGGGCACCCTGGTGAGCTAAGTGCTTAACTGCCAAGCTAGCCGCAATCTACATACTGGCCATACTATTGTCAATTTGGTCTATAACTCAATCATGTAAATTCTGACCTTTTGGAGACATTGTCTCCAGCCCAAAACTCATTGTTTTCACCCAAGACCAGACTAGCCCATGGTCATTCCTTCCCCTATAAAAATCCTCAGTTCTGAGAGCTCTTCGGATCTCTTGCTGGAACACTCGGACTTCATTGAACTTCCACCCTGCCTTGCTGCTGCTTCTTCTGCAAGCTCCCCTCAGCCGCCACGCCGGGTTTCCTTCTCTCCAATTGGCTTCCTTCAGGACTGCGAGATTGGTAACGTATCACCCATTCCCCCAAAACTCTATTTCCTTTTTTTTAAAATTTTTTTATTAAAGAAACAAAATAATACAATATATAACAGAATAACACAAAAACAACACGTGAATAACATAAATGTGAAAAAGAAAAAAATTACCCCAAAAATGGCTTACATTACTATTACTCTCCAGATCCTTTATCATTGTATACTTATTCCACATATTTTATATCACATTAATTACATATTTTTATTTCATGTATCTAAGTCTCTTTCTCCTTGTACTCATTACTGTTATAATAATTTCATTCTTAAATCTATTCTTTTCAACTATATTTTTTTAAAAAAAATTATTATTTTTTATTACGAAAAAAAATTAATACAAATGCAAATAAACAAAGCCCCACATAATTAACAAAAAAAAATGAATAAACCCACCCCCCAGAGCCAACTTTTTGTTTACTCCACTTTCCAAAATTGCCATTGTTCTTGTGAAAGAATAGCTTTACCATCTCTTATCAAAGCTTTTTCCAAGAATATTTTCCAAATTTCTTCAAAATCATTCCCTTTCACATGACCTTTCATAAATCTGATTCTACAAGTTAACTTATCATTAATAGCAATTTTCCACACTTCTTTATACCATTCCTCTATTTGAATTTCTTCATTTATTTTCCATTTTTTTGCTATTATTAACCTTGATGCAGTTAACAAATTTGTTATTAATTCCTTCATTGCCTGAGTACATTCAACCTTATTATATATAGACAACAACCCTACATTTGGACATATTGGTATATCAGTTCCTGCTATCTCTTTTATTTCTTTAAAAACCTTCTGCCAAAATTCCATTATCCTATTACAATTCCACCACATATGCACATATGTACCAATTTCTTGACATCCTCTCCAACATGATCCAAAATATTTCTCATCTATCTGGTTTAATCTTACTGGAGTCAAATACCATTTCCAAACTATTTTATAATAATTCTTTTATTCTTATCGATAATTTTTTTAAATGACGTTGTTTCCAACTTTTTCTCCATTCTTGTATATCTATATTTTGTGATGTCTCTTCCTCCCACATTTTTCTAATATAATCATCCTCTTCTTGATCTTTTGCCAACATTTTATATATTTTACTCTATTTCCTATTTCAAGTTAGCAAGTGTGTTTGTGTTTTTCTCAATAATTGCTTAATAAATCTCATTGCTAGTTTGAACTATTTTGTCTGCTCACTGACCCAACGCTGTATACACAGGGTAAAAGATCCCCGCTAAGTTACCCTGCCTCTCGTTAGCTAAGAGAGTGCTCAAGTTAATTTCCCCATCTTTGTTTGGTTTGGTTTGGTTGTTTGGGTGTCCCTCCTGGGACCCCCAATACACAGGATAACAGGCCTTGGGAGCCCCTTGGGGAACTGATGTGATGACATTGACACAAGCCAGGTGACTGTCAGAGTGAGATGCACAGATTGGGGGCATTCTTCTCCAACCCCTGGAAGACTCTGAAATGGAAGGCAAGATTCAGCACCTCTGAGAAGAGTTAGATGAGGATCAGGAAATGCTCCAGCACATGTGGACTTCCATGAAGGTGGATCAAGAGCCTGAGAGGACAAGTGCAGGAACCACGCAGAATTCTGGTGGCTGAAGGTTGAGCTCCCATGTGGGGGCGGGGAGATGGCACCAGTGGATGGAGGGGGGAGTGCTGGGAGGGCCACCACTGTCAGTTGGACCACTGCCAGCCTCAAGCCCATGGCATTCCCTGGGGGAAGACAGCTGAAAGCAATGATTGATGGCCAAGCAGAAAGGTTGCCCTATTTTCTGCCACAGGTGGCAGGATTTATGGCAAAATGGGAGCATACTTTCCCCTCCAAGAAAATGAAGGTGAGATGTGTGGCGGGGCAACTGGAAGGCCATGCGTGTGACTGATTAATGGGGCACCATGATGCAGGCGCCCCTGAATTGGCTGTTCATGAACTAAAAGACTTGTTCAAAGATCCTTTTCAGCTGGCCAAGGCATGCTTGCAACTGATGTCACTGAAGCAAGGAAATTTGTCTGTGGCAGAGTACACTGAGGAGTTTCAGCACCTGGCCTCCAAAGTCCTAGACTGGTCCAAAGCCAAAATCCAATATTTCCAAGAGGAGTTGAGATTTGAGATCTTTGAGTGGGTGGTTGAGCAAGACAACTCTGATACTTTGATGGGCTGGATGCTGTTGGCTGGAGAAGTAGGGACATGAGATAGTGGGTGAAAAGAGGCAGAAGCAAAGCCCCCCTGAAACACTGGGTGAAATGCAGTAGAAGCAAGCAGACTGGGAGAGACAGCTGAGGAATGATAGCCAATGAACAGGAGAGATGTATGCAATTGGGATTATGTCTTTGGTGCTGTTGAGGGAGACACTGCCCTCAACAGCAGTGCCCGGAGAAGCTAAAAGTGACCAGCAACAAAGGAGAAAAGCCTGAAGAAAAAGGCAAGGTTTCAGGAAGCAGGGCTGTTCTGATCGTGGAGGAGATGAGGTACAGTTTCAGCTCTGAATGTTGTAGGGGCTGGCTGTCCATTGTCAGGCAACAGAGCGCCAAGCTATTCAGCAGGTGAAAAGATACAGCTTAGCAGTCCAATAAAGTTTGCCTGTCCAGGGTGAAGTAGAAATGTAGTTGAGTGTCCAGTCAAAGGATCAGGACTCCAGTGGGCAGCAAGGTCAAATGGGCCAAAGTTCAAAGAAGACAGGCAGACAGCAAACAGGGAATCTGTAGCATACACAAAGGCAAGGGCCAACAAACATATAAGCTGTATTTGGCATCGAGCCACCAACCTCTACCTTCCTTTATGAGGCCTGGAGCCAGCTGGCTCTCATCCCAGCCTGATTAGCTCCTGGTGTGCTTGCGTCTGCTTGTCCTCCTTCAAGGCTGCTGTTCACCTGGACAAGCTTCATGACACTGAAGAGGAAGACAGCACTGTGACCACCAGAAAGAGCAGTGAGGAATCAGCAGGAAATGGCTCGGGCTTGCCCTTAGCACCAAAGGGCAGGTGACACCTAGCAGGCACCCAAAAATTGTGTTGAGCGGGAACACTAAGCCATTTTTTTGTCTCCATTAAATTAAGTCACTTGGGAGGTGGCAGTAGTATGGACCTCACGGACCTCATAGACTCAGGATGCACTTGGTGCTAAATGAACCCCACCATTGCCATGGGCATGAAGCTGACACTGGAAAATCTTGACAATTTGGTCACTTTTGTGCAGCTAGCTGGCCAGGGACTACAAGGTGGATTAGTGAGGCACCAAAGCTCAGCCATGTTTTTGGGACTGGGAGAACATTGGGGGGCAATTCAATTTGTGCACCCCCTGTAGGTAACTACCCACTAGTACTGGGCCTGAACTGACTTAGATTACATGATTCACACATCAAATGGAGCACTGGGACAGTCTGCTTCCCCATGTGTTTGTGGGAGTGCTGGGGTCCTGTGTGCACTAACTGCCAGAAATGTGGGTATTGACGTAAGGATCTAAAGTCCAAGGGGAACAAAGTGACTAAACAACTGAGGGGGTGACAGACAAACTGGGGAGAAATCTAAGTAGAGTATCCGGAGTTGTGGGAAGTGGGGTTGGAGAAGGAGTGTGATGTCCTGTCTCTGCATTGGGATACAGACTGTGTTATCAAGCTGGAGGCAAGGGCAAGTTTAGTCAAAAGCAAGTTGTATTCCATGTCCCCAAAAGAACGCGATGTTTGTAAGCCCTCTGATTTTTCACTGTTTGGAAGTCTAGGACCTGTGTGGCCAAGTAACATCAGAGGGTGGTCAAGATGGCAAAAGTAACTAATGCAGAGGAACACACAAGCTAGGAGAGGCTGCAGTTGTTTCCTTTTGTCTGAACCTCCTGGGAAGGGCAAGATTCTGATCCCACTTCTCCTCTCCCTCCAGTTGAGTTAATTGAACACAAAGTACTTTTGAGGTTGATCTCCGTTTGTAGCAAGTGAAATAAGTGGAGGAAAGGAAGAAAGTGGGAGGAGGAGATTGAAACATTTTAAAAGCAATTGAAAAAGTGGGATGACAGAGGATTAATCAAAACTATCCCTGCCAAATTAGGACAGTTGTGTTTGTCTGTGTCTATGTAATTGATCTCTATGGATGTATATTTTCCTACCCATTGCCTCCTACAGAGAAGCCATTCTTCAGGCCTGCAACAGACGAGGAACCTCGGTTTTACAGAATTTGGAATGTTAGCCAGAAATTCTTTTTCCTGTTGAACAACACACTTGTAGCAAACCCTCAAAATTCCAGTGCACCAGGTAACAGCCTCCTTTACACAAATAAAGATGAAAATATGCCCTCAGACAATGCTTACCTCTAGCTAGTAATGATTCTGTATGGATAAACGAATTTAGGGCAGATTGGAAGCCCAAACAGTGATATAAACATACTCATTCAGTAAGTTACTAATTCAACCAACATTTGTGTCTACATTCTCACTTAGAGAAAATAATTACCTTAGTCTTTATACAGTTTATACCTAATGTAAAGTTTATTATGGCCAGTGGCCGCAATAAACTAGTGTATTGAGAACTGAGAATGTAAGGTTTCTACAGCATTCTGTTAATTTTCCCAGAAAATGTGTTAAATTTTACCTACAGGCCTACTTCACTGATATGGTAGGTTAGGTTCCAGATTACTGCCATAAAGCAAGTATTGCCTTAAAATGAATCACAATCTTTTTGCCACTTGCCTGTGTATACAAAAGCCTAAAAACGTATTTACAGAGCATGGGGATAACAAAATGGTGGCTGTTGACTCACTTTATTAGATTGGAGTCAACTGATGTGTGTTACCAGAAACAAACAAACAAACTTAAGAGCAAGCAAGCACTAAAAATAATAAATATAATTGAAAAGTGCTGTATTGCCTTAAAGCAAAGCATGCTTACATTCGTTCTCTAAACAGAGTAAACGTTATATTTGTTGCTGCAACCCTTTTTTTACAAATTATGTTTTTGCTGTCCCAGAGCATTCAGTGGTGATTTTATCGCCTTATTGGTTTATGGTCATGCCTTCTTTTTAAAAGGAAAAGTGTTCTAAAATTTTTAATATATTGTTAGGACCATCTGTGCTCTCTCCTCCCATCCAGCACAGTGGAGGGGGAATGTATGAATTGCAGGTACTGAATCATGCAAGTCCTTTGGGGTTCTTTTTGTTGTGCTTTCCCTGCATTTTTTAGAACAACCCTCTTGGGGGAGGAATAAAATGTTGCTTTTGGTACTGGAATTTGCCACTGAGTGCTCAGGGACAACAGAAAAATCACACATACACAAACACTCATATAAGTAATGAACACAGCAGTAAACAGGAACATTTACTTGGTCTTCTGTTGGAAAATCTTACCATATCCTGGAACAGCCCCCAAAGTGAGGTAATAAATCTGCAAACCTGATCTCCTCCTAAGTGGATGAGATTCCACTGCAGTAAGAAATCCAGATAACCATATAGGCTGACAAGGGAAGGGGAGAGGGACACAGCCCTATCTAACCCTTTCAGTTGTTAAATTGCATTTGACAAACTAGTCTGAATGTAGGGTAAGCACTTGTGGAATGTTTTTACTTGAATACAAAAGGTACCTTTCCATTTGTTAACTGTGTTCTATCTCCTATAATTTTGGGTGTGGTATGGAATCAAATGTTGTTTGTAAACTGATGTACTTCCAGAGGAGTTTGTAAACTGTTTGTAATCAGTTTGCAAACTGATGGACTTCCAGAGGAGAGAGCAGAAGGTAAGCTGGGTCTGTGAAGACAACTTTGATAGGTGTTTTTGCAGGACTGTGGGGCTGAGTTTGTTTGTTTATTTCTCTGTGTTTTTTTTTGTGGGTTTTTTGTGTGTTTGTGTGTGTGTGTGTGTTGTTTTTTTGTTTTTTTTTGCTTGCACTGGCCGTGTGCTCTCCCTGAGCTCACAGCCTATTGTCAGCTAATTGTTTGTTAGTTAGTCAGTTAACTGTCAATCAAACTAGGGAGAGTTAATCAAGCTAGGGGGAGGAGCCAGCTAGGGGAAGGAGGCTTTATTAGGAACCCCCTGCAGTCTTCTTGCTGACTTCCAGAGGAGAGAGCAGAAGGTAAGCTGGGTCTGTGAAGACAACTTTGATAGGTGTTTTTGCAGGACTGTGGGGCTGAGTTTGTTTGCTTATTTCTCTGTGTTTTTTTTTGTGGGTTTTTTTGTGTTTGTGTGTGTGTGTGTTTTTTGTTTTGTTTTTTGTTTTTTTTGCTTGCACTGGCCGTGTGCTCTCCCTGAGCTCACAGCCTATTGTCAGCTAATTGTTTGTTAGTTAGTCAGTTAACTGTCAATCAAACTAGGGAGAGTTAATCAAGCTAGGGGGAGGAGCCAGCTAGGGGAAGGAGGCTTTATTAGGAACCCCCAGCAGTCTTCTTGCTGACTTTTTTTGCTTGCACTGGCCGTGTGCTCTCTCCTACGGCGCGCGCAATTTCATTCAGCCACTTCATTTCTTCAAGTTCAACCACTCAAGTTTAGGAACAACCTATCCTTATAGCGACTGAACAAATTTAGGAAGAGTTCAACTGAGCTTGGGAGTTAGCTGAGCAGACATAGCTTATACAGCTCAAATTAAGAAAGGAGGCCCAGTTTTTGTTTTTTTGTTTTGTTCTATTCTCTGTATTATCAAGTATGGAAGGTGAGGGAGCTGCTGCTGTCACCTGTAGCACTTGTGGCATGTTCCTTTTCTTACCACAAGATGTGGTTGGATACACCTGCAGCAAGTGCAAGCTGGTCACCTTCTTAGAGGTCAAGGTGCGGCAGCTGGAGGCACAGGTTTCTAATCTTCGTCTTATTAGGGAAGGTGAGGACTTCTTAGATAGGGCAGAGAGGACCTTCCTGAAGACCGGATATGTGGAGGAGCTGCCTGATGAGGAAATCAATTCCGTGAGCCAGGAAAGCGATGCTTGGAGGAATGTCACACGGAGAAGTAGAAGGGCCAGGAAGGAAACAGAGACTCTCAAAATACAGAATCGCTTCAACGTTCTTGGTGCTGTGAATGATGAGGAACACCAGAAGGAGGGAACACAACATCAGCAAGAAGGAATCCAACTTCGGCAACTGGAACTTCAACACCAACAGGACAGCATCCAACATCGGGAAGTCCAGCACTCCCGACCTCAACACAATGCCCAGGCAATTCTGGAAGAATCTGCTTGTCGAAGAACCCTGGACAGGCCTCAGAGGAGGCGAGTTCTGGTGGTTGGGGACTCCTTGCTCAGGGGAACCGAACCGGTAGTTTGCAAACCGGACAAGCTCAATCGAGAGGTCTGCTGTCTTCCTGGGACCAGGATAAACCACGTAACAGAGAGGCTAGCCAGGCTGGTCAAGCCCACTGACCGCAAGCCCCTCGTTTTGGTTCACGTTGGAACCAACGACACGGTGAAGCGCAGCTTTCACCACATCACAAAGGACTACGAGCTTATAGGGAGAAAGCTTAAGGACCTTGGTGCGCAGGTGGTCGTTTCATCAATCCTCCCTGTTCAAGGATATGGTGCACGAAGGGAAAGGACAATAGTAGAGGTCAACAGCTGGCTCCGCACATTTTGCCGCCGCCAACAGTTTGGCTTTTTGGATCATGGCTTGAAATTCCAGGAACATGGGCTTCTGGCAAGGGATGGGCTGCACCTCACGAAACTTGGCAGGAACGTTTTTGCAAACAGTCTCACAAGGAGGATTAGGAGGGCTTTAAACTAAGTACAACTGGGGAGGGAGACAAGATTATTCAGGACAAGGACTCGGTAAGTGCAGGGGAAAAAGGCCCAAATGATATTGGCCAAGTAGGAATAGCATCCAATCGTGGGAGGGGTGGAAACAATGCTATGGGACTTGCAGGAAGGGCACGGGGACTTAAGTGTCTCTACACTAATGCACGGAGGATGGGAAACAAACAAGATGAATTTGAACTCCTAGTACAGCAAAATAAATATGATTTGATAGGCATCACTGAGACCTGGTGGGATGAGTCTCACAATTGGAATGTAGGAATAGAGGGGTATAGCCTATTTTGTAGAAATAGACCAAATAAGAAAGGAGGAGGAGTAGCCTTATATGTCAAGGATGTTTTCACCTGTGAAGAGATCCATGACTTGAACACCGGAAGCCAGGTCGAGAGCATCTGGGTAAGAATTAAGGGAGCGAGAAACAATAGGGATATTATAGTGGGGGTTTACTACAGACCTCCAGGCCAGACTGAGGACCTCGATGGCGCTTTCATAGACCAAATGACTGCACATTCAAAAAGGAGAGATACAGTAATAATGGGAGATTTCAACTACCCGGATATATGTTGGCAGTCAAACTCTGCAAAGGCGGCAAGGTCCAGCAAGTTTCTTACTTGTCTTGCAGACAATTTCATGGTCCAGAAGGTGGAAGAGGCGACAAGGGGATCAAATATTCTGGATCTGATCCTGACCAACAGGGAAGACCTTGTTAATGATGTAGAACTGGTTGGATCTTTAGGAGAGAGTGACCATGCCCTATTAGAAGGCCAACGCAATTCTTGGTTGCATCAATAGGAGTATGGTGTCTAGATCGAGGGAGGTATTGGTACCACTCTATTCTGCATTGGTTAGACCTCATCTTGAATACTGTGTCCAGTTCTGGGCACCCCAATTCAAGAAGGATATGGATAAGCTGGAGCAGGTCCAGAGGAGGGCAACCAAAATGGTGAGGGGCCTGGAAGCCATGCCCTATGAGGACAGACTTAGAGAGCTGGGTATGTTTAGTATGCAGAAGAGAAGGTTGAGAGGGGACATGATAGCCATGTTTAAATATTTGAAGGGATGTCATGTCGAGGAGGGAGTGGGCTTGTTTTCTCCTGCTCTTGAGACCAGGACAAGGAGCAATGGATGCAAGCTGCAGGAGGGGAGATTCCGCCTGAACCTCAGGAGGAATTTCCTGACGGTCAGGGCTGTCCGGCAGTGGAATGTGCTGCCACAGAGTGTGGTGGAGTCTCCTTCTTTGGAGGTTTTTAAGCGGAGGCTGGATGGCCACTTGTCGGGAGTGCTTTGAGGGTTTTCCTGCATGGCAGGGGGTTGGACTGGATGGCCCTTGTGGTCTCTTCCAACTCTATATTTCTATGATTCTATGATTCTATGATTCTAAGTTACAAACACTGTCTGGAATCCTGTTGGTTACCCTCTATTTGACTAGCCGTTAATTCCAGCTAGTGGTGAGTTTTGCTTGTGCTTCAAGATCTTTTTTGATTCTCTATGGCCATTTCCGCACTAGCCTGTTATAGTTCTCTGTTATGATGATTTCTGGGGTCCCGGGAGGGACTCCTCAATGTGCTCACAATGGGGAATGGGAAGTAGCAGAGCACAAGCTAGCAATACAAGAGGCAGGGCAACCTAGCGAGATCTTGAACCCAATGTCTACAGGGTCAGGCCAAGTCAATGAGCAAACAGAAGTAAAATTAAATTGTTTTCTTTATTGTTGATAACACAGTCACAACGTATGTATGGAACACACTCACACAGACCTATTGAAAGAAAGGTAGGAGTTGGATAGAGGGTTTTGAGAGGAGGTTTTGCATGGGAAATACTACACCTGTCCTGAAGCCCGGAAAGTCCGAAGAAAAGTTCGTAGAAGTGGAGATTCTCAGCACGTGGAGCTGAGGGGAAGGCTCGCCGAATGGAGCGACAGCAAGGCGGGATGGAAGTCAGAGCGATCTGAGGAAGCGCTCGAAATCAGGGGTCTTATAGGGGAAAATGTGCCTGTGGGCTAGTCCGTTCCCAGGGAATACAATGGGTTTCCGACTGGAGACAAAGCCTCCGAAAAGTCAGTACTTTGCATGATTGAATTATGACAGCGTTGTCAATAGAGTGGCCAGTATGCAAACGTGGAGTGCTTGACAGTTGAGTATCTGGTTCGTCAAGCTGCATGTTCGGGGCAGGGGATCTATTGTAAACAGCGTGCATACATAATGTCATCTTAAGAAGGTACTTGCCTTGAGGTCTCCTGAAGCTGCAGTCCGGCAAATACTGGCCAGTCTGGAGTTGTTTTGAATGGTTCAGCTATTTTCGGCCACGCCTGCGTACATGCTTGTCCAGGGGCCTCGCAAGCACATGGAGAGGAATAGGTAGTGAAGGCCAAATTATTGATATCAAATGATATCTAATATACCACCAGCCCGGGCTAGAAACTACAGTAACAGCTCTGATTCCATGTTCAACATCCTATGGAATCCTGGGGTTTGCAGTTTAGGGAGGGGCCGCTGGACCCCAGGATTCCATAGGATGTTGAAAGTGAAACCAGAGCGTTATAACAGGCTAGCGCAGAAATGGCCTAAGACATTTTCTGTTATGTCCTTTTCCCTACCACAATTAGGACTGTGCATATTTTGCACACAGGCTGGTATTCATGTTCATTCATGTTCACATGTAAAGGAATGAAACTGCAGAAGCAGCCTGTCCAGAATTTGAGAGATAATGCTAGGCTTTCAAGGGCTGCAATATTTTTCATTAAATGCTTGCTAAATTTACATGTTCTATCTATTTTATTATTTGTTACTTAGAATTGCTGGGTATTAGATATTTGAATTTCCACTTAGTTACTCAGCTTCTATGTCACATGACATAGGATGGGCTTCAGCTACTAGTTCCATTTCCCTCCATTAATAAGAGGAAAAAATAAATAAAAATAAATAATTAAAACCCTCTTGGTGAGGAGAGAAGCCTTCATAAAGGACATTCATTGCTCGGCAGCCATTTTGTTTCAGTAGCATTGTATCATTTTTATTTCTAACAGAGTATTTCTGTTTTCTTAGGAAATTGATATCAAGAAGCTTTATGGAGCGAACCAGAAGTCCTTGAATTTCACTTTCTACAGCAAGACTGAAGGGAGTCCTGAGACCTGCTCTTTTGAATTTAGGTTGGTTTATAA
Source organism: Iguana delicatissima (assembly GCA_948472985.1). NCBI lineage: Eukaryota > Metazoa > Chordata > Lepidosauria > Squamata > Iguanidae > Iguana > Iguana delicatissima. Next base: position 87,526 of record CAOKZL010001006.1, on the reverse strand, counting down.
GTACTTATGCTGGATTGGTTTATAAGTACTTCTTCTGAGTCAAACAAGCCTGTAGATCTGAGTCGCAAAGGAGGTGCTCAGAACACACTTTTTTGTTTTCAAAGATACAAAAACACTCTTTTATTTGAATACACAACAAGTAAGGCCTTCCAGAGGATGTGGGGCAATCCCCTGACTACCAGGTGGTCAGCTGTGGTCCATAGGTCCCCTCATCTGGCCTGGCCCATGACTCTTTTGGGTGGGTGTGGTGTATCCCATGTATTATGGGAGTGCTGGTTGTGGTCTTTTGTTCTCTTGCATGGTATTTTGCCCAATCACTACAGAAGATTTTACATGTTTTCACATATGAAGTGTTGTTCCTATTGGCTCCTTTCTGAACTCCCAATAGAAATTCCCCTCTCCCATGCTACTAATTATTGCAAACTGCCATCAAGTTGACTTTGAAATTAGAAACCTCCAAGTCATCCTATCATCAACAGCCTTGCTCAGCTTTTGCAGACTCAGTGCCATAGCTTCCTTGATTGAGCCTATCTGTCTGCAATGCAGCCTTCAACACGCTATTCAACATCTTCCTCAATGACTTGGATAAAGGAGGAGACAGCTGCTGACCAAATTTGCAGATGACACCAAATTGGGAGGGGTTGCTAACATGCCAGAGGACAGGATCAAAATTCAAAATAACCTTGACAGATTGAAGAGCTGGGCCAAAGCTAACAAAATGAATTTAAACAGAGAGAAATGTAAGGTCCTGCACTTAGGCAGAAAAAATGGAATGCGCAAATATAGGATGGGGGACACATGGCTGGATAAGAGTATGTGTGAAAGGGACCTAGGAGTCTTGGTAGATCATAAGCTGAGCATCAGTCAGTAGTGTGATGTGGCAGCCAAGAAAGCCAATGCGATTCTTGGGTGCATGAATAGGAATATGGTGTATATATCGAGGTAGGTAATGGTAGCACTCTATTCTGCATTGGTTAGACCTCATCTGGAGTACTGTGTCCACTTCTGGGCATCTCAGTTCAAGAAGGAAATTGACAAGCTGGAGCGTGTCCAGAGGAGGGCAACCAAAATAGTGGAGGGTCTGGAAGTCATGCCCTATGAGGAGCGGCTTAGGGAGCTGGGTACGTTTAGTCTGCAGAAGAGAAGGTTAAGAGGGGACATGATAGCCATATTTAAATATTTGAAGGGATGTCATATTGAGGAGGGAGTGGGCTTGTTTTCTGCTGCTCCATAGACTAGGACAAAGAACAGTGGATTCAAGTTGCAGGAAAGGAGATTCCACCTGAACCTCAAGAACTTCCTGATGGTCAGAGATGTCCGTCAGTGGAATATGCTGCCTCGGAGTGTGGTGGAGTCTCCTTCTTTGGAGGTTTTTAAGCAGAGGTTGGATGGCCATCTGTTGAGAATGCTTTGATGTGTGTTCCTGCATGGCAGGGGTTTGGACTTGATGACCCCTGTGGTCTATTCCAACTCTATGATTCTATGATTCCTCTTTTCCTACTGCCTTCTACCTTACCAAGCGTTATTGTCTTTTCTAGTGAGTCATGTCTTCTTATGATATGTTCAAAGTACAGCAGTCTCAGTTTAGTCATCTTGGCTTCTAGGGAGAATTCAGGTTTGATTAGCTTGAATACTCATTTATTTGTCTTTTCAGTAGTCTAATGTATTCCTAGTGGTTGTGTAATTGTCTTGTAAGGCCCCACTTTGGGGGTCCCCAATATCAGTATGGTTTGGATGGGCATCATACCTAATTGGCATCATATGTAATTGGCAGCACATTTTATTGGCTCTGATATCAAATTCAAGCCTGAGAGGTGACTTACCTTCCTCCTGGTAAGACTGAATCATTTGTCAGGCAAATACACACCATTCCTGTGGATAATAGGCTTAAATAGGAGCTGGAATTTTCCAGGGAATTCAACTGTCAGGAGCCCACCAGGACACTGATTGACAGATATCCATGCCTTGTACACCTGGATTCTTTCTTCTTTGCTCACAGCAACCACAATAGACAGCTATTACAACATCCATCATGTCTATGTCAATCAAAGCACTAAGCCCATCAACAGGCGAAAGATCTATTGTCCACAACAGGTTCCCTTTGTCTTGCATCTGGAAACTTCGCTGCTACAGGCTATTTTCAGGGTACAAATACCCCTGATTTCAGGATATCCAGTGCAGTCTCTTGAAGGTCTACCCATCACTCTGTCCATCTGGCTCCTGAATGCGAACTGTCCTTAGGTCCTACATAAGCCAAAACACATTTCTGCTCTTTACTACTCTTCTGGACAGGTAATTATAAATCCTCCAAACCCCTCAGCCTCTCTATAATTCTTCCTCCCTTTTACCTTCAGTTAGCTCTTGTGTAAATGTGTGATTGTGTGTATCTTGGTGCATGCATGAGTGAATTCCCCTCAATAAAGCACATTTTTAGCTTACTTTTGAATCTTTGGCTGGTTCTTTTCCTGCATGTGCCCGTAAATGGTGGTAGGAAAGATCTCGTTAAGTTGCCCTCCTTTTGCAGCCTCCTGATTTTCAGCTAATGAATTCCCCACTTTTTCAAGGAGGTATTTGGCATTGCAGAGTGGCCCTTGTGGCACCTATGTTTTGGAGTAACAGTCTTTTCAGTAGTCCATGGTTTCTGCAGAACTATCCTCTAGCACCACATTTCGAGTGAGTTGATTCTCTTCCTATTAGCTTTTTCCATTGTCCAGCTTTCAAAACCATACATAGAAATTGGAAATGTGATGGCATGGCCCCCGGTAAGTTTAGTATTAAATGATATACACTGTGGGCATTTCTGCACGGGGTAAATAGAACAGCGCGGTGCGACCTCTGACAGAGGTCATCTGCACCTTGGGAGAGGACTGGGTCAGACTACTTGTTGAAGTTCCGCACCTCAGTCCGCTCCGGAGGGACCCGAAGTGGTCGTGCAGCATGCTTTTTAAACACCTGTTTTTACAGGTTTTTCAAAAGCACGGAGCGCACCACTCCGTTCCTGCACTCTGGTGCAGATTTGCAGGCGTGCACCAATGGGAGCCAGTAGTCAAAAATGATTGATGACTGTCAGATTTGATTGATTGATGACCTGTCAGATTTGATTGATTTATGACCTGTCAAAAGTGATTAATTTATGACCTGTCAATCTCCCTCCCCCGGAAGTGCTAGGGCGGGACATCCGGAATGGGCCGTGTCCCCGCCCCTCCCACGTGGTCCCAGCTGTCCAACGGGGCGATTTCTAAATCGGGTTCTAATTGGGCCCCAGCGGAGCCACGTGACCCCCTCGGATCCACGCGGGCCAATCAGGGGTGATTCCCTAGGCGCGTTGCCATTGGCCCAGCGGGGTCGTGTGAGCCCGCCCACCACCCTCGACCAATAGGGGCGGATTTGGGCCCCTCGGAATCACGTGCGTCAAACCGGCCAATAGGAAGACGCCGTTTGAGAGATATAGCGTGGGGAGAGAAGCGGCCATTTTCGCATGCCCGGACAAGTCCTGCGGAGACAACATGGAGGGTACTCCCCATAGACGTGGTCCTGCTCGCTATACTTGGCCTCTTTCACCTTTCGATATTCAACCTAGAAGGCGGTCACTGTTTGATGACCCTGAAAACGCACACTCAACAGTCTGGAGTATGGATTCTGCTGACCAGGACCCATATCTTGAATGCGATTGCCGTTGTAATTTAAAAACAGCTATCCAGAGGATAGGGAAGATGGGAATTCCTGATACCCCACAGAGCCCAGTTGCAGTGGATGGTCCAGCCACTCAGACTGAACAGGCGACGGAGGTGGGAAACCCTGAGCCAACTCTACCTACGCTGGTTGAAGAGTTGATGAGCGAAAGCATGGATATTGATTCAGGCTATGAGAGCTCAAAGGTAAGAGCTTTTTATTATTTAATATTGAAGGGCAGGTTACCAGTTGCCAAGAAGAAAGGGGAATAGGTTGTTTTCTCAAAGCCACCCCCAACAAATATGTATCTATATTATTTCTCTCTCCTTGTTTTCCACACAGGAGGCAGAAGACATGGACGTTGATATTGTTGAGAAACAACCTGACAAGAGTTGTGTGACTGTAAATGTTCCACCTGCTCCTGAGGAGTAAATATTTTTTCTGCTCTTTCTAGCAATAAAAAGTAGTTTGTATTACATCTGTGTGTTCATACTTATTTAGCTGGGAAAATGGCAGGGCATGAAAAAATCCTAAGGGATATATATTATTCACCAGGGGAAGTTGGGAGCTTTGGTGGCGTGAACCCCCTCTTTCAGGAAGCCAAAAAACAGAACCAAAAACTAAGGAGAGGGGAGGTTACCCAGTGGCTTTCTGGGCAGGATGCTTATACGCTACACAGACCAGCGAAAACTCATTTTAAGAGAAACAAGATTGTTGTATCTAAAGTGGATTCTCAGTGGCAGGCTGATCTAGTTGACATGCATCATTTTTCTAAATACAACAAAGGGTATAAGTATATTTTAACAGTCATAGATATTCTATCTAAATACGCCTGGGCCTTAGCTTTAAAGGAGAAAACTGGTAGAGAGGTGTCCAAAGCCTTTAACACCATTTTCATGCAAGATGGAAGAAAACCTGACAAATTACAGACTGATCATGGCTGGGAATTTCTAAATAATGCCGTAAGTGGTCTATTAAAAAAGCATGGGGTTCATCATTTTGTCACCAATAATGAAGTCAAAGTAGGGGTTGTGGAGCGATTTAATAGAACTTTAAAAACCAAAATGTGGAGGTATTTCACAGCTAATAATACTTTTACCTATATTGATGTGCTTCCCCTGTTTATAAAAAGTTATAATCAAAGAGTTCACCGAACAATCAAAGCAAAGCCCACAGATGTTAATGACTCCAATTCTCTAGCAGATTTTTAAATTTTTTCTTAGCTCCCTTCCTGGAGGTTAAAAGTATCTTTTTTGCTCTGTTTATTATTTTAATAGCCCTATTTCTCCAGTAATTCCTTTCATTAATAGGTTTCTTTTTTCGTTTCCTACTTTTTGGAGATTGAAAATGAGGATTGCCCCCACCTACTTGCACATTTTCAAAAGGCACATCAATAGGAACCACATAGTCAGACTGGCTTTCAATAGTGTCAGAAGTATCATCAAAAGCAGGCACCTCACATGGTAAACTATCTGCAATTTTGTGTAGAGCTGTACGACTGCTCGCATGATGTTTTAGTCTTCTCAGCAACTGCTGAGTACACACATATAACTGCCAATACTGTAACACATCCTGTTCAACCATTTTTACACATTGATCAATTGCAGAGGTTGAGGATTCAGGTCTTTGCCTCTTATGAGCTGGTTCTTCACTGTTGTCTAAAACAGAGGAAAAACCCAGGCATCAGTAATTGAACCTCCCCCATCTCTCTTGTCATTTATTAAACTTTTTTACTGTCCAAAACAGGCTTATGATAACCATACTCACCAGTTGCCTTCTTTTTCTTTTCAGCTGTATGCTTGGGAGAAGGCTTATGCTCTGTGATGGCCACTGCAACAGCAAAGAGCCATATTAGTAAATTCTTATGCTTTTGGTAGTACACCCTTAACCACCCCACGCCAATAAACACAAGTTTCTGATTTACCAAAATCAGAGTCTTCTAGTTCCATGCTTTGTCTCCCAGACCCTTCTGAGCTAGGGCCTGAAGGGAAAAAATATAGCATGCCTTTTCTTAGTTTAGCAGGGGCAAACCTTTGGGGATTAACAGACCCTTAAAAAAGAGACATAACACTTTTACCTGTTTGTTCAGATGACATGGCAAATTGTGTCTATGTCCTGGAAGTCTTCAACAAAAATATGCATTATGCACCATTGTCAGAAAGAACAACCAAAAATAAGAATTGATGTAGTGAAAAATAGCCTACTTCATTGAATCTGGAGATAAAATAAACATGGGTAGCCTGAACACAGAGGGGAAAGAGAACCATGCATGGACATGCTATAGCTTGAACAGACAGACTGTAGAGAGGCATGCTGAGACATGCCCAAGTTGTCCAGTGAAACAAAGGATCATGCGCATGCTCTGTGTGTGAGAGCGGTCTCTTTTAGTAACATCCTCAAGAGAACATGGAAGAGCAAACATACCGTCTCCTTGAATGTTATTTGCGTATGGTGTGTGGAGACTCACCCCCCAAGGCACCTTCAAAAAGAATATTTATTTTTACAACAAATTTCTTCTAGGGTTCAAAATGAAATGGAAGAAAAGTTCACTTCCCTTGAAATAAATTCAGTTGAAACTGCCAAGCACACTTTTCAGTTAGTGAGGGAGACAACGTTTGAAGACAGACAGAACAACTGGGGAAGAATTATAACTATTTTGGGGTTTGCTGGATTTCTTACTAAGACTTTACTGCAGAATGGAAACTCTTTGTAAGACCAAGCGCTGCAAGATCTTTCACAGTATTATGCAGAATGTTTGATAAAAAAACATGGAGAATGGATCACACAGAACTACAGAGTGGTAACTCTATTTGTGTAAAGTGTAAAGAAACACAATAGTGTGCAGTACTTAACAATGTTCATTTTGTTTTTGTAGGGAAATGGGCCTTTCATGATGTTTGAGCAACACAGACAACCTGCAACTCAGTATGTCAAGAAAAGTCTAGTAGTCTTTTTAAAAAATGTTATAACATACAAATGGCTTTTTTCCCCTGTCTAAATGTTTTACTGCAATTCTAAATAAAAAAAAATATACAAACATTTGCACTGTTTTTGTTTTTACACACTTCACTGTAGCTGTGACTTCATAATGCATATAGCAACAAATAAAAATCTATACAGCACATATGTCATGGGTTTTCAATGTAGGACACACACACACACACAGAGCAGCACAAATGTCAGGCCTTTTCAATGTAGCAGTCACAATACATATATGAGTATATAAACTGATGAGCAGTCACAAATAAAAATCTATACAGCACATATGTCAGGGCTTTTCAATGTAGCACACACACACACAGAGGGAGAGAGATTTGCCCTGTTTTTGTTTTTACACACTTCACAAATAAAATATAACCAAACATATGCATCAGGGAATGTTCCATTTTAAACACACACACACACACACACACACACACACACACACACACACAGCAGCACACATGTTAGAACTCCACAAGCATACAATGTAGCAGTGAGTTCACAACTATATAAACTGATGAGCAATCACAAATAAAATCTAACCAAACATATACATCAGGGCTTGTACCATTTAAAGATGTCCCACCCCACAACTATATGAACTGCTGTGCAGTCACAAATAAAAATAACAAATGCATATATACATCAGAGATTGTAGCATTTTAAAGAGGGCCCACACACAGACAGAGAAAGAGAATGCATGAATGAAATGGAAGCTTTTTAGAAAATAATAGAATTTCCTCCCAACACACAAAATGCATGAATGGACTGGAAGAGAGAGAGAGAGAAAAAAATAGGGCTTCCCCCCCACACACACGCACAAACACACAAAAGAGAGAGAGAGAGAGAGAGAGGATGCATGAATGAAATGGAAGAGAGGGAGAGAGAGAGAAAATATTGCACACAGGCTAACAATATGAACATACTTACCTATCTCAGAAATGAAAGATTACCCTGGGAGCACAAGTTCTGTTGAGCATCTCCTTAAAGTTTCAAGAAGTCTCTTTTATAGTCTTTAGGACTGATGAACTGTCAATATGTGGATGAATCCCACAGTTTTAGCCAGGAAGTTCTGGCCTGAAGGTACTGGAGATTTTAAACACTACCTGTTTTTCCTGTTTTTCAAACCTTTATGTCATATTTCCTTTCTTTTGGCTTATCTTTTTCTTGCATAGGCCATAAATCACTAAGTGCATCACACGCACTTAGGAAACAATCCTTACAAGCAGCATGGGGAAGAAGATAAGCAGAAGTTTTCAAACAGTAAAAAGATAATTCCTAGAAACCTGTTTATAGTCTTTAGGATTTTTGATGTCGATATGTTGGTTTTAGCCAGGAAGTTCTGGCCTGAAGGTACTGGAGATTTTAAACATTCCCTATTTTTCCTGTTTTTCAAACATATATGTCATGTTTACTTTCGTCTGGCTTATCTTTTTCTTGCATAGACCGTAAATAACTAAGCATCATACTTAAGGAATGATCCTTACAAGCAGCATGGGGAAGAAGATAAGCCGAAGTTTGCCATTAGGATTGATGACTGTCGATATGTTGGTGAAATCCACAGTTTTAGCCTGGAAGTTCTGGTCTGAAGATACTGGAAATTTTAAACATTACCTATTTTTCCTGTTTTTCAAAACCACAAAAGGAGCCTAACGGATGTGTTCTTATTATCAGCCAACAAACCTAGCACGCATAATAACATTTTATTCCTACTCAGAATTTGGAAAAAAGACAAGTAAAACATCCGTTGATTTTCTTTTGTTCAACACTTTTATATTTACAGAGGTTACAGTAGGTTTGTTTTTATTCAACAGTTATTTACAGTTGTTAGGAACCATTTATGAGGTCTTTTTGTAATAACAGTTTGGACATACTCTATATATTCCTTGTCAGTAGGCTTCAGCATTTTATTTAGAAACTGGAAGGATTTTTCAGCTCTCATGACTGCAGTCAGAGTGTTCAAAACCTGATTCACGTTTTCTTCCTTTAACTCCAGAATATTTAAACCATATGCTATTATGATGACTTCTTGAAGTACATTTGCAAAGCTTATTTTACTGCATATTTTTCTCAAATGTTTAGATATAATTTTTTTATTCCACCTTAGACAGGTATGTGGCTGCTGAGCCTCAGATTTTTCTTGACAAGCCCAGCATTTTCTCTCCAGATATTCATCAAGGACTTTATTTATAATCACATAAAGAATGACTCTTGTCAAAGATTTCATAGTTCTCCATCTCTTGTTTGATGAAATGGGTGCTGCTTCCAGGCCCAAGATCCTTTGCATTCTGACATGTGCAGGTTCTGTGGTCACCAGCTCTACAGAGTCCTAAAATTCAATGAGAATAGTTTTAAAATATGTCCTATACAACGTGTCTCACCAGCTGATCCCCATGTATGTTCACAAACCTGTATTTCTCCTATGGCCGCCAGCTTCAGCAATGCTGCTGTGCATGGCTCCTGGGCATTCCTTTCAGCAACTTGTACCTCACCACCGCTTGTTCCAGGTTCCTGAAAATTGAGAACAAGGATTATTAGTTTATGGCCTTCCCAAGGTAGTCCCGAACTCTCCAGATATGTTTCCCTTTTTACCTGCACTACAGCATTCTCTGCCGATAGAGAGTCTAACATAGTGTGCCACATTTGGGACTCTTCCTCTGGTGGACAATTCTCTTTATCTGTATCCGTACTGCATTTCTGAGGGGTGCTTGGCGCCTCCATGTTCTCTCTGCAGGACTTGTCCGGGCATGTGAAAATGACCGCTTCTCTCCCCACGCTATATCTCTCAAACGGTGTCTTTCTATTGGCCGGTTTGACGCACGTGATTCCGAGGGGCCCAAATCCGCCCCTATTGGTCGAGGGTGGTGGGTGGGCTCACACGACCCCGCTGGGCCAATGGCAACGCGCCTAGGGAATCGCCCCTGATTGGCCTGCGTGGATCCGAGGGGGTCACGTGGCTCCGCTGGGGCCCAATTAGAACTCGATTTAGAAATCGCCCCGTTGGACGGCTGGGACCACATGGGAGGGGCGGGGACACGGTCCATTCCGGATGTCCCACCCTAGCACTTCCGGGGGAGGGAGATTGACAGGTCATAAATCAATCAAATCTGACAGGTCATAAATCAATCAAATCTGACAGGTCATCAATCAATCAAATCTGACAGTCATCAATCATTTTTGACAGGAGCTACACAGCCCTACTACTGGAGCCTGCAGATCTGCCGGGGGCGGGTTTTAGGCTGGTGAGCTTCAGCGGTTGGTGGGGAGCCTCCACCAACCGGAAGTTGCCATTTTGGATGCCAGAGCAGTGTGGAGTGATGAGCTCCCACTGCTCCTCATCAGGACGGACCGAAACGGACTAACCAAAAAGCCGGTGAGTAGCGGTAGGGAGCGTTTCCCTTGCCGCGTGCGGAAAGGGCCTGTATCTTTGAGTCTTCTCTTTCTTTTGGACTACAGATAGTGCATTTTTGTATTCATCCCTGACATATTCCCTGGCTTCAGTCCAAAGTTCTTCTGGCTCCTGGTCAATTAGGCTTAACAGTATAAATGTACTTTAAAAAAAAACATTATCTTTAAATTCTACGGGAATGTTCTCCATGTTGTATTTTGGCACAGTCGTTTAGTGTTCTTCTTTAGCTTTATTCAACCTGCTGGTGGTCTTGTCTTGTTTTTCCAGAGAGAATGGAGGTTCTCCATCTTATGCTCCCAATTATGTAGTCTATTTGATTTCTAAGTTGGCCACCAAGTGATGTCCATCTATACAGTTTCCTATTTGGTTGCTCGAAGAATGTGTTTGCAATAAACAAACTGCTGGTCTTGCAAAAATTTGGCCTTTTCTGTTTCATTTCTTGATCCTAGGCCAAATTTTTCTACAGTCATTGATCTGCTCTGTTTCCTCCTTTTGTATTTGCATTTCAATCAACCATGATTATCATCAAGTCCTGTTTTGGTGTGTGATCTATTTCCTTTTGGAATGCAGCACAGAATCTTTCAGTTTCTTCTTCTGCCTCTGTAGTTGGAGCATAAGTGTGCATTATGGTTATATTGATTTCCTGAAGTCTTATTGATATTGTTTGTTTGGACTTTTGTATCCTTTGACTGCTTTTGCTACATCTCTCCTCACTATTAATGCCACTCCATTCCTTCTTAGATCATCATTTCCTGAGAAAAACAGTGTGTAATTATCTGACTCAAAATGTTCCATTCCCATTCACTTTAGCTTGTTCACCCCAAGTATTGCAATGTTTATACATGGCATTTGTTGTCAACTGCGTCTAGCTTCCTCTGATTCATGCTTCTCACAGTCCATGTCCCTATAACATGTGTTGTGCAGCTTCAGACTTTCTTTATACCTCTGAGCATGTTAACAGCTGTACGTCCTTTCGATTTGAATCCAGTTACGTCATTAGCCACTGTGCTACTCATACCTGTCACAGAATCATAGAGTTGGAAGAGACCACAGGGGACATTGAGGGTTGGACTGAATGGCCCTTGTGGTCTCTCCCAACTCTACGATTCTATGACAATGTAATTTTACTGAATAGAGAACAGATACAAATCTGTAACACTATGTTATGAATCCATACCTATAATACTGAATGCCAGCCTTTGTTTTTGAACTACAACTCCAAGAATCCCCTTGCTAGTATTGCCAGTGTCCATGGAGGCTGAAGAATTCCAAAGGTTGTAGTCCAAAAAAGGAAACTTTGTCCAGCTCCCTCAGATTTCAGTGTGTGGCTCCCATCACTGAGATGCTTTTATAGGTACACAACCATAATTTCTTGGGTCAATATGTAGAGATTGAGTGGTGGGGTAGGGGTGGGGACTCAATCCACATATGGTATACTGGACTCTGAAAATACTTCAGGTCACCCATAGCTGAGAAGAAGCCCTGACAGGAATACTTCTCTCTGAAAGCTGGCCTCAGTTGTACATATACATTTGTAGATATAAATTAAAACAGCACAAATGTGCCTTGTCTGATACTTTCTATTAGCAGTACTATGACTGTTTCAGGCTTCCTTAACTCATAGAATCATAGAATCATAGAAACGTAGAGTTGGAAGAGACCACAAGGGCCATCCAGTCCAACCCCCTGCCATGCAGGAAAACTCTTAAAGCACTCCCGACAAGTGGCCATCCAGCCTCCGCTTAAAAACCTCCAAGGAAGGAGACTCCACCACACTCTGTGGCAGCACATTCCACTGCCGGACAGCCCTGACCGTCAGGAAATTCCTCCTGAGGTTCAGGCGGAATCTCCCCTCCTGCAGCTTGCATCCATTGCTCCTTGTCCTGGTTCCAAGAGCAGGAGAAAACAAGCCCACTCCCTCCTCGACATGACATCCCTTCAAATATTTAAACATGGCTATCATGTCCCCTCTCAACCTTCTCTTCTGCAGACTAAACATACCCGGCTCTCTAAGTCTGTCCTCATAGGGCATGGTTTCCAGGCCCCTCACCATTTTGGTTGCCCTCCTCTGGACCTGCTCCAGCTTATCCATATCCTTCTTGAATTGGGGTGCCCAGAACTGGACACAGTATTCAAGATGAGGTCTAACCAATGCAGAATAGAGTGGTATCAATAACTCTCTCGATCTAGACACCATACTCCTATTGATGCAACCGAGAATTGCATTGGCCTTCTTGGCTGCCGCATCACACTGCTGACTCATGTTCAGCTTGCGGTCTATGAAGACTCCTAAATCCCTTTCACGTGTACTGTTAGCCAGCCACGTCTCCCCCATCCTATATTTCTGCATACCATTTTTTCTGCCTAAGTGTAGGACCTTACATTTCTCTCTGTTGAAATTCATTTTGTTAGCCTTGGCCCAGCTCTCCAATCTGTCCAGGTCCTTTTGAATTTTGATCCTATCATCAGGTGTATTAGCAACCCCTTCCAATTTGGTGTCATCTGCAAATTTGATCAGCGTGCCCTCTATTCCTTCATCCAAGTCGTTAATGAAGATATTGAACAGCACCGGGCCCAGGACAGAACCCTGTGGCACCCCACTAGTCACTTCTCCCCAGGATGAGAATCTGCCATTGGTGACCACCCTTTGGGTACGGTCAGTCAACCAGTTACAAATCCACCTGACAGTAACCCTGTCCAGTCCACATCTTACTAGCTTCTTTGCAAGAATGTCATGGGGAACTTTGTCAAAGGCCTTACTGAAATCAAGATATACTATGTCCACAGCATTCCCTTCATCTATCAAGCAAGTAACTCTATCATAAAAAGAGATAAGATTAGTCTGGCATGACCTATTTTTGAGAAATCCATGTTGACTTTTCGTAATTACGGCATTGTTTTCTAAGTATTTAGAAACTGATTGTTTGATGATCCGCTCCAGGATCTTTCCAGGTACTGATGTCAGGCTGACCGGGCGATAATTATTTGGGTCCTCTTTTTTTCCCTTCTTGAAGATGGGGACAACATTTGCCCTCCTCCTGTCTGCCGGAACTTCTCCTGTCCGCCAAGAGTTTTCAAAGATTATAGCAAGAGGTTCCGCAATGACCTCTGCTAGTTCTTTTAAAATCCTAGGATGCAATTCATCTGGCCCTGGAGACTTGAATTCATCCAGTGTGGCCAGGTATTCCTGTACTACCTCTCTATCTATTCTGTGCTGCATTTCCCCCATTTCCTCATCTGCTCCCCAACCGCCAGGTTGAGTATTTTTATCCTTTTGGGAAAAAACTGAGGCGAAGAAGGTGTTGAGGAGTTCTGCCTTTTTTCTTCCTCCTGTTATTAATTCACCATCTTCCTTGCGCAGTGACCCTATCGTCTCCTTCTTTTTCCTTTTGCTGCGGACGTATTTAAAAAAGCCCTTTTTATTGTTTTTAATGTCTCTGGCCAGCCTAAGTTTGTTCTGTGCTTTAGCCTTTCTGACCTTCTCCCTACATCTCCTGTCTACTTGCTTATAATCTTCTTTGGTGATTTCCCCCTTCTTCCATTTCCTGTACATGTTTTTCTTAATACTTAGCTCAGCTGAGAGCTCTTTAGTCAACCATTCCGGTTTGTTCAGATGCCTTCCATTTTTCCTCCTTAATGGCACAGTTTTAGCCTGTGCCTTCAGTACTCCCTTTTAAAGAACTCCCATGCATCCTGAACTCCTTTCTCATTGACTATTCTTGACCACGGGATTTCAGCCAGCAGCTCCTTCAGTTTACAGAAGTCTGCTTTTTTAAAATCTAAGACGAATGCCTGGCTACACTTGTCTTCTCTTCCTCACTGAATGCCAAATTCTAATATGGCATGGTCACTCTCTCCTAAAGATCCAACCAGTTCTACGTCATTAACAAGGTCTTCCCTGTTGGTCAGGATCAGATCCAGAATATTTGATCCCCTTGTCGCCTCTTCCACCTTCTGGATCATGAAATTGTCTGCAAGACAAGCAAGAAACTTGCTGGACCTTGCCGCCTTTGCAGAGTTTGACTGCCAACATATATCCGGGTAGTTGAAATCTCCCATTATTACTGTATCTCTCCTTTTTGAATGTGCAGTCATTTGGTCTACGAAAGCGCCATCGAGGTCCTCAGTCTGGCTTGGAGGTCTGTAGTAAACCCCCACTATAATATCCCTATTGTTTCTCGCTCCCTTAATTCTTACCCAGATGCTCTCGACCTGGCTTCCGGTGTTCAAGTCATGGATCTCTTCACAGGTGAAAACATCCTTGACATATAAGGCTGCTCCTCCTCCTTTCTTATTTGGTCTATTTCTACAAAATAGGCTATACCCCTCTATTCCTACATTCCAGTCGTGAGACTCATCTCACCAGGTCTCAGTGATGCCTAGCAAATCATATTTATTTTGTTGTACTAGGAGTTCAAATTCATCTTGTTTGTTTCCCATCCTCCGTGCATTAGTGTAGAGACACTTAAATCCCCGTGCCCTTCCTGCAAGTCCCATAGCATTGTTTCCACCCCTCCCACGATTGGATGCTATTCCTACTTGGCCAATATCATTTGGGCCTTTTTCCCCTGCACTTGCCGAGTCCTTGTCCTGAATAATCTTGTCTCCCTCCCTAGTTGTACTTAGTTTAAAGCCCTCCTAATCCTCCTTGTGAGACTGTTTGCAAAAACGTTCCTGCCAAGTTTCGTGAGGTGCAGCCCATCCCTTGCCAGAAGCCCATGTTCCTGGAATTTCAAGCCATGATCCAAAAAGCCAAACTGTTGGCGGCGGCAAAATGTGCGGAGCCAGCTGTTGACCTCTACTATTGTCCTTTCCCTTCGTGTACCATATCCTTGAACAGGGAGGATTGATGAAACGACCACCTGCGCACCAAGGTCCTTAAGCTTTCTCCCCATAAGCTCGTAGTCCTTTGTGATGTGGTGAAAGCTGCGCTTCACCGTGTCGTTGGTTCCAACGTGAACCAAAATGAGGGGCTTATGGTCAATGGGCTTGACCAGCCTGGCTAGCCTCTCTGTTACGTGGTTTATCCTGGCCCCAGGAAGACAGCAGACCTCTCGATTGAGCTTGTCCGGTCAGCAAGAAGACTGCTGGGAGTTCCTAATAAAGCCTCCTTCCCCTAGCTGGCTCCTCCCCCTGGCTTGATTAACTCTCCCTAGTTTGATTGACAGTTAACTAACTAACAAACAATTAGCTGACAATTAGGCTGTGAGCTCAGGGAGAGCACACGGCCAGCGCAAGCAAAAAAAAGACAACACAGAGAAATAAGCAAACAAACTCAGCCCCACAGTCCTGCAAAAGCACCTATCAAAGTTGTCTTCACAGACCCAGCTCACCTTCTGCTCTCTCCTCTGGAAGTCAGCAAGAAGACTGTGGGAGTTCCTAATAAAGCCTCCTTCCCCTAGCTGGCTCCTCCCCCTGGCTTGATTAACTCTCCCTAGTTTGATTGACAGTTAACTGACTAACTAACAAACAATTGGCTGACAATAGGCTGTGAGCTCAGGGAGAGCACACGGCCAGCGCAAGCAAAAAAAAACAACAACAACACAGAGAAATAAGCAAACAAACTCAGCCCCACAGTCCTGCAAAAGCACCTATCAAAGTTGTCTTCACAGACCCAGCTCACCTTCTGCTCTCTCCTCTGGAAGTCAGCAAGAAGACTGCTGGGAGTTCCTAATAAAGCCTCCTTCCCCTAGCTGGCTCCTCCCCCTGGCTTGATTAACTCTCCCTAGTTTGATTGACAGTTAACTGACTAACTAACAAACAATTAGCTGACAGTTAGGCTGTGAGCTCAGGGAGAGCACACGGCCAGCGCAAGCAAAAAAAAAGACAACACAGAGAAATAAGCAAGCAAACTCAGCCTCACAGTCCTGCAAAAACACCTATCAAAGTTGTCTTCACAGACCCAGCTCACCTTCTGCTCTCTCCTCTGGAAGTCCTAAATAATTTATTTATTATTTATTTTTTATTATTCCTAAATAATAGAGGACAGAGCTATGGACATCACATTATCTGTCCTGGACCCCTAAAACACACCAAAGTCTCAAGTGTGAAGGGTGCTATCCATTTTTCAGTGCTGAAGTAAGTTCCAGCTGCTAGACCCAGCAGCCTTGTTCACATAATGCCAAAAGGCAGTGCTGTTGTATTCCTGTGGACATTCTGTTCAGTTGGGAGTCGAGTTGTGTATGCCACACAATCTCTCCTGCACTCTCTTAGCATAGCCTGCCTCTTTCAGGAACAGTAGGAGACGCAATTCTGTTGCCAATGCTGAAGATCATTCAACTGCTTTTGTATGAGGATTCCATATTGTTCTCTGCCCCAAGTAGCAAAATAACAATGTGTTTCCCCGACTTCTCAATTCCTGCTGCAGAGCAGCATAATTCTTAGTTTAAAAATACATGGGTACATAGGTATTCTTACACATTGGCACAGCTTGGAATGCTGGCTGGGGAATTCTGGCATAGAATCATAGAATTATAGAAATGTAGAGTTGGAAGAGACCACACGGGCCATCCAATCCAACCCCCTGCCATGCAGGAACACCTTCAAAGCATGCCTGACAGATGGCCATCCAGCCTCTGCTTAAAAACCTCCAAGGAAGGAGACTCCACTACACTCTGAGGCAGCAGATTCCACTGGGGGACAGCCCTGACCGTCAGGAAGTTCTTCCTGAGGTTCAGGTGGAATCTCCTTTCATGCAGCTTGAATCCATTGCTCCTTGTCCTGGTCTCTGGGGCAGCTGAAAACAAGCGCTCTCCTTCCTCTACATGGCATCCCTTAAAATATTTAAACATGGCTATCATGTCCCCTCTTAATCTTCCTATCTGCAGACTAAACATACCCAGCTCTCTAAGTCTATCTGTTGCCAGAAAGCATAACTTTAACAAGCTCTGGACATGAGTGTATGGGGACGTACTTTATTTTAACCATGAAATGTTTGAATCATTTTGAGTCCATGGTAACAGCAAAGCTGCTTGGCAGTGAGTCAGGATACAGTCAGTGAAGTGATGAAAAAAAATATTCTTAATTATTTATTCCCAGGTCAAAAAATATGTTTCCTGACTGCCAGGACACCCAGTTCAAGGGAACAATAAACCATAATAGATCATTGTGAGAACTCTGCAAATTTTCTCCTGGTTTTCAAATGTCCTAAAGTTTTTCAGAGGTATTATTCAGCAGAGAAAAACATGTGGGATTTTTGTACCCTTTCCCCATTTTCTGTGCAGGACATGGGTTTCTTTCACAGAACATACTGTTTCTCTTCAGAAGAACTGCTATTCGACCATTTTGAGATGTTCACATATGGGAAGAATACGGCAGGGGAGTATTAGTTTTCTTTTACAGTGGGGAGAAAACTATGGTAATTATTCATCCTTTCATGTGAAGATGAAATGATCAAGAATTTGCATCTTTAGGTCAGCGGGTTGTGCAATTGTACAACACAAGGAGGAATCTCATCCACTTCTCTGTTAAAGAGGTAGGGTTTGACTCAGGTACTCAAACATATGCACGCATACACACATGAAGGAATATGCTGGGAGCTTTCAGCAGGAGATGTTGGCAGTTTTAGAAACCATCACTCAGAGCTTGGGAAAGCTACTTTTTTGGAGTATAGCATCAGAATCACTGAGCAGCATGGTGATGTATGCAATGGTTCCAAGCTGTGCTATGACAGTCCGATAAGTAGTGCTCCCACAGAGCTCAGTTTCAATTTAGAGTCCAGAGATTTCAGACACTTTGTTTCTGCTCAAGCAGTATTTCAGTTAGAAAGAAATAGTAACGTCTGTATTTAAATATTTAAATCTGATTTAAATACTTAAATCTGTTTGGTGGGGCAAATTTTAAAAAAAATCAAATCTGAATGCTAACAGGTAGGAAAAGAGCTAAGGAAAGGGTATAGTTATTAAAAGACATACAAGCTTTAGAACAGCAGAATTTTTAGAGGGAAGGGACATAAGGGGGTTATATCGACCAACGCTACTCAGAGCAGTGGTCCCTGAGACATTGGCCACTGATCTGTGGTGAGTTTCCAAGGAAGAAAGAAATAATTGTAGCCAAGGGACACAAATATAGTACCAGTCCCTGGCACGTTGGGGAAGAGAAGCATATAGACCATCCACTTCCCTCTGCAGGATTCTTTCTCCCTTGCTTCTGGAGTCCATAAAGATAGAGAGAAACTTTATGGCATGATGGCTATGAACATCCATGTTGCTATACATAATTGCAGTGCTGAACAAAAGGATACCTAAGGCGAAGGACAAAATAATGCCTTACTCTGTCCCATATGCAAAAGCCAGCCAGAGTAGTAGTTGAATCCTTTTCTGCATTGGTGACTGTACAGCATCTTCAGTTGAACCTGTAGACAGCTTGCTTGTTTGGTGTGTGGTGTGCTGCAGATGCAAACCAGGTCATATGGCATGCACAAGTCTGCCTTCCTGTGTTCTGCTGCTATTCTTCCTCCACAGCATTTTCTCTCTCAAACACTTGGTTCGCTTTGCCTAACGGCAGGTCTGGTAACACTTTGCGCTGTGTTACTGCTGGGAAACAATACTTTACCCTTCTGCTTAAATACAGCCCAAAAGCAAGTGCTTGGACTTTAAGGCTGCCAGACCTTAAGGCTTGGCCCTGAGTCTTCAGTTTTCGTGTGTCATCTCCATGTGGGAGGTGAGGGTACTAATTCTCTGGTGCTGGGGAGCTTAGGTCCAGGCCAGAGGAAAGGGCTATGCATATATCTCCAGCTCAGCTAGTGGAGCATCAGCTTGCAACAATTTGCAAGGCTTAATTGAGTGTGATAATGGGGCTTCCCATTATCTGCACTTAGCTGAAGAGGGATACTTCCCTCTTCAGGTAAACTAAGGGTTAATGAGGTATGGGAGTTAAGTTACACTTTTTATTGTGGGTCAGCCTCACAGGTCACGAGGAGAGAATTGCCCAATCAAGGGGGAAAGGCTGAGAATCTTCGAGATGCTTTGATGGAGAAGTTTTAAAAATCCTCGAGAGACCATGCTGTAGAGAGACAACAGAGGAAGATCCTGGAGATGAAATCTGTGCCGGTAGCAGGCTGCAGGCCTTAGGCCTCGCCTCCTGGCCTCACTCTTCTCTTAGACCATCTAAGCCTGTGATCCCCAATGTGAGTAGCTAGAATATTAAGCAATTAGTCGCGCTAGGTCTTTTATTATTTTGGAAGTCTGGCTGATCTGGAGAGTGTTCCTGTTTTTATAACTGCTTGTAATTTAAGCGTACCTGAGAGGGGGGAGCCTCTCATGAGTATTATTTTCTTGTTTACTTGCATACCTTAAAATAAACACTTGTCTGTAAAACCTTCGTTTTCTCTCAGTTCCCATTCCATTCCTCAGCACACGCTTAGCTAGGATTTCTCTCACTCAGAAGGGGGAGGTGAGGGAAGGGAAAGGAAAGGACCATAAGCACAGAGACTGGCAACTGGTAGAGCAGAGTCCCACTGTGCTGCTCAATTAATTCAGAATTCAGTGGGTGGTGAAGAATTAATGAACGCTGGGGAATTTCCTGCACCTATCCAAGGGCAGAAGTCAGTCTGGGGGAAGCTGGCCCAGTATGACATTGAGTCACTGGTGCAATTGAATTTCCAGGGCGTCTTTGTGTTTCTTTGATTAACTTCTTTCTTCCCTCCCACTTGTTGTGATGCTAAGGCTCATTCTGCACTCTGGTCTGCATCTACATTCTGGCCATATGCAAGTAGGGTAGATTTGTTGTTGTGTGCCCTCAAGTCATTTCTGACTTACAACAGCCCTAAGGTAAACCCAGAGCTAGCGTGTTGTAGTGGTTTGAGCAATGGACTACGACTGTGAAGTGGGGAAGGGTTTGATCCCCCACTCTGCTATGGAAACCCACAGGTGACCATGGGTGTCAGGAACAGAATCCACTCACAAATAGTAAAGTCTAAAGCTATATTTTATTGGCAGTGAGATACATGTAATGACTTTAATGACGATCCCCAGGCTGTGCCTCCTCTGCTTAGTTCACAAGGGAAGAAGCCTTTACCTCCAGAAACTGCATTCCTGCGTTCAGTACCAGGTACTGTTTACATAATGGCTTTCAAGCTGCTATTGCTACATCTCCCATCATTATTATGGTGGGGCAGAACAACTACCTAACATTGGGTGTTACACACTCTCAGCCCAGGAAAAGCCCATGATAGGTTTGTGTTGTTGTTGCTGTTGTTGTTGCTATTGCTGTTGTTGTATTGAGAGTGTGTGACATGTTGAGGTTCACCCAGTGGGTTTCCATGGCAAAGTGGGAAATTGAACCTTGGCCTCTAGGGTCATAGTCCACAGCTCAAACCGCTACACCACATTGGCTCATGTTCCTTATCCCATCTGCATGAGAAAGAATGATCCCCTCATTTGACCTGAAGATTTCTGTATTTATTTCCAAACAGGAATATAAAGTGTGTGTTATATCCTTATAAGGAAAGAGTTTATATCTATAACCATTTAAAAAATGTCTTTATTTGCTGTTCCTTGGAATTAAAGGTGAGTCTCAGAGAACTGAGGACAGGAACAACTTGTGGCCTCCATATCAGTGGGATGTTGAATCTGTTCCAGGCGTGAGTGCAAATTTTAAAGGTGCTCATCCAGATGCTGAACCCCGTTCCCCCAAACTGTTCAGCATTTTAGAAAGCTCCTTTAAAACTTCTTTAAAGTTAGGAATAAACTCCAGAGTAGGTTAACTGCCCACCAGCCTCCACTGGTTGATGTCTAAATTTTTAGGGGGATAATGGCAATACAGTTTGCCCTCCACATTTTTGGGTTTAACTTTCATGGATTTGATTATTTGCATGTTTCTTCAACCCATGCCTCCACACCTCCGGTATTCCTTTTTCAGAGAAACCTTCCCTCTTGGCAGCTCTGATCAGCCGCACAGCCCTTAAAAAAACCACCTCTGGTGCTTGCAGCTCACTTTCTCAGCACCACCAGCCCTCTCTCAATGACTTCCCTTACTCAAGGAAGGAGGTGGGCACGAGAGAGGAAGTATAGGGCTACCATGCCAACCTACCCCTTTCCTTTCCCTGATCCGGTTTGGTCCCTCGGTCCCTGCTGTCTCCATTGTGCCTCAGACCCTTTCCAACAGATACACACACACACACACACACACTCTTTGTGATTTTTTCCACTTTTGCAAGGGTCCTGCACCCCTCACCCTAGTGAATGTAGAGGGCCAACTGTACAGTTTAAGATCTGTGGAAGCCTCAAGCAAAGTGTTTGCTGAGGGTTCTTTTCGTTATCTTTGGGCCCAGGCAGGCTTGTCTTACTTCATAACTGCAATGAGCAGTACTAAGTAGCTGGGAGCAGCCACCTTATAAATCCCTTTGTGAGCGAAAGAAGGACAATCACCATTGCAAGCCAGTGAAATAGTCACGTAGATAAAGGAGCACTAGCCCCTCTCATTTGCTGACTCACAGCTTTACCTCACCTAAGCTGTCCCTCTGGACATCATCTTATATGGATAGGAGTTTCTGGACATTACCTTATGTGGAGGGTGGTCTGCAATTGGTGGTAAAATGCCGCAGTGGGAGTAGATACTGTAGACATGGATAAAAAGGCCCTTGCCTTTGTTCTGAACCTCCCGGCTCCCTGCTGCGCAGCAGACTTTTATAACATTTATAACTTTTTATACTTTTGTACTTGAATAAATCTGGCCTTTAGCCTTTGAACCAAGAAACATCTGGTCATTTACCTGTTTCTCAGTAGAAGCTGCCCTTCTTAAGGGCATAGAGGGTGACAGTTTTTTGGAGCCCAACATGGGGCCTGAGAGAAATAGGCAGGGGTTGAGAAATTTTGCCTTACATTGGTTCCCCTGCCCAGGAGTCCAGACAGGAAGGCGTCCCTCTGAAGACCGTCTGATCCTGGTGGCGGACATCGATTTTTCACATCAGGTGCCAACGTCCCTCTTGTAATGTGACAGGAATCATCACGGTGCACTCCCAATTGGTGGCAAGGACAGCTTGACCTTCCTGATTCAAGGCTCTGAAATCTGATTAGGGTTGAGGTTCAGAACAGCGTGACTCACTTCACCCTCTGGTAAGTCCCAAAATCAGGGACTGCCCCTAGATAGGTACATTGGGTCTGAGTTCAGCTTGGGAATTCCCCTGTTTCAGCTTTATGGTGTGCCTGAGTGTGATTGAAGTGCATCTGAGATGAATGAACTCCACTCTTAAGACTCAGTTGACCAAAATTTCTCTAGAAACTGACCTTCCTTGGGCGAAAGCACTGCCCCTGGCCCTCCCTAACGCTAGAATCACTCCAAAAGACCTCTTGAAGCTCTCCCCTTTTGAGAGAGTATTTGATTGTCCCTGACCTAGCCAACTCTGTCCAGGAAGCCTGAGGGGGGAGGTTGAGATAGGAGATGCAGTGTTACAAAAGTATGTTTGCTCTTTGGGTTCTATTCTGGCATCTGTCCATTATTTATCTTTACAGGAGCGACCCTTCAGCCTTGACGGTCCGGTGCACCACATCCAATCTGGTGACTGGGTGCATAAAGATCTGGGGAAGACGACCTTTGTCCCTGGTGTGGACAAAACCCGCCCAGGTGCTGCTGACCACCGATATCACTGTCAAAGTCCAGGGCCACAAACCTTGGATTCATCATTCCAGAGTTAAGAAGGTACCGGAACCCAAAAGGTGGAAGGTGACTCAAGAGGACGCCAGCAACGGACTTAAGGCTGCCATTTAGAAGAAACCTGCCAAACACTTGATTCCTCAGAGATTTTATTTTTCACAGTTAATCTGGAAGCTGACCTGAGACCTGAGTATTGGATTTTGAACTGTGTCTGTTAACCACTGGAGTAGCTTTAGAACTGATTTATATCTTTTATACCTATCGTTGATATTTTTAGGGTTCTTCTCTGTGTTTTAATTTCTTGTCATTATGAAGCTCTTGTCTCTTGTATTATTGACTGTCTTTTTGCTTGTACTTAGGTTTCGTGGTACCCATGCCGGCTGGCACAGGAACATTTTCCATCAATTAATTCGTAACATTTCTCAGGTAGCAAATGCCACCAAATGTTGGGTTTGCTCATACGGCCCTTCCTCCAGTTTACAGGGATGGCCAATAGTGCCAGTAGGCACCCTGAACCTCACTGGTTGGAATAGTACTACTATATATGGGTCCTTTCAGAATAACCCCAACCTTTTAAAAGATCGCAGTCAGTTCATCTTGAGCCGGCAAAGGGATCCACCACTGGCTCCCTTGTGTGTGCGCCGATGGAATACCTCTCGCGAGGGATATTATGCAGTTTTCCAGGGAGGTCGGAGCCAGAAAATCCCCTTGCCGAGAATTTCTTTAGGAGACTATCCCAACTGTAACAAGATATTAGAACTCCCTGAATTTCCACAGGCCTGCCCAGGAAAGTATCCCGATATCAGCTTCCCTTTTAGTTGTAGAGACACCTACATCGAGTTATATGGGAACAGGAGGGGCCAGTCCCCTTTAATTAAGCTCCAAGAAGAAGCCAGCTTGCATAATGGCCAGTGGATATATGGTCTGCCCTCTGGGATGTATTGGTTTTGTGGATATTGGGCAGGGAAAGCACTTCTGCCAGCATGGAATGGTACCTGCACTATTGGTACTCTCTCTTGGGGGGGTTCAGTTTCACACCCTCTACCAACCTATTGAAGCCTGGGGTAGACAGTTTGGATGGCATCGGCTGAAAAGAGCATATGATGAGAGCTATGGGTATGATCTTGATAATACATACTTGTCAGAAGGAGGAAGACTGGGAGCCCTCTTGTTTCCTATGGTGGGAGTTGCTTCAAACATACACCAAATTCGGAGACTCTGCTCAGCTGGAAATCCTGGCCAATACAACTACACATGGAATAAATGCCTTACAGACTGAGATAGATTCGCTTGCTGGTGTACTAGCCCAACATAAATTGGCACTGGATTACCTGCTTAGCAAAGAAGGAAGATTGTGTTTTTGGCTGAACACCACTTGTTGTCATTTTATTAATGAGTCTGGATTCATTGAAGAGGATGTGAGTAAATTACATAAGGTGGTTGGTGACATCCAAAAAACTTATTCCCCAAGAAATGAAGACTGGTCATGGCTTACCAGTTGGTTGCCAGATTTTGAATGGGTGAAAATTATTTTTATCATGTTTGTTTCGTTTATCTGTATAGCTTTGTGTTTTTGCTGTCTTTTGCAATGTATGCCTATTTTCTGTAATTCACTACTCAACAAGAAGTCCGTAGAACTACCTCAAGGGTAGATATTGCCAAAGAAACTCAACTCCTAGTTCAGAGATACGAGATGGGCTACCCGTCCTTTGTGTGGGGGAAACTGTGAGTGAAAGAAGGACAATCACTATTGCAAGCCAGTGAAGTAGTCACGTACACAGAGAAGAACTAGCCCCTCCCGTTTGCTTACTCATGGCTTTACCTCACCTTAGCTGTCCCTCTGGACATCACCTTATATGGATAGGAGTTTCTGGACATTACCTTATATGGAGGGTGGTCTGCAATTGGTGGTAAAATGCCGCAGTGCGAGTGTATACTGTAGACATGGATAAAAAGGCCTTGCCAAATCCCTTGCCTTTGCTCTGAACCTCCCGGTTCCCTGCTGCGCAGCCGACTTTTATAACATTTATAACTTTTTATACTTTTGTACTTGAATAAATCTGGCCTTTAGTCTTTGAACCAAGAAACATTTGGTCATTTGTCTGTTTCTCAGTAGAAGCTGTCCTTCTTAGGGGCATAGAAGGTGACACCCTGAGCTTGTGAAAGTAATGTTTTGGACTACTGCTCCCAAATCCCCCAGTCAACATAGCCACTTTCCATGCCATCTGGGGGATTCTGGGAGCTGAAGTCCGAAAGAGAAATTTTCCAGGTTCTAAAAGGGCCTACCTACTTCATCAGCTACACAAGAGTCTTTGTGAATGCTTAGTGGGTTTCACTCTCACTCTTAGTGCAGAAGTTTTAGTTGGAAAGAGGAGCAACCTTTCAAGATGGATGAATCCACACAACCATTTGCTTCCTGAGACATTCTGACTCCGATTCAGGGAAGGGATGCCTCTTTCTCCAAAGCAATTCTGTGGGCTGATGCAACATGCCTTCCCATTTGCTCTTCCTGTTTGGTATGATATGAAAGCATGCCACCGCAAGGGAACATACACAAGTTACATAGGTACAGTTTGCACATCTGAGGTACATATGCTTTGCAAGTGGGTACCATTATATCTCATCCAAAACAACCTTAAACCCCAGCTTTTTCAAATAGATTTTAAAAAAAGAAGTGCAACAGAGATCATATAGGCTGATTTTTCAAAAAAAGTCAGTTTAAGATGCACAGTCAGCCACATGGAACATCAGTGGTCAGTTTGAACAATTGCCATCACTCAGGTGTTCAGGTGTTAAGGAATGTAGAGGTATTATTCAGATGCTGAGAAAATTCAGGAACAATGATATAATTAAAGGTGGAGTCTTTAATGTGATTAAGGAGGAGTCTTAATATGACTTGATATATTTATCACGAATCATTCTTTGTATTCTAAATGGGACACATGTTAATGTTTCCAGGAAAAACTTCTGGAGCAGACAAGTTTAATTTGAGTGTTCCTGATGACAGGTTCTGAACATCAGAGGTGTGGCTCCCAACTTGTTGCCTCTTATTAAATGAGTCACAAGAGCCTTGTAAGTGAATGCCACACAGATGGCAGTGAATCACGGTTGGTGTGTGTTTGTATATGTGTACATCAATGTGTCAAAGCAACAAGGCAAACAAGGAAGAGAGGACTTCCAGGTGAAGGAGAGAAATGAGACTTATTGATGGACCACAGATAATGGAAACATTTGCTCAGTCTTCTCAATTAGCTCTTGCACCAGTGCAAAGTGAGCCCAAAATATATATATTTTTTTGCCTTAAGTAAAAGACAAGAAAGATGTTTTCCTCCCCCTGCCCAGGCAGCTCCACTGAGCTTACAGAAGCCCATGAGATTGCCAGTTGAATTCTATACACTTCAGCATTTCAGAGATAAAAACTGGGACATATGTCCTCAAGTGTCTTGAGAATGTGGTCAAGATGTCAAAACTTATTAAGAGGGAAGAACACACAAACTAGGAGATGCTGTAGCTATTTTCTTTTGCCTGAGCCTACTGGGAAGGGCAAGATTCCATCCCTTCCTCTCCTTTCCCCCCAATGTTTATTATTATTTAGCATCATTAGTATACATTTTGTTGTTAATGTTGCTGTTGTTCTTGTGTGCCTTCAAGTTGTTTCCAACTTACGGCAACTCTAAGGCAAACTTATCTTTGGGTTTTCTGGAGCTGAGAGTGTGTGATATCCCCAAGGTCACCCAGTGGGGTTCCATGGCTGAGTGGGAAACTGAACCCTGGTTTCCAAGGTCTTACTCTAAGTCTCGAACCACTACTCCATGCTGGCTCTGAGTGTACATGGCATTCTTCAAAGTAAGACAACAACAACAAAACAGCCAGCCGTGTCAAAGGCATGCAATCTAATATACACACATCACTTAGGCAAAGGAAGGAGTGATACAACATAAAACTAACACAATACAATCGTAAAACAAACTATTCAGATAAAAATAAAAACGCCAATGCAATATAATATAAAGCAAATTCCTTTTGTACTATGAACTGGTTTGCAATAATGGAAGTAATCTGAAGACAAATGGGGAAAGTGGGAGGAGAAAAGAGAAAGTGGGACATCACAGAATTTAAAAGCATCTGGAAAAGTGAGACAACAAAAGTTTAACTGAGATTGTCTCTGCCAAACTGGGAGAGTTGGAGATTGTGGAATCCTACTCAGACCTTTATTGAACCAGTCTGGTATAGTGGTTTGTGTGCTGGATGACAGCTCTAGATACCAGAGTTAAAATCCTTGCTCAGCCATGGAAACTCACTAGGTGACTTTGAGAAAGTCATACTCTCAGAAGAAGGCTATGGAAAACCACCTCTGAACAAATCTTGCCACGAAAATTCCATGATAGGTTTGTGTTAGGGTAGCCATAAGTTGGAAACAACTTGAAGGCACACAACAACTCAAACCTTGAGGAGAAAATAAAAATTGCTACTGGCAGGAGATTCTCTGAATTGTAGTTCAAAATGTAATTTTTCCAAGTTCTTTTTTTAAAAAAATAATTTTTATTAAATTTCAGCATAAGGATTACAAAGAATTAACATAATCATATACATAATTTCCACCATCAAACAAAGGAAAAATGGAATTATAAGAAACAACACTCCAAAGAAAAGAAAAAAAGAGTTGTACTGAGAAAAGAGAGTTATATCTATCCTAGAGTTAGAAATGTAAAAGCGTGAAAGAAGAGGGAGAAAAAAAGAGAAGAAAACACACACACACACACACACACACACACACACGCAAAGAAAGACAAGAAAAGAAAAGAAATCGAGAAATAAGAAAATGTTAAAAGAAAAAGAAAAAAGAAAAGGCGGAAAAAGAAAGACAGAAAATTTCTATTTACCCCCTTTATCCCCTTTCCTCTCGACTTCCCATACCTCCTGACATCGGTTACTTAAAACAAGATAAAAAATAAATCCCCCCACTTTGAAAAAAAGTAAAATCCTTTAGATACATTTTTCTCTCTGAAACGCAGAGCTAAATATCCTCTAAACATCAAAACTTAATTGTGCCTTATTGCCAAATCTGTCCTTCACATAAAGTATATAAGGTACCCAAATTACAGTCAGGATGACAATTTGTCTGCTTTTGCCAATTCCATCAGGTTCTCTAATCTTCTTGTATTAAGGGAATGGATTTCTGCCACCAATATCTTACAAAGGTTATCCTAGCTGCCATAACTATATAACACAACAGTACCCTATTTTCTCTTTCTGCCTTTTCTTCAGAGTCTAATTTGTTCAAAAGAAATAGTTCCGGCCTGAACACAATTTTTGTTTTTTAAATTTTCTGTATTTCCCCATTGATGTGCAACCAAAATCTCCTGGCTTTCCTACAAGTCCACCATACATGGTAGAAAGATCCTTCTTATAAATTGCATTTCCAACATTTATTACTAATATTTTACTGCGGTCAAATAACATCTAGCCATCATTTTTTAAAAATTATCTTTACAAGCATTACATCTTACAAATTTTAGTCCAAATTTCCAAACTCTTTCCCACTGTTCTACTTGTATAGGATGGGCCATATTCTTTGGCCACTTTAACATGTAATCTTTACTTAATTCATCCTCAGTTACATAGTATGATATTAATTTATATATTTTTGCTGTTTAATGGTCATTTTCCATTGCGATGATGAGACTTCTTCTTCTTCTACCTCACCTGAGGCCAACTGGCTCAATTGGGATGTTCAGGACAGATTGGCTGTCCTATTTTTCAGCAGATGAGAAAAGCCAAAGGGTTGCAGTGACCTCTCCCTGCTCCACATCACCTAACATCTGCTCCTTGAAGTGACTAGTGAACTCTGCTTCATGGTAGGCTTGACTGAAGTATGAAAGCCAGGCCTCACAGCTTCTAGAAAGAGCATTCTGCATATCTAGTATGCATATTCACCAGCTGGCACAGCAGCTGCATCTATCTCTTCCCCAATCAAGATTTAGCAAGTTCTTTTTAAAAAGAAATTACTGTATGGATTCATTGTTCCTCTGAGATGTGTTTGTATCTCTTCTTTTCTACCTTTGAACACTTCTTGAATATGAAAAAGAGGTCTCTTTCATACCACACAGTCTACCACACACTTTGGTATTTAGTTGGGTTTTGTAGTTTGGGGAAGTATTAGGCATTTCTGCAATAGATTGTTATACTGCTATTATTCCACTTTTAACATCTTATGGAATACTTAGATTTCTCTCTGAGAGAATTCTAAACATCTCAAAAAACTACAAATCCCAGAATTCCATAGGATGAAACCATGGTAGTTAAAATGTTATCAACATGCTGTTAAATGTGTAGTGTGAAAACAGTGTTAAAAACTCCAAATGGTTCATCCTTCAGTAGGTTTTTGAAACTCTGATATGATAGGTGCCTCTCACCTAGAGAACTTACATTACTCTAGAAACATGTATCATTTTTCTTCTGCCTTCTGCTGAAACTCCTCCAAGAGGGTATCCTTCATATATTATGGTTTGCAGCCCCCTCCCCAAAGCTCTACCAGAATACCAATGATCAGAAATGATGGGAGGTATGGTCCAGAAACAATTGAAAGAAACAAGGCTGCTATAAGGTGAAACAGGACTCACAGCGTCAAAGGACAGCAGTCTGCTGACACAAGGCTTCGACAAGTGTTTGTCTCAGATCTCTCATTAAGCATGAAGGCCACACCCTCAGGTGTCACTGAAGACCTAGAAAACATTGTGGAACTTCCAGAAAGGTATTAGTACACAGAGACTGAATCTTCAGCCCAAGGCACTGGACTTCCCTCGATCAGGTCAGGTACTGTCTCCTCACCTAACCTCTCTGGACCTTTTGTCATTATGGCCATTTGGTGGCAAACTGAGACAATGATATTTTCCTGAGATTTTAGTTAACTGCAATAGGTCACTGACTCTGTTGTGATTAATGCACCTGCTGCTGTGTCTATGCATCTTGGGGGTAACTGAATAAGTCACTAGGGAAGATAGTCACATTTGGTAAGGTGGAAGATATTAGGAAAAGAGGAAGACCACATTACAGGTAAACAGATTCAGTCAAAGAAGCTACAGGCTCAGTACTTTAGCAAGGCTGTTAATAATAGAGTATTTCTGGAGGTCTGTCTTTCACAGAGTTTCTATAAGTCAAAGGTGACTTGGTGGCAATTAAGCATAAACATGAGTAAATGCAAATACCCACCCATGATTTAATTTTAAAATAAACACTACTTCTGTCAAATTTGTTCCAGATCCCAGCAGGATGCTGTAAAACATCATTACATGTACATGCTACTTTATTATACCATATCAGAGAAAGAGACCTGTGGAACTAATTTTCATAGCAGGACTTTTAGCAAGCAAGAGCTTCCTTCTCTACAAGTTTCAAGAAACTCTTTGAAAATGCTCAATACCGTTTCTGGTTCTGAGGATGGACAGACCATTCAGGTCTGCCCTTGGGCGCTTTTCCAGGCTTAGGTAAAATGTTGATCTGGAGTACTTCAGTTTTTATTCCTCTTCTGATTCTAAGGTCCACATAAAGACCTTCTTTTCTAGCACTGCAACTTTTGCTGCTTTCTTCTTAACTCTCCAAGCAAAGACTGTTCTTTGCTCATCTACAAGAGAAGATGGTGTTTAAAGTCCCCTGTTTCTGTTTCCATCCATCTGAACAAATGCAATTTGCTTTGTATGCTGACAGTATTAATCCAGTTCTTTAGTTTAATGATGTGGAGCCTGTGACAATCATGCATAAATAGGTTGGTGAACCTCTTCATTGCTATTTTTGTTTAAAATATTTTGCGTGTTCAGTTGTCTGCCTGTCGGGAATTGTAGCTTATGATGTCTTTCTTTCAACAGCTGTGACTGTAGTAGGAGCAATTAATATTGGGAAAACCTGTGCTTGAGAAAGAATGGAGACAGAGGTAGAGATGGAGCCCAAGAAGAGCGTGGCCCAGGAAATGGCAGATTTATTCCATGAATTTCAAAAGCCAAAGGAAGCAGGTGAAGAACATTTTTAAAACATTTTCTATTTGTTATCCAAGACAACTTTACCAATTGTGCAAATGTCTTACGTAAAAGCAAGAAGGATAGAAACTCTTCTTTTTTTAAAAAATAATTTTTACTTAAAAAATCTTTTTAAAAAATGCATTAAAAGTTGCGAAGAGTTACCAAATTACAAAGAAGTAGAAAAGAAAAATAAAAGAAAGAAAAAAGAATTAAAAAAAGGAAAAAACAAGAAAGAAAAGTGATTTCTGATCGTCTTTTCGGCACTTGTATATGCATCTAGTTATTTATACCTCTCTTTCCAAAATTACAACAAATTCCCTTCTTTCAATAGTCTACTTTTTTTAATCATCAAAACCAAACATTACCAGGCCATTTTCTTTCTCTCCTCCCCACCCACAAAAGCCTATAGGGGGTTTCCATTCTTGAAGAAAAGTCACTCATTACCTTTCTCTAATCAAGCTTGACAATTTTTTCATTTCTGCTAAATCTATCAGTTTCAGCAACCCTTCCACCACAGTGGGTGGTGCTGAATTCCTCCATCTTTGTGTGTACAACAATCTGACTGCCATGGTCACATACTAAAGCAATCCCCTGTGGCTCGCTCCCAGTTGTACATCTATCAATCTTGAAAGAAAAGGCTCCAGTTTTAGTTGACTATCAGTCTCTGAAATCCTCTGTCTCAGTGTTTGTATCTGAATTGATTTTTCTTTTGTTTTTGTTTTTCGCATACAAAAACAAATGCATACATTTTCAAGAAGAAGAAAATCCTTAAATCTCAGGATTCCAGTAACAGGATTCACACAGAATTGTTAGTATTCTTGCATATGGCAAACACACCAAGTCAAAGTGTTGGTTTCAGTCTTTCAAGACTAAAGGGATTCGGAGTTAAGTTAAATTTAACTTAAAGTTAACTGAAGGAAAATCTCCTCCCATAGTTATTTTTCAAGAGCCTCAGCTCATCATCCCAGGCATTCCTTTTGGATGTTTCTGACAAATGAGGCAAGGTAGGTGGCTACAAGACAGTCTTTTCGGTGGAAGCAGCAGTGGCAGATGGTGACTTATGGAACTGGGAAGGGGGCATAGAGGGCAAGTGAACAAATGTGGGATTGAGTAGTCACCTGACACTTCCCAAACACCCAAAGGGTAATCATAATCCACAGCACAGAGTTAAAAAAGGAAATGAAAGATGCTTCCAGAATACCTGAAGGCCATGATGTCTGGGAGAGTCTGGGAATAGTAGTCCACAAAAAGCAATTCTTCCATGCTCTGTATCAGATACAGCTGAGGCATCCCTGTCTTAACTACTACTTTTAAGTAGTAAACATTCCACTTCAAAACGACAATCATTTCTTCCACTCATTCCCTTTATAGCCCAACTTTTCCACCAAGAAACTGGAAGTAGGAGTGTTCTATGCTACTTTTAGGTGGTCCACATATGCTCCAGTTCATAGCTGTAGCTTAAAACTTTCAGTCTGAAATACAGAGGTTAAGGCAAAATTTGGGGGGAGGGGCTTTTTCAAGATCCTGCTGGGTGGGAGATTCTGAGAACTGTCATTAAAAAAAAAAATCCGAGGTCTGGATTAAGCTACATCAGGACCAACACAAAGGCCTTGAGGCCCCTCCCTAAACTGCAAACCTCAGGATTCCACAGGATGTTGAAAGTGGAATAATAGCACTATACCAGTCTAGTAAAGATATGGCCAAACAGTATGGCTACCAAAGCCATATTATCATGTGGAGTATAATTGAGTATAATGCCTGCAGATGTATGGATTATGTCTGTGGTTGATCTTGCTGAGCTTTATGGATTTCTGGGAAGGCATTTCCTTCTCTCCCATATGATGTTGCCCTCAGCTGATTTTCCTTGTTACTTTTCATAACATAGGAAGAAATTAGTGTTGAAAGAAGCAGAGATTTACTGGAAAGCAGAGGCCTGTAGGCAAATGAGAAATGACAAGCATGCATAAAAAGGGAGTTGGATCTCCGGGGAAGACAGCAGTTAAACCAGTGTGTTTGGTTTTCAGCCAGGTCAAGCTGATTGGAATGAAGATGACAAAACAAGTGACTATCTAGCTAGATGACTCTGCAATCCATGTTATTTGCAGCCAAGGGGGTGGGATAGACATTTAATATTTTCAAAAATGTTGAAGACATAGAAAAAACCACTTTTTTCCTTTTCTTCCTAGGAATCATTCTAATAGAAAATATTCCATTTTTTTTCCAGGATAAAAAGGCTTGTGGGGGGGATGGAAGAGAACTCTCCACTCCCTTTTTTTTTCAGAGGCATCACATCTCTAGGTGGGGGAAACTCTGTGGATAGTGTAATCATGGAAGCAAAAAAAACCCCCAATGACCAAAATGTGAAAATAACTTATAATTAGGGTGACTGCATGAATATTAGAACACTGCTCCTGTTCCTTTGGTATTTCTGTGGAAAAGGAAATTTCAGCAGGTACAGCTTAGAAGACGGGTTACATCTTGTCATGGCATATGGCAAACTGCACCTGCTGGAATTCTGGCCTCTTCACAATTATTAAAAGTGCAGGAACCCTGTGTCCTCTTTTCTTGTGTGGTCATCCTACTTGTAATTAGTTCCTTTTCCCAATAACAAAGCTACATCTGGATTATGATGGTAACTTGAGTGATAACATCTCTCCTTTTATTCGGAAACTTTAAATTAGTTGCTTGTATAATTTGGAGTGCAAATCCTCTCTAAATGTTTGAGGAGGGTATAACATGGTTTAAGTGATGCCTTGTGCTCTGGCTGCATTTCCTCCAACACTTCACAAAAGGAAATTGTGGCACATATAGCCAAGCAACAGCAGAGTGTGGTCAAGATGGCAAAAGTGATGAATGAGGAAAAATACACAGGCAAGGAGAGGCTGCAGCAGTTTGCATCCATCGAGGCTATGGGGAAGGGCAAGATTCTGCCCTCTCTTCTCTTCTCCTCCCTGCTGAATTAATTGAATGCAAACTCCTTTTGCAGGCTGAGCTCAGTTTGCAGCAACTGATGTAAGAGGAAGACAAAGGGGGAAAGTGGGAGAGAGAAAGACTGGGACATTTTAAAAGCTGCTGAAAAAGTGGGGCAACGGAGGATTAATCAGGACTGTTGGAGTGTATGGGGTTGTTGAGGCAATAGTGCGGTAGAAAAGAGGAGAATATGTTTTACAGAAGTCAAGTTCTTTTACAGAAGTAACTCCGGTAACTAATTTAGTCAGTAAAGCCAGCCTCTCATACCAGCAGCACGTTGTTTGTGGGGAGTGCCTTAAAGAGCAATAATGAAGTGAATCGATTTCAGCTTTTAACATTTAGCAAGGGACTAATACATCTCACTTCACTCTTTGACCGTGCACAACATATACTGTAAACCTGCGATTTTAATAGTGGATGAATAAGATAAAAGCGGCAGCCCGTTTTATCTGATAATATGAACCTTAAGAATGGACAGCATTCAAGATAGATCAGAAAAATGTGTTGTGACAATTAGGGCAGTCACTGTCTCCGGCAAAATGAATTATAGCTACAGATGAAATGTAAAGTATAGTCAGACATAGTCCAGTGCTGTTGGTCCACTAGAATATGCTTTATTTTTTTTCCTATGGATGTACATGTCTGTATTATATTTCCGTGCTAACACTCTTCTTCCACAACAGCAATTGCCTCTTTAGAGGCACCATGGCTTTTCCGAATTTGGGACATTAATCAGAAGCACTTTCTCCTATTGAACAAGACACTGGTAGCAGTCCCTCAAGGTTCCAACTCACCAGGTAACACCTCTTATGCTCACTTTGCAAATCAGCTCTCCCACTGTTGGTGTTTAATATACATACATTCTGGCACTGAGTAACTAGAACCCTACTCTGACATTCACAAACAATCAATCAATCAATCAATCAATCAGCACAAGGGGAGGTGAACAGATTAGCTCCACCCTTGCTGTTCCTTTCTGTGAGTGGAAAGAGACATGAACAGTTGGGAACCCTTCTTAAGCAGGCAGGTATTTACAAAGCAAATACAGGAAATGTATGTAATGGAGGCTTCCCCTTTTCCTCATGTTTTCCAAGAATGACAACAGTGCTGCTCTCTGTTTTTTCAATAGCACTTATTCTGGCGCCTTTGTAGCTGATAACTTGGACATATGGGTGGAGGAAGGGAGGCAATAGGCAGACGGATAGCCTGGCTGTGTTTTTCCCCTCAGCAGTTTGCTTTTGTCTGAGCCTACAGAGAAGGTCAAGTTCCCCCCTTTCCCCTCTCTTCCCCTCCAGTTTACTTCTTTTGCATTTTGAAGTCAGTTCTCAGCAATTAAAGTAAGCAGAGAACAAAGGGAGAAATGGGAGGAGGAGAGAGAAACTGGGATATTTTTAAAGCAGCTGAAAAAGTTGGATGGTAGAGGATTAATCAAGGCCATTTCCACACTAGACTGTTATAGTACCATTATTCCACTTTCAACATCCTATGGAATCCTGGGGTTTGCAGTTTCAGGAGGGGCTGGAAAACCGCAGGATTCCATAGGATGTTGAAAGCGGAATAATAGCGCTATACCAGTCTAGTGTGGAAATGGCCCAAGACTAGCAAACTGGGACAGTTGAAGGGTATGACTTTATTTCTCATCTTTTGTTTACCTCTAGAGGAATTGCTGGCTGTGGTCCCCAACAGAAATATTAAGGAAACAAAACCAAATATATTCCCCATCTTTATGGGTCTCCGGGATGGGAAACATGTACTGTCCTGTGTTGAATCTGGTGCTCAGCCAAACTTACAGATAACGGTGAGTTACATTTTATTAATAAGCAACTACTAACAAATTACTAACAAAAGAATTAACTAGCTAATAAAATAACAACTAATTAACCAACCAACTAGATACTAACAATTCTGACAAAAATGGATATGCACACACATGCAAACCCATACTGGCCCATAAACTACAAATCTGTTTAAAAGTAACTTCAGACTGTCTTTTCTGTGGTTATATAGATATATCCTATAGTCCCATTTCACTCTTTATAAACTGGATTATCACACATTTTCTAATAGATAACTCAAACTAACATTAAAATCCAATGGTTATCATTTCACCTTCCTCTTTTTTTCCCTCAAAAAGTCTGTCAGGAGTTTCCAGTCTTTCACAAAACAGAATGTGTTTTGTATCACAGGCCACAGCTTGTAGCATTCACATGAGTTTAAAAAAATCAGCCAAAAAGAAATAAGTAGTTATTTCTTGGAAACAGAAAAGTTACTTTTAAAGTGCTAACAGCATTGGTAACTCACGTATCTTGTAATAGCAATTGTAACTAATTATTTTCAGGAGTCATTCTCCAGGTGCTTCCTTATCTCCCAGTAAAGCAGCTCCTCTGCGTTCCCTCCAACATTTCACACATGAAAACTGGAATATATAAGGTCAAGCAATGTTGGAATGTAGTCTGGCAAAAGTTATAATAAAGAACACATGAGATAGGAGACGCTGCATCAGTTTGCTTTTGCCTGAGCCTACTGGGAAGAGCAAGATTCTGCCCTCTCTTCTGTTCTCCACTCTGAGAAAGTGTGAACCATTTTTGCACTTTGAACTCAATTTAGCACAACTGAAGTGAGCTGAGGACAAAGAAACTGGGACATTTTAAAAGCAGCTGAAAAAGAGGGATGAAAGAGGATTGCTGTCTATATTCATCTGGAAATTTTAGTCAAAAAAGCTGGGTCAATGTAAGTACTGTACCTTAACTCTTATTAAAAAAAAAAAAGCACCACCCCCTTCTCTGGGTAGAATAGTGAAAGGCAAGAGTTTAATCCATCCCTGGAGAATCTAAAAGAAGGCCTGACTGCCTCCACTCTCTCTGCTGTGGCACTGCTTCTGGCCAATTTGAATCCCTGGGTCGGAAAATGGCAGTGGCGGCTCTTTGGTGCACCAAGAGGGTAGAGGGGGTCCTTTTTTTTTTTATAAGAGTTAATACTGTACCTTAACATTTCTAGAAAGAAGAACCATCCCCTTCTCTGACTGGAGTGATGAAAAGCCTTTTTTGAATGCCTGATGGAAAAATGGCAGCCTCAGTGGCAAGAGGCAGCTGGACCCCTGAGGCAATGCTGGTGCTTTCCCCTCTGCACAGAACTACCCTTGACTTATCCACGGATCATATCAACAATAATTTTGGCCCCATAACTTGCCTTCAAGTTATATATGAGTATATCTGGTAACTGGGACTGTTCTTGCCAAAACAGAGTTGGCGCAGTGCTTCTGTTGCTGGCCATTCAGCTTGCCTCGTGGTGAAGGAAGGATTCCCTGTTGTTCAGTTCTGGCTCTTTTTTCCTTCCTATTCAGTGAAACTGGTGGATTAGTTATGAATTGCTTGCTAGTTACTCAGGTTTTGTTTCTCACATGGAACTGTGAATCCCCCCTTTTAATAATGACTGTGCTATTTTGATATATGAGAAAAGTTTCAGGAAAGCACAATGAAAACCTGGAACTTTTAGAAACATTTTTTTTAAATACAAATGAGTATCTGTCAAGGCATCCATTGATAACACAACAGAAGTTTATTTCCTAATAAATCATGTGTGTCTTTTAGGAGAAAGAAATTATGGATCTGTATGTACAACATCAGCCACTCAAGGATTTCACCTTCTTCAATCACACTGAAGGCAACCAAGCCACTTGTTCTTTTGAATCTGCAGCTTTTCCAGGTTGGTTCCTAAGCACATCTAGACAGCCAGACAAGCCTGTTGGTTTGAGACGTGCAGGAGGTGCTGATATCACCACTTTTTACTTTGAAAAAAGAAAAAATGAACACACAGAACTGTAGAGAAGTTAAATCCAGCAGGGTCGTTCTCACAGTCTCCTCCTAATCAATGTTCTATTTGCTTCTGACACTGCAGAGACATGAGTGGGTGGTAAAGTGGTTGTTAATTAAAATATATATGACTTGCTGTATTTAAAACAATATTATCAAGTGGTATACAAAAATATGTGTGTGACTACACCTTCAAGTGGCCTGTTGGGTTATGGTGACCCCACAAACTTCATGGGGTTTTCTTAGGAAAGGAATACTCAAGAGGTGGTTTTACTAGTTCTTTCCTTTGGAATGTAGCCTATAACATCTGGCATTTGTTGGTGGTCTCCCTTCCAAGTACTAATGAGGACTGGCCCTGTTTAGCTTCCAAAATCAGACAAAATCTGGTGCCTTTAGGGTATTTAAGACCTATTCAAAAATATACAGGAGTATAAATAGAAATAATGATTTACAAAACTTAATCCAGTCTTTGTGGTCACAAAGCACACTCTAATCTATAATCAAATACATTCATTTATCTTTTGCACTATTTGCCTGTTAAAATCCCTCTGTCCTCCATTAATTTGTCCATCTCGCTGAAAGGTAGATATTTCAGTTGCAATTCCTTGGTTGAAAAGGTTTACAGATGTATATTTAATTTATTTACATATACAGTGGTCTCACAATTTTCCGTGAGAACTTAGGGCACAGAGCCCTCATGAAAGTGGAAAAAACACAAATAATTTCCCCTGCCCATTCCCTTGCCTTTTGCCCCAGTGCATATGCCTGCCTTCCCTGTGCCTGGGCAAAAGGCTAGGGAATGGGAGAGGGTGCACTGCACATGGAGAAGGAAGGTGCACGTGTCCCTCCTCCCTATTCCCTTGCTTTTGCCTTGGCGTGCATTCTGTGCACTTGGGAAAAAAGGCAAGAGAATGAGAGGGAAGGCACATGTGTCTATCCCCCATTCCCTTGCCTTTTGCCCAGGTCCACTTGCCTTCCTTCCCTGCTCCTGGCAAAAGGCAAGGGAATGGCAGGGGGAGTTGCGCATGCCTTCCCCTCCCATGCCCTTGTCTTTTGCCTGGGTGTGGAGAAGGCAAGGGAATGGGAGGAGGGAAATGGGGCAAGAAGGCACATGTGTGCCTTGTGAATAATTGTATTCATGAAGGTCAAAGCTGTAAATGTGGAGAGAGGGCTGTGTTATCCCTTTCTTCTTCTGTAGTAAGTACCTGTACCCCAAAATTCCTTTCCTATAGTCCTTTAAATGTGAAGGATAAAAAATTATAAATATTAATCAACCACCCTTTGGATTCATCACTGGTAATAATTTCTTCCAGATATGCCAACAGTTCTTCCATTCATTAGATAGCTTTTTATTTGTAAATACTTCAAGCAGGGGGGACACCAGACAGGTGGATTTAACGGATATCATTTCTAAATAGCAGTAGCCTTCTAAAATCAGTGAGCCAAATTTTACTGCTTTATTTATCTTATTTTTAACAGTTGTATTATCCCATTGATACTTTTTTTAATGATTTTTATTAAAAGTTTAATCTCAAAAATACCCCCCTGCACTTCCAGGTTTAAATCTTCCAGTTGAAATTGCTTATTTCCATTGCATATAAACATAGTTTCCATTTTACAGAGAAAAGAGTGATTACATTATTTCTTCTTTGATTTCTTATACATTTATATCCTTACCCAATCCAATACTCCTTTCCATTCTTTTTCAAAGTTCTGGATAGATTTGTTCTTCAAAGAAAATGCTATTTTTTCCATCTCTATCATATCCAGAACTTTTAACTTCCACTCTTCTATGTCAATATATTTCTTTTCTTTCCAGTGTTGCGCATATGTTGACCTTG
Source organism: Iguana delicatissima (assembly GCA_948472985.1). Lineage (NCBI taxonomy): Eukaryota > Metazoa > Chordata > Lepidosauria > Squamata > Iguanidae > Iguana > Iguana delicatissima. Next base: position 48,231 of record CAOKZL010001006.1, on the reverse strand, counting down.
CTGCAGTTATTAAATATAATAATATCTTCTGATGACTTCTTATTTCCCTTTGTTGCCTTAGCCTATTTAACAGATAAAGCTCCGGTTTCATTTCAAAGTTCAGCTTACAAATTCTTTGAATTTCATCATGTACCCTCTTCCAAATTTTTTTTGCTATCCTACATGTCCACCATATATGAAAAAAAGACCCCGTCTTTTCATCACATTTCCAACAATTTGAAAACCCACTTTCGTTATTTTTTGTTATCTTTCTGGGGTCATGTACCAACTATAAAACATTTTATAAAAATTTTCTCTTAGGTTTAAATTTAATGTAAATTTTATATCTATTTTGCACACTCTTTCCCAAGTTTCTAGTTCAATTTAATGTCCCAAGTTCTGTGCCCATCTAACCATTGTATCTTTAACTACTTCTGATTCCATATCTCTTTTCAACAGTAATTTATAAAATTTAGAAATTCTTTTCTTTTGGTTTCCTTTCATCAGTAAATCTAACTCATTCTCTTTTCTCTCAAATCCATATAATTTTGGTCCATTCTAAATCTTTCTCTGAGTTGTCTCCATGGAAACCAATTTAGTTCATATCCTTCAGCCTTTAATTCTTCTTCTGTACACATTCTTGGTTTATCACCCTCCCATTTCAATAACTCTTGATATGTTAGTAAATTTCCTTGTTTTGTTGGGGCGATTTTGTAAGCTTCTTGTGGTGAAGTCCATACTGGTAGTTTTGTATAAAATTTTTGCTTTATTTGTGACCAAACCTTCAACAATGTCTTTCGGATACAATGGTTTTCAAACTCTTTATTCACTGCTGATCTATCATAACGTAGATATCCATGCCATCCAAATCTATTGTTTATTTCTTCTAATTCTTTGATAGTTGTCTTGTCTAATTGAATCCAGTCTTTGATCCAATCTAGACAACATGTGTAATAATAGATTTTTAATGATGGTAAATCAAGTCCTCCTCTCTCTTTTGCATCTTGAAGTATTATAAATCTGATTCTTGTTTTTTTCCCTTGCCAAATAAATTTTTGTAAGTCCTTTTCCCATTCCTTAAATATCTTCTCTTTCCCTATTATTGGTAAGTTTTGAAAGAAGAACATAAGCTTTAGTAGTAAAGACATTTTAAAAGCATTTATCCTACCCAAGAAGGATAAGTTTAAATTTTTCCATTTTTCCATATCACGTTTAATTTCTTTCCATGTTTTTGAATAGTTATTTTTTTTTGTGGTCCAGAGTGCTGTTAGTTTTTTTTTAATATTTTTATTGACAATAAAAAACATACAGACATAGGAAAAAAAAAAAATAAACAAGTATCACATACAGGAATAACAAATAGTAATATTAATATAAACCCCTCATTCTATATAAACCTCTTTCCAGTCCCTTTTCCAGATTTTGACCACTAAGGACCATTCCTTTTTGACTTTAACCTTATCAATCTTATCATCCATTAATGCAATCAACAAATCCATTTGAAACATTTCATATAATTTCAGTATCCATTGATCCTGCGAATGTATCTCTTGACTTCTCCAGTTGGAAGCGTAGACAATTCTTGCGGCCGTCACCATATATAGAAGAATTCTACCATATTGCAATAGTTATTTTCAAATAGTTCTTGGTTCTTTTTCATCATAATAATTCCTAGATATTTTGTTTTCTTGGTCAATTGATATCCGGATCTTCTCTCCAATTCAGCCTGCTCTTTTTCAGTCATGTTGAGAGTCATCATCATTGTCTTTTCTCTGTTTATCTTGTAACCTGCTTTTAATCCATATCTTTGTAGAGTTTCCATCAGCACCTGAACTGATTCTTGTGGATCCTCCAGAACTATGTCATCTGCAAATGCTTTTAATTTTAATTCCTGTTTTACCCCGTTGATACTTTTGGATTTGCTCCTTTTAAAGTCTAATGGTGATTGCCCAGAGCTTAAACTGTCTTGTGGTTAGGTTAGGTTATCTTATGGCTGTACTTTATGTTTTTAATACTTGATCATAGACCAGATTTAGATTGCTCTCGTTCTGCCTGTCATTCTTAGAAATCCAAGGAATCCTTTTAAGAAGCATCAAGGAAAGGTGCATCTTAGCAGCATAGTAGGTCAGACTTAGGCCATTGCCGCACTAGCCTGTTATAGTGTGATGATTCCACTTTTAACATCCTCTGGAATCCTGGGGTTTGCAATTTCAGGAGGGGCTGGCTGGCCCCTCCCAAAACTGCAAACCCCAGGATTCCAGAGGATGTTGAAAGTGGAATCATCACACTATAACAGGCTAGTGCGGAAATGGCCTTAGAAAGTGCCAAGAACCATTTATGGACTGTCCCTTGTAAAACTATAGGTGTTCAGTCTGAATTACCTCACAGGATGAGTATCTCATGCATTAGAGCAAATAGAGAACCTGATTTTCAGATATTTTTCTCTTGTTACCATGCTGTGGTTCTGAATCCAGAATAAGAAATTTACATTTTCGTATGAATGTGGGCGGCAGTCAAAAGGAAAAAAAAATCCAAAGTATAGGTGATAAAATCTTTATTAGGCCAAACCAAGAGCACAAAAATCTTGGAGATAAGATCAAGTAGAGTTAGTAGTCCATGTGTTGGTATGTGAGGAAGAGTAGCATTGGACCTGCTGCAAACAAGAAAAACAATAGAAACAAAGCAACAAAATTTGATTCTCCTTTTGAGGATACAAAAGACCCTATTGAAAAGCAAAGGCTGTTGTTATCTGGTGTCCAGCTGACAGGTATTTTGTGAAAGCACTGTTGAATTCTCATATTGAGAATTCATGTAGAGAATTCTTACTTTAGTGCTATGCAACAAACTTCCACTGTGGTGAACCAGAATAAAGACAGTGAAAGTTGCCAGAATTTCCCCCTGTTTAAGACAACGTTCCAGCAGGGCAGCCAAAGACATTCTGCTGTCTGAGGCAAAGGACAAAATCCATTTCTACCCCTTTCTGTGTACCTCATACACAAAACAAAACAGACTACACAGGGCAATGTCTTTCCTTAACCCTGAAGGCAGCAGCTTAGTATAATACAGGTTAGTGGGCAACTGTGGCAGGTCTGGGAACCACTTTTATGCCCCAAGAACCTCCAGGGGTTGCACAGGCTAACAAAAAACTAAAACAAAAAAATCCCAAAGTACATTTTAGCTGAGATGTGCTTGGAAGCAAAAGGTCATAATCATGACACTCAGACCGATTAAAAAGGCCAGAATGTCCCAGATTTTATTCCTGTTCTTTCTGATTTTATTTTGGAGAACCATACCCATTCTGTTTATCCCATAATATTTTCAGTACAGTACAGTACATTCAAAGTTCCTTTAGATCAGTTCTCCAGGTCAGTTTACCGTGGCGCCTCTACTTTTACAAGGGTTTAGAGTGTAGAACCCTTGCAAAAGTGGAAAAACCAAGAATAACTCTCTCCATGCAATCCGCCTCCCATTCCCTTGTTTTCTGTGCAGAGGCAGGTGAATGGGAAGGGGGAGCTGCAGAAGCGTTCCACCCATTTCCTTGCCTTTTATTGGGGCACTTGCCTTCTCTGCACCTGGAATGGGAGGAGGAGAATGGCAGCGGGGCGGAGGCATGCATACATCTCATGCAAATGTGGAAGGAGGACTGTATTTTAAACTGGAACAGTAAGTTATACTATAGTGCATGTTTTTACAATGTGAATTAACAATAGCATCATTAGTTAATAGAGGAATACTATTTGCAGAACGTGAACTCTTGAACTGGCTATATTGCGATTCTCTGTTGAACATTCAAAATTAGTGCCTTGCCACATCTCAGTTATAAAGCTGCAACTCCACCTCCCGACATCTTAGGTGTTCAGTTCTTTGGTCATGTGGGTTTGAGAAGTGAGGGACTGAAGTAAGGTGGAAAGAAAGAGGGATAGAAAGCATTGTGGCCATTGACATTGTGCCTTTTTAGGGGTCAGCGTCTTGCTGTTTGTGGGGGATAGCCATTGTAGTATAGCGATTAGACCATTAGACTAGTACTTGGGAGACCTGGCTCCAAATCTCTACTTGCTCATGATGCTCACTGGGGCAACCTGCATTGGTCACTATATCTCTCAGCCTAACCTACCTCGTAAGATTGGTGTGTGGATAAAAATGTTGAGGAGGCCTACATATGGTGCTGAGTTTCTTGAAGGAAAGGCCAGGATACACGTTCAACTAAATAATAGTATTTGCAGTTTAAATAGATACATGTGATGTTAAAACAGTTGTTTCTGGCGACATGTATTTTGGCCTATGGTTTGCATTCTCTTCAGCTTTCCCTGTGAAGATGAACTGCCTCCTTTATTACACAGAGTGGAGCTATTGCTGTTCTTTCTGTTCCTGCACTTAAAGCATAGAGATACATATTTTCTCTGGCAGACTGCTGGATCCTACTGTGAGTAAACTCTTTCTCCAGACATCTCTCTTCCTAGTCCTTTGTATGACATGTCCAGTCCAACAGGATGTTTTGGTGTATCTATGTAGGCCCAACTATTTGTATGGTCATAAGACAGAGTCAAGTATGGTTAGCCCATTTCTATAGTGCCTGATGAGGATCAAATAAGGAGTTTACCTCAGAATAAGATTTGGGTCAGGGAGGCAATTCAAGACACTTTGGTTTCTGAGGAAAAGGACAACATGGCGCCCTGTCCACTTCCATGTAGAGAAGCAAACTGGACTGGGAGTTGAATTAGTTCAGTATTGTTAGTGAGACTGTGTCCACTATTTCTGAAGGCATAATGCTAGTCTGAGGGTACAAGACAGGCTATATGACAGCTACGGCTCTGTCCTCCAGCAGAACAGAATAGCTAGGGAACTCAGGAAGAATGAAAAGAAGGAAAAGAAGGAAAAAGAAGGAGACGATAGGGTTGCTGTGCAGAGAAGATGGTGAATTATTAACAGGGGGAAGAGAAAAGGCAGAACTACTTAACACCTTTGCCTCAATTTTTTCCCAGAAGGATACAAGCACTCAACCTGGTGTTGGGGAGCAGGTGAGGAAGAAGGGGAAATGAAGCACATGATAGGTAGAGAGGTGGTACAGGAATACCTGGCCACACTGGATGAATTCAAGTCTCCAGGACCAGACGAATTGCATCTTAAGATATTAAAAGAACTGGCAGAGGTCATTTCAGAACTGCTTGCTATAATCTTTGCGAAATCTTGGAGGACAAGAGAAGTTCCAGCAGACTGGAAGAGGGCAAATGTTGTCCCCATCTTCAAGATGGGAAAAAAAGAGGACCCAAATAATTCTCGCCCAGTCAGCCTGACATCAGTATCTGGAAAGATCCTGGAGCAGATCATTAAGCAGTCAGTTTCTAATCACTTAGAAAGCAATGCAGTAATCACGAGAAGTCAACATGGATTTCTCAAAAATAAGTCACGCCAGGCAAATCTTATCTCTTTTTATGATAGAGTTACTAGCTTGTTAGATGAGGGGAATGCTGTGAATGAAACATATCTCGATTTCAGTAAGGCCTTTGACAAAGTTCCCCATGACATTCTTGCAAAGAAACTAGTAAAATGTGGGCTGGACAGGGCTACTGTTAGTTGGATTTGTAATTGGTGGACCAACCGAACCCAAAGAGTGATCACGAGTGGCTGCTTTTCATCCTGGAGAGAAGTGACTAGCAGGGTGCCACAGGGTTCTGTCCTGGGCCCAGTGCTGTTCAATATTTTTATCAACGACTTGGATGAAGGAATAGAGGGCATGCTCATCAAATTTCCAGATGACACCAAATTGGGAGGGATTGCTAATACACCAGAGGACAGGATCAAAATTCAAAATGACCTGGATAGATTGGAGAGCTGGGCCAAGGCTAACAAAATGAAATTCAATAGAGAGAAATTCACTTAGGTAGAAAAAATGGAATACAGAAATATAGGATGGGGGACACGTGGCTGGATAGCAGTACATGTGAAAGGGATCTAGGAGTCTTAATAGACCACAAGCTGAACATGAGTCAGCAGTGTGATGCAGCAGCCAAGAAAGGCAATGCAATTCTCAATTGCATCAATAGGAGTATGGTGTCTAGATTGAGGGAGGTACTGGTACCACTCTACTTTGCCTTGGTTAAACCTCATCTTGAATACTGTGTCCAGTTCTGGGCACCCCAATTCAAGAAGGACATGGTCAAGCTGGAGCAAGTCCAGAGGAGGGCAACCAAAATGGTGAGAGGCCTGGAAGCCATGCCTTACGAGGATAGACTTAGAGAGCTGGGTATGTTTAGTCTGCAGAAGAGAAGGTTAAGAGGGGACATGATAGCTATGTTCAAATATTTGAAGGGATGCCATGTAGAGGAAGGAGAGGGCTTGTTTTCTGCTTCTCCAGAGACCAGGACAAGGAGCAATGGATTCAAGCTGCAGGAAAGGAGATTCCACCTGAACCTCAGGAAGAACTTCCTGATGGTCAGGGCAGTCCGGCAGTGGAATATGCTGCCTCGGAGTGTAGTGGAGTCTCCTTCCTTGGAGGTTTTTAAGCAGAGGCTGGAGGGCCATCTGTTGGAAGTGCTTTGAGGGTGTTCCTGCATGGCAGGGGGTTGGACTGGATGGCCCGTGTGGTCTCTTCCAACTCTACATTTCTATGATTCTATGATTGTGGGGGAGAATGCTGCCATTCCCTTTCAACATCTGGTGCCTGAGGGAGCTGCCTCACTCTGCTCAGTTGTAGGGCTGGTCCTGCCATTGTTTGTCAACGTCTTGCACTCAAAACAAGCTTAGTGCTGGATCCGATATTATATCAACTCACAAGGAAGACTCCCTGGGAGATATGGGTGAATGATTTGGGGTAATTCTCCAAAGCTTGTTGTGAAGTGTTCCCCCCCAATTGTTTTTTTTCCCTTCTATGTGCATTGCCACTCTCTTTTCTGGTGAGGATTTCCTCACTATATACAGTCACAAACATCTTGTTAGGTGTTAAGGTTGCTACAATCAAATGAGGGTTAACAATATTCAGGGAGTGGTTTACGATGGCTCATACTTTATATTTCAGGTGAGTCTTGGAATGAGGTAACGTTTCCAGGCAGACCAGCTTTACAGTCAGTCTTGTGTGTGCAGCTGTTTGAACAAGAATGTTGCTCTCAGTTATGTGGCACATGACATTCTTTGGTTGCCAGTCTGCCAGGGAAGGAGGAGATTGGGCTCTACGTGGTTATAGATAGTCCAAGTTTATTATTTTAAAAAGGCCAACACATTTTAGCCTGTTTATAAATTGCTTGGCCTTCTTCAGAGGCTGTATTAAACACATGCCCAAACACACATACATACCAGTATTGTATAAAGGAACAACACACATAAAATCTGCCAAGTTCATATATGAAAACACACTATTCATCACATAAATCATATACATACCATAAATCCAGCAGAAATTTCTGGAGTTGCTTCTGCATTCTCTTTAAGAAGCAGACTGATATACAAAAAAGAAGACAAACTACACATTTTTTTGTTGTTCATACAGTTCCTCATAAGGTCGGAAGCATGGATTAGTCTACTCTAGAGGAAGTGGTATGACTAGTTACAAAAACATCTGATGTAATTTGGCTGCAAGATGGCCTGGTGTGGTTTTTTTCTTTTCTGTTTCATGGTAGAATGGCTTTATAGTAATGAATGGAGGCTTGGATCCTCATAAAGACCTCCTGGAATCAAAGATTTAAGTTTTAGAATCCATTCTGCTTTTTTTTTTTCATAAGAACTCTCTCATTATTTCCTGTTATTTTTTTGCAGTGCCCAGAATTTAAAATCAGATGCAGAATGTTGTAATTCTTCAAAATGACTGACCAAAGAAGGTTCCAATCTTTTATTCCTTAACTCATAAAAATATTCATCTATTTGTTTTTTTCAGGAGTCTTGGTGTTCCCACACACACACACACACACACACACACACACACACACTTGCATTAGATAGCATATACAGTCAGCCCTTCACTTTTGCAGGTTTTACTTTTGGGGATTTGATTATTCACAGATTGTTTGCTGTCCCCTCCGCTGCCTCCCTCTGCCATTTTAAATAGGGACTGCAAGCCTCGTAAGACTGAGAAGCTGTGAACGAGGCTATTGAGTCCCTATTTAAAATGGTGTGGGGCAGCAGTGGAGGTGGCAGTCAGTCCCACCAGCCACCCACTTCTGCCTTGTGAAGGAACCCTGATGCCTCAAAGGAATGCGTGGTGGGTTGAATATTGTGATCTTACTTTGTGTGTTAAATATGGTTTGGGAGGGTCTAGGGTTATTCACGGTTTTTCCACTTTCACAGGGGTTCTGTGCCCTTAACTCTAGTGAATGTGGAGGGATGACTGTATAAGTACTATTACAAGTGCTAAAGTGGATTAAATTGTATCTCTTTTGGTCATTAGAATTTACAAACTCTGCCATTTTGGTTGTATAACTACTGTATAAAAGTCAATATTTGTCTGCACATTTGTCTGTTTGTCTGCATCAGGCAAGTGAAGACCTCATATGATGGCTGTGTGAGGCGAGAAGACCTCATATGATTGGTTGGCTGTGAAGATTCCATGGAATCCTGGGGTGAGCAGTTTAGGGAGGGGCTTTAGAATTCTCAGCCAGAAAATAGGCCAGTTGCTAAGGAGATGAGGCCTAACAGCAAGAAGGAGGAGGACATTGTATTCCCTCAGGAACCCAGCCTCTGTATGTTAACAACTCTGAATACAGACTGGATTGGGGAATATGGGGAAAAATTACAGGTACTGGAATAGGCCAGTTGCTATGGAGATGAGGCCTAGAACCAAGGAGGAGGACAGTGTATTCCCTCAGGAACCCACCCTCTTTATGTTAATAACTCTGAATACAGATTGCATTGGGAAATATGGGGAAAAGTTACAGGTACTGGCAAAGTCAGTTTGTTGAGTTCCTAAGAGGAAAATAAAATCCCAGGCAACGCCGGGTAAATATGCTAGTTTACTATAAACACAATGTCCACAGGGATAGTGTCTTGTGGGACGGTCTGCATCCAGCATAGTAGTTTTTGGTGTTTGGTTTGAGCCCTTGAAAACTGAGCTGACCACAATATCTCTAAAATTTGTAGTCCTTTTGAAGAGATCTGTGGCTTTTCCTTGCACCCTGGAATGTTCTCTAATAAAACCCAGTATGTTTTGATGAACCCTTGTGTGTTTTTTGTTTTGTGATTATATGTGAGAGAGCAGTGGAGGAGATTGGACATTGGTCTGTGTTGTTTTTGTAGTAATTCAGATCAAGATCTGCCAGCTGCCTTAACAAACCCCTGGGATACTATCCTTTGTGGATAACCTCTTTCTCTAAGTTGTTTAGATGATATGTGGGACTTCCTTTTAAAAACTTTCTCATTGTGGCAATTGCATTTTAGCCTGAGGAACTGACAGTAAGGAAGATTATGTCTCATTGCCCTGGATGTGAGCTGTCAAACCTGTGGTAGGTGTTGGCATCCGTAGGTTCTTCTTCGTCGTCTCTGTGCCTCGCACATGCGCAGTACCGTTCGGAAAATTCTAGAGCTTAGTAGCTTGGCGGGAACCCCTCCCCCATGTCCTTACTGGGCATGCTCAGCCTGCCGAGCAACAGTCTCCCTTCAGCTCTTTCTCGTCCGCCGTTCTGAGCTTGGTTGCTGTTTCCTTGGCCTTGTTGCAAGTCTCTTCTGGTTTTTTTGACTTCAGATATTGGTTTTAGGATTTGTCTTTGGATTTCAGACTGGTTTCATCGTTTTGGTGATTTGTCCCTGCTCTTCTGGGACTTCTAATCCCTGACTTGCCACCCTCGCTTTTTGTCTTCATCTTCATCTCGTCTTCATCTTCAACTCATCGTTTCTTCTCTTCTCTGTCTCCCAACTTCTATGTCGGCACCTTTAAAGCCTTGCGAGAAATGTGGTTGCAAGGTTGCTCTTTCCGATGGGCACAGCCAGTGTCTCCTGTGTTTGGGCGAGGCCCACAACACCAAGGCCTGCCCAATCTGCAGAGACTTCACCTCCCAAACTCTGAGGAAGCGTCTGGCCCACCTCAAGTCGTTCTGCTGGGAGCAGTCTCTGTCAGCACAGGAGGCAGTCCCATCCATCTTGAGGATGTCCAAACCTACCTTGAGCCGACCTGCGACCACCTTCCCATCAGAATCGTTGGGTGCCAATCCGACCACATCGACGGTACCGGGCTCGGTACCGTTGCATAAGGCTTCTTCACCAGCTCTGCCGAAGATCCCCAAGATCTCGTTGGCTTCAAGGGAGGCCCCTGCGGGCTCGCAGGGTACCAAGCCTCCGAAGATGCTGACAGCAGCTCAGCAAAACGTCCTGCACCTCCGGAGCAGGAAAAGGAGAAGAAGAAGAAGAGGAGGAAGGAGAAGCATGGCTCTCTGGCTAGACCGGCTCCTCCCCCTTCCCCTCCAACCCAACTCCTCGAAGACCCTGGAGAAGAATCAGAACCTCAGGAGGTCCTGGAGGTTTCTGATACTGAAGAGACCACTGCTCGGCGGGACACCCCGATCCGCCTGTCCTTACAACTGTGGTACCTCCGCCCAGATGCCCTCAAATGGTGGCCTGCCCAGAGGCTGTTCTGGTAGCTCCCCAGGCCTCGCACCACCACCAAGGTTCTGAGGGAAGAAGCGACTCCCCGATACCAGAACAGAGAGTCAGGCAGCCTTCCCCACACCATCGGGAGGTCTACCCGGAACGGAGGGAACCCTATAAGGAATGGGGTGAAGCCTATCCGGAGTGCAGGGTCGGACAGCCTTCCCCAGGCCATCGGGAAGACTATCTGGGATGGTCGGCACCCTCCCGAGACTCACCCTATTCCTCCGCCTCTCACACCATGAGGTACGGGCAGGAGCAGACCTGGAGGGAGTACCTGGCCTCGTACCGGTCCTACTCGCCTTCATACCAGGACCAGGACCATCCCGACGTGAGGCAGTGGTCCCCGTATCGCCGCTCCTGCTCACCATCATGCGGGGATTACCACTCGCGGCGTGAGTGCTCACCTTCGTGTTCACCTCAAAGATCGCCATGTCACCGTCGATCCCGTGAGCGCACACCTCACTACCGACTGGCCTCTCCACCTCCACAGGTCACCTCTACAGTGTCCTGCCTGACTTCGGAGGCTGTCCCGCCACATACCATGACTGCTGCCACCACGGTCACCCAGGCAATACAACGCCTGGTGCCTACGGTGATTCCTCCGACAAGGGCCGCTCCAGCTCGGACAACCGACACGATGCCTCTGCTGGCCAGGCATAACACCACCGCCGCTCCGATGGTCACCCTGTCGGTGCTGTCCCGACACGCGTCGGCTGAGAGATTGCCAGACAGATCGCCGGACAGATCCTCCACGGCATCCTCCCAGGACTACGAGTCCGACTCAGATTCCAAGGAGTCGATGCTGGAGTCACATGAGTTGCCTTCGGGGACCCAGCACCAGAGTCAGTGCCGGAGAATGTCAAACATTTCTCAGACATCCTCCTCCGGATGTCAGAAGTTCTGGGTCTAAAGGTGGCGGAACCGGCCCCGGCGGTGCAGGATCCAGTTTTCCACTACGTGGACACACATCCGCCATCGACGGCTCCACTCCTGTTCCTGCCCGCCCTGATGAAGACCCTGAAACATCCATGGGCCCAGCCAGCCTCCGCCCAGCCGATACCGCACCGGCTCAAACACCTCTACAGGACCCAGAGGGAGGACACCGAGTTCCTGTTCAACCATCCTCTGCCCAACTCTGTGGTTGTTGAGTCTGCCCAGACCAAGGGAGGGACCAGGGCCCACATGACTCCGCCAGACAGGGAAGGACGCCACTTTGACACCTTCGGGAGGAGATTCTATTCAGCCTCCTCCCTGATAGCCAGGGTGTCGAATACCCAGGCCTGCCTGGCGGCGTATCTCTGGAGCCTGCTGGACAAGTTTTCCCCTCTCTTGTCCACTGTTCCAGAGGAGAGCAGGGCGAGTGCCAACCAGTTTTACACCGAGGCGGTGGCACTTGCCAACCAGCAAATCCTCTCCTCCAGGCACTCCATCGAGGTTGCTGGTGGGCTCCGTAGCCTTGTGTCAATACACTTGGCTATGCTCGTCGGGCCTCCAAGAGGATACTCTTAAACAGATTGAAGACCTCCCTTTTGATGGCAAGGGACTCTTCAACGCGTCGACTGATGAGGCCATGGACCACATCATCAAGTCCTGGCTAACAGCCAAGAAGATGGGGATCTGTCAGCCTCAACATCCCGCCACGGCTTTGGTTCTCGACCCTCTTGGCGACGGTCATCATCGTCAAACTTCCAGCCACGCTCGCCTTGGTCAGCACTGTCGCGAACCTCCACTGCGTCCTCCTCACGACGACCCACATGAAGCCGCCAGACTTCGTCCGAGAAGTCGTCATCTGGGACCAAGTCCCGCTTTTGATGCATCGCACAGGACACCTCTGCAGCCAACCTTTCATCTGCCAGCAGCCCTGAAGATCGTCCCAGCCTGGCCAAACACCTCGCCAAATGGCATTCAGCCACCACAGACTCTTGGGTTCTCACCATTGTCCGTCTTGGTTACGTCATCAAGTTCTCAAGTATTCCACCGCGAGGCATTTTCTGATTCCACCCCGGCCAGCCTGGCGCTGCTGGAAGAGATCCAGTCCCTCCTGCAGAAGGGAGCGATCGAGGAGGTCCCACCCTTGACCACTACCACTGGCTTCTTCTCCTGGTACTTTACCGTACAGAAGTTGGACGGGACCTTGCAACCCATTCTGGACCTCAGAGGGGTGAACGAGTACATCCGTCCCAGGAGGTTCAAGATGGTCACACTGTCGACGATCCTCCCCTTCCTTCGCCGAGGAGACTGGTTCGCATCCATTGACCTGCGGGATCCCAATTTTCATATCTCCATCTGTCCGCAGCACAGGAGATACCTCCGGTTTGCAATCGACGGCACCTGCTATCAATACAGGGTGCTGCCGTTCGGCCTGTCACCGCACCGAGGGTCTTCACGAAGTGCATGGCCCCAGTGGTCTCCCATCTACAGACGAAGGACATATCCGTCTTCCCGTACCTCGACGATTGGCTGTTGGTCGCGTCCTGCAAACACAAGCTGTATCTGGACATTCACCGGACTTTGTCCCTCCTGACCTGTCTGGGTCTTCGGGTCAACCCGAAGAAGTCCCACCTCGAGCCAGCGAGAATGCTCGGCTTCATTGGAGCAACCCTGGACTCAGTCTCTGCCAAGGCGTACCTGCCCCTGGAGCGAGCCCGTACCCTCCGCTGGGCCACGTCTACTACCTTCAATGCCCCAACGATATTGGCGAGGAGGATCCAGCAGCTCCTTGGGTACATGGCTTCCACCACGACCGTCACTTACCTCTCAAGACTTCGAGCGTGCCTGCTCCAACACTGGTTCATCAGAGCTTTCAACCCGCTCAGGGATGACCAGGGGCTGCGACTTCGACTTCCGCCACAGGTACGCCACTCCCTGCTATGGTGGCTCTGCTACTGCCACCTTCTGTCGGGGATGCCGTTCTGGCAACCAACTCCTCGACTCATGGTCACGACGGATGCCTCCCTCTTTGGGTGGGGAGCGCATTGCGACGACCTCAGAGTCCGGGGACACTGGACTGGCGACGAGACCGAGCTCCACATCAATGCCCTTGAGCTCCTTGCCATCTGGAAAGCTCTGAGGGCATTCTGCAACCTGGTCGCTGGGCATACAGTCCTCATCTTGATGGACAACACAACAGCCGTCTTTTATGTCAACAGACAGGGAGGGACCCACTCCACCACACTCCTCATCATCGCCCCCCAACTCTGGGAATGGTGTGTGTCACTTCAGGTCCACCCGATTGCCGTCCACCTGGCTGGCCAGGAGAACACCACAGCGGACTCCCTGAGCAGGGACACTTCTTCCCACCACAAGTGGTCCCTCTCGGACGAGCGTTCTGGATGATACGGGAACGCTGGGGCGAGCCCATGATCAACCTCTTCACCACCACATTGAATGCAAAGTGTCGCCGGTACTGCTCGAGAGCTGGCCGGGGACCGGGCTCTCTCGGCAACGCCTTCCAGTTCAAGTGGACTGAGGGGCTTCTCTATGCCTTCCCACCATTTCCCCTCCTAGGCTGAGTGGTCGCCAAGATCCTGGCGGACTGAGCCGATGCCGTCCTCGTAGCCCCATACTGGCCGAGGCAGCACTGGTTCGCGCCCCTGCTCGAGGCCGCTCAGGGTCGACTTCTCAGGCTACCAACAGCACCCGATCTACTGTCCCACTTGGATGGTCGCATTCTCCACCCCGACCTGCCACTCCTGGCCCTGCACACGTGGAGGATAACGCCCTAGACTACCCTACCATACAGGATGTCTTGATCACGGCCAGGAAGGAGTCGACCCACCATAACTACGCCTACAAGTGGTGGCGGTTCGTGACCTTTGCTGAAACGCGAGGTGAGCCGATATTGCCTGTTGGTACCGTGCTCCGCTTCCTGCTCCACCTCCGACAGCAGGGACTCACTTTTCCTTCTTTGAAGGTCTACCTCTATGCCATCGTGGTCTACCAACCTTGAGGCTCTCCATCGGCAGCGCTCTTCTGAGACGCCACCATGAAGCAGTTCATGAAGGGGCTTCAACATCTATACCCGACAGTATCGCCGCTGCTGCCGCCCTGGTCGCTATCCTTGGTCCTCTCCCAGCTCATGCGACCGCCCTTCAAGCCCATGACCACTGCCGATGACAGGCTCCTCACCATCAAGACGGCCTTCCTGGTAGCTGTCACCTCTGCCAGGCGGGCCAGTGAGCTGACAGCCCTCCAAGCCGATGAGCCTTTTCTGGTGTTCCATCGGGACAAGGTAATCCTTCGCCCGGACATTTCCTTCCTGCCTAAGGTGGTGTCCCACTTCCACCTTAACCAGGACATCATCTTACCGACCTTTCACCCGAACCCGACGACGCCTCTGGAGCGGTCCCTCCACTCTTTGGACGTCCGTCTGGCCTTGGCTTTTTACACCCAGTGGACTGCGACTTTCAGGCAGACCCCACACCTGTTTGTCTGCTATGGTCAGTGTCACAGAGGCCACAAGGTGTCCATCCAGATGTTCTCTAAGTGGGTGGCCCAAACTATCTTGCTTGCCTACGAGATGGCCAAGCAGCCTCCACCAGCCCCGCTTTGGCCCCACTCCACCAGAGCTGTGGCATCCTCAGCAGCCCTCCTGCGAGGTGTGGACCTGCAAGAACTTTGTCGAGTGGTGACCTGGTCCAGGCCATCAACCTTTGTGTGCCACTATCGACTGGACTGCCGGTCCCGGAGAGATGCCCGGTTTGGACGAGTGGTGCTGGCCTCCGTACTCTAGGACCTGACCCACCGTCCTTCTGGTAAGCTACAAAATCTCCTAGTGTGTGAGGCACAGAGACCACGAAGAAGAACAGGTTGCTTACCTGTAACTGTGGTTCTTCAAGTAGGTCATCTGTGCCCTCACGCACACCCGCCCAGCTGTCCCCTCTTTCTCAGGTCCCTTATCTGTGGACTTTGGAACTGAAGGGAGACTGTTGTTCGGCGGGCTGAGCATGCCCAGTAGGGGCATGGGGGAGGGGTTCCCGCCAAGCTACTAAGCTCTAGAATTTTCCGAATGGTACCGCACATGCGCGAAAGCTCCTAGTGTGTGAGGGCACAGATGACCACTCGAAGAACTACAGTTACAGGTAAGCAACCTGTTCTTTTCTGTATAGGGAGGTGATGAGTTGATCTCCTACCCTCAGGACTGTAAGGTCCAAGAAATGGATTTCCGTGTGGCTGAATTGAAAGTCGAATTGTATTTTGGATGAATTGTATTGATTGTGTTGTGAAATAGTGTGAGATCTGCTTCATCACCTCTTCAATTATAGAAAACATCATCTAGGAATCTTGCCCAGAATATTAGTTTATCCTTATATTCCCCATTAGGACTGATGACTTGTTTTTCAAAATTCTCCATGAATAAATTAGCAACCTCAGGGGCCATTGGGGCATCCCAGGGCTACACCTTCAATCTGCCAATAAAATTTGTTGCCAAACATGACAGCAAAAGTGACAACAAGCGGTAGTAATAGCCAAGAGAAAAGACAAAATTTCAGAATGTTGAATAAAATACATGATTTTATGCTTGAAAATGCTTTTATGGTCAACCCTACTTGTGACTTTCTTGCTTTGTACTAATTGCTTCCAGGCAGAGCCAAACCACCTGCAAGGCAGAAGACCTTTGGCTAGTCTTTCCCATTTCCACCTCTGGTCTTGTGCTGAGAGGAAAGGTGGGATGTTAAATACATGCATGCATACATACATTTCCCTGTCAATCATTAGAATCATCAGGGTGCCAGGCTAAGGACCTTTCACACTACACAGTTAGATCATTATGATCCCACTTCAGGTTCTGCCATGCTGGTCTAAAATGCATGTCCTGGTTCTTTCATTTTACATGTGCATATTTTAAATTCTGAATAAAAGGCTTACTAAAACATGTTGAACTGCTTTTCTTTTTTGGGGCATTTGAGCAACAGTCTATTCTTCCCATATGACATCTGCCGCTGGTATCCAATTTTCTGTTAAAGCAGTAATACCCAGGAACATAGCTGTTTTGTTATGTGAGGACTACCTGTATTAACTCATTACCTCCCTCCAGTTACCCACCCTCCGATACTTACAAGAAAAAAAAATGGGGTACATGTGGCCAAGCAACAGCAGAGTGTGGTGGGCAAAATGGCAAAAATTATTAATGAGGAAGAAAACACAAGTTGGGAGAGGCTGCAGCAGTTTGCTTTTGCCTGAGGCTGCTTGGAAGATTCCACCCCTCCCCTCCCCTGAGTTGAGTGCAAACTACAGTTAACACTCCACATCTGTGGGTTTGACTTTCACAGATGTGATTTCTCAAATTTGTCCAACCACTGCCCTCCCTCGCTACCTCAGCCACTTCTTTTCCAAGGGAACCTTCCGTCTCAGCAAATCCAATCAGGCTGCACAGCCCTTTAAAAACCCACCTCTGGTCTTCCTCATCCTCATCCTCATCCTCAAGCCACTGCCTGGCCAGCTGAGGACAGTTTGCAGCCTGGGATTTCTCAGCACCACAAACCCTTTCCCAATGCCACCCCCCATACCCAAGGGAGGAGGTAGGAGAGACAGAGGAAGTATAGGGTCACCATGCTGACCTGCCCCTTTCCCTTTTCTCTGACCTGGTTTGGATCCTGTGTGGCCATTCTCCCCACTACGCCTCAGCCCTCTTCCCACAGACTTGCAGACACATTTTGGTATTTATTTATGATTTTTCCACTTTAGCAAGGGTCCTGCACCCCTAACCCTAGTGACTGTGGATGACCAACTGTACTTTTGCACTTTGAACTCAGTTTGCAGCAATGGATATAAGCTGAAGACAAAGAGGGAAAGTAGGAAGGGGAGAGATAAACTAGGTCATTTCAAAAGCAGTTGAAAAGATGGAATGGCAGGGCATTAATTTGGGCTGATCCTGCAGAATTGAGGCAGTTGGCAGATATGCAGCCATCTTTACCAAAGTGAGACTGACTTCTCTCCTAAGGGGAGCCCTGAAACCTAAATTGTTCTCCCGCTGGCCATTTCTCTAAAATTGCCTTCCTTCATTTTCTTGTCACAGAGAATAGAAACAACCACCTTGCCAAATCAGCACATTCCAGTTTTCTGTATTCTCCTAAAATATTTAGGTGTGAATTGTGGTGGTGTTAGTGTGTATATGTGCACACACAGAAGGCACAGTCACAACACTAGCCTGTCCCTTTCCATGGGGAAACAAAACAATGAAGACTTTAAGGGTTACTGTTCCTTTTGTTGCAGGTCACTTTAGTAATAAAATGTACTGTTTACACTTTTAAATTGTTGCTGTGAAAGGTGGAAGTGTACGTTTATTAAACAACCAGAATCTCTGCTTGTTGCTTTTTTTCTGATTCCGTGCAGGAAGGATATTAGTGACGAATTGCTCCTTAATTGTTCAGCTTCTGTACCCTGAGGTAGCTACAGAAACAAAGTTTAATTACTGCATTTCTCCTCCATTTCTATTTTGGTGCAGAAAAGAAGAACGTAACCAGTAATTAACATCCCATCTCCCAGCAGGGAATAGCAAAGTAGTAATTAGTGAGTTCATGGCACAAGTAAAATTCAAGTCTCCAACTTCTAATAAACTTAAAAAGCATATATTTTTAGGAGAACAAATAGGAACTAGTAGTCCAGAATATGATTTTTCCCCCAGCAACTTTTGCTTCTGTTTTATAGAGGAAAACCTTATATTTGAAGCAATGTAGTCGGCCCTCCATATCACAGATTCTCTGTCCCTGGATTCAACCATCTATACAGCTTGAAAACATTCCTAAATAAATAAATCCCAAAGTTTAATTTTGCCATTTTATATATGGGATGCCATTTTACTACACCATTGTACATAATGGGACCTGAGCATCCACAAATTTTGGTATCCAAGCGGCAGGGCAGATGTTCTGGAACCAAAGTGTAGCAGATACTGAGGGCTTGCTATACTCTGTATCAGTAGTAAGGAAACAAAGACCCTTAGATATCCACTGACTACAATATCCATCATCCATGGTAATTGATCATGCTGTCTGGTGCTGATAAGATATGGAATCAAAAACACTGGGAGAGCCAAAATTCTGCCATCTTTGCTTTATTTAAAGATCTGTCCAGTTCAAGAACAGCTTAAAGAGAAGTCACCTTAGGAAGGGCAAGAAGAGTATTTTATTACTGGCCATCAACAGTTAGCAACCAGATGACATAGGGTGCACACAGTTGTCCACTCTTCCCGTATTCTTCCCAGCTGTGGTATGTTGTCTTTCTGCTTATGTTTTCTGCTGCTATAGGACCAGAGGCCCCTTTACACTACACAGTTCTAGTGCTGTGATTCTGCTTGAACTGCCATGACCGCAATTTATGTATCCCTGAAGTGTGTAGACTGTTGAGCCACTAGAGCACTCTGGCTGAGAATGCTAAATGCCTCTTCCGGAACTGCAAATCTCAGGAGTCCATGGGAAGGAAACATAGTCATTAAAGTGGAAATACAGCACTATATCAGTGTGGTGTGAAAGGGTCCTAGGACACACACCAGTGGATTCAAATTGCAAGAAAAGAGATTCCACCTCTGCATTTAGAAGAGCTTCCTGATGGTGAGAGCTTGTTCATCCCTACTGCAGAAAGCAGTAGACTTGCCTTCACTGGAGGTTTTCAAGGTGAGGTTGGATGGTTTTAGCTGTAGTTTCCATCATTACAGCCAGCCCTCCACCTTAGCGGGTTTCACTTTTGTGGATTTGATTATTCACGGATTATTTGCTGTCAGCTCTACTGCTGCCCTATGCCATTTTTTAACAGGGACTGCAAGCCTCATGAGACTTAGAAACTGCCATCAAGGCTTGTAAGTCCCTATTAAAAATGGTGCGGGACAGCACTGGAGGTGGCAGTAAGCGCCATCAGCCACCCACTTCTACCTTATGAAGGAACCCTGATGCCTCAAAGGAATCCACAGTGGGTTGAATATGGTGATCGCACTTTTTTGTGTGTGTTAAATATGGTTTGGAAGAGCCCAGATTTATTACCTTTTTTTCACTTTCACCGGGATCCTGTGCCCCTAACTCTAGCAAATGTGGAGGGATGACTGTATTTCTAAATTAGCACCTAAATGAATTAACATATGTAAATAGGTTTCTTCTTTTGTCCTTTTTTTTGGTGGTACAGAGTGAAGCATTACATAAGGATAAGTTCCTTACCTATGCATGTAGGTTAGAATTATGTCCAGATAGATGAGATTTGGGGCATGCAGGAAAGCAGAGGCAGTGAACAGGAGGGCAAATTCACCTTTACTGGGAACAGACAAGGTTGTGGAGGTGACACTAATAGAGGAAGGTTTGCAAAGCATAGAAGTATTGCAGTGACGGAGAACCTAACACCAAAACCAACAGCAAAGAAAAATAAACCTTGGAACAGATATCTGATTTTCAGGAAGGATGGACAGACTGCCCTCAGCCTGTGTGGTGAGTTGTGGCTGCTAGGAACCAAAAGGACAGAGGTGGAGTCCATGCGATGTTGCACCTGTTCTTGGACTGGACTTCAGAGATCCAGGTTCTGACTGGCTCTGAGCCAGGAAACGCACATCGAAACTGTAGGCTGATCACTCCCTGCCAGCTTTGCTGTAAGCAGTGGTAGCTCATGAACCAGGAAGATCTTTTCTCTGTAGGGATTGAGGGGACGGGCCTCCTGCTTGGTCCATGCACTGCCTTGTGATTATTAGATCAAAAGTGGGAATGAGGAGAGCCATGTATTCTGCTTTGAAGTCACTGGAAGAAAGGAGGAGAAAGAAAGAAAGAAAGAAAGAAAGAAAGAAAGAAAGAAAGAAAGAAAGAGGTCAATTTGCCCTTATGCCAAAGCACAGATGTACTTTTGGTTGGATCCAGCAGGGCCCTTCTTAAGCTTCTGTGCTGAAAGATTAGGGAGGATACATCTGTATGTATTTAACATGACTTCCCTGTTGTGTTGTTGTTGTGTACCTTCACATTATTTCTGACTTATGGTGACCCTAAAGCAAATCTGTCATGGGATCTTCTTGACAGAATTTGTTCAGAGGGGGTTTGCCTTTGCCTTCCTCTGATAGAGGCTGAGAGAGTGTGACTTGCTCAAGATAATTCAGTAGGTTTCCACAGCTAGATGGGGATTCGAACCTTGCTCTCCCGGTGTGCTAGTCCGACACTCAAGTAAAAGCAAAATCCAAAGATGACATTTTTATAGAAATGAAACACCCAACACTTGTGTACAAGCTACACACAGGACATGTATTTTGTATTTGACTGTTGCAGTATCTCACAAGCAATAGCTCCTCCCAAAATTAAGGTTGAATTTTGTTCAGCTCTATGGGTGTGCATATATGTGCCTTCACAGAGTGACCCCATCAATTCCATTTGTTCAGAAATATTTTGTATTAAACATTTTTGAGGGGGGAACTTAATTTCATTTTAGACCAATAGAATTTGAAATATGGCAAAGAAGGGATATAGTGATAAGACTTGGAAATGCAGGCACTCTTACCAGAAGAGCATTTGCTGCCCTGTTTTTAAAGTTAGTCTCTAGAGCGTCAAAGGGCTCCTTCTTTTAAAAATAAAATAGGAGTGAAGCGCAATACATATTGCATCATTATGGGCCTCAGAGCAGGGGAAAACATCATGTTCTGGGTGGAATCCCATGGTCAGTTTCAGCTGCAAATAGGGGTGAGTTCAATTTGTAGTTCAACATCTTTTTGGATTCCCTAAGAAATTACCTGCTTGCTCATTTTTCCTCTGCTACTATTCTCTGTATCAGTGTTCCCTGGCCTGGCACTCTCAAGGTATGTTGGACTATATCTCACATGCTGAGATGATGAGAATCATAGTCCAGTGTATCCAAAGGGCATCAAATGGGGGAAGGTTGGTTTAAATTTCTGTGCTTAAAAAGCTCCTGAAGTCTGTACCAAACCTTCTCAAATGTGCAACATTTAATTTAAGCTAGCAGTTTTCTTTGAAATTGCCTTGTGTTGTTCATTTGTTTTTTTCCAGAGATTCTGGATGTTTACCATTTTATTCTGACAGGCTTTTGCTGTTATGTGAAAAATAATGTTTTTATGTTTGGATTTTAACATCTGATTCTTATCTTTTGGGTTGATTGCTCGATGTTGTTTATCAAATTGTAATTTTAAAATGGTGTTAACTCTCCTCCTCACTGCATGCTGTTGCACCAGATGGGCAAGATCTCAATATTTTAATAAATAAACCAGCAGAATTACACAGTTTTGCAAAGAGTAGGAGCCCTTTGGTCCTCACTGCATCACAGCATTCTTTACTTTTCCCTCTCTGCTCTTTCTTTTTATTTCTGGGTGACCTTCCTGCTCCTCATCCTGGGGCTTCTTCAGGTTTTCTCTCTGCTTATGCTGCTGTCTTGTTCACCAGGCTTCAGGACACATGTTTTCTTTCCCTTTCAGTTGTTAGGAGAGTTTTCCAAAAGGAAACCAGACAGAGCTGGCTAATCACTCTCTGGAGAAATAAATCACCCAGTCCTGCTTGTAGCTTTGTCGCTTTGGTTGGAGAAGATTTGACACCTAGTGGCTAAAGATGATGAAGCAGGTTACAAAGAGACACTGCTAGACTCCTTAGCCTCCATGCCAAGTTTTGGATGTCGAAGCTATATAGTGTTGAAGCTCTGGCATAGGTAAGGATGCACATATGCACGCACATGCACACACATGCACATTTTTGCTGATATTGATCAGCAGTAGGGATTGTGTGGCTCTCGAGAAGTTGCTGAACTGTCACTCCCTTCATTCTTTACCATTGGCTATCCTGGCTAGGGTTGCTAGAAATTGCAATCCAGCAACATCTGGAAGGCCACACAATACCTATCCCTATTATACATGCTGAGGTTTTTAAAGAATGCTATACCTTTACTTGACTGTATTGCTTTTGTTTTTCAACTGTTGTAATCTGCCTCAAGAGAATTTCTTGCCTTGAATGCTCAGATATAAATGTATTAAATTAACAAAAAGTCTTGTCCATTAAATAAAAAGATTCCCATTTAAGACCTGGCTACTTTATTTCTTCTAGGAGCAGGTTAGCTATTAATTGCTTCTTTGTAATTGAACCTCTTTTCCCTCTGCAGTGCTTTTTAACATGTTCTTTAAAGAGCAAGCCTAGGACCTGTGTTGGAACATTCTAATGCTGGAATGTCTGATCCATTCTACATCCTTAAGGGGTTTTGCTGGCTGGCTGGAAGTGAGGTTTTCCCCTACCGCAAAGCTTTATTTTCACCAATTAGAAACAAATCTTATTTTCCAAATTACCATTCTTCTTTTTCCAGAGGCAGAGCTGGATCTTGAAAAGGCAACAGGTCCAAAGAATCCATAGCTATTTATTTCCTGACATTTCCCACCTCATACATTCTGTTGCATCAGCGGTCTGATTCATGATAAATGGGACTCCCATTAGCCATGGGAGCTTTGAATCTGAAAGTCTCTTCCATGAGGTAGGTAGTTCTCCTGCATCTGATGGCTTTATATATCGTGAAGTCATATGTTTATTACCTTCTGCTCAATGACTTTGTGACTTGTTTCAAAGTATCAGTCAGGAGGATTTAAACTCAGAGATCTGGTACCCCTTAACCTGCATGATCTCAAGGAATTCTATTAAGTGGCCTTAGGTAATAGTTTATTACCTATGACCAAAAGGAGGAATTGGGTTAAAAATAATAATAATGAAACCCTCACACTTAGAGCTAGAAATTCCCCCTTTCCAATCTGAACACAAAAGTCTTGAAATGTCCATTCCTTAGGTCATATAGGCTAGACTATGAGCCTTGGCTCCATCCTGTGTTTTAATGTGTAGGTGAGAAAAGGGAACTTCTACCATGATTTGCAACTCTTAATTACATTCCTTGTTTAAGGTAACAGACTCTCTGAAGAAAGAAAACACCTAAGTTCCTGTTGAATTATCACTTGCTATCTGAAAATGATAAACAGATTGGGACAGTTTGAAAATGTTGATAGATGCCAGACAGAGAGGATGTGCTTTGAACTAAGTGTTAGTTGTTTTCTAGATGTTTACATCAGGAAACCCACCTATTTAGTGTCTGTAAGGTGGGTGTGGGGAAATGTGTTTTGTCTCATTTTGGACCTCCACAAGGTGATGACCTATTTTTGCTGCAGAAATAAACCTTACCTTAACTCCTTGTTCACATTGCTTTGCTAATTTGGTCTCTCTGCTGGGCAACAAATCTCACTCTTGTGACATTCTGTAATCGACCAGACTCTGATGTCAGTTGTTTACATGTCCCAGTTTTCATCTGTGAAATGTTGGAAGGTATACAGTTTGGTTTTGGTTTAGTTTACAGGAAAGGGCAAGATTCTGTCCCCTCTTGTCTTCTTCCTTTGCGAAGTTAAGTACAAGATACTTTTGCAGTTTAAATGCAGCTTGCAGCAATTCAAGTAATCCAGAAGGAAGTGGGAACTGGGACATTTTAACAGTAGCTGTAAAAAAAAATTGCATGACAGAGGATTAATTGGGACCATCCCTGCCAAATCTGGGAAGATGAACAGTATGTGCTTAGTGGGATCTTTCTCTGGGTAAGGCACAGAGGTGTTTCCTGGGGCTTGTAGAGAAGCTTTGCCATGTTCTTTTGCTTTTCCATCACAATGTACATCTGCACAAATCAGTGCACAGAAACCATTCAAATGCATGTACCAGACTGGGGGAAAAATGAAGCATACTTACCTATGTAATCAATACCATGTCAAGCCAAATTTTCTCCTTCTTAGCACAAGTGCACATAGTCTCTTATCATGTGGGCATCCTGAGCAAAGGGTTCTTTGGCAGAGGCTCTCTCACCACTAAGTGGGCCCTGGCAAGATTGTCTGAATGCAGTGGCAGCACTGTAAGCCAACTGCGCTTAGCCATGATGGAATTTCCCATAAATGACACTAGGTCAAGGGCGTTGTAAGCTATGAAGAAAGATAGCTAGACCCTGGCCATTTCTGCACTAGCCTGTTATAGTGCTATTATTCCACTTTCAACATCCTATGGAATCCTGGAGTTTGCAGTTTAGGGAGGGGTCTTTGGTGCCCCTTATAGCAGCACTATAACAGACTAGTGCAGGAATGGCCCTAGCTACTCATGAAAAACTTTAATTGTAGCTCATAAATATTTTTGTTACTACTGAGTAAATTGGATGTAGGCTTCCTACATTATCACCCTGTGATGCTGCTTTTAAAAGCTTTGATGCATTTAAAGCTGAGTTTCACTCATTTCAGAATGTTTCCTGGCTTGTGTTCAACTGAAACTTGTGTTATTTTAGCTTTTTTAGTTCCTATGCATGTGTTGCTTCTGAAACTTCACCACTGTTATTGGGTTCCAATGTAGCATAGTACATAAATCTATAAGGCCCTTAAAGCACTATGCACTCCTGCATTGTCCCGTCGTGATCCTGGCAATGCCATTGCTGGGATGGGATTGTGACCTGAATGCTCCCCACTGCACCAGTCGGCTGCCGGCGGACGTGTAGCATTTGGGACACACTCCTTCCTTCTGCAGTGAAGCTGGCCTCTTCCTGTGCTGCACTGGAAAAGGAAGTGCTTGATAGAGCTTCCGCCCTTCTCACATGCCCACAGTCGATGGGATCATTGTGTGAAAGGAGGCCATTACTGGATTTCTTCTGGTAATGGTATATGGCACGATCACAACAGCTGGACACATGACAGCAGCAGGACTGCAATGACGTGCAATGGCACATGTTGTGGACTGGCAGCAACATGTCCCCAAGCTGGGATGGCACTGGGATGCAGTAAAGGCCTAAGCCTTTAGCAAAGGAAAAAGGGGAATGCTGGCACTAAAACAAAATGATGCTGATGCTTAACTGGTGCTAACTAGTGTCGACACACTCTAGCACTTTGATTATAACTCCTGAATAATAATTTAAAAGGCTCAGTGGAAATTGGTGAAAACCAGTTTTGGAAATGCTGCCAGAGCCTGGATGTGACATGTGATCAGTGGGAGGGGGAAGAATAAAGACAGAAGGGAGGGGAGGCTGCATGGCATATTTCAAGAAAGAGATTGGATTCAACTCATGAATAAACTTGTTCCATTAAAAAAAAAAAAAAAACTGGAAACTCTCAAGACTTCCAGAGACCTTTTTCTCCTTTTTCTCCCCTTTTAAAGAAAAGGGATTTGCTTTAAAAACAGTGAAACAAACTTTTTCTGATTTTAAAATGAGATTTCATGATAGGGGTGTTAGGATTCTCCTTTTTGACCACTGGATCCCAATTGTGGTCATACACTCACAGACACACAGACACTGTCCAGTGACAGTTATTTGTCGCTTGCAATGATAATGCAGTGCTAAACTATGACCCTTTCCGCACCGGGCTTTTTAAACGGTGCAGAGCAACCTCCGACGGAGGTCTTCTGCACCGTACAGTGGACTGGGGCGGACTACTTTTTGCAGTTCCACACCTCAGTCCACTCC
Source organism: Iguana delicatissima (assembly GCA_948472985.1). Taxonomy (NCBI): domain Eukaryota; kingdom Metazoa; phylum Chordata; class Lepidosauria; order Squamata; family Iguanidae; genus Iguana; species Iguana delicatissima. Next base: position 22,269 of record CAOKZL010001006.1, on the reverse strand, counting down.
GGAGTGACCAGAAATGGTCGTGTGGCGTGTTTTTTTAAAACCTCTTTTTAGAGGTTTTTAAAAAGCACGGAGCGAGCGACTCCGTGTCACTCTGTCGCTGCACTCCGGTGCAGATTTGCAGGTGCGCACTAGTGCATGCCTGCAGATCTGCCAGGGGCAGGCTTTAGGCTGGCGAGCTTTTCAGGTTGGTGGAGAGCCTCCGTCAACCAGAAGCCGCCATTTTGGATGCTGGAGCACTGCGGAGCGACGAGCTCGCACTGCTCCTCGTCCCGACGGACTCAACTGGACGCCAAAGAAATCCGGTGAGTCCCATTTTCGCGCGGTTCCTTTCCCACATGTGGAAAGGGCCTATGTTTAATACGTAGTTTGACTCATGATGTATTTAATGTACAGAGAAGAGTACAGCTTTAAATACGACAGTGCCATTCCACCTCTATTCCACCATGTGGCAATATTGCTCCATTTTTTGTTTAGGAGTTTAAAGCACTGCTGAGAGACATCAGCATAGGGTATCTTTCCATCTGCCAAATCTCCCTCTGCACCTTTCTCAGTTTGTTGTTGTTGTGTATGACTTCAAGTTGTTACTGACTTATGATGACCCTAAGGTGAACTTATCATGGGGTTTTCTGTGTGACACACGCAAAGTCAAATCTTCTGCTGGACAGTGAATCTCACTCTGGTGACAACCTAGTGGGTTTCCATGGCCAACCTTAATGCCGCTTATAGCCCTATGCTCAATTCTCACGGAACAGATATGCTGGGACAGTGAAGGAAATGATTCTGAGCTGCTACATCATTTCTTTAACTTTACAAGTGTCAGGGCTGGTCCTACAATTAGGCAGAATGAGGCAGCTATCTTAATAGGTAGAAACTGATGAGTATACAGCAACGGTAAGACAAAGTTGTTCCAATAGTATAGCCACTCCATAAAATTCTACACACATCTCCCCAGTGAAATGTTCCTTCAGTTTCAAAATTTCTAGCATTGCAGTAACTTAAACCTTCAGTTGAGCACTTAGAAATACAGTTCAAGCGACCAAAGAAAACGATATAGTAGAACGTGCAAACCCTCAGCACCAACACTTCATGATCTTACTAAAACATTGTACAAGGAATCCTTTTCATGTTTGCCCTTTGCTTGCTGAAGGACTTAGCTTTAGCGCAACTACAGCTGCATGTGAACATTTCTTCTCAGCTTTGAGACCTATGCTGGCACCACCCAGGCATTCAGTGCTTTATCAGAGAAAAGCAAATGTGGCAATCCTGGCTTTTGAAAGTAACATATTTGAAGGAATTTCAAATGGTCAGCTTCTTTACAAGTTTGCAGAGAAAACACGGTGCCTTAGACTTTCTTAACAGTTCAAATCTTTATAGCAGGATGATTGGCACAACTTGCATTTAATTCCTTTTTGGATCTGGAAAAGATTGCATTGCTTTTGGAAGCTTCACAACATGCTTCCTAATTAAAATGTATTTTTTGGGAATTATTGTTGCCATTACTTACGATAACTTTTTTTCTCCAGTGATAGTGGTCAATTGGCACTATGCTGGAATCATTTTGGTGCCAAGTAAGAACTTGGCTTTTTCTTAAAACCTTCAGCCAAATGTATTTTACCCAGGCTGCATGTGTTTGATGATCATACTATTCAAAAGTGTTTTAACCATTTTTAAATTGTCTGTTTTTATTTGAAAAACCATTTAATATATTTTTCATCTTTTAAAACTTTGGTAATTATTTATTGTTTTAAATTGATTTTATTGTAAGCTGACTTGAGATCTTTGGATAAGCAGCAGGATAGATATATTTTAATAAATAAATGAATAATGCCCTTCTCTCCCCCTCCAATTTTTTTGTCTCCCTTCAGTTAAAATTGTCTTGCTACACAAGACAATGTGATGTTGGAGGACAAAGCTGTGTGCTGTAGTGGCATTTTTGCCATGTTTTTAGGGCCAAGAGAAGGCTTTTTGCAAAACAAGACATGACCAGAAATCACATCTAGTTTACTTCTGTTTTTTCAAAAAGGCCTTTTCTGGGCCTAACATGGCCCAGGAGGTTGGAAACATGGCAAAATACACCTCACATTCTCTGGAGGACATTTGGGAGTATCTGAGGGATAGAAACCAAAAATATGAGACAAAATTTTTAACAAAATATTTTTTCATCCCTGAACAATTAAAACATCTGCTAAGCACATACTATTCACCTTCCATGATTTGGCAGGGATGGTCCCAATTAATCCTCTATCATGCATTTTTTTTTACAGCTACTGTAAAACAATTGTAAGAATACAACATTATAGCACTTTCCTTAAAAGCCTTCAGTTCTAAAAAACTGCCTCAATTAAAAAAAAAAGTCTTAATCTGCTGATGGGAGGACAGCAAGGAGGGACTTTTCTAGCTTCCCTAGGGAGGAAGTCCCAGAACCTGGGGGCAGCCACAAAGAAGGTCCTCTCTCTCTTTCCCACCAACTGTACCTGTGAAGGCAGCGGAACTGAAAGAAGAGCCTAGTTACACCCAAAAGGAGTACAGGAAGCCCCCACATTTTGATGCCCCTTGACCTGACAAGTTGCTGTTTTGATGCTTCCAAATTAAGGACAAATTCAACAGGAATCTCACTCTTTCATCAGTTCTTCTTGCCTACAAAAACTTGTTTGGGTCACTCATGCATGTGTGCTGCTTGCAAAGCAAGCTGAGAAGAGAAAAAAAGCACTAAGCCCTGTTTTCATCTGTGAAATGCTGTAGGGCAGTGGGTCTTAACCTGGGTCTGGGGACCCTGGGGGTCTGCAGAGCTCTCACAAGGGGTATGCAAAGCTCTACTGCTGGACGCCAACAGCAGCGGCAGCAACAGGGACATGGTAGCAGGGTGTGTGTATGGGTGCTGAAATTGCTTCTTCAGAGCAGGTGTATGAGTGCACCCAACCCCCTGCTGCTGCGCACACCCCCCCCGCTGCTGTGTCCCTAATGAAAGGGACATGGCAGTAGGCATGTTCCCTCATTTGCAAACAAGGGAGCAGTTTCAGCACCTGCACCCTCACATCCCGCTGCCACATCCCTGATGAAAGGGACATGGTGGCAGGTGTGTGAAGGTGCTCAAATTATGTTTCTGGAGACCTGGGTTTGAATCCCTGCTCAGCCATACAACGCCACAAGGTGAGTTCAGGCAAGTCACATTCTCTCAGCCTCAGAGAAAGGAAAAGGCAACAAATAGTGCCAAGAAAACCCCCATGATAGTTCACCTCAGGGTTGTCTTAAGTCAGTTTTCTAAGGGGAGAGACATGGTGACAAGAAAGAATCTCCCTCTGTCAGCAGCACTTTGTTGTTCTGTGCCTTCCAGTCACTTCTGACTTACAGCAACCCTAAGGTAACCCTATCACAGGGTTTGGGTTTTTTGCTTTTTTGCAAGACTTGTTAAGAGGGGGCTTGCCTTTGCCTTCCTCTGAGGATGAAGGACTGTGACTTGCCCAAGTCTGAGCGAGGATTTGAATTCTAGTCTCCAGAAGCCATAAAACAAACAAATAAATAAATATTTCAATCTAATTTTAACCATTTAAATCTTGAGTTAAGTCTTGGGGTTCCCTAGCAACAAATTATATTTACAGGTCCCTGGTAAAGAAAAGGTTATGAACCACTGTTGTAGGGTTCACAAAAGGAATGCCTAATAGAAAAGTTACATTGACATAAAAAAAATTACCATAACTCCAAACGAAGCAAACAAACAAACAAACTTAAAATTCTAGACGTCTGATATTCCCTTTTTTGTCCCAAAATCTGAAGTGGGCCTGTTGGACATGCAGAGGTGTATATTCTGGTATATAGGCACTAATGCACTTCTACTTGACCCAGAGACTTATTTACAATTGGGGTTCAATATAATGTAGTATAGAGTTGTTGTTGTTGTTGTTGTTGTTGTTGTTGTTGTTGTTGTTGTTGTTGTGTGTCTTCAAATCATTTCCCACTCATGACGACTCAGACAAACCTGGCATGGGCTTTTCTGGGTGCTGAGAATATGTGATGCACCCAAGGTCACCCAGTGAGTTTCCATGGCTGAGTGGGGAACCAAACTCTGGTCTCCAGCATTGTAGCCCAACACCTAAATCGCGACACTACACTGGCTTTCTGTAGTTTAGAGTAACTCCTGGTTATACCAGTGGATGGCAGATTGCAATTTTCATGCCATGCTGATGCAACTAACTGGAAAGGTTGTTTGTTTTATAACAAGACAGTCAGGGAGGCAAAGTGCTGTGGTGGTGGTGGCGGTTATGGAGGATGATCCTGGCCTTGCATACCTCCCTTTGTCTTTTATTTCTAATTTCCCACACTCCTTACCAGTGCTAATGGGGCTACTAGTGCTTCTTTGGAAAAAGCAAGGTGCTTGGTTACTATGGGAACAAGGCCCTGTGTGTACCTTTTCCTTTCCAGACACAGAAGATTTGGATAGCTGTGACAAACCAAGGGGCAGCTACAAGATCCAGTTCAACAATAGACTGGCACCAAAACATGGGATATCAGAGTGGTCTGACAGGTAGCTCTGCTTTAGCTGTCCCAGTATGGCAGAGATGGGGAACTTGTGGATGTTGCTGGAGTACAGCTCCTATAACCATTTGCTACACAGCCTGAGATGGATGGGAACCGGAGTCCAATAACTTGTGGATGGTTATATGTTCTATACTGCTGCGGTGGAGCCAAGAAATATGTCAAAAGCAATATAAGGTGTTTCATCTCTATTGTTGTGTGTCTTTAAATAATTTCCGACTGCTAAGGGAAATCTGCCATAGGATTTTCTTGTCAAGATTTCTCAGAGGGTGTTTGCCACTGCTGTCCTCTGAGGCGGAGAAAGTGTGACTTGCCCAAGGCCAGACAGTGGGTTTCTGTGGTCAAGCAGGGATTCAAACCCTTGTCTCCCAGCATCCTAGTCCAACACTCAGACCACTACACTACACTGGCTCTTTGGTCCTTTCTGCACGACATCACTGTCTTGTTTCTGCCACAGGATGGCAGTGGTCGGTAGGTTGCACTTCTGCATGTCGCCGTCGCTGTCCCACTGCCATCATGTTGTGGAGCGCCGTGCTCACACAGTTTTCGCAAAACGTTAAAATCTGTTTTGCATCTGCAATTGCACAGTGCTCCCATCACTTCTGGCCATGCGGAAGTGCATTGGTGATGCTTCCTTCCGTGGCGCAGCAATGGAAAAAGCTTGGCTGCGTTGCGGAAGGAAGACGTGGTACCATTGTGTTGTCTCCCGCATGGACCGAGTGGGTGCAGAGGGGAGCACTGCTGATGCGCTCCCTTCTGGACCTGGGACTGGCTGTGAGATGGTGCAGAAAAGCATCGTTGTGTGGAAATGGCCTTTGTTTCATCTCTTAGGTTAGGATTTGGCAATCTGGTGTCTCTAGATAGTTTGGATGGCAACTCCCACAGTTCATGGACATTAACTACAGTGGCTGAGGCTGATGGGTGATGTAGCCCTTGAAATACAGCAAGGTGGATGCATCTTGTGAAATCCTATGAGAGATAGCAGGAATAGAGAGGAGAAGAAGATGGAGTAGTGAGTGGCTGTCTTCTCGCACAGCTGCAAGACTGACAGCCGGCAGCCGAGGTAAATTACCCACTCTGTTTGTCAGAGATGAGTGCTTTTCCTCCTTGGAAAGAGAGGATTTGGGGGGCCTTCGTCATAGCCCGGAGTTGGTAAAGGAACCCCAGAAAACTTCAAAGTGAGAAGCAGGGTTCTGATATTACTGATGGGACGAGAAGCCACTGGACCTCGTACTGCTACCGAAATGCGGTAATGGCTACGCCGCGATCTCAAGACAAAGAGAGGGTGTCTGACAAGTAAGTTTTTTCTCTTCGTTGCCGAAACACAGAGGATTGTTTTTCTTTGAAAATCTCCTTCGTAATTACTCCACCAAACTTTTGAGAGTTCTAATGAGATATTGAAGTTGCTATTATAAGTACAGAGACCTGCGATATGATATGATATGATATGATATGATATGATATGATATGATATGATAAAATAAATACATACATACATACATACATACATACGGGACATTTTCCTTGCTGAGTTGTTGAACTGACATTTTCCCCAGATATAAAGAACAAATAAAGCATATATAAGGACTATAAACATATATATATGGACATTGGGATAATCCCTAAATAATTCTCAGTGGGTTTTTCCTGAACTGCCTTTCCAGAAATCGTGTTTTTTTCTTTTTTCTTTTTTGTCTGATCTCTGGCAGACCTGAGAGAGCTTGTGAACTTTTAAACAAGGCAGATATTTGGACTCTTTGGAATTACAGGGACAAATTTAGATTACTATTTGGATTTTCTGATTGGATATTTTGAGAATTCTGAGAGTTTATCAATACTGGTGACGTCTGCGAGTTTTTTCCAAGACACTAAGGATCATAAACTTGCGGTATGCTTTTTGGATTTTAAAGACTGTGGCATTGAGGAATATAGTAAAATAACATAGAGGCAGTGAAAGAACAGGACGGGACAGGGAAGATTTCTGACGGTGGCAGCTGGCTTGGAGTGGAGTGAAACCTGAGACAGGAGACAGGAGACAACGAAAGGTGAAGAAGCTTTGCCTGAACTTGAAGAGCATCTAAGACATTTGGAAACATTTGGAAACACTGTGTTTGTCGTGGTTACCTAAAGCCAAATCTGAGGGAACTTTGCTGCCCAGAGAAAAAACAAAGAACATTGAATCGGCCGTGAGAAACAGAGAAGCTGTGTCAAAGAAGATAGAAGTAATACCCTAAGGGAAAGCGATCTCAAAGAGAGGCAACGAAGATGTCGGAGCACTGAAATCGGCACAGGAGGGTGGAAAGTTTACTACCTAACAGTTAAAAGTTAACATTCAAGTAATCTTGCATAACGGTGATTATATGGTAATTTTCATTTTAGAATTGAAATTGTTGTATTACTGATACTGTTATAATATTTGAAACAGTTTTTAAGCTCAGCTAATACTTACTGTTTGTTACTGTTGTTACTTAGTATCTACTGTTACCTGTTAACTAGTATCTCTTGGAATATCTTTTAGGCTGTTTTTTCTCCTTTTGCTTTAAGATAGAAATTATGTAGGAATCATCTCCTTTTACTTCTGTGGTAATCTTCTGCGTGGGTAAGATAAGCAGACAGTAAGTGGAAGACAACATCCAAGGTCAGTTGTTGGGAAAAGCTGGCTTCTCTTGCTGTATTGCTTTGGTATTAGTGCTGCCTATCTAAACATTTAACGTTTACTATTTAAGTACAGAATAGGTGAGAAGTAATATATATATACTTGTTTTATAGTCCCACCTAGTGGCTTTTGGTGACACTATAGATAGAAATTCCATACCTTATATATAAACATTTATATATAATTAATTATATAGGTGAAATAGTTAAAATTGCTAAGTTAAGTAATAGTAAGTGTAGATAGAAATATATATTAGATAAATAGGTAAGTAGTTAAAATAAATAAGTTTTGTAATCATATAAATAGTATAATAGTATAATAGTATAATAGTCTTTGACGATATCTCTGGTTAATAGGTTAAGTTCATAAAGGTTTCTTATAATTCTCGTAATCTAAATATATAACAGCCTTTTACTTGTATAGTATATTAATTATACATTTTATTATAGCTTAGCAAACGGAAATATATATACAGTAAAATAAATTTCATCATCTTGAATAGTCTTTGACAGTCTTGAATAAGGTAAGTAATTAAAATATAAAACAAATTAACAAATTAAATTCAAATTTAAAATAAAACTAATATTATAAGTGATTAGATAAAAGATATTAATTGATTTGACAACTGATCTCCTCTACACTTCTACCAAAAGAAGGATCAAAGATTCTAATTAACTAGGGGGACTGTGGAACGATGGCAGCAGGGAGAAGAAAAGTGGTACAAACCCAGATTCAAACATTGTCTCAAAGAAGAGCCCCTGGAGAATTAGACCCAAATCAATTATTGTTGGAAGAGGTAAAAAAAATCAGACATGATATGCGGTTGGAAATGAGAGAGCTTACCACAGAAGTGAAGAGAGAGGTGAGGAAAATGAAAAAAGAGATGGAAAATCTGGCACATAGACTAGATAATGTAAAAAAGGATGTGAGAAGCATGAATGAAGACCTGGAGTGGGTAAAGGACAAAACAAAGACTTTGGATGAATAAACAGGAGATCTGGAGACTAAGATAGAAAGTACAGAAAGACAGAATACCTTGGCGGAAGTAAAATATTGAGAAAAATGTGTGAAGATAAGAGGCCTGGAAGAACAGACGGAAGAGGATTTGTATGACAGATTGACTCTGGCCTTGGCTAACTTTCTGGAATGGCCATTAGAAGAAATGGATGTCGAAATAGACAGGATTTTTCGTATTAATTCGATGATTGCTCACAAATGGAAATTACCGAGGGACATTGTGGTGTACCTGGTACAGGAGAGAGTTAAAGAATTGATAATATAACAAAGCTACACCAAAAAATTGATCATCGATGGAACGGAATTAAAAATTTTCAAGGACATTCCCTCCCAGGTCCTGAAGAAAAGGAAAGAATATGCACCTTTGATACAAGAATTAAAGAAGAAGGATGTACCATATAGCTGGGGAAGATATGAAGGCGTAACCTTCACATATAAACAAAGAAGATATAGAATTAATTCAATTTTTAAGGCTGAAGATTTTCTAAGAAGATTTAAGGAAGATAGGAAGGAGAAACAGGGAAAGGAATCCAAAGAGGAAGAGAAGAGAGAAGAGAAGAGTGAGAAGAGACCTGGTGGAGGAGGAAAAGGAAATCAAGAATTAGAGGGAAGACAAGAAACTTCTTCTGCAGAGTTTCAAGGAGAGGAAGAGAAAGAAGACTACCAAGAGCAAGAAGAGAATCGGGAAGCAACACAGCAGGTCCAAGAACAAGAAGAAACAGAGGTAGAAGGAGGAGAGAAGATCTCAACTGAGTCAGAGACAGAGGTTATAGAATAGAATAGACAAAAAAAAAAGTATGAAGGTAAAAATTACATCCTGGAACATTAGAGGATTAAATTTGATAATCAAAAGGAAAAAGATATATCATTATCTAGAAAAACAAAAGAGTGGTATATACTGTCTCCAAGAAACTCATATTACAAGATCAGGGAAACAAGGCTTAATCAACCCTAAATTAGGAAATGTCTTTTCCTCAGGAATAGATAAGAAGAAAAGCGGGGGTAGCTATATATGTGAACTCAAAATATGAGGCCAAGGAGATCTTAAACGATGAGCAGGGAAGATATGTGGGAGTGATTATCAATATGTTAAGCTGGAAAATATTACTGGTAAGGATATATGCACCACTGGAGAATAAACATGTCTTTTATGAGAAACTTTTGGAAAAAATAGGGGAAATTGAGTGTCAAGGTGTAATTATTATGGGAGACTTCAATGGTGTTATTTACCCAGAGATAGACAGATCAATAGCTAAAAAGAAAAAAAAATAATATTGGTAAACTACCTAAAGCCTTTTTCGATTTGGTTGAGAACCTAACCCTTGTTGATGCCTGGAGAAGTTTATACGGCAATTCGAGGGAGTATACGTATTTCTCTGAGGCACATAAAACTTGGTCGAGAATTGACATGATTTGGTGTACAAAATCTATAATTAGACAAATATATAAAATGGAAACCCTTCCAAGAATGTCTGATCACGCCCCACTAGTGTTAATTTGAGAAAGAAAAAACCCCAGAATATAGATGGTGGATTAATGAAAATTTATTGAAAGATGAAAGATGAAAAAGGTAAAAAAAGTGCTAGAAAATTATTTTGCGGAAAATCTTAATAAGGGAGTGCCAATGGGAGTAGTGTGGGACGCTGAGAAAGCAGTAATGCGAGGTTTCCTAATACAACAGGGTATAAAATTTAATAAACAAAAAAAGGCAAAAGAGCAAGCTATAACAAATGAAATCCAGCAATTAGAAAACAGGTTGAAAACGATGCCTGGGAATACTAAAATCCTAGACCAAATTAAAATATTACAAAAACAAATATCACTCCAGGACACCTATGAAATTGAAAGGAATTTGAAATTAACAAAACAAAAGAACCTGTTTTTTGCAAATAAGACGAATAAATGGCTGGCTTATAAAATTCGTAAGGAAAGAGAGAAAAGATTAATAACCTGTATAATAGATAAGAAAAGAACTCTGGTATGCAGAAACAGGGTATCCTCAATTAAGAGGGAACATAGAGGAATACTTAAGAGAAGATGAGGTATTAAAAATATCTGATGAGCAGAGAAAGGGAATATCTAAATCAGGTTGTAACTAGGGAAGAAATAAAACAGGCTATCTGCAAATAAAAACTGGGGAAGGCATCGGGACCAGATGGACTTACTGTGCTGTACTATAGAACATATTGTGAGCAGCTGATAAACCCCTTATATGAGATGATGAACTAAAGGTATGTGACCTCCATCCTGGGGTGAGGCGAGTATTACTTTAATCCATAAGGAGGGAAAGGACCCTAAAGAATTAGATAATTATCGGCCCATATCATTCCTAAATGTTGATTATAAAATATTTGCCACTATCCTGTCTGAAAGATTAAAAAAAATTATGCAGACAATAATTCATACAGACCAGACGGGTTTCTTACCAGGGAGATCAGTTAAAAATAATATACGGACGGTGTTGAACGTTATAGAATACTTTCATAAGCATAATGAACGGAAAATGGCATCATGCTTTCTCGATGCGGAGAAAGCATTTGACTGGGTAAACTGGGAATTCTTAGATCAAACATTAATCAGCATAAATATGGGCTTAAAGTTTATAGATTGGATAAGAATGATATACAAGGATCAAAAGGCTAGGATAATAGTGAATGGGGAAACAACACAAAATATTAATATAAACAGAGGAGTAAGACAAGGATATCCCCTGGCCCCCCTCTTATTTGTATTGGTTTTAGAAATACTTAATAATAAGATTAGACAAGATAGGCAAATTAGAGGGGTTAAAATTAAGAATCAGGAATACAAAGTTAGCGCATACGCAGATGATCTGGTAATTATTCTGGAGGAACCCTTGGATAGCGTGGAGGTACTGATGAGCAGATTAATGGAATTCGGAAAAGTATCTGGATATAAAATTAATAAGCAGAAGACCCAAATATTGGGAAAAAATGTTCAAGAGAGGGAAGAGCAAGAATTAATAAATAAGACCGGATTTAGTTCAGTTAAGAAAGTTAGATATTTAGGAATAAATGTTACAAAAAACAGTGTAGATCTTTTTGAAAACAACTATAAAAAGGTATGGCTAGAAATACGGGAGAATCTTAGAAGATGGAATAAGATGGATTTATCACTATTAGGCAGAATATCGGTAATTAAGATGAATCTTCTTCCCAAATTGAATTATCTATTTCAAAATCTCCCAATTATTATGAACGATAAACCATTTAAGGAATGGAACATGGAACTTCGGAAGTTTATTTGGAAGGGAAAGAGACCGAGGATTAAAAGCAAGATATTAGAGGATAGTAAAGAAAGAGGGGGAATGGCCTTACCAAATTTAAGATTATATTATTTTGCAAATTGCCTTGATTGGATGAGTGAGTGGATAACCCTAAGAAATCATAGAATATTAATCTTAAAGGGGGAAGACTCATATTTCAGGTGGCACGCTTACATTTGGTACCGTAAATCTGATATAGACAGAGAATTTGGTGTACACTATCTGAGGAAATCATTATTAAAAGTATGGTTAAAATATAAAAGACAATTCTATTTAAAAACTCCACTATGGGTATCAGCCCATGAGGCCTTTCACAAACAAGAAATCCCTAGACTTGGTACCTGGATTACATATAAGGATGTATTAAATGTGCAAGGAGCAGACGTTAATTTTAAAACCAGAGAGGAATGAAAGACACAAGGATGGCAAACACACTGGCTGCTGTTTATACAATTAATGGAAAGATATAAGAAAGATAAAGAGGAAGGAGGTTTTGAAATTAGAGAGAGAGAATTTGATAAAATATTAAACCAGGAACGAAACAAAAAACAAGTCAAATTTATAGTATCTTATTAACCTTATTAAATGAGGAAGAAACAGTGAAGGAATCTATGGTTAAATGGGCGCAGAATATGAACAGTATAATTACTATGGAGCAGTGGGAGAGTTCCTGGAGAAACACCTGGAGATTATTGAAACCATCGAGTCTAAGAGAGAACTTTTATAAGATGCTCCATAGATGGTATATCACTCCAGCACAAATGGCTAAAATGCAAAAGAATCAGAAAGATACATGCTGGAAATGTGATCAGAAAGGTACTTTTTGTCACATTTGGTGGCAGTGTGTGGAAGCCAGAAGGTTCTGGGTGTGTATTCATAATAATATTCAGGTTGCCCTAAAAATTAAATTCGTTTTATCTCCCAAAGTATATCTCCTCAATATGGTAGAAGATATGAAATTAACAAAGTCCCAAAAGAAAATAATCCTGTATATGATAACGGCCGCAAGACTAAGCTATGCCCGGGTATGGAAGCAAAAGATGTCACTGAGAATTGAGGATTGATTATTAAAATTATTGGATATGGCCGAAGCGGATTTAGTGATGGAGTCATTGGAAGGCAGGGTGAAAAAGAAGACCTTGGAAGAATGGAATGCAATATCTAATATATGGGAAATTTATTGAGGTAATAATGCAACTATGTTTTTAAAATATTGAATTAGTGATAGCTAAGAAAGGAAGTTCCCAGTTATATTATGAATAGATTGTTGGATGATATGTTAATAAGAAAAGGTGGAATATAGTGATCATTTAATATAATCTTTATACTTTATTATAGAATATACTTATTCTGATACTAAACATATACTTTTATGGTATTTTATAATGATCTAAAATGTATCTTTATATAAATACATAATTAAATAGTTAGGAACAGTTCTGTTAATTTAAGGAGGTACAGAAGGCCCTTATATATAGAGAAGCGTGAATTACTTTTGTGTTTCGGCGGAGGGGAGGGGGGGTGTGGTGCTGTGGCCCAGGTGTTTGATGCTTAGCTCGCAGTTAGCTTCCAGTCAGAGTTTAGTTAAAATATCAGGGTGTTTAAAGAAGTGTGGTGATAAAGGATAAGAGATACTATAGAATTATAGGCGGAATTGATAGATATGATTATAAAAAGTTATATTACATCTGGGTCACATCACCACACTCACTGGGGTACTTGTTACATGTTTTATGTTTTATGCTATATGTATTATATGTCTGTGTTTGTTGTTTTGCTTGTAGGATTAATGGTAGATTGTGTAGTTTGGTGTAGTTTAGATTTGCACAATTAGGGGTGTTGTACATGTATTATATGTGTGTATGTATGTACGTATGTATGTTTTTCACTTTAATAAAAAAGGTAAAAAATTTTTTAAAAAAAGAGAGAGATAGCAGGAATAAACTGATGGATTTTCCCCAAGAAATTTCACTGGCGTGGGAGACCCAATTAGCTCCTCAGGGCTAGGGGGCAGATCAATAGTCAGGTGCAACAGATGCAGTCTCCAAACTGAGGCTTACACAGGTGATGTATTTTGCATCCGGGCAAGGTGCGAGATAGTTTCTTTTTTCATTGTTGAGCCAAGCATGTGGGAAGGACACACCAGGCCCCTGGAGAAATGGAAATTTTTCTCTCCTCTGTTGTGTGAAATTCAACACACAAGTCGGAAACCATTCTGTGATGTTTTGATTGCCTTATTGACCATGAGCATTACACACAGGGCATTTAACTGGATGCTCAACAAATAGCCTGATATTTCACAGCAGGCCAGACAGCAGGTAGTACACGAGATGAGATATGCTGATCTCCCCAGTACACCCCCAGCTGCTGCCCTCGTGCGCTTACCCACTTTAAGTCTTCATTTTTGCCAAAGTACCAATTAATGAAGACTGCCCATGGGGTCTGCCCTGCTGCCGTCTGATTTCAACCCCTTGGAGAGGCAAACAGCAGCTGGTTCGTCATTAATGAGATGGAGGAGAAGAAATGTTAAGCTTGCCCCACGCTTTCCCTAAGGGGGCTGGTGGAGCTGAGTGGGCAGATGTAAGGCAGGAAACCCTGCTGAAGGAAGGACCACTGCCACTGCAGGGCTGAGGAAATTAGTTGCAATTTATTTGCATATAAAAAAGGGGCTGTAGCAGGCAAGACCTGCTCCCCTGTACTCTCTGGGCAATTGAGGTAGCTTGAGTTTCTTTTTTTGTGTTCACTTCTCAAAGCCTCCTTTGCAGATTTGTACTAGCTCTGCAAGAGTGGAATTTGATCATAAGAGGAATCCTCCAGGAGCAGTATGACATTCTGATCCAGAACATGAACATACTACTTTTTATTTTAGACTACAACTCCCAGAGTCTAGCATTTGTTTCTGAACTGGAAAATTTTTACTTTTTTGGACTGTAATCCCATGGGTCTTGGCAGCTGCTGGAGAGAAGATGCAAAGCTGTGCATGCTGAGTGTTATACTCTGTGTGCATGATGCAGAATCCTCTGTGTTTCCAGGGCCAAACTTCACTCACTGAAACTAGACACTTGTATCAAATAGTAGCGTGCGTGACCCAGAACCCAAGACTGGATTTGCTACCTTCGCAATAACTGAAAACAAGATTGAAGGAGAAAGGATTTATTTACAAAACTGGGGAACAATAAATAGCCATTCAGATAAGAACCTTTTGAGGAAATAGAGGACAAAACAGGCAAAACAATAGAGTTAACTTTCTAGTTATATTTGCCACTATACAGGTTAGCTGTTTCTCTCCCAGGAATCAAAACATGAACTTAGTACAATATTACACACACTGAGCCATGTATAGGGGCTAATACACACATGTGGAATATGCTATGCAGCAAAAGCAGGGGTAAACAATATTGGGCCGGAATAATCACACTTAGACAGTGGACTAAGCTAAAGGCCTAAAGCCTAAAAGATTCTGGTAGAAGGTTTTGTGCATCTTCTCACAGGGCTGCTAACAGCCAATTGGGTTCATGCTGGAAGCTCTTGGCTCCTGGAGCTGCAAGATAACCAGCTGTAACCAATGAACTAGCTGTGAGGAAATGCATAATGACAATGGTGATAATGAAGGCAGGCTGCTTAACCATTAAGGAAAGTAGCTGCTTAATCCATTAAAGGCAAGATCAAACTTGTGAAATCAGGCTTTGGTGATGTATGTAATACTACTTTTTTATTATTTAACTCATAGCTGAGCAATAAGCCAAATCTATCTATCTATCTATCTATCTATCTATCTATCTATCTATCTATCTATCTATCTATCTATCTATCTATCTATCTATCTATCTATCTATCTATTTTGAATACAAAACAGTGCTGGAGAAAACCAAGGATCAAATTAATGGATTCAGAAGATGCTGAGTTACCAGGACTATAGTTCTGAGCCTTTTCAACCTCACTGCAGCCATTTATTCCCCTCTAAAATTAGGAAAAGATTATGAGCTGCCACTTTTGGGCAATCCCGTGTTCCCATATTCCTTCAGTCTTTGTTTTCTTTTCCCACCCCACCCCCTTCTCATGGGATATGGTCCAGGAGCCATTATTCTAAAGCCTGGTGCAGTTTAGAGGAGAAGGTTGTTGGCAGGAAAATTGGCCACTGGTATAATTGGGTGCCACTGGTATAATTTGCTTTCCTTTTCACTAATATGAAGGCTGATAAAAAGCTTGATTGCCTATAATTAAGGCTAAAAGAGGGAGAGGGCTGGAGAATTGCACTGTTCAGCCTGTGAAAGCATGTGGCAAGGAGATGAAGGCCAGAGTCTTTGTGTGTTATATACATGCATGCTGCTCACCTGTGCAAGTGTAATGCCAAACGCTGGTATGGGGTACAACTAAAGTGGTCAGGTGAAATATGCAACAGGACTCCTGTGCCTTTAATTAGGGCTGTCAGAGTGAAAACTGGAAAAAGCTCCTCTCTATTGGCTGCAGAAGAGGGAATTTCAGCAGGTGCAGTTTGTTCCTTGGTTGCCTGAGAAGGAACACCAGCAGTTACTGCCTCCTCTACATCACCTCTAAAGTACAGGAACTGTCTTCAGTTTCCTCTCTGGCATCCCCTGCCTTTAACAATTGCTTAGAAGAGGGAATTTCAGCAAATGATGCTTGCCATTCCACACATCTTGTAAAGGTACACAACCATTAATAGTAAAAGAGCCCTGTCTCTTTTTTCACCTGGAAAGCCTAGCTAGAAAAAGAGCAGAGAACCCATTTTTGGCCAAGGGCCAAATTCCTATGTGAGAAGGGTCTCAATAGCCCAATTGCAACGGTGGGAAGGGCCAAGGGCAGGGGTGGTACCATAAGCAAAGGGGCAGGGCCAGATCTTAATCTAAGCCAGTACAGCAGCCTTCAGGCATAGAAAGCCTTCCCAGTTTGTAAACCAGGACTCCTGTTTCATGCAAAATCTTCCTAGTCTGTACTCCAGAACTTCCTGTCCTTTTCAGCATTGCAGATCAAAGCTCATTTCAATATGAAACCTGTAGTGTTGGAAGGGACTCCAAGGGTCATCTGATCAAACCCTCTGCCAATGAAGGTATACCCAGCAATTCTATGGGCCTCTTTTCAACCAAACCAACAACACCCCCTCCCCCCAAACCCTCCAAACCCTGACTGAAAACAAAAAAACAACTTGCTCATAGATTGGGATCCTCTACAGGCCAAATTAGGCCTCCATGCCAGAGATTCTCTTCCTGCTGATGCATCAGCCTAGTACCTGTGCTTTTTACAGGTCTGGAGGGAGACAGCCCAACTCCACTGCCTCGGAGCAGCCGATTGTTTTAATCTTTTCCAGCTTTCACTGCTGCTACACCTGTGGCTTTTTCATCTTTCAGTAATTGCCTACACCACTGTAGTTAAGCAGGTGTTACCACTGTGAACTGGCCTGGCCTTTGGTAAACTTCAGATATCATTTTGATATCACAATTCGGCCCTGTTCTGCCACCCTCAGCCACGTGTTTGTAAGGCCTCCATACAAGCACTGAGCTAGGCATGGCTATTATATGCTGACTCATACTTGTTTACACCAAGGCAACCAGAAACTGCCAGATTTGCTTTAGGAGACCTCCTGAAACAAACACCTTCATTACAGATGCGCGTCAAAACAAAGAGACCTCTGCCCCCAGCGGGTACCCTGGCAAGCTGGGTGCTCAACTGCCAAGCTAGCCACATCTGCATACTGGCTGTCCTATTGTCAATTCGGACCTTAACTTAATCGTGTAAATTCTGACCTTTCAGAGACATTGTCTCAAGCCCAGACCTCATTGTTTTCGCCCAAGACCAGACTAGCCCACGGTCATACCTTACCTAAATAAAAAACCCCAGTTCCGAGAGTTCCTCAGACTGTTCGGACCACCCTTTGGACTGCTATCCAGCCTTTCTGCGCGTCTCCCGGCAAGCTCCCCTCGGCCACCATGCCGAGTTTCTTCACTTCCATCTCCGGCTTCTTCAGGACTACGAGAAAGGTGGCGTATCACCCATTTCCCCCAAAACTCTCATTTCCTATTTCTGGTTAGCTGTGTGGTTGTGTTTTCTTAATATTTGTCTGCTTGTTAATAAATATAATTGTTGCTATTTTAAACTGTCTGACTGCTCACTGACCTGAACCTGTATACATAGGGTGCAAGATTCCCGCTAAGTTACCCTGTCTCTCGTCTAGCTTAAGAGAGTGCTCAAGTTAATTTCCCCATCTTTGCTTGGTTTGGTTTGGTTATTTGGGCACCCCTCCCGGGACCCCCAAGTCACAGGGTAACAGTGGTGTAGTAAACCAACAGGAGTTCTGGCCATTTTGGGCCATTCAGATGTGGAAATTCCCATGGCTTTTCTACAAGGTGATTTGGACACTTACTGTTCAGATTATGAAGTAATACTTGTAGACATACTCATAGTTTTACCAGTTTTACCAAGGCTGGTGAAACATTTAGAGACTAGTCTAGGCCAACATTCTCTCCAACTGTCCTGATTTAGCAGGGATGGTACTAATTAATCCTCTGCCATCCCACATTTTCAGCAGCTTTTAAAATGCCCAGCTTTTACCTCTTGTTCCCACTTTCCCCTTTTGTTCCCTGCTTGCTTCAGGTGCTGCAAACTGAATTCAAAGTGCAAAAACACTTAACTCAGTAATAAGGAGAAGAAAGGAGGAAGTGGAATCTTCCCAGCTGGCTCAGGCAAAAGCAAACTGCTGTAGTCTCTCCTAGCTTGCCTGCTTGACCACATGCCTTTTAATTTGCAAAAAGCTGGAGTGTTTGAAAATTTTGAGGGAATAGCTTATGCCAAGAAAGGAGAACCTTTACCACCAGGCCTAATCTGGACCTACTGCTGTGTGGAGGTCCTCTTCGCTGATCCCCTTCACTGATGGGAGAAAACAGCTGCAATCCTACATGAAACAGACAGAGCATAAGGTGCCTGCCTCACTGCTCAGTATGTCTTTTTTTGGATGGGGGGTCAAGGGGCTAGCCCTTTGCACTTCATCTAACACCTTCAGGAGTTCTGAAGCCACGCCTTCTAGGAGGTGCCACTGCTACTGCTTACTAGTGGAGAGGGGTGGGCAGAAAGTGGGGAGGTAAGTCAAGCGGTGACTTTGAAGAACTTTGAAGAATGAAGAAAAAGTATTTTAATGTGTTTTTAAATCTTTGTATTGTTTTAGTTGGTTTTTATTTGTTCATTGCCTTGGGAGCCCTTGGAGGCTGGGAGGTGATACAGAATAATAATAAAAAGGGCTTTTTTAAATACGTCCGCAGTGAAAGGAAAAAGAAGGAGACGATAGGGTCACTGCGCAAGGAAGATGGTGAATTAATAACAGGAGGAAGAGAAAAGGCAGAACTCCTCAACACCTTCTTCGCCTCAGTTTTTTCCCAAAAGGATAAAAACACGCAACCTGGCAGTTGGGGAGCAGGTGAGGAAGTGGGGGAAATGCAGCACAGAATAGATAGAGAGGTAGTACACACTGGATGAATTCAAGTCTCCAGGGCCAGATGAATTGCATCCTAGGATTTTAAAAGAACTAGCAGAGGTCATTGCAGAACCTCTTGCTATAATCTTTGAAAACTCTTGGCAGACTGGAGAAGTTCCGGCAGACTGGAGGAGGGCAAATGTTGTCCCCATCTTCAAGAAGGGAAAAAAAGAGGACCCAAATAATTATCGCCCAGTCAGCCTGACATCAGTACCTGGAAAGATCCTGGAGCGGATCATCAAACAGTCAGTTTCTAATTACTTAGAAAACAATGCCGTAATTACGAAAAGTTAACATGGATTTCTCAAAAATAGGTCATGCCAGACTAATCTTATCTCTTTTTATGATAGAGTTACTTGCTTGATAGATGAAGGGAATGCTGTGGACATAGTATATCTTGATTTCAGTAAGGCCTTTGACAAAGTTCCCCATGACATTCTTGCAAAGAAGCTAGTAAGATGTGGACTGGACAGGGCTACTGTCAGGTGGATTTGTAACTGGTTGACTGACCGTACCCAAAGGGTGGTCACCAATGGCAGATTCTCATCCTGGAGAGAAGTGACTAGTGGGGTGCCACAGGGTTCTGTCCTGGGCCCGGTGCTGTTCAATATCTTCATTAACGACTTGGATGAAGGAATAGAGGGCACGCTGATCAAATTTGCAGATGACACCAAATTGGGAGGGGTTGCTAATACGCCTGATGACAGGATCAAAATTCAAAAGGACCTGGACAGATTGGATTGCTGGGCCAAGGCTAACAAAATGAATTTCAACAGAGAGAAATGTAAGGTCCTACACTTAGGCAGAAAAAATGGTATGCAGAAATATAGGATGGGGGACACGTGGCTGGCTAACAGTACGTGTGAAAGGGATCTAGGAGTCTTCATAGACCACAAGCTGAACATGAGTCAGCAGTGTGATGCGGCAGCCAAGAAGGCCAACGCAATTCTTGGTTGCATCAATAGGAGTATGGTGTTTAGATCGAGGGAGGTATTGGTACCACTCTATTCTGCATATTCTGCATATTCCTCATCTTGAATACTGTGTCCAGTTCTGGGCACCCCAATTCAAGAAGGATATGGATAAGCTGGAGCAGGTCCAGAGGAGGGCAACCAAAATGGTGAGGGGCCTGGAAGCCATGCCCTATGAGGACAGACTTAGAGAGCTGGGTATGTTTAGTCTGCAGAAGAGAAGGTTGAGAGGGGACATGATAGCCATGTTTAAATATTTGAAGGGATGTCATGTCGAGGAGGGAGTGGGCTTGTTTTCTCCTGCTCTTGAGACCAGGACAAGGAGCAATGGATGCAAGCTGCAGGAGGGGAGATTCCGCCTGAACCTCAGGAGGAATTTCCTGACAGTCAGGGCTGTCCGGCAGTGGAATGTGCTGCCACAGAGTGTGGTGGAGTCTCCTTCTTTGGAGGTTTTTAAGCGGAGGCTGGATGACCACTTGTCGGGAGTGCTTTGAGGGTTTTCCTGCATGGCAGGGGGTTGGACTGGATGGCCCTTGTGTCTCTTCCAACTCTACATTTCTATGATTCTATGATTCTATGAAAGCAAGCAACTGGCTACTCCTAGCTCAGAAGGGGAAGGAAATGGGAGTGCACTCACAGGCCAAGTGCATCCTCCTCTGCTAAAGTTGAAAATCAGAAAGAGCTCCTTTACTTTTAATGGTTGTGTAGAAGATGGAATTTCAGCCGGTGTTCCTGGGAACACTACATTAAATGTACAAGAAGGTGTGCAGTTTTACTCTGGCAAACCTACTTCTCTCTCTTCCTCTCAGGAGCAGAACTGCTTCCTCTCTTCTTCCCCTCCCAGGGCTTTATGGCTGCAGGAGAGAGGATTTGGTTGAGTGCAAATGGCTACAGAAGAGCACCTTGTGCTCTCCTACCCCCACCAAGACATATGTATGCACATGTTATTAATAAGATTCCAGCCAGCAAGAGGAACCCCTTCTCTCTATACCATGCTTCCAAATTGGGAAAGCCAGTGATACATGGAGAAATTGCTACTACAGTTATTGCTGACCAGTGACTGGTGATAACTGTAAAAGTTCCTTGAAGCCAACTTCCCTCCCCAAGTGTGGGTGTGAGAGAAATAAAATAAATTTTAGTTTCTGCAGTGTTATTAACATGTATTACTCACATATATGCATTAGCTTATAAGTATAACACATTTTAGAGATATTTACACATATATTTTAGTATATTTTGTATTTGAGCTCCAGTAATAAAATAAGTCTAATAAGGAAGATTTTTAGAGATGGTAGGGCCTCCCAAAGACCTTGAAGGGTAACTGGTATATTTCAGATAACACAGTAGACAAGACAAGGTCGCCATCTGTAAAGGAGTAAGCTGATTGATAGGGACATACCAGAACACAAAAGGGTACTTTGAAACTGCTGATAAGACACCTGGGATGTAACATGAGAAACAGGGGTACACGAGAGAGATGCGTGATCAACGTGGGGATGGGAAATGTAACTTCTTAGGCGATCCTGATAGGCCATACCTTTGGGGTCCTATCCAATGGTATCCTAGGGGAGGGAAAACCTGCATCGGGGGCAGGGGGATAAAATATGAGGTATTCCATAGTGGGGGTGTTCTCTCTCTCTAGGAGGCACCCGGTTCTGTAGAAACGTATTTTTAAATAAACATTTAATGCTTCAGCTGATCCTGTGCTAAACTGTTTTATGAGTCTTTTCAGCTATTTCTTACAGGTGAACTGGCTAAGCCACTTTCTGCAGGATGAAGGCCATTTCCTCACTGGCCTGTTATAATGCTATTATTCTGTAGTGGCCAGGAAAGAGACGAAGACCAGGTTTCCAGGGAAAAATCAAAAAAGCCTTTATTGTTTAACAATCACTTGCGCAAGGACGACAATAATTCGGGGATTGTCGTGCCAATTAATTAAGGCAGCCTCATTATATACCTCTAGTTCTCTATGTCAGCAATTAATTATTCATTTTAGCCAGCCTATCACAGAAAAGAAGATTTTTGGTTAACTTTCCATTACATCACTGAGCATACACGTATATAGAGAAAAACAATGAGTTAGTTCAGAGAGTGATACAAATTGTTGCCTTTGATTTAGTAATCCTCCCTAAATTTTCTCAGCAGATAAAGTAAAAAGCGAGCGCTCAGGCGAGCCTTTTGGACGGCTCTCAAGGTTACTTTTGCAGAGAGCTCAAGTAGCACTTTCACTTTCTGGAGGGAGAACAAAGGGGAAAGCAACGAGCAATTCACACCTATCTTCTATAGCTTGCAGCCTTTGCAGAAGAGGAAGTTAACACTTTCA